>CM021763.1:25238812-25484647 GCA_011075105.1 Heteronetta atricapilla | reverse complement strand
GAATAATTTAGTATTAAGATATTTTGAAAAATACCAATTTTGTACATGACCAAGACAATCTCTGAGAAGGGTTTTGATGATTGAATTCCCATTCCCACCTCCTTTCTCTGAAGTTTTAGATATGGAAAAGAAAAGGCTAAAGAGCTCAGAGTGATGTGTTCCCATTTTGGCATCTATTAGTAATAGCACGGTATGTATTAATACTAGTGATCAAACTTTTAAGAAGTCCTTTTCCAAATCTTGCTGTGCGTAACTTCAAGTACAGTTTTCTATTCATAGACAGAAGACACCAATAGCTTTAAAGTGCACTCTAAATAAGCAAGAGGTCCGACATTTTCAATGACAAAATTACTCCAATGTGGCTAACAATGTTGATTGCTTTGGGCACAAATGTTGCTGTTCATACTATGCCTGACATCTCCTCTGTTTGGATATGTGAGGTTCCTGCTGCTAAGATTGATTGTACCACTAATGAACAAGCTCTTCTAGGTCAGGCATACATCCAAACACCATGATACTAAATGCAAGGAAGATTGGAGTATCGAGCTTGCATCCAGAAATCTGTAACACTAAATGAGCTACAGGACTATGAAAGAGATAGAGAAGTTATGGAAACCAAGAAGTAAATGAAGCATACAGGCACCATTAGAATAAACTACTAGTACTTCTTGCTTAAATGCTCTCAGAAGATGGAGTAATTAGACATAGGACAGAACATAAACTGTTGACTGATCTTCAAATCAAAAATCTATGCCCTGCAAAATTCTGATTCTGACCAACTTCAGTCTTCTGAAATGACTTGCTTATAAAAAAACTGGCCAGAAAACAGCCTTGCCACCAGTGAATGATCTGTATCACTGAACTGTGGAGCTACCAGTCATGATCCCTCTTGGCACATCTGCTTACACTGTCAGTTAAAGACCCTTATTTGAAGGCAAACCAACTGCATCTGCCTATAGAGAAATTAATTTGGTAGTCTCTTCACCAGTTCTGAAACTTGCTGCTTCTTCACATAATCCAGAAAATTATATTCTCTCCCTTTGTTCTGTGGTAAATGACGGCTATGAGCTATGACAACTGTACAAGTGTATTTTTAAAACATGATGGTAAAGTTGGAATGCTTTCTATAAACAGCTCTCAAATCCTTCTACTACGGACAAAATTTCTAGTTACTACTCTATTCACAAGTGACAATGAAGTTTATTGTAGTCCAGGTAGGGCGGACTGTACAGCTACAACAGTTTGAAACCTCACATTATGATGCCTAGGACATTTATGTGAAGTAAAAACTTTTGTGAAGGGTGTACAGGCCCTCTAAACCATTAAAGATACTTTTAGGGAATATTATTTTCATTATCAAATGAAAATAGGCAGGGATTAATTACTGTGAGATGCATGTCCATTTTACTGCCAGTCAGGAAGTCGTGAAAACTAGAAGAGAGTGAAGCCAGTTTCTTCAAATCATGATGTAAGGGATAAGCTTTTTATGGTATTTGCAAGAATGATTTCAAGATCTTGCTGAATAGGACTATACCCACCTCTTTGTATCCACCTCTTTTTAAGAGCTCTTCCATAACAAGAATTTCAGAAGAGGGAAGAGGAAGATTTGGAAAAGGTGGATTTCCATAAATAAAGTTTCTACTAGGTAGTATTCATTTGTCATCTACACTACAAAGCACAATGAATGCCTTTAAGATGAAAGATACAGACTCTAAACACAAATCTTAGATTCTGAGAAGACAAATCAAAATATTAACTTGTGATGATAGTAACTGGCATATTAAAAAGCAAAAGATGTGAGCGTACCAGTTTCTTTCTAAATCTTTTCATACTTATCCTGTTATTCTAGCAAGCATGAGACAGTTCAGAGGTGCATTATTATATCAAGGGTGAACCAATTCTACAAATGAAGATTTTAATTTTTGAAACTTACAATACTTCTGAGTTTGCTATACATATATCAAAGCATTATGGTTATTAACCAAAACACCTTGATCTTAAAAGCATATTACAAGTATGTGCCATGGAAAACAAAGGAGGAAAGAAAACAATGTAATGCTTACCCAATGGTATAAAAAGCAAATTCAAAATGAACAGAATTGTATTCTCAAATTTTTATGAAGACATTTTAAACAGATACTAGTGATTTAACAAAATTCTCACAGTACTCAGTGTCTTTCAAAAAAGCAGCAGACAGTATTTCTGCTATTGACCAGCAGTTAAAATCAAGAATCTGAAAACGTCTGCTGTAGTAACTTGGGAAAAAAAAAATCCAAAGGTCGCTAAACTCCAGTAAAATCAGCTGAGTGACTGAACGTCTACATATGTTTTGTTCTTTTTAATAAACAGATCTGATAAACATGTCTGAGGAACACACAACCCCCACAGAAGTCTTACTAAAGAGTCCACAGTGATCTTTAAAATTACGTTTCAGTATTTTTCAGAATGACTCACCTGTACAGTTTTTGGATTGCATGGGCTGCATTCTTCCTCACATAAGGTGATAAATCAGAAGAGGCTTCCTTAATAGCAAGCATCATAATAGGAACAATAATTGGCACACGGATACTAGACAGAACCCTCAAAGCACTTGCACGGATTAGCTGATTAGGATCCTAAAAAATGGCAGAGAAGGGAAGAAAAACATGAACAAATCCTCTGAGGCATTTACACTAGTGAGGGCACGTTAATCCACCCATATCTACCAGATCAATCTGGCTTGTAATTTAAAGACAAACTAATAAGTAAATGTGCCAAACTTCATGCAATAAACATTGAACAACAAAAGACAGAAAACATTAAAATATTAAAAATCTAGAAATCTGGCAAAGGAAAACTGTAATTCATTTTTCATAAACCAGCATTTAATGATCAATGATCTGAAACTGCAGTCCAAGTGGAACTGAGGTATTCTCAAAAACTATCTAGCTTAGTTTTATTATTAAATATAATAATTAGCAAACTAAAATGTGGTTCTTAGCTGTGATAATCCCACTCAAGTTCTTCCTAACTACATATCCACTTCTATTCTTTACTGCAAGATATAATCTAAAGCCAGTAATGAAATGCATTTTTTTTTTAAGAACGTGAAATTTTAAAGCCTGTATTTGTAACTTTAATGCCTGTAATATCTGTAGATACTATGTTCTAACTGAAGCACATTTATGTAAATCTAGTCCATTCACCATGGGCTTTGCACACATCTAGAATAGCCATATAAGAAGAGTAAAAGGAATAAATACAACAACAACAAAAAAGCAACCTCCTCTTATAAAATCTGGCCAAATTTTAGGGCAGAGACTTAAAAGACCTTTCTAAATCTCTAGAGTCACACTTCAAAGGCAATCCAAATTTTTTCTCTCAAATCCCATACCACATTAGTATGAATCAGAAATAAAACTCTACTGAAGGCTACATTTTCAGCACTTTTTATTAGAAGTAGCACATGCAAGACACTGAGTATTTTTATTTAAGTACTGCTGTCTTCCTTACGTTCCACTGCTCTGTTGCACATAAACATGTTTTACACAGAAACAGGTAGATCATAGAAAAATAAGGTCTTCTTTCCACATGCATAATGTACCTAGTAAAGAGCAAAGTCATTCCAGAAGTTAAATGTCCTGCATGTGAACTCAATAGCACCACTCAGCTACTTTTCTTTAGTAAGGTAATATTAACTTCATGAAGGCTAAGCTGCTTTACAGTTGATGCGGTTTGAGGCAGCACAAAAATTTATGTCAATGATGCATCTGCATCTGCTAAAGTAGTTTCAAGTTATTTGTATGCTTTAGTTTACCTGACTACACTTAAAAATCTGTTTTTGTGATGCCTGCTCAGAATTCTGTATGAAATGTTGTTTAAGAGTCACTCACTTTTAAAGCACGCTGAAAAGTACTGATGGACAACAATGCTAGATCTTGCTGCTCTTCTGCATAACGCATCAGATAAACGTATACAAGCTTTTTTATCTGAAAAAAAAAAATGTTACAAGAAAGTTTTGGAACTCTGTAAAACAAAAAATAGAACAACATTTTATTCTTGATTTTTATTTTATTATTTTCTTGAGCTCTTCTTACAAGAAGAGATAATACATCACTAGAATACTCACATTTCTCAAATATCTTATGACTTACTGTAACCCCTTTAATAGCAATTCCTTGAGGTGCTACAATATTACCTACTTAGTGATACAGTCAGATCAAGACTAACAATACAAAGTATTGCATTATATTATCATCCAGTAAATAAAGTCTTCAATAACATAAGAAGCTGCCATGTGGCAACTGACCACATGAGCACTCCTAATACATTCTTATGGTTAAAAAAAATGAAGGAAAGGAAAAAAAAAAAGAGTGAAATCCTTGGCAACTGCAGTTTAAACAAGCCCATTTTACCCTGAAACTCAAAATCAATTACTTTAACACATTTGAAAGAGAATGTAAGTTCCAGCCGAAGTATGATAACTTACGCTATTTAACTTGGATTAAAAGAACATTTCTGACTATGCCTTGGACAAAAGCAAAGGGTATTAGATCTGCCTTTGCCCGGCTTGAAGCAGTCAAAAGATGTACCTAATATAAGCATATTACAAAGGATGAAATGTTCAAAGATTAAGAAAACCTCAATATGAGTTTGGAGGAGGAGGGTATTCAATTTAGTTCACTTTACCCCCTCACAACCACTATATGTCAAGGAAGCAGGGAAAATATTTTTTACATTGGAGTTGTAAACTGGCTATTGGGGCTTATAATGGAAAAGTCTGAAAGACCCTCAACTACAGCTGTGCTATAATTACCATCACTATCAGAAGATGTATCCTTGTGCCAGTTCTGGCAAAAAGCATAATATTAAATCACAGAAGGTTACACCACACTAAATTATTTGTTGTTCAGCTCCAGACAAGCAGCAATCAACATTGACCACAAGAGGCCTATGCACTGAATGACTGCAGGTGTGCAAAGAAGGCCTCCTTTCCCTGAAACCACTCTGTGACTAGAAATGGAAGCCCTTAGAGCTTCGTGACTACACTGTTCTTTTATCATTTACCTTCACTCAATGTTAAAATGCCCTTTTCTATAAAAGTAATCATAACAGGGGCACATTAGGCTTGAGGAACACAGGCAGATTTGTTTAATTAGTTTATCAATATAAGCACATAGAACTCCATGAGGTATTGACCAAGACCTATTTTTGTTCTATACCACCAATTGTTTATTAGGTCACTTTTTACATCCTTACCATTCATTACATGATGCACATAATCAAGTTGAGGTCAGTGTGTACTTACAAAAAATAAAATAACATACTTAAAAAAATAAAATAAAAAAGTCATAAGGCACTTATGTAAATAATAACATGCCCTTTGCTTTTCTTAAGGCAAATGCACACGTTGTATTGCCTCTTCACCAACATTTCCCTATACCAGGGTATTCAGCATACATTTAAAATTAAAAAAAAAAACCAAAACACCACCACCACCACACACAGTAGCCTTTTCTGGTGAGGAAAGTCACATAGATACAAAGTCACTCAGAGAAACCAATGTATTTTATGCTACTGCATTATAGCAATCAGTACAGACAGACTTCCATTAGGATTAAAGATTTGGGGAAATTTGGCAAAATGGTTTCAAAAAACAGAATCAGAAGCAATGCACTAAGAATCTGACTTAGCCCGTTCCAAGTCATCTCTAGTAACTTTGGAAGCATTCTAACTGTTACCTAACTAACCTTCATAAAGAAAATAGTTAACTGCTTTTTCTGAATGCCATGATCTCTTTCAGTCTCCTCCTCCCAAATGAATGCTAGTACTGAACTGTAGAAAAAGTAACTGTAACCACTGCACAGAGGAAGATGTGAATTCATATAATTGTCTTTTTTAAAAAATATATAATAGAAGAACCATAAAATACTAACAGAGAAACATTTCCAGTAATTAATGTTAGGTTATGTTATAAAACCATCTTCACACACACAAAGGAACAAAGAGACAATAGGGTGGGGGGAAGCAAATAATACCCTGCCTTTGCTACTCTCTGTGACAGGTCCATCTCAGGAGCCACCAACACATGTCCACAAACCCACAGGCACACATAGGCACAGCAGCAGGAGGGAACCCAAATTTAGGACTCAGAGGAAGGGATACCCTGTTGGGCCCCTCCCAGGATGTTCTCAGCCCCAGTATCTAAGTGTGAAGCCCAGTTAACACCAGAGCACATCTCAGACTGGAGGGCTTTGCTACTTAAGGGTATGGGACCCAGTATAGGATGCAATGTATTTTAGGATTGCATAGGACTTATGGCATGCTTTGGGGAGAAAGCAAAGGCATGAAAAGGGAAGGACCTATGTAATTTGAAATCTGTAGATAACGATGAGAGATAAGCAGACAGACAGTAACATCTAAACAGTTTTCTGGTTGGCAGCCTTGATTTTCTGTGTCCTGCACAGAAAAGTTAAATTTTCTTTTTAAATTCCATTTTAAACCATTATCCTCCATGAGGTACACACACCTTCACATTCAATAGAGAGTATGTGCCAGCAACCAGTCACTGGAGCCTCCACCAGCCACTAAAGTAAAGATGCTGGATGGACTCAGACTCCATGAATGTGTATATACTCTCCCTCTAGCAGTCCTTCACCTTGAAGGGCCAAGCCAGTGGTGGTGTTTGTATTCATGCAAGTCCTCTATGCCAATTTTTGTGGCTGCTGCTGTACACATGTATGTATTGCATATATTTATATATAAAGACTAAACACATTTATGTATGCATGGGCCCATGAAGTGAACTTTTTGTTTACACTTGTAACATACGCTTCCAGGAGAGGAGAGAAGAATTAGAGCATGCATTCAAATAGTTTTGTTTTTTATTTTTATTTTTTTCCAAACCCAGTGCTTCAAAACACCATTTGTTACATTTTTCCAAAATTATGATCCTGTATAATAGCAAATACCTAATTATATCAAGAGCTTGCTCTGCTAACCTCAAACTTGTTGAGGACTTGACACGTGTTGGTCACTATACAGTCTGGAACTGCAAAATTATAGACATTATTTTCACTTTTATTTGTCAAGTCAGCTACAACTCTTGACACCTCTCCAGAGCTGACAGCGGATGCATTGTACTGGTAGTGAGCATCAAGAGTAACAGCTATTTATTTACAAAACCCTTGTCTGTACAACTTTCTAATGCAAATGCTGCTTTAGATTTCCTTGAGCCACATAGAAAGCCTGTGGATTTAAACACATCATTGTTGAAGGTAAAATCAACATTTTTTTTAATTCCTGGAATTTTTTTTGAATAAAATCCTAGTCCAAAATAGAACCTTTCTTGCTTACTTATAAGGGGAAAAGAAGAGACACAGAAGCAAGCTACATTGTGCATTGAACACCTGATACTGGGGGCAAAGCCAGACAAACATGCTGCTATAATAAAATGGATGGTAAATAGGCAGAAAGAAAGCTTTTAGTTCTGCTTTTGTTTTTATTTATATAAGTCCTGAAAACACCTAGTAAGTCTCCTTGCAATTAATTTACATAATTCAGTGTAAGTTGAATAAACTCAGTCTCAAGAAATTAACTCCTACAACAGATGATTTTCACCCAGCTTCTTCACCAGCTGCTCCCAAGTTAAATTTTTCTAGAGTCTGCCCCTTTTTCATACAATTCCTCTCATAATTCTTCATAAAAAATTAATGATTAAAGGCATAGACCTAAAATGCTTTAGAGTCTACATGTCTTGTAAAGCATAGTGTAAGCAACCCAAACAGTTGGGATTACATTGTATATTAGTAAAAAATCCTTTACTCAAGCTGGGACCTATTCCTCCTCCCCTTCTCCCCCCAGCAGTCATGTTTTTTGAAGAGATTCTAACATTTGAAAGCATCTGTTTTGTAATCTTCTGGGATAACAGGCATTCACATTACAAAGTAATGCATTAGAAGAACTCTCATAAACTAAGTTATCAAAAGCACCACCATTTAAGTGTTGTGGACAAACACATTATTTTAAACACACTTTATTAGCAACATCATTTTGTCTAATCACAAGTTCCTTCAGAGACTTGAGTTAAAGCAATCTTGCTTTGCAATGCAAATGATGAAACACTTTTTTTTTTTTGACAAATATACTACAGGAATAGCACAGTGAAAACTTTTTTTTTAATCTAACTTCCTTTTTTTTTTTTTTTTTTTAAATCTTGCCTCTCTGCTTTTATATGCAATAGATATTTCCAAATAATGCATAGCACAATCCCCCAGTCAAACTTTGCAAGTTCCACCACAACTGAAATATAATATAGTAACTTTTCTTGGCAGGTAAGTGCAACCACATTATTCCATAAACTTCTGATCGATCTTCTTTAAAGCATTAAAAGCATTTACACACACCACAGTCAAAAACACATCCCCTTGTGGTTTTGATTTTTTTTTAAATAATGTCAATATTCAATAGCATTGTCGCCTCGCCCCAACCAAATCACAGTGGGTTTCATTCATTTACACATTTTTTTTTTTCCCCAATGACAGCATCCTAGAAAAGAAATTCTAGTAAAAAATGCTAGTGAAAAGTTACAGTTTATACTGAATTTAGACATCATCAGCTAAACAGATCCTGTGTAAGATTGTTTTTACTATGTTGCAGGAATACCTCAATATTTTTACTGGCAACATTCTTCACAACAGCAGGAAAGAGCTCAGAAGCATTTTTTCCCTTTGCAATCATCTGGAAAAAAAAAGTAATAGTATCATTTATTAGTGTTTTAGTTTTGCTTTTTTTGTCTTTTTTTTAATTAAAGAGACATTTATTCCAGATAAATATTTCTCTGATCTTTCTGTTAACTACTAGATACTGCAGGATGCCAGCCATAGAAAGAAACCACTAAATTCAAGCTGGTAATGACTGTAGGGGAGCAATGGTAGAATCAACACATTAGACGTTACCATACCAGACTGCAAACCAATTTTAGTGCTTTAGAAATTAAAATTAATGCTTTCAAAACAAATGAAGATCTTGCTCGTTTGAAAAGCCTTACTGAGGGCTTTGTGAGCTACTATAAAAAAAAAAAAAGATCAGGATAAAATGCATAAGATTAAAACCTGTTTCCTCTTCCAGAGATTATTTTGATGTGCAACAGAAACAAAGAGAAAAAGGAAAATCAGATAGACATCACACTTGAAAAACAAAGTAGGGTTGGTATCCATAGGAAGTTAAACATAAAAGGCCTTAAAGTGTTTATGGAGAACTAAAAAAGAATGAAAGTAAAAGCATGACCAGTCAACCCATTAGCGTGTGTTTGTTTTTAAAGGAAGTTTTAATATTTGATCTCAGAGAAGTCTGAAACTAGGGCACATAGTAAACAACAAAGTTGTTCACTCAGTAAAGAGCACCAGTAACAAAAGCCCAGTTCAGCTTCAGCCCTTATGTGAACGCCTAAAATAAAAAGTTTTTTATAAGAAGTACATCAAATGGAATATAGTACTTAAACAAACACTTCAGCTCTCTCATCTCTTAGATCTAATTCCAGCAGAATGCCTGCCAATAATTCATATCCACGTTGCAAACCCTGCAAATTTCACAGATGTATTACACATCTTCAAGTTACAGTGCCACTACAGACAAACTCACTCAAAGCAGTGTCCCCAGCTACAGAGGAGCCAGGATACAGTCAGCCACACATCAAGCTACTTGGAAAGAAGAAGAGTTCACGAAGACAATCAGCTATGCATGGATCCAACACAGGATTGTATTTTGCAATGGAGTTGCTGCTTTTTCTAACTGTCTCACATTTCCACCATTGCTTAACATTATACAGCTGATAAAACCTCATATTCCTGAGTCACAGATCTGTTTGTCTCATAGGTAGAATGAACACCTTAAGAGCATGAAGAACTAGTATTTAGTGCAACAAAAGAAAAAGTGAAATCAGGCAATACCTTGACAGACGTTATGCTTGGAGAAGAAAGGTAAAACAAGAAAGAACATGTCTAAAGTTCAAGCTATCGCTGACTGGAGCCTTTTGAAAGGGTTTAAGAGCAGCTTTGCCACGTAACGTTTCATTTTAACCAACTTAACATCTTAAATTATTTTTTGCAGCTGGACTAAAGCACAGGAAATGACTCAAACTAAGGAGTAAGCAAACTGCAAACGTTTCAATAGTTTTAAAATAAGAATCTAAATTAAGCACTACTGTCAGGACTGGGGGACAGTGTAATAAAAATCAAATTCAGAATGACGAGTCTAGCAGAACTCAGTAACAATATGCATTGTGCAGAAGAACCACAGAATAGCACATTATCAGTCTTCACATCTTGATGCAGCAATGTGAGGCTATTCAGAAATGCAGGCGATTCTCAAAGATTTCCCTGATAGGCTAAAACCTTACACACTACTTCCATTATTTAACTGACTGACTGTAATATCTCCAGTGTACCATGTAAATTTGTATTTAGATCCTTTTCAAAGAGTATACTTTGACTCATTAAGTTGTAATTAGCATAAAGTCATTAGCATTAGTCATGATTAGCATAAACACTTCTTACCCCAGGGTGCACTAAATTTAAAAAAACTACTGTTTTTCCAAGACCAAGGTCCATCACATTATTTTTGCTGCTATGGCCAGACATTCTCCAGTTATGTCATCTTGTATACCTGAAGTTCCTGCACAAACAGGAATTTTCATTCTAGAAGAAGCTTTACACATGCCCACAAGTCTGCATGCACTTATTTCCCTACATAATATAGACACTGTGCATAAGAGGGTGTGAAACTCTTGTTTTCTTTTCTTTTTTGGAATGAGACAAAACATATGAATTTCTCCATAGGAAATCAGGCACACAAATTTGTTTCTACATATATGCTTTAAAAAATTTTGGGAGCAAAATTCCACTGGAGGACAGATCTGTTTAATTGTAAATAATCTCTGTCCCAGGACAGAATTTGCCAACAACCTTAAGAGGAAGAAGCAGCAAAAGGAACCGGAAGAAACGTTCTCCTGGCGCTTTTCCAACACATCTATATGCACCAATAAAAATTCAGCCACTTGAAAAGAGCAAGAAAGCTATCGGTTTGTAAAGCTTTCTCCTTTATCTAAAATTAGTGGAAAAAACCATTCCAGTGAGACTCGTTAAACAATACTCTGACAAGTTCCTTTTTCCTCTAGTAATAAGGCTAGAGGAAGCCTTTTATCTCTGGAAAACACACCTCATGCCCCAGATCTTGCTAAATGTAAGCAAACAACTGCTAATGCAAAGGTGTCTTTGCACCCAGCAAGACCATTATCACCACAGCTACAGGCTTTTTGCTGATTGTGCAAGGTCCCAGTCCTGGCCTGTAAAGATCACTGTTTTGACTTGTTATGTGAACCAGAGATTGGTACCAGATATCTGTTATGAGGCACAGTTGAAGCACAGGTTAACACCTTGAAAATGTGAAACAAACTGAAAAGAGGGGATCCAGTAATACAAACAATTCACTGACAGTCAAAGTAAAGGCCAGCCTTAGGAACTAGAAGACTTTTTGCTTTAAGACAAGAAGCAGCAGATAAAGAAGGAAGAGCACCTCCAGCACTGCTTACAGGAACAGGTGCTAAGGACAAGGAACTATCTACAATCAAAGGACAAAATCTCTAATTGGGAATAGGGGGACTTGAAAGTATTTTCAATTCAGTTCTGTCTTCCGTTGCTGTAGAGCTTTTGAGCCAGAACACCTTAGTCTAAAACTATCAAGAACAACAGCAACCAGCAATAACTGCGCATCACCAGCTCCATGGTATTATACACTTATTGGTGAAGATATAGTTCTTAAGAACTGCTTTGAATATGTTGCAGCAGTGATTTACAATGAGTACAAACTAACCAACAACAAAGTGCGGTTAATGAGGGCTAGATCAATCTAGTAAAATTTTGTTTAAAAGTTAACCTGATTTAAGTTTCTAATTCCCCCATACACATACATTCAGTTGCAACATTTTCCAAGTGCAGACACAGATCTGGCCAACTTTTTTGATAACGAAAACCAAGTGAGGAACATACCACTTCCCCTAGTCTCCTTGTCTACAGTAACAAAGCAGAAGAAAGAACTTTACTGAACAAAGCAGAAGAAACTAAGTTGCTTACTGCCCTCCAAAGGGCCATACTTACATGCACCAGCACCTCTGCAGGTGTGACTCACTGGTCAGAAACTGAGGAACCCCACCCACATCATGGCATAGAAGGTGAACCAAGAAACCTTTCATCAGAATGTTATGAAGTGGTAACTGATCTGGTTACCCAGATCCAAAAAGTAACTGACATTGCTGCCAGGACTAGGACCACAAAGGAAAAAGTTGATGACAGCCAGCCTGAGTAAACTACTCATTGCTACAGAATAATAAAGACAGGGAGAAGTCACTAGCTCTAGTGATAGAGGAAAGAATGGTATCAGAGGATAACCTATTACTACACATTTTGGCACATGTTTAGAGACTAAGCCACATAAAAAAAAAACAAAAAACCTCATCCATAGGAGACTGAAGGATTTATGAATGAAAGCAACTGCAGAAGCAGAGAAGTAACTTAAGTGGACACTGAACAGATTTCCACAGCACATTCCCCTAATACTTTTAAGAAGAAATAAAGGGCTTTTACCACCTTAACGATGTTTGTTTTACAGGATTTAAACACACAATGATGTTAAACATCATTTAATCAACTCTACAGGTAAACAGTTCACTCAAAATACTTAGTCAAATATATAGGTAACCTACTCAATTAAAAAAAAGCCTAATATAATATAAAAGTAACAACAAATGACTTTTTTTTTTTTTACATACACTTCAGCAGATTTCTGTTGCTTTCTAACTGCTAAATTAAGACAGCAATTGAATCTTCATTTCATATTTAATATTTCACCCCCCTGCTGAAAGGGGTTTCTTACAAGCATATTGTTAATGTTACACAAAACTTTTAAGTAGTATGTTTGCATATATTTTCATATAGAAAACACAAAACTAGTTTTTTTTTCCATAGTAGTTTTTAAAACACCATTGAGAGATTCAAATTCTGACTCGGTAAGGATCTGTAAAGTAGTAACAGTATTCATACCAAAAAAAAAAAAAAAAACAAACAACACATACCCCAACAATCCTTTTCATAGCATCCAGCTTTGCAGAATCTTTACTGCTTTCCAGCATTTGTTTTAGGTCTTCATTTCTATGGTACAAACACAGAAGAGCATCAATTAGAAAAATAAAGAAAAAAAGTTGGAATACCATTTTTTTATATTCTTGCATCATTTCAGCAGCTCCAGATAAAGTGCTGCTCCTTCTTGCCCATTTTTAAATTCTATTTGTTAACATTCTGGCCTAGAATAATGATGTGTTTAGTAAAAGGATCTATCCAATTCCAACAATAAATCAAGTCCATGCAACTTTAATAGCTAATCCCTGGCTAGAAGGTTGAAGTCTTGAAGCAACAGCATAGTTCAGTTGGAACCAATGATTCATTCACTACCCATCAGCCCCTCCAGCACAGCAGGAGTAAGATGCAATAGCTTGAGCTTGACATGTTTGTGTTAAAATATAGTATCAATTTAATGTTAACCACTGGAAAACCCAATACCAAGTTTCAGGATGGTCTGAATTCCAACAAAAATCAAGCGCACAACCTTATTTTTACATGTTCCTTTTCAGATTGTAAATTGCCATTCACTCCCTTCAGAATGAAAATCCCCAGATCAGCAATATATCTATTCCACATCCCATAAGATTAAGACAGCCACATTGTTAGACACACATAAATCACAGTACTTTTTACAGCCAAAGCAAGATTCTGGCATGAAAATATTAACTTGCTAAGGATGTTCTCTTACAGATACGGCTTCTTATCACCAAGCTCTAATACAAACCCTAACCTTGATTGGCTTTTTGAATGCAAAGAAATCAGTCTATTAATGTAGGTTAACTGCATTTATAGATGCTGAGAATTTACAAAAGTTTACTTGAAGAAATAACCTTCTGTGATTCCTAGATAGTTTGATTGGGAAAAAAGAAAAAGATCATGCAGTTGCGCTAGATGAAACAACAGCTTCTTCAGCTTCAGCAACAGATACAACCTGTTTTAAGTACTGGCTTCACTTAACAGCTTAAATATTTCAGCATTATATTTAAAAGAAAAAAAGTGGAAGTATTTTATTTTCTTGCCTGCTTCAGCATCATTTCCCAAATATCAGAGGGAACACCTCCTACTTTCCCTGCTTGACACATAGCAATTTACTGCAGTCAGTTATTCCTGGAAGTGTTCAAAGAACTGTCAGTCAGTCTACTACTGATGCTTTTTTTTTTTTAATTATTTGTTTCTATCCAACTTTGTTCTGTAGTTTTGCATCCAGTTGAAGTCAGTTTATTTCGTTTAGAGTTGCCCTTTCCCATCCAGTGCAAGTAGTAACATCCAGTGTACCATGGATGTTGACATTAAAAGTTGAATGAAAAAAGTTGACATGAAAAAATAGAAATATGTCAAAAAATCCCAGGAGAAAGTATAAAGTATGTAGACAATGATTTGACTACAAAAATCAACTAGGAAAAAAAATGGAGGAAGTTACAATGGACAGGATTCAAGTACATGTTGAAAACTAGCTGACTGAAGCTGGGAATGACTAAAGCAGACAGCATTTACAGGGTGAGTATGAGTTAGTACTGCAACAAATAAAAACAAAGATGAATTCAAGACATAAAGACAAGATAAAAAGTAATTGATGAAATGTACTTAATACTGCTTAAAGAACATTTTCTAAGATATATTTCAAATAAAAATATTTTGAAGTGGTAATAGGAAAGAAAATCAGAAATTAAAACATAAATATCTGCCAACATTGCTTTTCTAAGACCAAAGCAATAGGGAAAAAATAAGAAAAAAAAAAAGCAAGTTCTTGATGAATCCAGTTGGAAATTAGTTTCTGAGTAACTGATGATTTTTAGACTCTAACATAAATTGTAATCTGGGATTAGCAAGCATTAGATACTTACAGAGTAAAATATTGTTCCACATATTCATAATCATCATCAGCAAGCCGTTTTTCTTCTACACTTACACATGGTTTCAGTGTAACTTCGAGGTTTCCCCCTTTAAAAGCAGATTTAATAGTGCAAGAAACCTCAATTATTTTACCCAGCATTGTAGAATTTTGTTCCATCCTTTAAAGTACAGTGTTTAAAAAAAAGACCACTGCACTCAACCAAACTTGCCTACTGAGATTGAGGTCTACTCAGAAAAGAAAATCTTATAATCTTATTGTGTAACAGGATACCCACTCCCTTGCTGTTTTAACTTGAAGAAACAAATATCCTATGTAGATTTCAAAGGTCACTTCCCTCCAAAAACAACTCTTATCAGCAGCCTCTAACAAGAGTAAAGGCAAATACATTTCATAGTATAATTTATTGTACACTTCAACAATATTTTTATCTTCTGAAAAATAAGACCTAAGGGAATTTGAATCATATAAAAACTCTCAAAAAAAGCTTCACAGTGTTGTTCATGTTTCTATACTCACTAATTCCTCTGAAGTTATAGATCTCCAGTGCACAACATTAGACAGCCTTTAGATGCCTTTATCACTTATATGTCTACCTGCCAGAAACTCATGAAAGCGCAAGCAAATGTCCCACTACATCAATACTTCTGCCTCTCCCTGCTGGAACTTTGAGGGTGATTTGAGCCTACAAAGTTACATACACATTGTAGGTAACTGACATATAAACTATTACCTCATCAGCAAAATCAGGTTTAAAGTAGGCTAATCTGATAGTTATGGATGATACTGTGCTATTCTAAGCAAGACAGTATTCATCCCAACAACAAGAGGTGCGAATAAAAAAAAATCATGGTAAATACACTGCCTTTGAGCTCATTTTCCTTCCTGACAATAAGAAGGGGTGAAACTGCTTTCTCTCATTGTGCTTCTCGCCCACTCAAGGAACAAAAAAAAAAAAAAAAAAAAAAAAACAGGAATCTTACTGCTGCATCTAAGAATGTAATGAAGTTTCCCATAGTTAAACATCTTTACCTCTATAATACATCCCCAATGTCCTAAGAAGCCACATAATTTTTAAAGCACTAGTATGTGACTTTAATTAGAAATATTATATCCATATACAACTTGAACAGTCTGAGAAACACTTATTATTTGTATATCATCCAGCAAAAAAAAAGGCTGCAAGCCTGTTTTTCAGTTAGTATTAACACATTAATGATCTGCTATTCAGCTACCTTCATAATCTTTACCACCACAAAGTTCTACTCCTCAATATAATGATTTGACCAGAGATTCAAAGAGAGCACATTAAGTAGAAGAAGATGATTTCTAATTTTCTTCTGAAGTTTTTACATTTTGTGACTAGCCTTTAAGATCATTTGTCTTCCCACCTCAAAGCACCGTTTTTTGTTTTGTTTTTGTCTTCACAACATTTTTGGATGTGACAGGACTATAAATATGAAAGGCTCTATGATAGATCTACAGGTTCATACTAATCTTCTAGATGCTACTCTAAGAAATAAAACAAAGTTCTTAATCCCTTTCATGATCACTTCATTCACTTACGTGTAAAAAAAAATTGAATGAATTATATTTGTTAAATTAATTAATTATTAATTAAATTTGTTGAATTATATTAACAGCCTGGATCTTAAGCCAGAAACTGAGCAACAGAGCAGGATGTGGAACTCAGCTATAAAGGAACCTGATCATTATTCTCCATTTTAATTGACCACCAAGAGCAACTAAAGAACAACTTAAACATAGGTCATATTCTTGTCAGCGCACACTTGGTCACAAAAACTGGCCTCTCGCCTAGATCAGAACTTGGATCTCAGTTTCTGCTGAACAACTCTACCCATCTCTACCAAAACAAACAAAAAAAATGCCAAAAAGGGCAGGCATACATACATTGTTAAGGTTTAAGTCAGCTATGGCAGTGATAAATCCAGGCCTCTCCTTCAGTTTCTGTCTTGTTAATAGGAACTACCATAAAGCTCTAAGTGCAATAACTATTTCTTCTGCAGCAAAATACTAAACCATAACCTGCTGCAAATAACTTGCCACTGCACCAACTTATTCCAAACAGTTACTATTAAGAGAACATTTAGTCACACTGTTAAGACATACTTTTACTGCATCTCCTGTTCTCTTTTAGCAACGCCATAATAAAAAACACATACATTATTAATTACTGCATTGTTATTCATTACACAGTTACTGAAAGAAGTTACCCACAAATGTTAAGGTTTTACTCTTAAAAAGCAGAAAATTCATAAATATCAAAACCAGCAACTGAAGTCCAACTTGCAAGAAAAAAACACCAATGATTCTTCATTTACAAAAATCTTTACTCACTAAAGTTTATCAGCCTGTGTTTTTATGAAGTAAGAATTTAATTATGATTCCATATGTATGCCCCAATAATCTGGGATCTGTTTTATCACTTCTGAACACAGGGAAAGAACCTTATTTAAAGAACTCATGGTCAGATACAGGCTCTTCATTTGCAATGAGAGCACTAGATTACTGCATAAGTAAGATACAAGAAATACCAAACAAATCCAGAACACAGAAGGAAGCAAACTTCACTATTTTTGATTCCATGGAACCACCTATCACAGAATGAGAATAGAAGTTACAGATGTCCCATTTAAAAAGTTTTAACAACACGTTTTGTGTTTTAAGTTCTACAACTGCAACATACTTTCACCTACACATCAGCCACACTGTTCTTACATTCAGTCTTTAGGAAACCTCAGTCTGAATTACATATTTTCAACCAAATTATACTAATTTTTCTTTATTTTACCTGCAGCTTCATAATAAAACGTTCCAACAGAAGTTCAAAACACTATGAATGTTACCGGGTTTGAAACACAAAATCCATACTGACAGCACAAATTAACTGTCTTTAGCACTTCTGCAGTAATGAAGTCCCATGGAAGATATCACACACACACTAATCAGCTTTTTATAGTTTACGGGAGCTGCAAAATCCTTAAAATGAATTGGCTTTATCTAGCTCAGACAATGGCATAAACTCTACAAATCTCACTTAGAGAGAAATGCAAATTTATTTTGGAGCTGTATAACATGGAACCTAGAAGAGCAGCAAACACATGTTGTGATTTTAGTTTATTTGCTGTTGATTTGGATTCTTCCCTCTAGCAGGAAATTAAGAAATCCACATTTCACTGTGAGCATTACGTTCTATACCACAAACTGTTTGAATGACATCTTGTGGTGCTATTCAGTATTGCTATCTTCTTTCATTATAACTTTATTTATATTTATTATTGTTAATTTGTAACACCACCTTAGAATTTAACTGTTATTTAAAGGGAGACAATTCATGCGTCCTGTGATTTAGAGAGAAATGATGAGATCAGATACCTCCTGTTTTCTTTTAAGCCACAACTAACTTATTTTTCAGTCTGAAAAGTAAGGATACTGCTCAAAAAGCAAACTTCATAGTTTTAAAAGGCAGACAGAGATGCATGGAAAAACAGGATTAACTACAATATCTGAGAGACACGGAAGAACTAGACAGGTTAAACCTAGACAGGTTAAACCACCAAGAAAATTAACTCGTTTAATGCTTGCTGTGCCACCATTCTCAAAGCACTTGCAATCTGGACAGTTTTGGTAGTCTCCTCCTTCTCAGTAAGGGAACATACAGAAAAGCATGAAGTTAACACTGGATAAAGCGTCTTTCCAGCTCCCTTCTGTCAAACTATGCTGCTACGTGACCTATGCCTTAGCAACCCAGAGCATGAACATTTGAAAGTTGCTGCTGCCATGAACATCAGTGTAAATAACCTACTTTTCAAAATCTCTGACCAGACAGCAGCTAATATGACATAGTAGTTTGAAAGATCTTCTGGAGAGGACTATGATTTAATCTAAAATTATCTGTTGACACTGCAGTAGTTAAAAGACCCTACTTCACACAGTCACAAGAAAGGTTGCTTCCTGTTGTCCTTTCAGATGACCAAGCAACACCACTGCGTACAACCTCTTCTGATAGCGCCAACATCCTCAACACCACAGTAGTTTCTGAAAGAGAAAAGTCATCACATGAAAAATTACCTGACCTGTTGCCACTTAAACAGTTGTGTCCATTTACAGCCTGTCTTGAACAGACAAGTGGTCAGAATATGCAGACATCCGTAGATCACTTATAAGTATTGACAGATGTAAAGGTATTATAAGAGAAAGAGAAGCAGTACCAGCATTCCTGAAGATGATGAGGCTTCCTTTAAAGATACCAAAAACGTGGTGCTGTCACTGCCAGAATCTACAACAGTGTTAACCTATTCATAGATACAGGCTAACATTTCAGAAACACTGCTTAAGAGCATTAAAATGTACTGCCATTAATCTGCTGCCAGAATGGCAGAAATATTTAAATGACAAAAGAATTCTGGTTTTCTCAAATTAAGAAAACTACTGGGAAGAAGAAGGGACCAGGCAAAGATAATCCTCAGAAAAGCAGAACTAAGAAAATTGAGATTTTTTTCCAACCTTACATTGTAACAACATTAAAAAAGAATCACAGCAAATCAACAGTTCATTGCTTGCATCCTCATATGTGCCAAGTGCGTGGCAATAAGAAAACATTCACCGTGTCTCACTTTCCATCAGATCCGGCCAATTTCAGCTCAAGAAGTGCTCCACCATACTATGTTCCTGTCCACATACTGCATTTAGATCCTGTTGTGGTACCAACTACATGGATCAGATTTTACCTTGTAGAGTCATCATTTCACCCAAACCATTCATCTTCGCTGGCTTGTACATCCTACTGAAGTTGGCATATCACCACATGAGTGGGCAGAGTGCCATCTTAACAGATGGGGAAAGAAAGCAGACTTGCCAATGAGCTACAGTATGCATCAAGTTTGAGTATTAGGGCTGGACTCTCCTCCAAGAATTTCATAAATGGCAGTCTATACAAGCTTTCCATGACTGGTTGAACAGGATATGCCAAGGCAAAACTAAATCAATTTAAGACTCCAAGAACATCTCTGGCAGCTGTTGAAAGCAAGTTTTTAGCTCTGATGAATTTGGAAAAGTCTTCTGCACAGAGAACTGGGGAATGAGTATCTTAATGAAATCACCACCTTAGATCAGCTCTCAGCAAAACAAGCTTGCAAATCTCAGCAGAAAAAAATGGGTTTGCAGTCCTGCCGAGTTTCCTGATGAATAGCTCAACAGAATGCTTAAGCCAGATCTGCAGGAAAAACTCTAATAAATTACAAATGTATTTTGCTTGGCAGGAATGTAGTTTAAAGATGCAAATCAGTAAAGTTGAAAACACTTATTATAAATTTTGCCATCTGTTCCAATACTACACTTATACAGTTCACCTGAAAGTTTTTTACATTTGATTTAGATACAGCAACAAATAATTCTATCATTGAATTCATATAATCTCCAAGAACCAAACATTACTATGTTTTAATATCACAAATAAATTACTTTCTTTTTTAAAAAGCAGTTAATATACATGAGTCTCCTCCATCTTCCTGGAATTAATAGTAATAGCTGCAGCCTAGCACATGCAACTAACGTGGTTTCTGTCTAGTTTTCCTTCAAAACTGAAAAGTGGTTAGACAATTCGTGCCCTTACACAGAGCAATGGTAGGCAATGTAACCACAAAAACTGACCCCATTAACTTAAGTGATCTGCATAAAAATGCATCTGGATGAGAGTGGGGGGGCACTGGGTATTGTCTTCCTGGACTCCATGAAAAAATCTGACACTGTCCCTCTTAAGATCCTCCTAGGGAAGCTGCTGAAGCATGGGCTGGATGAGCAGACACTGCAGTGGAACAAAGCCTGGTTGAACAGCTGGGCCTAGAGGGTAGTGCTCAGTGGTGCAGTGTGGCTGGAGGCCAGGAATGAGCAGCGTACCCAGGGGTCAACACTGAGTCCAGTCCCTTTTAACATCTTCAGTAATGAGCTGGACAGTGGGGTGGAGCGCACCCTCAGTGCATTTGTGGATGACATGAAACCAGGGGGTGTAGCTGATTCTCCAGAAGGCTGTACTGCCATCCAGAGGGACCTCAACAGGCCGGAGAGGTGGGCTGACAAGAATTCCATGAAGTTCAACAAGTGCAGAGGGCCACCTTTGGGGATGAACAACGCTAGGCACCAGGACAGGCTGGGGGCCACCCATCTAGAGAGCGGCTCTGCAGGAACAGGCCTGTGCTTGCTGGTGAGCACCAAGCTGAACAGGAGCCAGCGATGTGCCCTTGCTGCTAAGAAGGCTGATGGTATTGGCTGCATTAGGCAAGGTATCGCTAGCAGGTCAAGAGAGGTGATCCTGCTCCTCTACTCAGGGCTGGTGAGGCTGAACCTGGAGTGCTGTGTCCACTTCTGGGCCCCTGATATAAAACAGACCTGGACAGAGTCCAGAAGGCCACCTAGATGATCAAGGAATGGAAGCACCTCTCCCAAAAGGTGAAGCTGAGAGACCTGAGCCTGTTCAGCCTAGAGAAAAGGAGGTTCAGGGAGGGTCTTATGCATGTATGCAAATACCCAAAGGGGTGGAGCAAAGAGGATGGAACCAGGCTCTTTTCAGTGCTGTCCAGTGCCAGGACAAGACGCAACAGGCACAAACCAGAATCACAGAATAGGCAGGGTTGGAAGGGATCTCTGAAGATCACCTACTCCAACTCCCTTGCGGAGCAAGATCACCTAGAGCACATGGCACAGGATGGCATCCAGGCAGGTTTTGAACATCTCCAGAGAAGGAGACTCCACAGCCTCTCTGGGCAACCTGTGCCAGTGCTCTGTCACCCTCACAGTAAAGAAGTGCCCTCTCATATTCGGCCAGAGCCTCCTGTGCTTCAGTTTGTGCCCATTCCCTCTCGTCCTGTCACTGGGCACAACTGAAAAGAGACTGGCTCCAATCTCTCAACACTCTCACCTCAGAAATTTATACACACTAATGAGGTCTCCCCTACATCTTCTCTTTTCCAGACTAAACAGGCCCAGCTCTCTCAGCCTGTCTTCATACATTGGGTGCTCCAGTCCTGTCATCATCTTCGTAGACCTCCTGTGGACTCACTCCAGTAGCTCTATGTCCCTCTTGCATCAGGGAGCCCAGAACTGGACACAGCGCTCCAAGTGTGGCCTCACCAGGGCTGAGCAGAAGGGGAGGATCACCTCCCTTGACCTGCTGGCAACACTCTTCTGAATGCAGCCCAGGATACCGTTGACCTTCTTGGCCACAAGGGCACAGTGCTGGCTCATGGTCAGCCTGCTGTCCACCAGGACTCCCAGGTCCCTCTCTGCAGAGCTGCTCTGCAGCAGGTCAGCCCCCAGCCTGTACTGGTGCTTGGGGCTATTCCTCCCAAGGTGCAGGACCCTGCACTTGCCCTTGTTGAACTTCATGAGGTTCCTCTCAGCCAACCCTCCAGACTGTCGAGGTCCCTCTGAATGGCAGCACAGCCCTCTGGGGTATCAGTCACTCCTCCAAGCTTTGCGTAGTCAGCAAACTTGCTGAGGGTGCACTCTGTCCTTTCACCCAGTTCATTGATGAATAAAGGTGAACAACACTGAACCCAGTACTGACCCCGGGGGACACTGCTCGCTACAGGCCGCCAACTAGATTCTGCACCACTAAGCACAACCCCTCTAAGCTCTGTCATCCAGCCAATTGCCAATCCAACTCACCATCCACTCTTCCTGGCCACACCTCATGAGCTTATCTATGAAGATGTGGGAGACAGTGTCAAAAGCCTTACTGAGGTCAAGGTAGACGCATCTACTGCTCTCCCCTCATCTACCCAGGCAGTCACTCCTTCACAGAAGGCTCTCAGATCGGTTAAGCACAACTTGTCCTTGGGGAATGTAAGCTGACTACTCCTATCACCTTCTTTTCCTCCACATGATTAGAGATATGACCACAATGATGAGCAGTTCTATCACCTGTCCAGGGATGGAGGTGAGGCTGACTGGCCTGTAGTTGTCTGGGTCCTCCTTCTTGCCCTTTTTGAAGACTGGCATGACATTGGCTTTCTTTCAGACCTCAGGTACCTTCTTTGTTCTCCACAGCCTTTCAAAGATGATGGAGAGTGGCCCAGCAACAACATCAGCAAGCTCTCAGCACCCATGGGTGCATTCCATCAGGGTTCATGGATTTGTGGAAGTCAAGTTTGCTTAAATCATCTTTGATTCCATCCTTTTCAACCAAGGCAAAGTCCTCCTTTCTCCAGACTTCCTCTCTTGTCTCCAGGGCCCGATTCCTGAGTGCTGATCTTAGCAGTAAAAATTGAAGCAAAAAAGACATACAGCATCTCTACCTTCTCTATCCTTTGTCACCAGGGCACCCTCCCCATTCAGCAGTAGGCCAACATTTTCCCATCTTCCTTTTTCTACTGATGTATTTGAAGAAGCCATTCTTGTTGTCCTTGGCATTCCTTGCCAGAACACAGGAGGTTCTCCTTGAACACCAAGAAACATTTCTGTGTTGTGCAGATAACAAAGCACTGGCAGAGGTGGCCCAGACAGTTGTGGAGCCACCCTCCTTGCAGTTACCCAGAAGCCATCAAGACATGGTCCTGGGCAACCTGCTCTGTGTGTCCCTGCTTGAACAGGGTTTGGACCAGATGGTCTCCCAAGGCTTTTTTCATCCTTAACCATTAAACACTCTCTCTACGTGCTATAGATATAATTTTGACCATATTCCACTTAAAAAGTTCTTACTTCATTGCTTCCACTAATCCAGGGCATGGAAAAACAGCCTGTGGCCCACAGAATGGATTCATCTTGTCTATATGGTTTACCTCTCAGCAATTTCCTACTACTACTGAACAGCCCTGTTCTGGGCAAAGACGTGACTGCAGAACATTTCCATTATTCTGGTGGCCCACAACCTGATGCTTTTTCTTTCTAAAAAAATGCAGAACATATGAATGTAAGCACATCTGGAGCACTTATCAAGACCTGTGCTGGAAACAGAACCTGTTTACAAACAGACCACCTACCAGGACACATGAATAAATTCCAAAAATGTAATTATACAAGCTCTGTAAAGGGAATAACGTACATGTTAGTTCATATGATCAATACAGGGGAAGGAGAGATTAAAGTAACAGACATTTCTAGTCAGGCCTGTTGAGCACAAAAAGGTTCTAAGTTTAGACTGACTCATCTCAGGTACATAAAATCTTTAAACTACTCAGTACTAAGATATTTAGAAGAATGAGCACAAAGATGACAATTCCATCAGCTGCACACAGACCCATTTCTTTTTATTTTTAATGATCCAACTAACCAAAACATTGGTCTTGTGTTTTTGTTGTTTGGTTAGTTGTTTTTTGTTTTACTTTTGCCTTTTTTTAAGCAACAGATAAATGTAACATCATGTTTGGTAGGTACTGCCTTTTCAGTCAGGTATCAATACTCTGAGTAACAACTAGTCCCAGCATCTTATTTGTTATGAGGCTTCTCATTCAAGTTTCCATTTAGCCATAACAAAGAAAACGAATGCCATAACGAAGCAAACAAGAATTTGGTTTTGACAATATTTTTTTTTTTTATATTGCACTGGACACATACAATGTGTTAAATAGTTTGAAACATATTTGCACATGGTACATGCAACCTCTTGCCACTTGGCTGTGGCAAGGTAAGTATCTATTTTGATGATCTATTTCATCCTTACTGATCTTCTCACAGTCAAAACTTCCACTTAGTCAGATTCAAGATGTCTTCATGATAGAATTTCAAAGGCCCTGAAATATTTTCAATATTGATATTGTGTCCCAATCAAACTACAGCACTAACATGCTGAGAAAATACTACGGTCGTTAAATGAAGATTCTATTTGTAATTAAAAATTAATGAACAAATCCTAGAACTGCTAAAATTTAAAAAGTCAGCTTTAGCAGAAGAGTAAAAAACGCGGGCATTTAACACCAAGGTATGCTCAGAACTTTTATGTGGTAAGTACTTCAGCTGTGTACTTCTACTGAACAGGAAAAAAGACAACATTTAGGTCAAATAGTTGATATTAGGTCAGCTTCAGACTTCAGATTTAAGACTACTGATATCCATTCATGCATCTTTGCGAAACTTGTCATACACCATTCTATACTCTGCAAGACTAAAGAGAGCACATTCCTATAAACAACTTGTTTTTTTCTGAAGCATTATACTTCGACTTGCTTTCACTTCATGGCAAATACATGAAGACAGAAAACAAAAAAGCTTATTTTCTTTGTTGGTTTAAAGTGTTTGTAATAGTGTCTTGACAGCAACACTCTAACCATGTGACATTGTTCAGATCAACTTGCAACAGGCAAGTTTGGGTCTCTGGTCAAACAGTTAGTTTAGGGACAGCCTGAGCCATACATTACATGCTCCTCCGTCTACGGACAAATTCTCCTTCTCCAGCAACCAAGAAGCTCACAAAGTACTGAAACATCACAATACAGAACATAGGCACAACTAAGATCAAATACAGCAGTGTTCAGTGCCATCCAAGAGAGAGCAGCAAACATGAAGAGCCCCAAGAGTAACTTGATTTTCACTAGAGGAATATATATACTACTTCTGCCCTTGAAAATGCAAGATGCAGACACACATCTTGCACTTCTCTGTGCACACATTAGGGAGCGATCAGATCTGACCTGTTTAAAGAACACAAACCAAGATGACACCATGTCTTCAACATGGGCTACAGGCACTGTCCTGAGAAGGTTTCCATTTCAGCTCAAGGTATAAGAAATTTTGTTTGCTTCTCAGTAAGGAGTTTGGGGCCTATTAGGAGAGCTGACTATATGGTATACATGCTATATGCCTGATAAGTGACTACTTGCTTCTCTAACAATAATCCTCACTTGGAAGTCCACTGTTAGAACATTGGCTTTTTCACACCACACAGATTTCATAAGCTTTCCTGCAGTGTTCATTTCTCAAAACCTCTCACACAGATTAGGAGTTTACCACACAGGTTCAAATCAGGGCAAACTTCCTGTTTCAACAAGGACTTGTTTGTCAGCTGCAAAGACCACTGAGAGCAAAACCTGCTTTCTTCTCAAGCCCCTTCTTCAGGGATCTTCTCTCCCCTCCTTTAAGCAAAGAAACAAGCCTTGAACGTAAATTAAAAAGTCACATGCACGTATCACGAGATACTTAGCTACTCTGGTTCTTCCGTATTCAGAAAGTCATACACAAACACATACACACAAAGCCTCAGGACCCCGGAGCGGTATTTCTGCAACCATTGGACAGCCTCAGGTAGAATTAGTTACTTTGGTTCCCACAGCTGCAGAAACATTGACAAATATACTTAACCTGCACAGCAGTCTGAAATCTAGGATGAAATGAGTTTATATACAGAATTACAGCCATGACCAAGGATCAGGAGTACTCTCCTCTGCAGAAAAGTGTAGGAAGGCAAATGGTTAAAAAATAAAGCACAAAGTTTTTTCCACAGAAAGGAACAACAAAAGCAGGGCATGAGCAATGTCAGTCAGACACAAACACATGGCATTGAGGCATCCACGCTAGATCACTGAAAGTTATAACTGGAACAGAATGAAAAAGCAAAAGATGTAGTGGAATAGCAGAGGAGGAGAAGTATGACTTGTATGGAGAACTGAGGAGGCCTATCAGCTGCTGTCTTAAGCATACAAGCAGGAGAATCACAGAAGCTTCACGTTGTTGTGATTTACTTCAGTGTGGCATAAAAATAAACACATCAGTCAAGGTTTCTAAGCACGGATGCTCTCTTTGTGCAGAACAAACTGAAGAACAGACGATTGATTTCCTAATGTACACAGGACCTTAGTTTATGGTCCTTTTTACTGGTCGCTGTAGGAATAGATTTCCAATTTGTTGTAGGATGCCATTCCAGCTTGGCAAGCCTCCTGATCCTTCGCAGAGGCATTTTGTGTCACTCCAAGTCACTTTTCTTTTAAGAAGCTGAAGGTTTTCAGCGTAGGTGCACTTTAGACTGTTTCTTTTTTTTCCTCTCCTTCCCCCTTCCTATTTCCTCATTTTGACTGCTGACCTGGAGCCGGACCGCGTTAACTCCCTCCTATTTTACACCAGCCACCTCGTCACGGCCAACCACGTCCCCAGCTCCCACAGACAAACTTCCGAGCGCTTCTTAAGACCCACGGGAAGGCAAAACGAAACTAGCGCCAACGCGGCGGGCTAGAAAAACTGATAAAAACCTTTTCACAAAAAAAATACTCCACACACCCCCCAGAAAAAAAAAAAATGCTCCACAGCCCCGGGCACACGTCAAACTCCGTCACACAAACTTCCCTCCCTCACTCCTCACTCCCCATGCCCTCCCGGCCGTCCGGGCCCAGGCCCGGGCCCGGGCCGGAAGCGCCGCCCGGGGAGGCCCAGCCGCCCCTCACCGCCCGGCTCCGCTGCCGGTCCCGCCCCGTCCCCTTCCTTACTTCTTGGTGTCGCTGCTGAAGAGCCCGAAGGCCGCGGGCACCGAAGGGGCCGTGGTGGGCGCCGCCTCGTGAGCCAGCTCGGGTGCCGCCTCGCCGGCCTGCTCGCCGTAGCTGTGCCCGTTACCGGACATGCCGCCGCCGCTTGCTGCCCGCTCCGACAAACTTACCGGCGCGGCACAGCGCGGCACACACCCCCCGCCAAGCACCGGGCACGGGGCGGGAGGGCCACGTGATGGGGGGGGGGGACGGGCCTCGGTCCGCCCCGCCCCGCCCCGCCGCCCGGTGCTGCCGTCGCCGCGGCAACGCGGCCCGGCCGTGAGGCGGCCGTTGTAACGGCTGTAAGGGCCCCGCTGACCGGCCCCTGGCGTGCCTGGGCGGGAAGGAGAGTTAAAAGGTGTCCAAACACACACACACACACACAAATGTCCAAAGTTGTCCAAACGCACACACACAAAAAATCCAAAAGATGTCCAAACAGAAACCTAAAGAGCACTGCTGCCCGCCCCTCTGGCCTCTGCTGGACTCAGGCCGTTCTATTTTTGTGTCGCCGAAATACTAACGTGGCCCCTACACGCAGCAAAAGCAACTCTTGTTGCTTATAGTAACCAATATTACAAATTAACCAGCTTGGTACTAATTAGTCATACACACTGACTTCGCTGCAGGTCTGCTCCCAGGTCGCTAAATATTCAACAAGCCAAAAGTTAAGTCCTATCAGTTCCACCACGAGAAAAGTGAAAAGGAAAGAGAAACAGTCCCGGGGTGTCGCATCTGACAGCAAGGGGGCACCAGTCCCAGTATCACGAGCGGTGATGCAGCCTACATTCCCAGCAGCAACTTACATATACAAGCCCATAAAACATAAGAAGATGACTAGAAGTCATACCATAAAAGCTTCTCTTAATTTCTTTTTACAGTCTTATTATATACACCTTACACACACCAGTGTATCCTGTCCTCCTCCACACCTCCCACTATTTGAGGAATAATCTGTGCTCATTAAAATGCCCTATCCATCTATCTAAATTACATTAGTGGAGTCCAGCCTTTTCATCCTGAGAACAAACTAATTTCCAAAAGGTTACAGTTCGCAATCAATACCTTTTATCTTACAGAGGAAAAAGAATGGTTTGTCATAATATTTTTCTGAAGCAGCTCTTCAAATTTCTTGTCTTTCACCAACTTGTACATTCCTGTTTGAAACTGGGTTAGTGCCAAGCACACAAACTTGAGAGGAGACATTACCAATACCTTATCTATTAAGAGAGCAGGACAGCAATAAGGTCAGTTGGTCACTTCATTTGCCTTCTGTGGATGCCACCATTTCAGCTTCCTTTCAGGGTCTCTAATAGCCTTCTTCTTTGTAGTACAGTCTCTCAAAAGTCAAGGCTTAGAGAGTAAAAGGCCACTGTTGGCTCCCAGTCACAACGCAAACATTCTTGACTGTCACCAATATGCCCATTGGTTCTTCAGATTTACCATTTTTCATACTACCCCTCCCAATTGCTCACAGGAACAGCCACGCCAGTTTTCTTTCCCTGAAGATGCAGATATCTCATTATAATTACCACAAACTCTCATGGCACCTGTTGATACTCTTTCAGTGATGTGACTTTAGGCAGACATCTCACGATCTTACAAAGCCAGGTGAAATCATAGGACCTGACTTTTAAAGAATCAAAAACCAGAGTAGGCTCTCAGAGGCAAATGCCAGTAGGCATCTAGCAAGACCAGATGAAAAAAGGGTATTTATTCATCTCCTAAAAGTGTAAGATGCTGATTATCTGAATTGGTACCAGCAATGTTTTGAAATCATCTCTGACTCAGTTTTTCAAACCGTGCATTACTTTCACAGTGCAACAGTGAGAGCACTTGAACTTTGATCCAATACGTGGTTATGCATACACAAAAGGGGCCCTGGCTTACATCTTTTATTTGCATGTAAAGCACATGCAGGGTAGGAAAAGGTAACCTCTATCAGGCCAAGTCCATTGTTTCTAAGGTAGGTCTATTCTTGCTCCTTTGAAGACTGACTCTGCTTGTTCTCTGAAATAAGAGTCTTTAAACTGCTTTGCTTCTTTGTATAAAGCTATAAAATATGTGTATTTATTGACAATGATAAGAAACACCTTAAGTAGAACAAACTAATTCTCCTCTTAATACTACATATGATAAAAAGAAAGATTAGAGGAAAGATGGAAGGATTAACATTAAAAAAAAAAAAAAAAAAAAAAAAAAAAAAGAGAGAGAATAGTAAATTTGTAGATTAGTTCATTTTGGGGAGTACAAACACATGGAAAAGCACACAAATGGGCTACTGAGGTGGATGATCATGGGACTGCTATACAAAAAAAAAGTGGAACAGATAGTAACAGTGAAGCAGAGCTCATTAGAGCCTTGAAACTGAGAATGGAAAACAAATATTGTATGTAGATTTCCTAAGTACATTTAAACAGACATATAAGGAAGGCTGGATACAAGCTCTTGTTGTCAGTTCTTGCTATCTAGTTTTAGCCTGAAATACACCACACCACTTCCTTGAATAGCCTTCTACTTGCTACATTAACTCTTCACGATCACCCTTCAGGGGCAATGTATTTGCATATTGAATTTATGCCTGTACAAAATTATTTTAACAATACTGGATCATGAAACACAAAATACCACTGAATTTAAATTCTCCATTTACATTCATTGATTACAGAATTTTACATCAGGTTTTTACACAGCATTAAAAAAGAAAAAAAAAAAAATGTCATAAGACTTAAAACAAGAACCATAATGGGATTTTGCTTCTTTCTGAAATCATTTCACCATCATGATTCATTTCTATATCACCATCTTGACAATTACTACACATAACACCTGGGAAAATGCATTGTTTCTTAGTCTTTCATTCATAGATGTAAACAGCTATGTAGTATGTTACGTTTGGACACAGCTTTTAAAAATGATTGCACTGAGAAATAAGTTCCCAGGTGGAAGGGAAGATGTATTTATATGGACAAATAAATATTCTTTTTCATCAAACTTACTTATATATGTGTGTATTTTATATATATATATATACATACACCTTTCATGGAGAAAAAAATCTTCATGTTATTCATCACAATTAACTTTGTTCAGCTTTCTGAACCATTTACAGAAGATATTTTTTGTGTTTTTTACAAGTTAATTAAGTCCATTTGTGTTTTCATCTGTACTGTTTTGCCGTATGCTTAATTGATGCCCTCTAGTGGATCATACTACTAGTACTCTATTTGCCATAACAACGAATACAGGAAATACATTAAGGAAGTTCATTTTTAATGGAGTTCAAGCTTTGTGTAACAGAAACTTTGTGATAATGAATGCTTTGCTCATATTTTCTATATTGCTTATAGTTTCTGATATAAATAAAACGAGCTGTTATTCCAGATCCCACACACATCTATAGGAGTTTTTTGACTTTAAGTTCTTTTTTACTAAATGTAAGAGATGAAAGATAAGTAATGATATGATACAAATTTCTGCATATTAAGCCTTTTCATTCTGTAATGATTTTGAAATCTGATTTATAGTCAGTTAGTTTAAAATTAAACACCAAGAACTCATTCCTGAACTTGGAATACTAATTTGTCTTTACAATGCATTTTCAGTCTGTGATCTGAAATGAGATGCTAGTATTCCTGATTAATTCAAGCAAACTCTTATGCAGGTGAGAAAGCTGATGGCTGTGAAAAAGCCTTTGGTCTGCCTCTTTCCTATTAAATTTAGCTTTGGGACAACCTAACAAATGGAAGCAAACCACAGTTCTTTAAAAATATCTGTTCCCTATGGCTATTAATAACAGGGGTTGCTTACATATGCACGGTTGAAACCAGCAGACCCCAAATTCTCTTTTGTTCCTACAATTCTTCTGTAAACATTTGGATTATACAATATTTGTCACACAGCTTCATTACTTAATATTCCTTCAAATGTTTACAGAGATTTTGGTTAACTGATGAGTAGGAAAAATGTAATGGGTAAAAATAAAAAAATTAAAAAAAATAAAAAAAAAACATGGAAGAGAAACTATTTGAAAAAGGAAACAATTGTTCAATTATAGTCATTGATTTTCCAGTTTTTCTTCTGCTTTTCTTAATGTAAACAAATATAGGGTCTAAGTTAGAAGAAAATATTTTATTTTACTCTTTTAAGTAATGCAGCTTAGATAAATTTTTAAAACCTTGTGCATATTTATACTGTAACATATTGGGCTGGATAAAGCTACTAGGCTGAGATTAGCTCCAGACTTCATTGAGGTTTTGCCTTCATGGACAGATTAAAACACAGCTTTTCCTGCCTTTATTAATATTTCACACTTTGCTAGTTAAAGTTCATAAGCTAGCAAAATTGTTGGAGAGATGTTTTTTAAGCTAGTTTGGAATAAAGGCTTTAAGAAGAAGATACATGTAATGTTTAATGATAATATGTCTCTTTTCTTTATTGTACAGTCTACTAGCTGAAATCTAAAAACTCTGCCAAGTTAGACTGCCCTTGAAATATATTCCTTGACAATTGGAAATAGATCTTACTGTGTCCTGAATTTTTAAAAGAAAATCAAGCTGCACTTAAAAGTATTTTAGACTTCTCATTTCCTATGGAGCTGGATATCATCTACTTTTTACCTTCAAACTGGAGTTTGTGCTAGAGTAGCTAATATGCATATTTGTTTGCTTTCTACTAGTACTGGAAGTGAGTTGCAAGGCAGAAATAAAATGCCCAATATTCACAGAAGGAATGGCACGATAATTAGAACTTCCTGGAGTGTATCTGTATCTTCCACTCAGCACAGAGAATATACATTCATCCTAAAAAACTTTTATTCAGTTCTTGAGTTTTGAATTCGGTCTACCAGTAAGTAAACAGCAATTACAACACACACAACAACAGAAAGTGAAAATGGACAATTTTGAGCCCCTTGCCCATAAGCAGGAGAAGGCTGGATGTAAGCACGCTGCAACTTCCTCGTCAGAGGATCAGCGGTGCATAAGTACTGGTATAGATTACAGCAGTATAGGAACAGGTCTGACCAATTTCTGGATAGCTGGAGCACAATGTCTTTCAAACACATCAACTTCTGCTGCATTAAGTATGCATCCTGTCCCATGGGATGAGAAAATCAAAAAATAATAATAATAAAAAAGTCCCTATCCAAGGAGATCTAACTTCTTTTCTAGCATTTTTGTGCAATTTGAGGACACAAACTAATCAGACTGTAATAGAATCTGATCCATAAAGTAAAAAATTAAATATAGAGTGAAGCTTGGAATTAAATAATAGAGGAAAGAAAAAAGTTTTGTTTAGTAATAAGAAGGAGCAGAATGAGAAATGAAGGCTCAGATCACAGTGATCAAAGAAGATAAAATTCTTATTACAGAATGTGATAAAATTTCAGGAAGAAACATAGGAGAGTCTTTTAGTGGAGGAATAACAAAGAGAGAAAAGAAAAGCCTGATGCCAAGAAATGTTTACTCCTTGCATTTCCCTAAGGGTTAAAACCCTTGTATTACTTATCCTACTGTTTTTTTTAATGTATGATAATTTATAAATGGTTTCTGGAAAGAACATAATGAGCTGGCTGAGAATCAGGTCTGTAAGCAATTGCTACACTCAAGTGCACTTGTATTTGAAAGGGGTGAAAAGGCCAATAAATTATTTTCCTGGCAGATTAGGAATGAGGAAGTTGAAAGATTTATCTTGGAAATAACACTGGATACACAGAACGTAATTTCAGACACAAAAAGAAAAGCAGACTTTTTTTTTTTTTTTTTTTTTTTTTGTCACAGCCTCCCCTTGCAGTCATGGAAGAACAGTGACCACTCATAACCTGAAACTCCAGGGCCATGGAAACTTTTGTTCATGTTGAACAATCTCTTTGGCTTGTCTTGGAATGAGATAAGGGTTCACAACTGAAATGTGGATTTTAATAGTTGCCATGGGACATTGTTGACTCCAGAAGTTTTCATTAGTCAATGAACAAGACAAATTCAAGGAGGAAAAGGTTATTAAATACAAAGATAACATCTCTGGCTCAGAAAGTTCCTGAACCACACACCTATTGCAGAATAGTATCATTATATACTCCTTGTTCTGACACCCTTCCATAAGACTCTGGTACTAGTCTAACACCAATATAAGTATTTGGACCTTTGCAGGTACAACTGTTCTTATGTGGTGCTTTTCAGTTTGCTATGACTATTGCAGCTATGTAATTGTGCAATACTGTTCAGCAGCTGAAAAATGAAAAACTGAAAGTGATGAATCAAGTTTGTACAAATTACACAGAAGTGCTCAGTGGAGTACAAGCAGTCCATACACCATTATTAGGACTTTCAACACAAGTAATGAAAGGATTTAGCACATATATCTTCAAATGGCTCAACTCCTTCCAAAGATTTGTAGTCTGTTGCAATAGGAGTGCTCTATGCTACCTCTCTGTTACTCGGTTTCTTCTTCTAAGAAATTAGATTGCAAAATTCTACCATATTTGTAGTTGAAGAATGGCACATATAAGGCAAATCAAGCTACACATCCCATTCTATTCACAAAAGCTGAAACATCAGTGCATCTTCTTGTTTTATTTCAGATAAAAACAGAATCTTCCTTTGTTTTCATTCTTATTTATCTCCTTAGGCCTTGTTTGATGTATTGCATTTGAAGTTGTGAAAGAAAATATGTGTTCACTCCTGCCAAACCACCATGAAAAATCTTTAAAAATTCTAAGTGTTTATATGCCATTCTTGTGGGTACCTTCCAACTCAGATATTCCATGATTCTATGTCATAAAATACTTTCTTTAAAAGGTAATTAAGATTTATTAAAGGTGATGCATCTGTTCTCCTCTTAGGGACAAAAAAATACTCCCAGTGTGGTGGTCGTCTAGTCCTTCAGTTGTAACACTTCAGAGATGCACAGTTACTAGGTACAGATCTCCACAAAGGAATTCAATCCTTCTTCTCATCACTTCAGTCAAGCAACCAATACAACTCACACAAAAATTATATTTTCTCTGTAGTTGAAACTACAAGATGATTATGTTGAAGAGGAAGATCCTATTTCACCTTCTATACCTCTTTTTTTTTTTTTTTCAATAATTGAACTCAAAAGAGAAAAGCTGCATTGCACAAGTTCATTGGAAATTAATTACTGTATTTGGAGATGAGTGTTACCCAAAAAAGTAGACACAGAGCTAGCAACTGGCAGAGGACCTAGCTGTAGTGTATTTCCTTTCAAACCATGATAAAGTGTTTAAAGATTTGGCAAATTGTTATACAAGCCTTCTGACACCATTTGCATCTGCAAAAAAAATTGTTGTTGTTGTGTTTTTTTTTTTTAATTATTATTATTATTGTTATTATTTTCTGGACTTTGATGTCTACATTTCTTCCTTCTTTTTATCATTAACGACTGCTTCATGAAATGCTATTGAAGGAAAACAGCTGTGTCTCTATTACCTCCTTCTACATTGTCTTCCTCAGTGAAAAATAGCTGCTTTTTGCTGGTCTGAGTTGTTATCCAATGATTAAGGTTCTTCATGCTTATTTCTGACAGAAGAAGAAATTGATGGGATAAGCAAAGTCAAAATAATGGACAATGTTGTACAAAAGGAGCAGCTCTACAGGGACATAGAGGGAATGTTAGCTACTCCGAAAATGCAAAAGTAAGCATGCAGCACAGATGAACCTGGTGCACTCATCCGGTCACTGGGCGGAGGTGAGTAGGATGAGGAATGCAGTTGGGCCAACAGGGAATACCACACCTACACAATGGCCAGGGTGGTCTGCATCTGGTTCTCCTCAGCAGAGCTTTGTGCACTGGGCTTTGCTACTGGAGCAGAAGATAATACTGAGCACTGGAGAACAGTACCTCACCCATACAAAAGTTCACCTAACTGTGGGGTTGGGAGAGCAGGGAAGACAAAGGCACCAAAGATTTCATCTGTGGTTTCAAACAGCATTCTTTCTTCCCTGCAGTTTGTACACAATGTCCTATTCCTTGAAAACAGAGACAGGGACCAAACAGCACTTCATTCTGCACAATTTCCGCCACTAGTATAGCAAATCTGAGGCCATGTTAGTTCTTTTTCTATAATCACATTCATAAGTACTGTTCTTAATTTCTTTTTGTACATGTCTTGCTCTTTTTTGGTCTCTCTGAGTGTCATTCAACTTCTATGAATGAAGAGAAAATTCCATGTTGAACACTGGGTGAGCTCTCAAATGTATTATATATTTTTGCCCTACTCTTACATTTCTTTGGAAAAAGGAGAAAGGAGATGACCTCTCATTCTGACCCACTATGGCTTTTCTTGTAATTGAGACCATGACATGGAATGGAATTAGAATGTGAAAATGTCCTCTACAGCAGTAAGTGAAAAAATAGTGTAGAAGTTGCATGAAACAACAAATGGGAAGTCAGAAGAAAAATTACCTAGCAAACATGCTTTTAGAAGAAGAGTTGAAAGAATACAGAATAAAAAAAAAAATAAAAATAAAAAAAAAAATCATTCAATTCTCTGTACAACACAACACAAATGTTAAGGACACCAAATCTGATTCTCTAAAGATTTCAATATTGTTTGTTCAATTCTGCCTTCATCAAGTAAATTCAAATTCTAAGCCTCCAAACAGAAAATCGTGCTTTTTTTTTTTTTTTTGAACCTCTTTTAACTGGACTGACTTTCTGGCCTCAATTCAGTTGCCCTGCATCCAGATGAATCTGCCTGTTGCTGAGGACAGGCCTGCACCAGTGCCCCCTGATGCCCTTCTCCTGGCTGGGGCGTTGGGACAGCCCTGGCTGCCTGGCTGGCCTACAGGAGCCCCTGCTGCTTCTAGCCTGCTTTATGCTTGTGTTTATAAACCCACAGGCAGAAAAGCACTGTGCACAGATCTACATTTGCCTTGCAAAATAAAGAGCTGTATTATTAGTGTGTATCAGTGTGGAAGGGAAATTGCATACATATATATATACACAAAATTATGTACATATAATAAAAGTATTTTGACATAAACTTAGCTTCGACATCTGATATATATATTATATATTAATATATCACATTAAGTATATTAATACAAATATTGTATACAAAATAAAATATTATTATAGAAATATAAAATATCCATATAAAAACAAAAATTAATTATAGTAATGTATTTATTTATTTATTTATAGAACGATAAATGAGTATCAGCTTTTCCAGTGGCAGTTCCAGCCTCAGGCACAAGAGGTAGATATTTTCACAAGAAACTTCCAACAGATACTCAACATCACTGAACAACTCACCTTTATCTTCAAGGTAATAAATTTTTGTCAGTTGTTCATTTCATTTTCTACATTATAGCTAGTAATATATATAAATTTTGAATGGATTAATTGTAAATATGTAATCTGGAGAGAGGAGATAGCAATGAGTTAACGTAATGGACTCTAGTGGTTTACTTAGGCATCTTAGGACTTCCGAGGGGATGAAGGGTCTTGTTAATGCTGTGTTCTCTAGACAAAAATTCTGAATCTTGTATGCACTTATGAGACCAGAGTACAAATGGTACTGTTAATTTTTCTGGCATATTTCATTGGCATTTACCTGACCTGCACTGAATCTAATGATTTTCTTCATGGTTTGGGACTGTTTTGTAAGTTACTTCTTACTCTCTGCAAGCTAAACTATTAATGATCATGAGTCAAGAGGATGGTAAGTCATACCCATGGACACTATTAAGTTTTAGGCAGTGTTATATTTATATTATGTACATGATATTTTTCTTCTGTAAGAAGTCATAGGGAATAAATGCTTAAGTCTATTAAAATTATTTATTTATTTATTTATTTCAATTGCAAGAATTTTTCCATTCCTATATATCGTGGAGAAAATACAAGACATTACCAATACTTATTTTTCATAGGGACCCCCCACACATACACACTTTCCCAGGTTAACTGATACCTAGTAGAAGGATTATCATTTTATTTATTTATTTTTTTTTTGAGGGGAATATGAAAGATTTTTATATTAAAGCAAACATGAGGATTGTTTTACATACAGACTTAGGTCAGATGATTCCATTCAGTATCAGTTTAAATATTCCCTATATTTTAATCTTCCAACAGTTACGTAAACATGGTTTTTTAAAAGGCAGCAGTATAGATTTTAAACATAGATATACTGTTTCAGATATCTGTCTTATATAGACTCACAGTATCCAATGTAAAAAGCTAATCTATTTGTTTCTACAACCTCAGGAGCAATTGGCTCAGGGTCTGAGAAGGTAAATATGGTGGATTCTGGCTTTGCATGTACGTTCATTAGTTCATCCATTAACTTTAGTGCAGTTATTTATGTGAGTGAGGACTGCTTGCACAAATGAAAGTTTCAGAAGGAGAAATTACTTTACCATATGTTGTGGCCTGGAAAGCTTTCTCAGGAACAGCCGAAGTCAATGACAGACTTCACATTTTTTTAACTAAAGGTTATATTTGTGTTGCCGGTAAGAAAGTTATTTTATGGAAGGTAACATTTACTTCAAAGGAGTCTGAAATGTTAAGTAATTACTTGCCATTGTTCTTCTGAAATCCTATGTAAATATTCCTTTGTTCTGTTTCATTTATGTGATGAACCTAACTTTCCTGTGTTGTAGCCTTCCAATACTGACAGCACCAGGATATAGAGTTATTTTGTGATACTCCTCAGTCACTGCAAAAACTGGCAGATTCCTGTATCCACTGTACTCTGTATTTTCCTCAAATGTCTTGGTACTGAATTTTATCTGTTCAATTCTGTTCATAGGTTTGATGCTTTAAATACATAATCCTTGTCACGGAAGATGATCTTTAATTGTAGTCTCATATGTTCATAATAATAATAATAAAAAATAAATAAATAAATAAATAAATAAAATCTTTTTTTGGTCCTTACACCATCCTTTAAGTGATCTGCCTTTCTTACCAGCCAGAAATGGCTGGATTTCAAGCAGAGAGACCACAGACATCCCCTGTCCTGCCCCCAGAAGCAGTGGGGCCCCAGTGCTACTGTGATACAAATTTCTGGTTACAGACTTCTTTCAGGAGCACTGATCAGTCACCCCAAAACAGTTTTGGCAGTAGTCCTTTCTACTGGCTTCTCATCCTGACTGACTCACTTACCATGTTTTTAGTAGCGAGGTTCGCTGCACAGCTAGCCTCCTGGCCCTTCACTACATAGAGCTATAGCAGCCTCAAGGACAGTGGAGTCAAGTGCTGCAACACAGCAGCCCACAGAGCCATACTTCAAGTTCAGGCTATGAATAATATATAAATGTCTGCTTGCCTGAGGTACACAATTAGTTTTTGTCAAGAAAATAGTTGTGATATATTTAGGCAATAAATACCAAATGCAATGTGTTTCAGCAATAAACTAAAGCACAAAGAGGTTAAAATAAGAAGTGTCAAAACCAGGTGAGTTTGGATTTCTGAGTTGGACTGGCATTCCTGTTTGACTACCCGAAATTTTCCTGGTTTCATCTGGGATAGAATTATTTTTCTTCTGAGTAACTGGCATGGTGCTGTGGTTTGTTTTCAGGATGAGAATAATGCTGCTAACACACCAATGTTTTAGTCATTGAGCAGTGCTTACACTGAGTCAAGGACTCTTCTGCTTCTCATGCTGCCCTGCCAGTGAGGAGGCTGGGGGTGCACAAGGAGCTGGGAGGGGACACAGCCAGGACAGCTGGCCCTAGGGGACCAGAGGGGTGTCCCATTCCCCATGGTGTCATGTTGGACAATAGGAACAGGGGAGTTGGCTGGGGGGCTTCTGTTGCTTGGGGTCTGGGTGGGCATTGGTGCAATTGCATTGTGCATCACTTTGTATATTTCTTCCTGCTCCCCCGCTCTTCCCTTTTAAATGTCTTTATCTCAACTCATAACTTTTACTTTTGTTTTTGCCTGATTCTCTCCAGCAGCCCTCTGTGGAGAGGTGAATGAGCAAATGGTTGTGTGGTGCTGAGTTGCCTGCCAGGTTACACCACAACACAAATGTACCAGACAAAAAAATTAAGAAAAGAAACTTGCAGAAACAGTGGGAAATAAAAAGATGATGAATTGTGATCACTAAAAAGAAAAAAAAAAAAAATCACTAGATTTACTAAAAAACATCACTAAAAAATCTAAAGATCACTAAAGATCGCTAAAAAACTCAACACCTGCTAACTTAGAATAGGGCATATGATTTTTTATGCTACAAATTCCATAGTTTTCAATGGCTTAGAATAGAAATACATGAAATAAGCTAAACATAGCAGAAAATAGTTGAGGCATTGGACATTGTTAGACATATTACAGAACAGAGCTAAGCTTGAAAAATAAATACAGCTATTAATAAAATGTGAATATTTTCCAAACTTTCTTTCAAACTATATTCTTTATGTTTTTCTGAAATTTAATGTCATTAAGTGAGGGTAAAATAGTACATTAGCAGTGAAAATATAATTTAATAGTGGTGTAATGCTAATGGTAGTTATCCAGTGACTATGAAGACAGCTGTGAAAACTTAATAAAACCATAATTCCTCATAGAAATTGCTATTTTAGCACCATGTAGATTCAGATGTTTAATTAAAATAATTGCTTATATGGCTCAGGATAGTCTTTTTATTATGAAATGGAGACTTGATATTGCCTTTTACCTATTCCTTATTTTAATTAAGCTGAGCTGTAAATCTGTCTCTATTTTTCCCCCATTGTTGGCTCCACTGTTCTATTTCCTTTTCTCCAGAGAAATAATCTCATACTATGGCATATCAGGGCATCAACTGTTCAACAATCTATTCATTACTATTCAGAGAGAGTACCATATAAAGAATTTTGAGTTGCAGAATCATCTAACTCCAGAAAGAACCTGTGTTTTCTGATCTGGTCTCTTCCACAGTCCAAATTATGGAATATATATCAACTCCTATTTCAAATGAAAACTGTTCTATCCTGTGACTCTCATTTAGGAGAACATTATATCTTCATGATGTAGTGACAAACAATCCATTAGGTTAACATATCTGATTACTCTTGTTAAAATTCAGTGTATTTGAACATGAATTCATGTCAGTTCAGCCTTAGACTCTGTCTTCTGTTTTCTCTTTGTTTGCTAGATATCTGATTACTCTTGTTAAAATTCAGTGTATTTGAACATGAATTCATGTCAGTTCAGCCTTAGACTCTGTCTTCTGTTTTCTCTTTGTTTGCTAGATTTAGCAATCATGTGTTCTCTGTGCATATATGATTAAGGATTGGTGTAGGACTACAGTTCGTCATAGTTTTTCTAATGTTCTTGAAGCAATCTATGTAGAGCATGGAATACTTAACATATTATCCTTCGTAAATATATCTGGGATTTGGATCTTTATATTTGGATTTTTTACTTTTCTCCGAGATTTTCAAGAGAAGTGCTAATTGTCTACCGCACTACAGGCAGAGAGACAGAAAAACTCTTGATTTTGTTCCTATTAGATCCAACTGGGAAGTGCCCAAGGCTTTCTATATCAAACCAAAAGGTTTAATTGAACTGGAGCTACTGTATGAGGAAAGATAGTTTTCATGATGGATACTAATATATGGGGAAAATACCCATAGAATAAATCAGTGCATTTTGCACAGAGAGAATCAACCTAGTCAAAATTGGGCTTGTGAAAATTTTTGGTCAACAGCTCCAACTGCTAATAATGTTGGTAAATTTGTTTTCTGCTAAGTTTCCAGGAATTTCTTATATTTTACGGGAAACCTTTTTTTTTTTTTTTTTTTTTTTTGGATATTAAAACAGTACCTAGATGGAGTTTAGAACTGAGAAACTTGGAATGAAAATAAACTTTTTCTGTCTTTTAATTTCATGAATTTAGATTGTCTCCAAAGAATCATTATGAAAGTGTGGAATAAGCTGGCTGAACTGTTCTAGCAACTTTGCCTGGGAAAGTAAAAATCATTCAGAACTTTGGCTATTAGTTTTAATACCTGCTTTCCAAACACATGACTCAAATGAACATTTGTTCTCTTTGCTGTGGCAAAATAAGAAATTCATGGAGGTGGCTATATTTTGCAAGAATCTAAATGATGCACATGCCACAAAGTTAAATTTGCTTGTTTCTTCATGCTGCTATGTGATTTGCACCAATCTAAAATTTTTGGGTGTGTTTCTTTGAGAATGAAGCTTACTGCTGCTCTTCCAGGACTACCATTCTGAAATTCACTTCTACCAAATTATGTAGAATTTTGTTTCACTTACAAAAAAGTGAAATCTTAATCCTATTGAACAAGCTTTTAAAACTAATTCAGTAACTGGCAAGATCCCATTTAGACTGGTGTTTAAAAGGAGCAATAGGGGGATTTTTTGCTCTTCCTACTTAATTGATTAATTCTATTGTGCATATTCTGTGGCAAATTCTTTCTGTGATTTGTGTTTTAATTTTTCTTAAAATTTCCACAGATACTGTAGTCATTTGCTTTTTAAATGCACCTATTAACAATGCCTAATCTCTCTATGAATACTGGCTTTGGGAAAATGCACTTCTACCCAATAAGGAGAATGTAGATGCCTCGCTCACTCTAAATTAATATCTCCATACTGCAAATCCTGAAAAACAATAAATGCTATTTAATTCAGAAACTAAAATCCTTGAACGTTTTTACTGATTAGCATATATTAAAATAGTTTCCATACTTTATTTGAATAGTAATAATTAAATGAAAGATAGACTTCAATCAGCCTGGAAAAACTTTTGTAAATATAAAATTTAATTTGTAAATAGCCCCCAAAAAGATAATCAGTGCACAGAAGAGTGTGCCAAATGATGATACTTCTGAGAAAACATTTTCACAAGTTATGCAGCAAATCAGATAGCTACCAAATAACAGAATATTAAAAAGAAAAGTTGTTTCAGAGACAGTAGCAATTTTGATTTTAATGGTTATGAAACAGACCTCATCAATTTTTTGTGTAAAAGTACACAAAAATTGAAGAGAGAGAGCATTCTTAAAATTAGGATGGATTTTCAGACTTCCAGAGCTGCCACAGGAGATTTCTAAACTGTTCTGGAAAAAGCCTAGAGATATCACCAATGAGTTCTTTGGAAGAATGTTGGAGAAAGCAAATGAATCAATGTACACAAAGATGGAATAAAAATGCAAAAATGTAGGGTTTATTACTGGAGACAAAAGAGTTTTGTTCTAAAGTACATATCTGCTTGTTGAGATGTATAGCACTCTAGTTCTAGTTCTAGATCAATAAATGTTCTTGTTTAAGTAGTTTAGATGTGGAGGTACCTGTCACTGTAGATAGGTTCATTTGGCTAAATTAATCCCATCCAAAATGAAATGTAAAGTTGGGCAAGGTTTTGGTTCTGCAAGGCACGTTTCTCTTTAAAATATCTATTTGACCATCTGTCTGAAGACCTGCTGGAACATGCAAATTACCGTAGACTTCAGTAATCATGAAAATAAGTTGAAGAGGAAGAAAGGCAGTTAAATTTACTATTAAATCCCATGACCAAGGAAAAGCACAGAACAGAGAAGACAAATGATTAGTTATATAACCAGTATGGAAATGCAATGTTCAAGTTCTCTGGAGCCCTAAGCCACTTTCCAAGAAAGTTGTTGAAAGAAATATATGCTACAGGGTTACAATCATTAAACCATTGCTATAAAAATGCTAATTAACAAGAAAGAGTATGAAAGAGACACAAAAAAAAGTTTTTCAAAACTTGTCAAGAAAGCCTTACAGAAAGCAAATTTTTCAGTGCAATTTGACTGGTTATCAAAAGAAATGAAAGATGACCTTATAAGGATGTACTCGAACATAGTGGGAAGATTCAAGTTAATGAAGAATTAAGTTATCCAGAGGAAGCACAAGAACAAAACTTGAAATTTAAAGTCATAGAAATAGAAATCTGGTATTCATCCATAATAATTAAGGTGGATAGTCAATGGAACAAACAAGTATATTCAGATGAATATCAGATGTTTATTTTCTTCAACACACTCAGCTTGTTGGTTCAAACATGGGTTAACCAGATAAAGCTTATGGCCCATGTTATGTGGGAGATCTAAATCATTGATTTCACAATTACACTTGACCTTTAGTTTCTGTGATTCTCTGATTTTCTGTTTTTAGAAAACAGACATGTAATGTAAATGACATAGAAGAACATGAAGAAACCATCCCTGTCCTCCATCCCAAAACAGAATGAATCTGAATCTAACTTAAATCTGAAACTGAGTATAGAACTTGTAGACCTCTATCTATGAATGAATAGACCTGTATTTGAGATGGTTGTATATGCAAAACACCATTATACCAACATAACATTTTATTGCTATACAAGGCAAATAACTACCTTTGTCCTTTATAAGACTAAAAGTTATTTTTCCTGGGATTTTTTGAGTACAGCTATCACCATCCCTTCCCGCCTCACCAATACTATCAGCTTTATTGTATGGAAAGAACTCAACCCTCATCCTGGAAAGGAGTCACTGTATGGTCTGCCTGAGCAATTAATGTGGGTGGCTAATATGTAATAATGAAGATACTGAAAGACAATTTAGTAAGCTCCGCAATGTGATGGACAGCTACTTAATTGCACAGGAGAAAGTTAATTCACTACTGAAGTGTCATTATATAAATAATACTTGTCTGTTCAACAGGCATCTACTTAATAGAGATATTATTAAAGCTAAATTACAGCAAAGCTGTGAGACATCTCCATCTAAACAAGACAGGCAAGTCAAAATGCATGATGAGATATTTATTCTAATAATTTTCAGTTTAGTCACTTACTGTAATTACTCTTGGATGCCTTATCTTTCATTGCTTCATTTGCCATCTTTGCAGCCACCTGATTTGTACTTCTGTTGTTCTTTTTTAAATATGTAAGGAATATAAAGGAGTATAGAACTTTTTTTTTCCTTTACTTTAAAGAGATACTTAGTTGCAGAAGTGGTATGAAAACAGGATGAGATATGAAGCAACAGAAGTCAGCGTTTAATATGAACTAGAATAACATAAACTGCTAGATGAATTTGGACATATGGGAATCTTGACTTTGAATTTTCAGTCTCTCATGGCTGCAGCAGAAAAGCTTTAAAATATAATAAAAGTGTTAATTGCAAATTAGGAAATTAAAATAGATATTAGAAAATATTTCCTATTATTGAAATCTTACTGTTTTAAAGGTTTTGTTCTGGAGCAGAGAATGGTTAAATATTATTATAAATAATAGACTGCAGTAATACAGATCTTCATTATTAAAATTGTATCAAAACAATCCCTAATCCATACAAAGCGCTAAAATCGTGGACCAAATAAATTTAGGGGAAATACAATTGCTCTAGTGTGCAAATCTTTGTCATTTCTTCCCATTTTCTTATTTTTAGAACCCCCAAAGTTATCAATAGTACAATTTAATAATTACAAGCACTTTCAATGCCAATCAGCAATAGAAACTAAATGCAACATGTGCCTACCTTTCTTCAGTTTTGGATGGTAGTACAAAACTGATTTATTTATTTATTTTTACTTTCATGTCCATTATATCAAGACATTAATAATATAAGGGGCAGCCTCACAAATTCTGTTATTTTCAGACTACAGTCTGTACTACCACAACTGAGTATACAATCCAAAAATAGGCTCTTCAAACTTCATATAAAGATATATAAACCATTAAGCTTGTTTTCTTAATAATATTGAGTTTCTTTGTCCAGGTTCTTCCTTGTTTAGAGAAAGTGCAACAGGAATTTTTTTTTTTTTTTTTTCAATTACTATTATTATTTTAATACATGATAAGAGTGCATTCAGGTTTTGTTCTTGGACTTTAATTCAACACAGAATATTGTTTTTGTATTATTGTGTTCAGCTGTCGTAGTTCTTTGGTTCTCAAGATACATCAATGGCATTATAACTCTAGCTGTATACTACACAGGTAACCATTGACATTGTAGAAACAAGCTGTTTCTACATCATTTTGCATTTATACATTTTATTTAACTTTACATTTTAGGAAATAGCTTTAATTGACATTTTATTTTTCACACATAATATACATTGTTTATTAAACATTTACTTTATTAAATATGAATATTTATTCCCTTTAAATATTAATTATTCTGGCAATAGTATTATTTAGTAGCACTTAGTAATATTTACAATATAACAACTACTGATATGACATATTTCTTCATTTAATTGCTTACCCTTTGGCATTGAAAATACTTGTTTTCTCTACCTTGAAGTATAGATAAGCTACATAAGGTTATTTACTCATAGGTCACTTCATGATTTTACATTAGGTTTAGGTGTATTTTTCCCTACTCTGCCTTTCTTAAAAAAAAAAAAAAAAAAAAAAAAAAAACATGATCTACATTGTGGTTTCCCATTTGCTGCAAAATGGCTAAAGGTTCAGACTAAGGACCTGACTTATCCTTTTTTGTGTCAGTATTCTTTCATCATTTCATTAATTCTCCTGTCTTAGTGGACTATTCATACAAACAAAGGATGTCCCAGTTAAGCATGTGGAGTGTCATTTAGCTTTAATCACTTATGTCACTTTTATCACTTATATCACTTTAATCAGCTTTTAAATCACTTATTATTTTCATTTTCACTTGTGAATATTTTGTATCTTAATGCTTTTTTTTCCTTTGACCATTTTCAGAATTTGTAGGGGTTTTTGTTTTGTTTTGTTTTATTTTCCCTAGAGGTCTGTAGGAACATTGCTGAATATATAGCTTAATGTTACACAGTTATAGTGCAGTATTAAAGCAAATCATTAAAAAGCCAAGTTTAATTATTCCAGTTTGTCACTGAAGACAATGGGAGTTTCATTTGCACAGTTCTAACCTCTAAAGCATTCCAGATGTTGTGGAATGAGAAACACAAGGACAGAAATATATGTTTGCTCTTCACAAAGTCAGGCATGCTCCTCAGAAAAGTGATTCTCTAATTGTTTTTTTTTTTTGTTTTTTTTTTTTTTTTTCTTTTTTTTTATCACCTGTCCATTTCTACATGAATTGGCTTTTTATTATTAAATAATAAGATTAATAACAAATTTATTATTTATTATTAATAATATATTTATTATTTAATAATAAAAATAATAACTTCCCTGGGAAGTAGGAAAAAGATTTTATTACTCCAATTATGAAGTAAGTACTCCAGATAATAATTCATGCTTCAAAAATAGTAAGTTACAGACAACAGTGTAATTTCACTTTCACAAGACATCACCTCATATACTGGAGAAATTCATTCTCTCTTCCCAGCATTTAATGTTATCATTCAAAATTTTGCTGAGCTGTGCCTTTGGTTTATTGATAGTTTCCCATTCAAATTAGGTCTGCGTGAAGAAATTTTTCAGTTAGCTATTTTAAAATGCATTTGCTTTTGGACTAGCTAAAGCTCTTTTCCAATTGATACGGCTTTGCTCATTAAGTTTAGAAAAAGGGTTTCTTAGTAACCAGCATTCATTTGTCCTGTTTTTGCCAACAATTTAAAATATTCTGAAATGTGACAATCTTCCAAAGCACTTGTGCTTAGAGCCACAGGTTCCTTGTGAGAATCAATCTGGTGAGAAGTCAGACTGAGAAATCAACAGATCTTTCTTCTCTACTCACAAGCTCTCCTTTTTGTTTTTCATAAGGTCATCTTTATACTAAAGTTGTATAGTTACCCAGGCTCAGAGCTATTACTGGTCAGCATCTACTAATGCTGTAACTTGCACATTGTTATGGAACGGAATGAGAGACATGAGCCTCATCATCACATCTAATGGTGATCGCCAATGCTCTGTGCACCTTGTAGTCTTTTTTTCTTCCCTAGGAAGTAACAATATTCTTTCACTTAGCAAATAAAGTAACCAGCACACTCTAAGAGGTGATACTGTGAGACTAGACACCATGTCTCCAGTGTGACAGACCACAGTTTTGTCAGCTGAGTAGAAAGGCCTTTCAGTTCACAGGTTCTCAGTATAGCCGCTTATTTGTACCTCATGAACCTCGTGAAGTTCACCAAGGAGACATACAAAGTACTGTATTGCCAGCAGGTCAAAAGAGGTGTCCCTTCCACTCCCTGTGCTCTGCAATGGTGAGGCCATACATGGAGCTCTGTGTCCAGTTCTGGGCCTCCCAGTACAAGAGATCCATGGACGTAGTGGGAAGAGTCCAACGGAGGGCTGGAAAAGTGGTGAAGAGACTGCAGCAGCTCTCCTGTGAGAAAAGGCTGAGAGAGCTGTGGCTGTTCAGCATGGAGAAAAGGAGGCTCAGGGATGATCTTATCCACATATACAAAAACCTGAAGGGCAGGTGCTAAGAGGACAGAGACAGGTTCTGTTCAGTGCTGTCCATTGACAGGACAAGAGGCAACAGGACAACAGGCCAGAACACAAGAGGTTCCTTTGGACATCCAGAAGCACTTGTATACTTGTCGGTGACAAAGCACCAGAACAGGTTTGCCGGGGACACTGTGGAGTCACCTTCCTTGGAGATACTCAGAAGCCATCTGAATGTAGTCCTGGACCACTTGCTCCCAGCTTGAGCAGGGGGTTTGGACCAGATGACCTTCAGAGGTCCCTTCCAACCTCAGCCATTTTGTGATTCTGTGAAATCTCATTTTACTCTCAACCTGTAATATAAAACTAATGTGGTTACAGTTCTTAAAGGGTCGTGCTACAAGGAAATACTTTGTACACACTGCAAAACTAAAATTTTACTTGAAGTAACAAATGGCTAGAAAAGGAACATTGCTCTATAAAACACAAAGTACAGAGCTACATGAAAAGAACCTAGAAGTGATAAAGTGGCTTTTTTATCTCTTCATGAGGTATTTTCAGACGAGGGACATTCCAAATAATTAAATGTCAAATTTTGACATTGTCTACTTAATATTTTACTGAAATTATTAAGATACTAATATGGTATCTTCAGAGTACTTACATATATGTATTTTAATGGCAATTCACTTTAAATGTCATTAAGGCTCAAACTTACACTCAGTATTCATACGTATTCAATATCCAAACATTTTAGAATGTGCAATAAGAGCCATCCTTTCTCTGACCTCTTATCATTTATTGAAATGTAAGCCCTGCCCAAATATACACAAGAATTAACATAGTTTAATGGAATTTTTCAAATGGATTCCTGCAGACACTAGAGGCCTGAAAGCCACCATAGTTCAGAGGCTGGCAATGTCTGTTTAGACATGTAATAAAAGAGAGGGAATACGCGATCCAATAGCAAAAAAAAAAAAAAAAAAAAAAAAAAAAAAGAATCTCAAATACCCTCAAAGGATCCTCAATCTGATGATTACATTTTTAGATACTAGCTTTTAATATAGGCAAATGTATTAGTAAATAAATGTGCTCTGGTCTTGAAGTGAAATAAAGTGTTTATTAGGTTTCTTGTGTGTCTTGGTTTCAGCTGGGGTAGAATTAATTTTCTTTCGAGTAACTGGCATGGTGTTTTGCTTAAGATAAGAATAATGCTGCTAACACGCTGATCTTTCAGTTGTTGCTGAGTGGTGCTTACACTAAGTCAAGGCCTTTCCAGCTTCTCATGCTGCCCTGTCAACGAGGGGGCTGGGGGTGCACCAGGAGCTGGGAGGGGACACAGCCAGGACAGCTGGCCCAAGGGGACCAGAAGGGTGTCCCATTCCCCATGGCGTCATGTTGGACAATAGAAGGATGTTTCAATGAAATAGGGAATTGCAATTACTTATTATGATGTAAATGGGAAAATATCATTACCAGTTAAATGGCCTGGAGAATTCCAGGGCTGTAAATGGAATTTAGTTGGGCTTTTGCAACTCATCTTTAAAAATATTTAAACAATTCCTAAAGCTTAAATTGAGAGGTAATTTGCAAAACGGAACAACTGAAATAATTCTGTAGCAGAACAAATCAGAGCAGTGCTGTCACATAATTCCTAGAGGAAACACATCTTCAGGAAAAGAACAGAACTTACTGACCTAGATCCCGTAGTGTGACCAAGGCCAAAACCTTTATTCTGAAATTATGATTAGCATGAAACAATGTCTGGAATTTGAAAGCACATGCAGCAGTCTTTAGCACTTTGGGTAGTATGTAATTAGCTTCTATGTTTTATGTGTGTATGTGTATATATATATGTGTGTATGCATATATACACTGTGTGTATGTGGGTGCATACCTGTATGTTCATACCGATATGTAGAGAAAGAGAGAGGGGATAGAGATGATTTCCCATTAGAATCAAAAATCATTCAAAATTTGAAAAAATGGAAAGATTAATTCATGGCATATGACCTTAGACAACAAAGTATTTATAACAGTATTTATAACATAAATACATATATTTATTTAAAGATAATTATAATGACAATTTTTAGAAAAAGTCCTTGATAAAAAGATTCTTAGAAAACAAGCTAGTAAAGCTATTTACCTTGTGAAATTTCATACAGAAATCTGAAACATGCAAAGGGAATGGAAGTTGTTTTGTAATGCATTATTTCAAGGCTGTGGTTTTAAAACCACAAGTTCAAAGTCCATAAATTTATGAAGTGTGAATTGCAAATATGAACCAACAGGAAAAGGTTAGAAGGAGCTAACACAGTTCACAAATACTATCTCAAAATTAACCAGATAGCAGAAGGTCAGTTCTATCTGTTTCAGAGAACATTTTAATCTTTGTATAATTAGATAGTTCTGTTGTCCCAGATATCAATGTGAAATGTAAAATTACACAGGCCCCACTTCATAGAGGATGTGACAGAGAGGGAAGAGCTAGTGTAGGGATTCAAAAATGATGTGGTAATGAATTTTGCAACAGTATTCTGGGAAGACATGAGTGGGGAAAAACAAATTAATCAGGGGAAAGGATGTTACGGGAAATGAGATAGGAGGTGATGAAAGCCTTGTTGAGAGTGGATAGGAAAGGGGGTCAATATGACTGTATCTTGCTAATGTACTAACTTTTTAGTTTATGTTTCTTTGCCAGTTCTTGGCAAAACCACTGACCAAGCTTATCTTTTGGATGAAACATCTAGGTGAAAATGCATTATTTTTTAAACATTTCTCTGACTGTTAGTAAGTGGATGTAGTACTTATGTTAATCTTTTCAATAAGTCATCAGCTATATAATACCAAGTTATTTTCTTGACTGCCTTTTCTTTGCATTTCTATAATGCTCCAAAAAACACCCTTTCACACAAATAGTAATAGCACTGATACTCACTAAGGATTTCTCAAATGTTAAGTGCATTTCAGATAAATGAACTTGGCATGAAGCAGAAAGTATACAAATTTATTCTGTTACTATAAATGTTGTAAATTGAAAAAGAGATATTTTACAGTGCAACTATACTTTTGAATAAAAATTCTGCATTCTTGACTCAAAATTTTGTTCTTTTATTTCTGTATCACATCTGAGTTCTACATTATTCAAGTTTTCACTGATTGCAAATCTGGATATTATTCTGATTCATACATCATGAAAAAACTAAGCACGTATCAGTTATGGTGGTAGTGTGTATTGAGAAACTCCCTTGAGTGCAAGAACGTACTTACCTGAACATTTTTGAAAAGCTAAAAGCGGCAAAGTTCTTCACTCTTTGAAGCCTGAGCTATTTACATTTGAAAAGCAGAAATGTGAAAAATATGGAACCCTTTTATTACCATTTTTACAAAAACACATTTCACAGCAGATCGAGACTTTACAAGGCCTCTATCAAATGTTTTAAACATCGTGTGGAATAGTTCATTTGTATGGTGTGACGGAAGTCTGCTTCTAATGAAATGGAGTTGCATACCCATCGATGACAGAGGGAATCTTAATTCTTTCATTTGCTATTATTTATGTGGAGGAGATTGGAAGGAAGGGGTGGAATACATATTTACTGAGAAAAGCACTGAAGGCATTTCTAAGGATAAGTAGTTTTTGACAAGCATGTTGGAATAACTACTTGGACAAAAGCTGGAAGAAATTTTCTCGTTTTCAAAAAAGCTTACAGAATGACTTCATGTGACAACTTTTTAATAACTTGTTCTTCATTAATGTAACATATGCCAGGAGCATTATTTTTTTTTTTAATATTTCTTACTTTCAAAAGCTTTTATTTTAATAAGCTCTTGTTTATGTAAGGAGTCTCATTTATACTATTAAATCAATGTTCAACTAAGCTTCTTCCTTGCAGTCAAGGTGCCAGGCATTCAGCTCTCACCTGCTATTTTTGAAAAATATTTCCTCTCGGCATTTGAAGAACTTCATATGAATTTGGTGCTAACATATTTATTTATTTATTTATTTATTTATTTATTTATTTATTTACATCAACTCAGACACACTGTCTAATAAAGACAATGGAAAAGAGGTTAGGGTTTCAATTAGTCCTACTAAAGCATGTATCTAATTTTCTAAGGGTTAATATTTTGCTTGCATTGATTCACACTATCATAATGGTATTTATGCACCCCAAACATCTTCCCTTTAGATGAACTTACAATATTTGGCTGGAGCAGAGCACTCTGCATGCACTACAGCTTTAAAAATCAATAATAACCTTACCACAGAATATCTGAAATATTTTGGCAACCCCATTTAATAGATCTGCACTAAATGTGTACCTTATTCATCACTTTATTTCTTGTAATTGCTCTTCCCTTCCCTTCCCTTCTTCTTTTTTTTTTTTTTTTTTTTAAACAAATCTGTAAAATAAGTCAGTACAAAATGGAATTGATGTTGAAATTATTTCCTCAAGAGATCTGTACTGTTTTAAAGAAACAATTCTTGCTACTGTCATTAGAAGAGATAGAGCAATTACTGCATTTTTAAAGATAAAATATCATTCTTTTCTAATTGATTTTAATTCTGGAGAGGCACAAGTTTAAGTAATATTCCATATATATTCCTTCTTTTCCAGAAGAAGTCTAATCTGCAAGCTGAAATTTATCATTTCTCATATTCATAATTTGCCCCTTCTGAAAATGAGCCTCTCAAAATAATGAGTGTTGTTTTTTTTTGTTTGTTTGTTTGTTTTTTTTTGGTCTGCCAAAACATTTTTCCTTTTAAGGATATGATTAATAACCTGCTATATATGTCAAAGGGCAATTCAAAGGGAAGATCTATTTAATACATATTTAGATATATATATATTAATATGAACCCTTGAGTCACAAATGTCTCATTACAAACCATGCTGTATCTACAACTGTGTGCATGAGTTGCCATTCGAAACTTTCAGAGCTCTTTTCTGCATCAATCACCACTGCTTGGTCTGTCTCCTACCCTTTTCTGCATACCACTTTATTTGAAGTAAGATGTGAAAGATATTTTAAAAAATCAACCCTTAAATGGATGTGCTTTCCTAAATCCTAATGCCTACATCCTATACATATGAAAACATAAATTATTCTGCCTGAAAGTAATAAAAACTCCACATTATATATGCTGTCATGAACAAACTAGCATATTAATAATAATAATAATAATTTTATTTGTTGTTGTTGTTGATTAAATTTACAAGAAGAGGGTTTACAGAGTTTCCTGAAAGCTGTTATTATTAGAGATTATTTTATAAAGGGATGCTATGGAATAGAACATATACCCTTTACTTCAGCTCACCTGACTACCACATGTGATAGGTCACTGTTTCTTGTTTTGTCATTGCCCCTAATAAATTCTCAGGAGTAAACTTTAAGGGGGAGAAAAACAGTCAAATTCCTTCACGCCCTTAAAAAAATAGTCCTACTCAAACTGGGATATTACTGTGACCTTTGCTTCTTCCGGTCTCTGACATTTCTGGCAATCACTCTTTTTTCTTCTTTATCTACAAGTCTGACATCAACCCATAAGAATCATGCCACTCAAAATTAAAGCAAAATCTTCCCTATTTTCCTTCAAAGCTGTATCTTTCCTATTTAATGCTCAGATCATACAGCTATGAGTCTTTCTGTCAGCTTCACTTTGTGCCTACTATTGCAGCCTTCAGAGCATCTCCACCAAATCATATCTCCCCTGTAACATGGCAATCTACAAGATTATTTTCATCAGTTGATCCTTAGATTTATCTTGGAATTATCTAATTATCTTATATATATATAGTCTTATCTATATATATCTTATATATATATATATATATCTTATATATATATATATATATATATATATTATCTTATATCATATATATATATGAGATTTAGCTTCAGACCACAGGTGACTGTCTTAAATTTCCCTCACTGTCTAATGCTGTGGTTCTATGTTTGCATTTATACATCATACTGCTGTGGAGTACAGGCTTGAGTCTCAGTTCAGACACCAGGGTACTTTTCCAACAGCACTGTTCACTTAGCAAGAGCTAATGGTTGAGGTTTTTGGATGGCAAGAAGCCTGATGCTCTGATTGCTGTGTGTGCATCAGTTCAATTCTCCTCCCTGTTTCCCTGCATGGCTACGCATGGATTAGTCTCTTGAGAAGTGCTGGCCTTCTGATTCTAATACCAGACTTTCCCTACGTCATCACCAGAAACAAGTGCCCTTAAAGCACTACTTCACTGCCAGGACACCATTCAGCACTGCAAAAGTAATACGTCGTTTTTGCTTTCCCCTGAGTGGTGACTGCAGCAGCAGAAGCGTGGATCCTTTGCTGATGATAGCAGTACAAATTCTAATGCAGCTGTATTGACACTCTCTATGCCAGAAATGAGCCATCTAGTTCACTAATGGTCATATACAGGGAGAATAGGCACATGCAGAGATGCAATGACAGCAGGCTAGGCTACTCCAAGCCTAGAAATTCTTACTATAGTGTAGGGCTTTGCATGAAGATTTACAGCTACTTGCATTTGCACACAAGAATCAGGAGAGTTGAACTGTGATGGATGACCTGTAAGCTATTTTATGCAAATTCACATATTTGTTGTTATTCACAGCTTTGTATGTTGAATTGAAACTAAGACTCATCATTTCACACACCTTTTTTTCTCAACCTCTTTTTTCCTTATTTCTTGCAAGAGCAGAATTCCTGACATTTGAGGACCTCAGTTTTGAATCCCTTACTCCCTGACCACGTATACAGATGACTCCCTGCATTGTTTCCCAGATCCCAGAACTGCAACTTGATTGCTTTCTAATTGCAATTTAATTGCATAATAATTGCTACTTAATAATCGTTCAATGAAGAAAGTACGAGGAGTGATTAAAAAGAAATGCAAAACATAAAACAATCAAAATGCAGACAACTATTTATGTTCAACTATTTATGTACAGTTTTAAATTAGAAGGAATTAGAAACACACTGAAAAGTTATTTGCATGAATGACACTAAATTAGGAGGATCTGTTGACTCCCTCAAAGGCAGAGAGGACTTGCAGAGAGATCTTGACAGACTAGAGGACTGAGCAATCACCAGCCACACAAAGATTAACAAGAGCTAGTTCCAGATCCTACATCTGGGATGAGGCAACCCTGGCTGTATGTTCAGCCTGGGGGATGGGAGGCTGGAGAGCAGCCCCGCAGAAAGAGATCTGGGGGTTCTGGCTGACAGCAAGTTCAACATGAGCCAGCAGTGTGCCCTGGCAGCCAGCAGGTCCAGCCAGACCCTGGGGTGCATCAGGCACGGCATCATTAGCTGGTCAGGGGAAGGGATTGTCCTGCTCTGCTCTGTGTTGGTGTGGCCTCATCTAGAACACTGTGTGCAGTCGGGAGCTGCAGTATAAGAAAGACAGAAAACCATTAGAGAGAGTCTCCAAAGGAGGGCTACAAAGATCGTGAAGGGTCTAGAGGGCAAGATGTACGAGGAGCATCTGAGGTCCCTGGGTTTGCTCAGCCCCAAGCAGAGCAGGCTGAGGGGAGGCCTCATGGCGGCCTGCAGCTCCCTCACGAGGGGAGCGGAGGGGCAGGCGCTGAGCTCTGCTCTCTGGGGACAGCGACAGGACCCGAGGGAACGGCACGGGGCTGGAACAGGGGAGGGTCAGGCTGGGGGTTAGGGAAAGGTTCTGCACCCAGGGGCTGGTTGGGCACTGGAACAGGCTCCCCAGGGCGGTGGTCATGACACCGAGCCTGACGGAGTTCAAGAAGCATTTAGACAAAGTTCTCAGACACATGGTCTGATTTTTGGGAAGTCCTGTGTGGACCCAGGGGTTGGACTCAATGATCCTAATGGGTCCCTTCTGAGCTGGGATATAATTCTATGATTTAGTTGAAAGAGGTCATAGCACAAGTTCTGCTGCTGTCTAGACAGTGCCCTCTGAAGTCTACCAGTGTACCTCTTCCTGAGGGGTCAGGATATGAGAAGAGCCCTAGCTTGGGGAAGTGTAAGCAATGGGCTTCAGAAGACAGGCATCTGTGTTATCATGTCACAAGAAGTAACACAGCAGGAGTACAAGACAGGTGAGGTCTACTCATTGCCTGATCTAGCACTCCTGTCACCTGCTTTGGCTTATGCTGCTCCTCCCAGTTCTGTGCTGGCAGGGGAATGTATGCAGCACAGACTGCTAGTGCCACTTGGCTTCACTCCATGGCTCCCTGGAACACTCTCCCCACTCCCAAACAGCATGTGTTCACTTTGATGTATCTTCACTCATGACTGCAGCTTACTATTCATCACTCCCACACACAGCCTCCAGTTGGTTAGCCATTCTCTTAAAGGCATCATTTACTGCAGTGTGTGGCTTTATCCACAGGTGTCAAACTCTTTGGACAACAGAGGTTAATTGCTATTGTTTTATCCTCAGCTAGACAAATAAAGAACTCTTTTTCCAGAAGTAGTAACCCTTCTTCCACAATTATATCCGAGACAGTATTACATGCTCTCTTGGCCAGTGCTAATGACTGCTGGGTTCTGTAAGTGTGCTCATGGCATGCAGTGTGACTCCAGAGCCCACGCTTACTTCTGCTGCCTGTGAGATGGAAAACAGGCAGTGAGTCCAGTCTGGGAGCAAAGAGAAGACTTTTCATGCTGGTGATAGCTATGCTGTGCCTGCATGTTCCTAAGATACAGGGATCACCTGTCGTGAGAGAAGTAAGGGCTCTACTCCTTGAACGAGGACCAGAAATTGGTCCACGGGGAAAGGAAGCAGAAGGAAAGATGATTTGCGGATGACGTCTTCTTTGCACAGTCCCCAAAGAGAACAAAATAGGACTACAAGGAATAGGAAGAGCAGCAGAGACTGACGGCTCCGTTAGGGACATGTTTCACCTTCATTTTGAATGACATGACATTGAGCAGTGTGATTCCAGGTGAGCAGAAATGATTCCTTGCTCAAGCCAAGAATGATCTAATATTGATATTATGCAGTATGTCCTTAGAGCACCCAGAGAAAAGTGAAATCAGTTATCACAAGTAACTGTTCCTCCCACTTTTCCTTCTTTTAACTTAAGGCAAAAATTTTGTGGGAATGTTGCAGCTCCTGACCTTTATTGTTATCCTGAAGTGCTCATGTACCACATTTCCCTTTTCTTTCTCCAGTTAAAATCCTCCTAATATTTTGTAATAAAATGTCTCTGCTGTAAGACCTAGGAAAAGAGTGGCTTATGCATTCTTGCTATTTTAAATTCCTCAAAAATCTTTTATTGAATAACATTTCAGTTGAAGTTTTACCTAACAAACCAAGCATCTTCTGACTAAACTTTCAGCAAGACATTAAAACTGTGTATGAGCTAATCACTCTGCCAAGGAGTTCTCTTGCTTCTTTCTTCTAGATGAGTTTTTAGCAGTCAATCTTCCATGCCAGTCATTTTGCGTAACAGGGGAGGTTTAGGTTAATTCTTTGGAAAAATTTCTTCACTGAAAGGGTTGTGAAGTATTGGAACAGGCTGCCTAGGGAAGTGGTTGAGTCACCATTCCTGGAGGTCTCCAGAAGACATGCAGAGGTAGTGTTTAGTAGCATGGTTTAATGGTGTATTTGCCAGGTTAAAGGTTGGACTATATGATCTTGGAGGTCTTTCCTGACCTAAATGATTCTATGATTCTATCAAAACAAGGTGTAGAGAGGACTTGTTGTGGAGGGGCATTCTTGGCTAATCATGTGTCTTCTCTAATTCTGAAACATCTAAGCAATAAGCTAAATAATTATTTGGAAGCAGACTTTCATTCACATATTCTATTAGCTAGCTGTTAGTTTGTTATCTCCCAAAGTTAACATTTTTATGAGAAAGCAATGATACATTGTCAAAATTCTATCATTTGATTGTAAAATAATCATTATCCTTTCAAAAACATCTTAACTCCTTGGAAGTCATATGAGATGACAGATTATTCTCCTTTAACTGTGCACAAATAAATTGTTATCAGAGACAGGCTGCTATGATCATGATCTGAAGCACCAGTAGCCACAAAGGAAAAGGTGCTCTTTTCAGTCTAACATTCACTAACTCAGGCGTGTATGCATTAGTTCAGTCATGTTCCGCTGAAGGAACAAATATACAGTTGCCGGAGCATGCAGTTTCAAACTATCAACATGTATCATTGAGCTATGATATATTGAGCCGTGGGCAAATATTGGAAAACAACATGATTTAATTTTCTGTCATGATAAGTGAGTTATATGAATGATGGTGTCTAACACTGTAATGTACTTTTGTTGATCGTACAACAGCTGCCTTTGTGTTTTTTGAAGCATGAAGTATTTTACACTTCATAGCAAGAAAAAAAGGTTGAAAGTATTTTATTCCTTAGAAGCTATGCTTTTATGATTTGTCCCATTTGCATATCATCTTATACCTGACAGTCCTTCAGAAATAATTGAGAAACATCTACATAAATTACAGCAAACCTTGCAGCAATAACTGTTTTTGTTTGTTTGTTTGTTTGTTTGTTTGTTTTTCTTTCACCGATCCATACAAATTAATTCCCTTGTATATACAGGACTTTTGCTGACTTGTTGATGGAACAGCGCCGTAACAGACTTCCAGTGTCTGGTCGGGATTGGCGATATATGATAGTAAAGAGCGCAGAGCCATTAAAGTACAAAAAAGCGTTAACATCCTGAGTCAGCCTTCACCAAACCCTAGACAGTGTACCCCATGGTCGGCCTCTGGTTACTCGCGTGTGGGAAATCACATTTGAATACCAAAATGGTCGATTTTACTCTCATAGCAATTTATTTTAGCTAGATGGAAGGTTAACCTGTCTCAAAACTCTTTTTGTATTTTAATAAAGGCTTAAGCAAATTATTTAGAAAGTGTGTGAAGGAATTCAGGAGTCATGTGAAAGAATTCAAGATTCGCTGCTTTTACAAGTGTTGCATCGATGCAGGCTGTTATTGTTCGATGTCGAGAATACATCATTTCATATTTTGACAGCACCTGTGCGCCAACACAGGCCCGCTGTGTCCTCCCAGCAGCGGCTCCCATTCCTCCCTCAGCAGGGCCCCCACCCCCCACGCTGCTGCGTGCTCTCCCCCTGCCCCTCTCCCTCCTTCCCGCGGCCCCGCCCCGCGACGTCACCTCCGGGGCGGCCATTTTGGGAGGCCGGCGCTCGGTGCCGGAGGGGGCGGGCTCGGGCCCGGGCCGCAGCGGCTGCTGACAGCGCCGGGGGGGCGCCGCTGGGCCAGGGCCGCCAGCCGCGGATCGCAGCCCCCGCCATGTCGGACTTCGACAGCAACCCCTTCGCCGACCCGGACCTCAACAACCCCTTCAAGGTGAGGCACGGCCAAGCCCGGCCCGGTGGGGGGCGCCTCTCGCCGCCCCCGGGGGTGCTGCGCGGGTCGGGGGCACGGGCAGCGCTTGTGGCAGCCCTGGGGAGGGGGAGAGCAGCCTCGCGAGCTAGGGTCGCCCTGCTTCTTCTTCAGTTCTGTGGCTGAAAGCTTATAAATTGTTTTTCAAGTGCTTTTACAATTTTATTTTTATTTTTTAAAATCTTAAATTGTGGTGCTGGCGCGGTGTCTGCAGGTGCACGCGTGTGCAGTGCTACAGTATCTCTCCTCCTGTCTGAGTGACCCATATAGTTCAGCCATTCACCCTCGTTTCCCTCTCGTGCCTCCTCCCAGCCCCCGTCGAGCTCACCTGCCTCTGTACGCGATTCCTGAAGTGGCTCCGAGGCTGGGAATTTCTGCCCTGCGTTTTCAAACGCCGTGTTACAATGTACCCTTAAAGCTTTTAGTGTTTGCGCTACTGACCCGGCATACGGCTGAGAATTGTTCCCTTACTCACTGTGCCGGCCTGAGCTGTCAAGATGAGCTGACCTCCTTGCGTGCTTCCGCTTCTTATCTGCCCTTTATTATTTGAATTCAGTTCATCTAATTTCTTCAGCTACTTCAGTAATATTACTGAACTCTTTCGAACTTTGTTTTTATATCACACTGAGACTTAAAACACAGAATTACTATGTGTTGGTGAGTTTAGGATATCAGCAGGAATAATTAAGCCGTTTAATATTGGAGCTGTCACGCTTCAGCTGTACTTCTGTACAAGCAGCTGCTGGAAGCATGGAGTGTTATTGTTGACTAATTTATTCGTTGTAGTCTGTCTGTCAGTTTAGTTTTTAGGGATATAAAATTTAATAAAGTGTATTCGTCAGGCTAGTTACTGTGTTTTCACTTCGTGTTTTACAGAGTGCATTGGCATGCTGGATGAACAGCAGCCCAGGCACACAGGTTGCCACCAACGGTAGTTTGGATGGGCACCAACAGCTTTGAGCACTGTTCTTTAAGTACTTCCTGGCACCAAGCACCAAAAGGTGTCATTGTTCTAGAACATGTCTTCAGCAATAAAAACACGTAATGCTTTTCCTCGCTTTTTTGTGCAAGTGATGAAAATAATACATAGCAAATTTATTACGTACAGATACCTGAACTGGAAACAGGGGTGGAAACAGTATAGTTGCCCTTGCATTGCTCATTGGCCCAGGTAACTCGACCTGTGTTGTGTTTTTGAGACCTAAGCTAGGGACCTACTTCAACCATATGTACAATTTAAAGGTATTGCTTATTCCCACTTCTCTTCAGGGAGAGATTTCTGTTGTAACTGTAAGGCAAAATCCACTCCGTTTCTCATCTGCAATGCATCATGATAGAAGTACTCTAAAACAACTGCTCTGTAACTTGAAGATCCCTGTTAAACGTAGTTCTGGATTTCTCTTACTTGCAGAAGTTGTTTTAGGAAAGCTGTATGCTTTTCCTTTCTTGGAAGCTTTTTTTTTTTTCTTTTTCCTCCACTTATTTCAGTCCCTGCTACCTTCTGTCTCATTCCACTGCCCACAAAAGGTAATGCTGCGTACCTTTACTCATGGACTTATTTATTTCAAGGGGCAGAAGGCCTTATGTGTAAGCCAAGCCTTGATTGTCATCTTGTTGGCATGACAACATTGAAATTAATGTGTGTCTGGATTTCAGTTTAGTCTGACTGTGTTTTAAGATGCTTTACGCATAGAACCAGTATTTCCAGATGGACCCTGACAAACCTAAGTCATGTTGTCTGCATACTTTATACAAATTTATTCATATTATTTGTCTGTGCTTGATAATTTTATGAATGATGAGATTAGTTTTTTTCCTTACATTTGCAGCCACTTCCTGTGCCTGTGTAAAGTCACAAACTAGTATGGCAGAGAAAAGGAGGGTGGGGCATCACATGGAAGAGTTGTTGCCAAGGTTGAAGACAGATACTGCTTTCTTTTAAGTATTTTGTTTTTTCTCGTTGTCTGTGATCTACTTGTGAGGTTTCCTATGACTTTTCACGTGCCTTTTGGTAAAAAGATTTCAGCAGAGGTTCTTTCTTGATGTTGAGTGGGGGAAAAAAAGTGTTCTGGGGGGGAGGGGGGAATATGGACAAACATACAGTTTGCTAGTGTTTTGGGTAGTTAATTCTTTTGGAAACATTAAAAATAAATTGTATTTCTGGTTTTATATCTCCTGGAAGGAAATGAATTTGGTTTGTAAAACAGAAATCCTTGCTTCAAATGTTTGCTTGTTTAGATTGTTCAGGAAATACCATTGATTTTGAGATGATGGCTATTTAACCTCTCATTTTAAAAGAGTACTATATTAAAAAAGAAAAACACCTCAAGCTGAACCCAAAGGCTGATATGCCTATGGTATTACAGTATTCCTCTATAAATAGCTGTCCTCCGGGTGGTGTACCAACCAAACCAAGAGATCTTACAATTTGAAAGACAAGGGGTAATGAAACACACAGATGCAGAACATCCTGATATTAAAAAGATCATGTTACAGTTGTGCAGAAAAAAGTGCACCCATGTTCCATACAAGTGAAAATGTGATAATCCTGCTGTAATTTGAAGTACCAGCATTATACAGAAATATACAGTTGGTGTACCCTGAAGTATGGTAGATCAGAATGGTCTAATAATGAAAGCTACTTTGTTTCCTTCAGCGAGAAGCACTTGTCATATGTTGTGAGCATGAATTCACACCTGGCAGCATTCTCACAAATGGTGGAGCCCCACCTCACCCAGACAGGGTGACAAAGCAGGTCCAGTGATGGCAGCTGTGTTCAGACAGGAGTCAAAGAGTCCCAGGCAAGTCCATAGCGAGGGGCCAGGCCTGAGGCCAAGCTAGGAAGTCAGGTTTGCATCAGGATCAGGTGCATCAAAAGTAGGTAGGGTCATCCAACAGTCCCACGATGACCAGACGATCCTCAGTGATGACACAGTTTTGACCACATAGGAGGAGCTCGAGTGCCCTTGAAGTTCTGACAGCATATTCTTGAAATGAAAATGGTATGAAATAAATTTTGTTTAACAAACCATAGGTAAATTTCTGAAATCAGCCTAAACCTTTTCCAATGTGGTTGTCTCCTTGGTGTGCCTTTTTTATGTTGTAGGACAGAGTATGATTGTAGTCTTTTATCTTGGGAGATGGTAGAGATGCAAAAGTTCTGAAACTGCATTCTTGAAATCCAGTGTAGGTTTCATCTACTTTGAAACCACTGAGCAACTCAACCACTACAAAACTTTTTTTTTTTTTTTTTTTTTTTTTTTTAAAGTGAATGATGTTACTACTAACAGAAGATTCTTCTTTTCTTTTTAATTAAAGAGATGAATTTAACAGACCTGCATGGCCTGGCTGACAGACTGCAAAAGGTTTGTCCAATTGTCCAGATGTGGTTACTTCTGAGAGACTGTGGAGTTTAAAACTCAGTTCTGTGATGAATTTTATCACTTCATCTGGTATGATCAGAGCTCTGAGCAGGTGTTTAATACAACAGGAATTACAGTAGAACTGAAAAGTAAGATGTGTTTGTGTTTAAATGTGAATGGTGACCTTCAAGTAAAAACTACTAGGTGGTGTGGGTGAGGAATGTTCTGTCTTGTTCAGTTACAGTGTGGAAGCACATGATCATGAAAACAATTGAAAGTATGTAATGTTAATTATGGAAGTAGTTACTTTGGGTGGGATTGGGTATCCAAACAGTGCCTAACCTCCAGCTGTTGTTCCAAAAAGACTGGGTCTTTCATAACTCTGTCATGACTGCCCTTCTCATGTGGATGTCTGAAATGCTCTGATACCTAAAAATGGCATTAGACGCCTGAGTTGCCACCACTGAGGTCACAGGATTACTTGAGTCACTGCAGCTAAGTATATGTTAGAGCTTAACTTTACTACAGAGCTAGTTCCAGTGATTATTTGGATATGGCACTTAATCTGACTCACATGAGCACAAATGAATCTTCTATCTGGTTTGCCAGGAAGTACAAGCTGAAGGTCTGATGCTGAAGGTAACAATGAGGTGATGAATGCCACCATAGTAGCAGAATCTATATAGTTTGCACCTTTCTGATGTTATTCAAGTGAAGCTAAAATGATAGACACTTGCAGCAGGGTAGGGGAGGCCTAATCATTTTTGAAGGATCAGAACTCCAATTACTTGAAGTGTCGTGTGCCTATGTGCATTACTTTGTTTTCATTCTTTTAGATGATGATAAAATGTACCCAGTTAATTTGTCGGATTTTATTGTCTGGTTTCCCTTCACAATTTCAAAACCTATAAATTCCTCAAAATCTCACATAATTTAGTGCTGAAAATAATGATGTTGAAAGTGTCCTTTAGCTGCTGTACGTCGTAGGCAGTTTTCAGGAGGGTACTTCAACACTTTACTGCACCATAATCTATTAAAACCAACGTGTTTTAATAGATATTAAATATCAATTATAGCTGCATACTTTCCAAATTTTCAGTGAAATCTTAGAAAGTATTGCATTAGTATTAGTTTTGCACTATATGGAAAGGCTTCAACATTACGAAGAGAAACATGCTACACCTTTCAGAGCTGAGGATGGCGAGAGTGTTGAGAATAGCTGAGACGTGATGCTTGTATTGTGTTCATGTGTCAAGCTTTTGGTAGTAGGGTGCTGCAGGGGTGGACTCTGAGCAGAGTCCAGCAGCTGCACCATGTTAGGTAAGGACCAGTTTCAGGAAACTCGGGACCCACCACTGGCCTGAGCCAAGCCAATAAGTGTTGTTTGTGTCTCTGTGAGAGCAGATTTAAGAAAGGAGTGGGGGGCGTGGAACTGCTGTGCTGCAGCAGCTGGGAGAGCAAGGAATGAGAAGCAGCCCTGCAGCCCCCAGGTGACTGCAGCAGGAGGGCAGGAGGTGCTCCAGGCAGGCAGCAGCAGTTCCCCTGTGGCCTGTGGAGAGGCCCCTGGTGGAGCAGGCTGTCCCCCTGCAGCCCATGGGTCCCACATGGAGCAGATCTCGACGCTGCAGCCCGTGGAGGAGCCCCCGGTGGAGCAGGTGGATGTGGCCTGGAGGAGGCTGCGGCCCATGGAGAGCCCCCGCAGGAGCAGGCCCCGGGCCGGAGCTGCCACCCATGGAGATGAGCCCACGCAGGAGCAGGGGTCTGGGGGGAGCTGCCACCCGTGGGGGACCCGTGCTGGAGCAGTTTGCTCCTGGGGGATGGACCCCGTGGTACGGAGCCGTGTGTGAGCAGTGCTTGGAGAGCTGCTGCCTGTGGGCAGCCCCTGCAGGCTCAGTTTGGGAAGGACGGCATCCCGTGGGAGGGAGCCCACGGGGAGCAGGGGCAGGGAGTGATGGGGAAGGAGCAGCAGATACAAAGCGTCAGGGACTGACCACAAACACTGTTCCCCAGTGCCACACAGGGGGAGAAGGCAGAAAAAAGTGGATGGGTGTCTAGAAAGTTGTCTAGTTTGCTTTTAGTTTCTCTCTGTTCTAGTCTCTTAGTAATAGGCAATAAATACCATTCATCTCCATATGCTGGGTCTGTTTTGCCTGTGACAGTAATTGGTCAGTAATCTCGCTACCCATATCTCATCCCTTGAGCTCTTTTCTATTGTAACTTCTCTATTGGTTGGCTAGCCCACAGTGTAAAACCACCACAGTGCTCTGTTAGGCATCCTATACTTGATTGTTATATGCAACTGTGGCCTTGGTTTCAGAGGTTGGGAATTTGGCTTGCGTAGTAGCTCAGGACCCTTCAGAGCTGTACTTCTGTCAGCTAATGTGGCCTACAATGAGCACTGCTTGAGAGGCAAGTGTAAGAAATTCCAGCTGGCCACTTTTGCAGTATTATATTTAATTTGTGTTCTCGCAGTCCTATAGTGAAAACCTCTTAATGCCATTTGGGAGGGGAGGGTGGAGGTAGGGGCAAAATGGCTGGTCAGTGATTGAGGTGTTAAGACTTGAAATAATGAACGAACTGTTCTGGTGGTTACTCAGCTTTATTAGAGACAAAATAAAGACCATTTCTGTACTTGCTGTTAATTCCTCCAAGCGTTACCTTCTAGGCAGTTCCTTCTCATAGTAAGTGGTTTTTAATCGTAGATTAAAATATACTATTGTTGCTGCAAGGCATTAAAGCTTCCTTTATATTGTTAAATATAAACTGTTCATATTATTAATGTAAAATTAGGACAGCAAAGCATGCAAATCTCAGTTAAGTTTCTGTTTGTGAAGTTCATGTAACTTTAATTTTCCTTGAGTTGACAATGATGAGAGGAGAAGTAAAGCATGAATAACCAGCAACGTTTGATACTGCATCAAAACACGAATAGCTTCTCGAAGCTTGTCTGTGTGCAGCTTGTGGCATGAGCAGGGAGGAAGTCTTTGGGGAGTTTCTGTTTGATTTATACTGAATCTTTACTGAACATGTACAGATTGCAATTTTAGAGGTTTAATCTGGCTGAATGTAAACACTGTTATGAGACTGAAAAACACACTTTTCATGTGCAGGCTATATTGTTTTCCAAGTCTCAGTTCTTAATTTTAAAAGCTGAGAATCAACAGTTAACACAGGAGGAAAAAAAGCTTTGATACCCATGGCTGGCCAAATATAGTTATCTTCCTATTTTGTTGTCAGAAAGTAAGCTTTGTCGGAAATCTCCCCAAGAATGCTCAGGAACACATTGAAAGCGAAGTATATCATACAGAGAGTTTCAACTGAAACAGCAGCAGCTTTGACTGCTCTCGGGAACTAATTCCTTTATGAGGAGTGGTGTGGATAGTGTTCTGTTTGATCAAGGTGTCAGAAAAACCTCAGGCCAATGAACGTAAGTTCCAGTCATTTTTTCTTGCTTTGTTGTTTAACTTTCTTGTGTCATCTTAGGAAGGACTCCACAGAGAGCAAGCAGGAAGTGCAACTATTGCTGTCAAATAAAACTAGACAAATTCTTAGCATAATGTGTATAATTAGTTATTACTCAACATTTAGGAAAGGCTAATATGTAGTGGGTATAGGAAATCATTTGTGATAATGAACAGAGAGCCTCTCTTGAAATTAAAAGTTTATCCTTTTCATGCAGCAAAACACAAGCTATAGGGTAATGTCGTTGGGAACATAGTGATGAGAGATGGACCTAAACTATTGTGAAAGTTTACATCATACTTGAAGATAGGTGTAACTCTATCAGTAGTAAATTTAGACTAAAGCTTGGAGGGGTTCTCATCTTTAGGACTGAAATACTGGAGCAGCCTTTCAATAGAAGAGTTAGGGATAAGAAATCCTAGTTGGAAAAGATTAACTTTGCTAGATTTATGGATCTAATCTCATGAGTTCCCTAGTGTGGTTTCACCAGTTTGGATTAAGTCCTGCTAGACCTCCATCTTTTGCTTCTAGTCTGTATGCAGTCAATTTCTTGAAGATACCTTTGCTGAGCATGTTGAGTAGTTAGGGGGATAAAACTGTACCTCTTTTGCTCTCTGGGAACCTCTTTCCAAGCATAAAAAGCAAACGGGAAAATGCATAGCTAGGTAAGTGTGATTATGGGATGGTAAAAGTTGGCACGGTAGAAGCTGGGTAGAGTCAGTGACTGTTAAAGCAGGTAGGATGAAGTTATTTGTGAGGATCTTGAAACAAGGGACACAAACTGTATGGCGGTAGAGCTGGAGGGTAGCCAGTGACTAGTGTTGTCAAGGAAGATGATAGTATTGATATAATCAGGCTTCATCTTGTAAGGGTTTTTGTGATGCGGGGAGCCTTTTTACTCAGTGTGGGTTGAAACCGCCCTTGCCATTGAGAGATCATTCTTCCTTGAACTTAAGCTAAACTAAGGCCAAAAATGAAGACTTCTAGAATTGCCTGCAACAGCTTATTCTCCCCTCAGCTATACTTAAGGAGCTATTTTTCCAATGAATTGTTTTCCGTATTTTCTTGTTCTGTATTCATTCACGAAAAATAATTAATCCTCTTTCAAAATCCACTTGAGTGTTCATAGTGGATTGTTTCTCCTTACTCTTCTTTTCCCAAAGACTAACCAGGCATACTTCTGTCAGTTTACACATACATTTTTTTTAAGTTGCCCTGTCATTCCTATGTAAAATGAAAAGCTAATAAAAACCTGTCACTTGCAAATCCAGTGTTATCTGTTTTCCCAAACAACATAATTAGTATATTCTTTTGATGTAGGACACTCCTGGTAATGTGATCCAAGTCTTGAAAGATATTTAGTTGTCTTGTTTACTTGTCCTTGTCATCTGGTGTTAAGAATTACCTTGCTATCCTGATTTTGATGTAGTTGCCTTTCCTGCCCCTGTTCTTTTCCTAATAAAAGTATTTTATGCATTTATCCCTATTGTTTCCTGCATTTTTTCTCTATTTTCCTCTTTTTCCCATTTTTTTCCTCTATTTAGGTTATGCAATTTTAATTTGAAATTCTTGTTTAAAGTTGCTGATGTGTTCTAAAACCATTGTAATCCCTATCCAAATTGCTGGTTTGAACGAGTGTTTATTAACTCTGTTTCTTGACCTCTGCAATGAAGAGTTGTTTCTACTTCCTTGGAAGCAAACCATACGGAACTAAATTAAACATTATGTGTACCTTGCTGGTTCTTAACGTCAATGACGTCACTCATTTAGTTCCATTCGTGGGGGGGGGGGGGGGGGGGGAAGAGGAATTACCCCCCTCTAAAAAGTTTTTTATTGTTGTTCAGGCTTTTTTAAAATCAATTTGAAGGATATCTGAAGGGGTAGAGGATTCCTAGTTCTCAACTGACCAGCTTAAAAGAAATGAAAGTCACAGGTAACAATGTAAACTTCACTGGTGGCGATGTTCAGAACATTTTCATGCCATGTGTGCTATAAACCATCTTAGTCATGGTGGAACAATGCTGGAGCGATTCCCAGTGAACAGTAATACAAAGAGTCATTAGAGATTTATCTAGTTCTTTAGTCTTTAATTTGTTAATCTGTTCTGTATTAATGAAAACTGTTAGCTGATGACTAGTTTTGGTCTCCTAGACAACAGAGGTCTCTGTTCCCTTTAATTTGACTTTTTTTTTTTTAAAGCTATACAAACTTATATGGAATGGATTGTTCTGCTCAATTTCAGCCACATGCTCCCTGACTAAGAGTGCGGGGTGGCTCAGGCTATGTTCCTTCCTTTTTTTTTTTTTTTTTTTTCCCCTTAACTTGTCATTAGTTGGTTTTATGTACCCTCTGTGTTAACTGGATATTCAGTTAATTTTATCTGTGCCTGAATGATGTGAGTGTAATTTGTTAACCTAGTACAGGGAACGTTCTTAACAGTTCTATAGGTGCTCTTGCCAATGTGAGATAGATTTGTTGTAGTTTTATTTGCTTTTATTTTTTTCTGACTTCTCCATTCTTGATGTAAATATTGGGGTGCTTCTTGACTTTCAAATGAAGTGATTCTAATCATTGCTTTTGAGATGGATGTTGTGGGAGAGAGACTAAAAGAAGGAGGTACAATGAAAGTTAAGATGGAAAAGAGTCAATTAGGTCGTGCTGATTTCTTAAGACTCTAGTTCTGTAAACTAATTCAGATCTTGCAAATGTGTGACTGAGGTATCATCTGTGTGACTCTAATGCACCACCACTAGCTACAGTATCTGGGTATGAACAGTGCACTGTTCTTAAATTCTGTTCCCTGATTGATATGACTGACAGTTAAATAAAAGATCAGAAGCTCAAGGTGCTGAACCGGCAGGAGCTTCAGTGAGATAAGACTGAAGAAAGAAGCATGAAGTCAAAAGAGGGAACAAGAATCTCAGTAAGCAAGGGTTCCGGGCTGTAAGGGGCTGGGACTTGCTGGGTGGCTGAGGAAAATTGGGTTGTGGCAAGTAGTTAGTGGAAGGGCAGGTATGGTTTTGGGCAGAAATACTAGTCCACCAGGACATAGTCTTCTCAGTCTGGGATTGGACCAGGCATTCTGTAGTTGCCCGGTTCAGAGTCTGACATCAGATATTTAAAGTTGGTCCCAGAAACTCTAAATCTTACAAGTTTTCTGGGGGTAGTCCAATTTTTTATCACTGAAATCATGCAGGATAAGTGATTAAGGTCTCTGGATGCTTTGTGGTGCCAGTCATACTGCTGGTTTGTATATTATCTATTACCTATTGGAACCTATGTTTAGGGCTTTTTTTTGTTTCGTAGTATTAATGAACACAAATAGCTCAAAAACAGTGCATTTTAACTGTTTATCTAGGTGGAATATTGATTATAGAAAAACAGATTATGCCAGCTTAGATTTACTTATTCGTGTAGAATATTCTGGTTCTAACCACAAGGATACATGTGTCCTGGAATGTACAAATTTGATAGTACTCATTTAAATGTCACTCTGTGAATATATCATTCTGCAGATGTTTATTGTTCATCGTTCATTAATCAAACCTTGATAAACTCCTAAGTTAGATGTTTTATTACTCTGCAGCAATGAGTACGGGTGTTTCACAGTTTTCTCATTGCATCTAGATGAGTTGATTTTGCTCTGTTTTTGAAGTGAGTTGCAGTGAGTGAAAGTAGGAAGGTGCACAGTAAATCTGCATGTTCTTTGGAATGTCAGGTCTAATCTTTTCAGAGTATTCTAACAAGTGTTTTGAAATATGAAGTGTAGCTCCTGTTGGCATTCAGTTCTTCACTGCATTGTAAATGTTGAGAACAAGTAAGAGTCTAGCAGCTTACACTTGGGTGTCCAGACTATGAAACTTGTTTCTTTCCACAGAGGCAGTTTTTCCTAGCATTGCAGAAGATCTCAGTAAGTATAGGAGAGAGACAGTTCTCCATGCTAGTACTTGCCTCCCTCACCTGTGAGATTACTTTTTTTTTTTTCACTGTAAGCTCTCTTTTACTTCTACTTGTGTCTTCCAGCTTGTGGAAGATACCAGCCCATGAACTTCTACTGGTCCAGACGGAGGTCTTATGAGAGCAGAATTTGAATGCTTCTGGCATGACGGTGTTCATTTTGTGTATTTCAATAGAACTATAATAATTTTTGCATTTTTTTCTTACCACATAGTGAAACTTTTATATGGAGCTGCTGATGCTGAATGTCCTTGGGGTCACTCAGTGTTTCTTTTTCAGAGCTACTGCTAATTTTACAAACAATGGCAGTATTTGGCAGAAGTATGGCAATTGTTAATTCAAAAGGAGAATGGGCTTCTAATAGAGGGCTTTTTGTACTTACAATGTGTATTTAATTTTACAACTTATTTCTAAAACTTTTGATGTAGTAAGCTTGTTTAGCTCAGCGTCAACTTCCTGTCATTCTTACAAGTCAACATAGAATGTCACAAGTAGTATGTGAAGAGATCTAAGGAGCTTTTTTCCCAGCTCTTCCCTGGAACACTTGGAGAAGAAAGGCTTTCTTTTATCAGATATTTATTGTTGTTTGCATATCCTATCTGCAAATGTAGACTGCTTTTCTGAATTTGACTTGACCTCTCTTTCCTGCTTTTTGGAATTTTGCTGCTGCTGAGTGGTTTTCTCTTGGGTCTGTGATATTCCAGTTATTCAAATATTTGCATTTATTGTTCTTCATGGGCACAATTGGGCTGAGTTATTTGGTTAGTAATGCACCAGTGAAGCACGGGAGTGCTGAAGTTTGTTTTTTAAGCAACTAACTGCTATTAGACTTTTTATGGCCGGTGGTTAGCTATCAGTAGTTTCATACGTGTCTACACTAGAACATTTTTTATATATGGAAGCGGAAATAATTTGAGAGAATGTGTGGAAGAAATACCATTCAGAAAGCACGAATAAATATTAGAGCATTTTATTCTCTCCTAATTCATACTGTAGTTTAAAGGCTAGAATAAGTATACTAGGTCTGGCTAAGATGGAGTTATTTTTCGTAATTACTTGTATGGTGCTGTTTTAGTGTTTTGACCAGAACACTGTTGATAGTGTGCCAGTGTTTCAGCTATTGCTGAACTGTGCTTGCACACCATGATGGCCTTCTCTGTTTCTTACTCTGCTTTTGCCCCTGAGAGTAGTCTGGGGTGAGCAAAAGTCTGGGAGGAGACACAGCTGGGACATCTGACCTTCCTTTACCAAATTGGTATTCCGTGCCCTGTAATATCATGCTCAGTAATAATATGGGGAGAGAAATCCAAAATTAGTATTGCTTAGAGACTGGCTGGGCATCTGTCTGCTGGTGGAAGATGAGTAATCGCCCTTGTATCACTTGTGTGTTTTGTTATTCCTCCTGCTTATGCCCACCCTGTCCCTTCCTCCACTTAAACTGTCTTTATCTCGACACCCACACGTTTTAATTGTTCTACTTGCTTTTGCCCATCTGGTTCTCTTCCCCATCCCACTGGGGAGGGAGTGAACAACTGAGAAGGTGAGGAACTTGCTTGGGTAAGATACACCATCACAGTAAAGTGAAAGTTTTCAGATGTATAAAATGTTTTACAGTCCTGTGTTTTGAATTATGCAATTGTCTTATTTGTGTTAACTTTGTTTTAGGAAATTAATCTTCACAGATCTTATAGTAGCAACTCTAGTAAATTAGTTCCCAGTTCAAGTGTCATTTTTTCACTTATTTATTATGATCTTTTAATTGAATGTTTCAAATGATTTGTAGTCAAATTTAGATAGCAAATATCCCCCCCCAAGCTTTCGCTTATTTTTATTGTTCATCTGCACAATATTTTATGCCAGTCCTTCAATAAAGGATGTTACAAGAAGATACTCCATCAGTCCATGTAAAACCTCATGAGGTTTTAGTTTAACCAGTGCATTCAAGTCTAGGATGGAAATGGAAAATACGGCTGACTTGTTGGGGAGACTGTCACCAAGGTTGCTTTGTTGAAGTCACTAACTATTGTGTAAGTCAAATGCAGGGACACTGATTTTTAAATGCATTTAACTTTGCTTTGTATCCATTTAAGGAGAGGTTGATTTGTGTCAGTCACTTTTAAAATACTGCTTTCTAGCTAAACGTGTGCTTTAGCCGAAAGTGCTAGCATTTTATATTAGTAGAAAGGCTAGTTCTTTATGTGTACATATGCACATGAATGCAATTAAAATGTGAAACAAAGTTTTTAGATTTTTGAAACAATGTTCACCTTGCCTCGAGCATTTTTATAGCTGACGTTTTTAAATTGCCTTACATTTTAATAAATTTGTGACTACAGCTTGTGAAATGTTTGCTCTCATTTGCTGTGTTTGGTATCATGGCATTCTGGAGACATGGTGGGAATGCCCCCATGACTGGAGTGTTGTAAGAGGATACAGGCTCTTTAGGAAGGACAGGTAGGGGAGAGGAGGAGGCAGACTGTGTCAATGAGAAGCTGGAGTGGTGGGGATGGATGAGGAGCTGACAGCTTGTGGGTCAGCTTTACAGGGAGCGCGGGGACAGGGGCATTGTAGTGGGCATCTGCTACAGGCCACCTGACCAGGAAGACCAAGCAGATGAGGCCCTTTATAGACACAACATCAGCCTCAAATTCTCAAGCCCTGGTTTTTATGGAGGACTTCCTCCACCCTGATACCTGTTGGAGGGACAGCACAGCAGGGCATAGGTAATCCAGGAGGTTCCTGTTGCACTGTAATCAGTGCAATTCCAGGAGCTCCTGCATTGCAATTGTGACAACTTCCTTCTTCAAGTGACGAGAGCCAACAAGGAGAGCTACTGTGCTGGACCTCCTGCTCACCAACAGGGAGGGGCTGGTGGGAAATGTGAAGCTCAAGGGCAGCCTTGGCAGCAGTGATCATAATATGGTGCATTTCAGGATCCTGAGGGCAGCAAGCAGGGAGCACAGTCAACTTGCTACTTGGATTTCAGGAGAGCTGATTTTGGCCTCTTCAGGTAGAGTACCATGGGACAAAGCCCTGGAGGGAAGAGGGGCCCAAGAAAGCTGGCTAGTATTCAAGGATCACTGCCTGCAAACTCAGGAGCGATGCATCCCAACAATGAGGAAGTTGGAGAAAAATACTAGGAGGCCTGCATGGGTGAACAAAGAGTTCCTAGCCAAACTCAAAGAGAAAAAGGAGGCCTAAAGAGGGTGGAAGTGAGGACAGATATCTTGGGAGGAGTACAGAGAAATTCTTTGGGCAGCCAGGGATCAGGTTAGGAAAGCCAAAGCCCTTTTACAATTAAATTTGGCCAGGGACATCAAGGGCAACACCAAAGGCTTCTGTATGTACATCAGTGATAAAAGGAAGACTGGGGAAGTTGTGGGCCCTCACTGGAAGAAAAAGGGAGACCTGGCTATCCAGGATATGGAGAAGGCTGAGGTACTCAGTGACTCTTTTTGCCTCAGCCTTCACCAGCAAGAGCACCAGCCACACAGGACTGGGAGAATGGAGAACCACCCTGTGGAGAAAATCAGGTTCGACACCATGTCAGGAACCTGGGGGTGCACAAGTCCATGGGACCTGATCAGATGCATCTCTGGGTCCTGGATGAGCTGGTGGATGTAGTTGCTAAGTCACTGGCCATCATGTTGGAGAAGCTGTGGCAGTCCAGTGAAGTTCCTGGACTTCACATAGGAAGACTATGGAAATTATGAAAATATTTATCTGTACATGTTGTAAATAAGTAAATAGTGTATCTAAAGCTATTCTGTATATTTTCTATACTTACGAAATATTACACACTTTTCTATATTTCTATAAACATAAACGTAACTAACCCTATAGACTAAGTGCATTTCTTAATTAAAAAAAAAAAAATCCTCTATTCATTCGTTCTTCCATTATGAAGGTACAGAAAACCTTAAGCTGAACCACAGAAATTATGCATGTGGAACCAGGCACCACATGGAATAAGTACAATTTTTATTCGTATGAAGTTAATCTGTTCTATGATAGCAGGTACTTCTAGGGAACCAAGGTTACCTGCCTCTACGACAGAAATGTTTAACTCCTGAAGTTGCTTTGTCAAGCTAAACCTTAGAGTGTTCCTTCATGTATAGTTCATTGGAGGAAAAAATTGTACATTCTTCTTAATTTTACCAGTTTAGGTAGAAGCTCAAGCTAGAGGTATTTTTTGGCATCGTGGGGCATTGTTTCCTCAGCTTCACTTTTTGAAATGCTTTCCTTGTTCATAAACATTTTGGACGGACTTCTGGATAGGGAAAACTAAAAGTTAAAGCAAGTTCTTTCTTCTGTAGTGGTCTTTGTTGGGTGTATAGTTGTGAAGACCAGTGGTCAAAATAGCAGCATACAGGTTTTTTCCCTTCTCTGTTGAGAACTTTCTTCCTTATAAATGTATAATATATGGAGTTTGTGTGTTAATCTAGACTTTTAAGAAGCTTGGGCTGGAATGATGCCACTTCAGGCACAGAGGAAGAGGTGGATGTTTACAGACTTCCTTGATGAAAACAAACCTTTTTTTTTAAGATTAAAACAAAAGCTGAATTTTCTATGATATAATAATTTCAATGTTGGCTGGTTGCTTATATACATGCCCATACATTTACAGAACTGTTTTCTCTTCTAGGATCCTTCTGTTACACAAGTCACAGGAAATGTTCCCCCAGGACTAGATGAGTACAATCCTTTCTCTGATTCAAGAACAGTAAGCATATTTATTTTTTAAGTATGCTGTTAAACTTTTTAGGTAAGATTTGTTGGGTATTGTTTTCAGAGTTTGTAACTGACTTTGTAAAATATGTGAACGGTTAGCTAGAGATAATGGAAAATCTGTAAGGACAGATATTCCCCAAAAGTATTCGGAGGATTCTGTGAATTTGTTGACTTAAGTGAACTTAGATCTCTTTAAGAATCTCCCCCTTCCTGAAAGGGGGCTAAAACAAACTTGTATTTTTCCCCTATTCAGTAAGACTTCTAGTAGTCTGTACTTTATGCTTTTCTGAGCTTTATAGCATGTGGATGTGGCACACCAATGAAGTATCTTGCTTTTGATTTCCATTTGACTAAAAGTTCTGTTCAGAATAAGAAAAACGTTACTTTAAGTAACAGTTCGGAGACTATGAATAGTCATATTGTACTAAAAGGAGTAATTTATGTCGTAGAAGCACAGTTGGCTTTTGCTTCTGATTTGTGTAGTTTTTATTTACTTTGTGTTCATTTTTGCTCTTGGGGAAAAATAGAAAGAATTAAATGGAAAATTTGTGCTGTAACACTTTTCAGTGGTTACTTTTGATAGTGAAGATCTTGTGCAAGATCTACAAAATCTATGGATGAGTACTTGTCTGTCAATGTAACTTCCAGCAATCAAATACTGTATTATTCAAACATATGCTTATACTTCCTATGGCAGATATTGAATGTGCTGAAAGTGATTGTTTCTATTAAAGTCTTTGCGGTGCTGTGGTATGGCTTCACATACTGTTATAGTTCTTTACTGGAAGCACACTTTTTTTCAAGCATGTATTGGATCAGGTCGTAAAGGCAGCATATTTACAACAAGCAACAATATTAAAAAAGTCCAAATTTTTTTTTTAATCCTAACTCATAATATTAGAAATTGTATTTTTTAGCTTGAAAATTTTCAAAATTGCTTTTAACAGTCCATAAGTCATAAAGACAGTGCATTTAAAAAAAAAATAGAGATGCTTGGACTTGTTTTATTGTTTATGTTTTTCAACATGTGTCTGTGTGGGAAAAGGAAAACTGAAGTATATGGTTGAGGTCATCCAGCTTCAGACAGTCAGCAGTACATGTAAAAGAAATTCTAATGGCTCATTACAGATGTCACTCAAGGAAAAAATTGGAAGCATGGGAGGGAAATCTTGGACTCAGTGTTCAGATACAGTAAATAGGCGCTACATTCATGTGAATAATCTGAAATGTTACCAAACTCATTAAAACTGTCTGTTGAATGAGCAGCTCGCTTTCTGCAGAGAAAAAGGTTTTTGGCAGATTTTCTTGTGCAAGGTGTTTCAGTGAAGTGTATGTTACGAGTGCAGTAGTAATCATGCCTTTAGATGATGCTTCCCTTACCTTCCTGTCTGTTTCTTGTAATTATTTATTCCAAAGTGATAAGCGTTTTCATGAATGATTTTGGTACCTGAGGATATGCTTATAACACCATGGTTGTCACCTGTCTTTTCTCACCACCTTTGTGTACAAGAGAAGGGCATACTGTGCATGTATAAATGCATGGAATTGGAACAGGAGAACAGACAGAGGAAGTAAATGCCTCTAAAGATCAGATGAATAGAAGTAGGGAGGCAGTGTTTATGAATGTTAGACTTGGAGGATTATCATGTCTGCTAGAGTAGGGTTAGAAACTGCTCTACTCAAAACACACAGTAAAAACATACAGATGGTTTCTGGGGGCTTTGATTTGCTGCTGTGCCATGTTCTATCTTTGCTGCAAAGATTATCCATCCTGAGCAGTTTTATGAAGGTAATCCCAATTCTAATATTTGAAAATCATAGTGGCACTTGTGAAAAGCGCTAAAGAAAGAACTTAGGTTGGTGGTAGCAAAATATGCCCTCTAGATATTTGTGCTCTTTAGTTTGAGAATCACTGGCTTGTATGAGTTGAAATGATATTTATGTTTCAGTGTAAGTAACAATACATACTTAAAGCTTTCAGGGAAGCTGAGAATGAATGGTATGCTGCAGCTATAAATCCAAATTTTTCTGTATATCTTAGCGAGTAGTAAGATGGTATCTTAGTGTATAGTACTAACACAGTATTTATTACTCTTATTCTCCCGTCCCTCCAAATTCAAGTTAATAAAACATGCTGGATGGTACACATTTCTTAATTGGAAATGCAAACATAAATATGCATTTTTGTTGTTGTTGTTTTTCCTGTGAGAAAGTGACTCAAAATTCTGAATACTGACACTGGCAATATTAGCTCAGTTGTGTTCTCTTTTTGCCAAGGGAGGTGCTTGCTATTGATTCTTCCTTGGTTATCAGGATAGGACAGGAAAAAAAAAATCTTTTTTTTTTTTTTCAGCTTGTCAGTGCCTTTCCCTTTTCTCCATCAACTTACATCCTTTAAACCTGAAGGGGGAAATTTAGAAGGAAAATAATACTTCAGAGATAATGTGGAAAGTGAATTGGCATAGATTTTAAGTCTCAAGTGTCACATAGTTGTTATCTGACACGAGAAATCTGGAGTCTTTTTGTTTTCTTATCAAATTTCAAATCCTGTCTTATTTCTGATTGTTAAACAAGTTTAAATGAATAATGTAAATGTCAGATTAAATATCTTGCATCTTCAGTCTCTAGCAGTCACCATGGAGAGGACTTTTCGTATTTTGTTACGTTTCTGAAAACAAGGAACAGAGGAAATTTGGCAATTATTATTTCAGCTTTATCATTTAATGAAATTACTGTTAAAGAGAAGCTTTTTTTTTTTTTTTTTTTCTTTACTGTTAAAAGAGGCTTTTAATCTCTTCTTGCTTCTACAAGTTTTGCTGGTACATATTGAACTTTGAGCACTGTGTGCATATAATATGCATGGACACATTAATGCATGTAGCATGCATTTTCAAATTGATGTGTTAAAAATTTTTAAAAAATCATTAGACATGTTTTCCTATTTTTTGATTATTATTATTAATTAGAGGCATATTTTTCAGTAAATTCCAGTATAGCTTCCCTTCTTCTGTCTTGCATCTGGTCAGTGAATTTGTATATAACACTTGTATGAAGTTTGAATGTAAAAGCAGATTGATCATTTACACAGTTACACCTGATTTATTTTCAAAGCCTCCTCCCTCACCTCCCCTGTAACTCTCCCCCACTGGTAAATACACTACTTCATGGTTACAGGCTGATCTATTCAAGAGAATGTCTTTAGCAATGATCTTTGTCCAGCCTCTTTCCTTCAGTAAAGGTGATACTGATTTCCTTCTTTGTCCATTACAGCTTTGACAGCAAAGCAGTGGAATAAAAAGGTCTGTCCAAGAAGCCTCATTTGGGATAGGGACGGAAAGGGTTGCTGTACAGTGGAGCTGGTTGAATTTCAGGGTATTACTACCTTGTAGCCTCTGGCTGTGAGGGTCAAAGACCATGGATCCATGAAGTAGGATCTCTAAAAATGGTTGACTAAGTTCCCCTGGACAGTTGTCAGTAGTGTATGATGTTAATATGTGATAGTATCCAGTGATGTCCAGAGGTCACAGAATCATTAAGGTTGGAGAACTCTGAGATCATACAGTCCAACCTTTAACCTAGTTCTGACAAGTCCCTCACTAAACCATACTACTAAATTCTACACCTGCACATTTCTTGAAGATTTCCAGGGACAGCCTATTCCAATGCCTCAGAACCGTTTTAGTGAAGAAATGTCTCCTAATATCCAACCCAAACCTCCCCGGTACAACTTGAGGCCATTTCCCTTTGTCATAGGACTTGGTGCATGGGAGGAGAGCCTGATGCCCACCTCAGTACACCCTCCTCTAAGGTAGTTAGGTAGTTTTAAAGTACAATAAGGTTTCCCCTGAGCCTCCAAGCTAAACAACCCCAGCTCCCTCAGCTGTTCCTCATAAGACTCGTTTTCTAGACCCTTCACCAGCTTCCTTGCCCTAAGTCATTGCAGTCCTTGCAATACAGGTCTGAGTAATTGGGATTACACCCTCACAAAAGACAATTGCTGATCATGTGTCTTTCTTCTCATGTCTCCTCAATCTTACCCATGTTTTAAGTCAGTCAGGTATCTCTCCTCTACCAAAATCCCCAGTAATACTTGGATAAACAATCAGTAGCATTTGCACAAATACAACAAAATAAGTGCCAAGTTGTAGGTTGCAAGAAACCTCTGGAGGTCATTTTCTTCACCCCGCCCCCCTTTAAAGTGAGACACTACATCACAGCTCAGCATCTTACCCTGCTGAGTTTTGAATGAATCCAAGGATCAGTGACCTTACTTGGCAGCATGTTCCAGTGTTCGACAGTTCTTACAGTGATATTTATCTATAATATCTAATCTCTTTGTTTAGTTCTAACAAGTAACATCCTGTGTAATAAAAGTAACAACAATCCCAACAAGGCCCTGTGTATGCTGATCAGTAAGTGTATCTGTTTCATTTCTTAGGCATAGTAAATTATATTTTAACTAGGGCAGAATTCTACAGCAGGAGCTCAATACCAGACTTTGCTCCTTCAAGTACAAAATTACTTAGCATGTGCCAAGTTTTGTTTTCAAGTTTTTGTTATACTTGATGTGGGGTGAAGTCTTCCAGGCTCCAGATGGATGGATTGCACTGTTAGATTTGAGAGGGGGAAGGAAGAGACATAGAATCATCTAAGAATGGTTTGGGTTGGAAGGGACCTTAAAGACGACTCAGTTCCACCCTCCTGCCATGGGCAGGGACACCTCCCACCAGACCAGGCTGCACAAAGCCCTATCCAGAATGGGCTTGAAAACCTCAAGGGATGGAGCATCCAAAACCTCTCTGGGCAGCCTATGCCAACGCCTCACCACCCTCTGCGTGAAGAATTTCCTCCTAACATGTAATCTAAAGCTAACCTCTTTCACTTTAAAGCCATTACTGTGTCCTATCCCTACCCTCTCTGACCAAGAGTCCATTCCCAGCTTTCCTGTAGGTACTGGAAGGCTGCAGTGAGGTCTCCTGAGAGCCATCTCTTCTCCAGGCTGAACAACACCAACTCCCTCAGCGTGTCCTCATAGGAGAGGTGCTCCAGCCCCTTGATCATCTTTGTGGCCCTCCTCTTGACCTGTTTCAACAGGTCCTTGTTCTTGTGGTGGGAGCCCCAAGAGCTGAATGCAGTGCTCCAGGTGGAGTCTTGCGAATCTTTTACAGCAGTGCTTTGCTATTTTAGACAATTTTTTCAAGGCAACAACTTGTAAATACTTCACCACGTGAGACTGTAAAAGACCCTACTGTAAGCTAGCTAACACTCCAGTAAGAATTTTTATTGGAATTGGTTTTGGACCTTTTTTATGAAGTTAGCTTAATTCTTAATTGAGCTTACTTCAGAGATAGTAATTAGTGCAAGCCTGTACTTACTCTGTATTTGGAAATTAATGCAAAGTGAACTTGTGGAATTTTGCTTTGTAGTGTCTTTTTAATAACTGCATAAAGAACTTTCTAGTTTACTGTTTTAAACAAAATAGTAGTTCACTAATAAATGATTGTTTCTCTGACTTTTTTTTTAGTATGTTTTGATTGAATTTATGAAACAACAATCTTTTGAGGACCCTGTTTGTATTAAGGCTTACTGCTATTCTCTCTGCTTCTTACTTGTTTGTCCTGTGAGAAATAAAGTTGTGTTTTTGCAATAGTAGGTGTTTTTGCAGTGGAAAATTCCACTAGCCTTGCATATTCAAAAGTGATTGTGCAGGCTTGACAGTAGCATACCAGTGGGGATTAAGTGAAGCAGATAAGAGGAAGGTCCCACTGTTCCAAAATGAGGAAGATAGCTAAGAAAAACAGGACAAGCAGTGCAAAATCAGTAAAAAACAAAAATCACAGGCCCTCTAGCCACGAGAGAAGAAGAGAAAAATAAAAAGGGAGAAATTAACGATTGGTCGCATAAAACAGTACATACATGGTACAGCAATAAGCGTCTAGTAGTTTGTGAACCTGTACTCAGCCAGTGAGGAAACAGGAAGAATCAAGCGTCAGGTAATAGGGAATATAAGGTTATGATGTACTTTTGCTGGGTGCTGCTGCTTGCAGGACACCTGCCTTTACAATCATGAATAAAATAGCTTCACAGAAGACCCTTACTTTTACTTAAGTCCATGCAGTTCTCCAGATATGCAGTACCATGCTCGAGCTTGAAGATGTACCTTCTTTACTTTAAGGACTTCTTGCTTCTAGGAAAGTCTGGAACTGCACAGCTATGTTTCTTTTTGTGTAGCTGAATGATGATTTTCCAGGGCAAAATTATGCTTGTTTTAGCTTAAGCAGCTGTGGGGCTTTTTTCACTGCTTCTTAGCTTTAATTGGAGGTACAAAAATGGGTTCTTCAGTTTGGAAGGAAAACTTAAGGCAACATGAGTTTAAAATGCTGTAAATGACATGGTTGAATGGTATAGTTGTACCTTCTGTAGCTCAAAAATAACTACCTAGGGGAGTATGTAGCCATTTAGGTTCCACTTAAGAATAGACTTTTTGCTTTTTTTTTTTTTTTTTCTTGTGTTCCAGGCAGATGGGGGCAGTCTGTCAATACACTCATCTGACAGAGCCATGCATCTCATCACTGCAGCTTCTGTTAAATCCTTTCTTAATTATTTTTTCTGTGTAATTTCACTCTACCCCATCTGTGCATGCTGCCTGCCAGCAGCTGGAGAGACTAGAGTGGATTAGGTGCCAGTATCTGTCTGAGGTCATACCCTGGGTAGTAGTGGTCTGCCTGAGAGAAGGAGGGATGGCACGCGACTGCGTGTACCAGCGTTTTATGTGAGTTCTGGCAGTGTTCTGTGGGGACGTTGTTTAAAGCAGTGTCCTGCCTGTGCCAGCTCATGTAGCTGGCCGTGTTAGCATCATTCTGTGGACGTGGGAATATGTGTTTAACCTTGCTATGATCCAGACATGGAAACAGAAAAGCAGTAGCTGCATTCATCAGCCTGGGATGCAGAGCCTTCCGGGTATCAAGGTGCAGAGAGCTGGGCTCCAGCAGTAGGAAACATCCCCAGGAGGGGGAATGAGTCCCAGAGGAGTCCAAAGTCTCAAAGTCTGCTGAGGTGGTAGATTTTATAACATCCCCAGGCAACTGTTTTCCCACAGTGCCTCTTGACTTTCTTAGAATTTCAGAATGCATAGCCCCAGCTCCAAGCTACTGTTTCAGTTTCCTTTCTTCCATGAAGCACATGCTCTTACATAGGGACTGGACTTTTTTTTCACAGTCATTACTATGTGCATAGCAGTCAAGCAAGTGCATAGCAAGTCAAGACTTGCTATGTGCATAGCAAGTCAAGCACTGTATAGATGACAGTTTATAGTGGAGCCTAACAAATGCAGAAATCTGAATCTGAAGAATCTTCTATGTAATCGGTTCCTCATATTAATGTGGTATATATGTTGTTGACTGGCATCTTTAATTATGTATCTTTAATGAGTGTTACCATTGGTTCCTGTATTTATAAGCATATATATACATGTTCCAATCATTAGCAGCACTTCAGGCTGTTTTGACAAAGTATCTTTAAAGGACAAGTATCTTTGAATTCATTGTTCAAATACTTTCTGGTCTGCCCATTCACTTTTAAACACTATCACATGTGTCTGTGAAAGGCTACCTGGCTCCTTACTGGAGACTGTAGGCAGTCATGCTCTTTAGTCTAGCTTTTGCATCGAGCATCTGCTTATTGGTTAAGTTATGCTTTCAAAGCTGTTGTGAGTTCAGCTGCAGAGCTACAATAATCAGATTTTTTTTTTTTTTTTTTTTTTTTTTGCCTATGTTGCATAATGTATACAATTTTTGTTCAGTAGCTTTTTGTTATTCTGGAGCAGGGATTGTAAGTATCTTATGTTTGAAGATGTTGAGACTCAATCTACTTGATGTAGAGAAAATTGGAGGAGATAACTAACAAAAATAAGCAGGACAAGAAACAAACAAAAAAGACCCTCAAAAACTTTCTTGTAAGCTGCTTTTTATAGGTGACCAAATTGGCACAGGTACTTGAAACTAGATACTACAGTAACTACTAGTGGAATAGTTAAACAATAGATTTAGTCCTGAATTTGAAAACTGAATATGGTACATTGCTTCTCTGGTTAACCAGGTGATTTAAGCCTTTGTTAAGTAGAAAGCACTGGAAGACATTACTAATAAATGACATTGTGTTTGAGAATATGAGTAGGTCATATGAGAATTGAGTTAAAACATACAATTCTCTTAAAAATAACTGCACTCACCCATATTCATGTCTGAACAAAATTAAAATTTTATTTACTTTCTAGTGATCCATAACATTCCGTGTGTTTATGGCAAGCAGAGCCATGCAAAAACAGCTACGCAGAATGCTGCACTGTGGAATATTATCTTCTTTTTCCTAAAGTTATAAATATCACAGGTAGCATATCAGATTTTCAGTTTATCAGTAACACTTCCTTTAAAACAACTGGATCAATTCTTACAGACTTAATGAAAACATATTTTTTTATAATAGGAGACTGTTTCCCTATAATTATGTCTTGTTTTCTTAGGCTCCTCCAGGAAATGTGAAAATGCCTAATGTACCCAGTACTCAGCCAGCAATAATGAAACCAACAGAAGAACCACCTGCTTACACGCAAATTGCAAAGGTTTGTCCATAACTTTCAGGTACTGGATTCCATTTAGTTAAAGTTATATAAATGTCCTTCTGGAATAATGTCTTTTATAAATAAGCATTGCTTCCTACTGATTTATAGAAATTAATACTGCTGTTAAGTTATTTAATGTTTTCATGCAGTACCAAGTCAGTCTTCATCCATAAGTGGAAATTCTTAATTATGTGAGAATATTTAGAGTTCTTTTTTTTTTTTTTATCAATACCTAACAATGTCTGTTTTGTTCAGGAGCATGCCTTGGCCCAGGCAGAACTGCTAAAACGTCAAGAAGAACTGGAAAGAAAAGCAGCTGAACTGGATCGCAGGGAAAGGGAAATGCAGAGTCTCAATCAGCAGGGGGGTATGCATGAAAAAAATACTTTTTTAACTTGCAGAATTTAACTTCTTAGAAACTGTTTTTGTTTTACAGTTACATTGTTAAACAGAACAAAAAGTTTTTTTTATAATCTCTTCAGGAAAAGAAAACTTATCTCATTTGAAACAGTGCGTGCAGTCAATAAAAATTGGCTTATTCTGTGCAGATTTTCACAGCAACAATTTTAAATGTGGCCTTTATTACATGTTAATCTCCTATCAGGTATCTTTATTTTAAGGTAATATCCAGATAACTCTGTTGAATAGAAGTGGAGCATTTTGAGGAAAAAATAACATCATAAGTAGCAAGTCTCCGATTTGTCTTCTGTCATTATATATTGCTGTAGAAGAACTTTGATTTTTTTGTAATGTTTTCTTAACTTTCTCTATGTTACAGACATAATATTCCATGCAAATAGCAAAAGGAGTGTTATTAATTTGTGGTATGAGATTTAGAACCCATAATCAAGATCACCATCTCATTCTACTACAAATTTTAACTGTGCTGTGTAATACAAACAGTTTTTATACTGCACTTTCAGAAATGAGAAGATATACTTACTCTTAGATGAAGATACTATGCCGGAAGAGCATATTATGTGAATATTCCCTTTGAAAAGGAGGAATTTCAGAATGAAATTAGAAAAAGGCTTCAAAACACTGTGTGCAAGATTGACTTTGTGTGGTCTTTTCACTTGTATCTAGAATTCTGACTGTTGTATTTCAACATCGTTTCCTGTTGTTTTTTTCTTTTCTCCTTTTGAAATTGAACAGTGATAGAATTTGCAATTGCATAATTGCTTAGAAAATTCCCTGAGAATTTGAATTACTACCATGTCATAGGGTCTGGGAATGGGGAACTGCTGTTCTTAGGAACAGAATTACAGACCCTTTATTGAACCATTTTTAATGTTCTCAGTGGTTATTCTTTTCAATACTTGCATTAAATCTCTGTACCTTTCCTCCAACATAATGATTTTGTGGTATTTTTTTTAATTTCCTTCTCCATATATTGCCCTTCACCTGATACCAGCAACTTGCATTGATGGTCTGGATTGATTACTTTTCTGTTCCAGGCTTTAGTAAAAGTTTTGTTCCTTTCATCTACATTTTAGGCAATATAATACCCTGTCTATGTTTCAGAATATTCTTTAAATGGTATTTACTGTGTTACTAGGTTCCAGTTGTTAACATCAAAGTTCTTGTAGAACGTGTGAAGAATCTAACGGATTCTTTAGTAAGGCTGAACAGAAGTGAGAGATCTCTTAAAACTAAAGAGTATGTTAGGATTTTACTAAATGGTTGTGTAAAAATTGCTGCAAACCAGTAGTTATATGTCATGACTGAAGAGAAGAATACTCTTTGCCTTTTGATAGTTTCTTTCTTTTGCACAGTCATTGAAACTCCTTTGGCAACACTGTAGAGGTGTCTTGATTGCAAGGCAGGGTCTTTTGCAGTAGTACTGTATTTCCATTCAATTTAAAATGGTGGCTGCATATGGAATTGTAGAATATCCCAAGTTGGAAGGGATCCACAAGGATCACTGAGTCCAGCTGCAACATCTAGGACACTGTCTTTACGTACAATCGACTACAGTGCAATAATGCTTAAAGCTGGTCCACGCCTGTGCAGCATTATACATGAGCTGCTTAAAATGTACTGCTTCCTATTTCAGCTAGTTCATTTGGGCATATCTGAAAAATCTGTTTCTCTGCATGAAGGAGGAAGTCTCCTTCAGAGACCTGTGGAGGTCTCTGCATTCATACTGTAGGCAGGTCATTTAAGTTTTGTTAGTAGGCCTTGAGGTGGTAACGTGTTAAAGGAAATAACTCTGAGCTGTGTCTTTGCTTATCTTTGAAAATGAGTATCTAAAGATAGTAATACCTAAAGTATCAAGCCATATCATCAAGCTGTCTCTCAGTCTTTGAAATGTTTGAAACCTTTGCCACTGGGTTGGAAAAGAACATTAAATACTATTCTTAAAAGCTCAAATTATATAATGTATCTGAATTTTTCTATGACTCTGTCTTGAAACTTTTAGTCCTGTCAGAAGTGACTAAAAATTGTAGAATAAAGATCTGATTTGTTATCAGATATCTTTCATACAAGAAATTCCAGAGTAGTTTTTAATGTGGATGGGCATATTAATTGATTACCTTTCATAGGCTTCCTCTGTAAATCCTCAGGCTAGGTAAAAAAATCTACAGTGGAAGAGACAATAAACTAAACGGGTACTCACTGTGTTGGACCACTTTGGACAGAACTGTTAGCTTCATCCTGTCTTGAGTGGGGGAAAAAATAATTCAATAATACAAGTATGTAAGATTTGCAAGTTTTCCATGTTTTTAGCAGGCAAACTGTTAGGAAAGCTATGGTTAAAATAGAAATTGCAAGGAATACCTTGTCAGAATTTCAAGTAAAGGGTCCTTTAGGCTAGTCTTTAGTTTACTTTTGGATATAGTGATTAATATATCTATCGAATCCAGAATTTGAAGTGCTTTAAGTTACCTCACCTGAATCTCTGAGTCTGTGCATGGTAGAACGTATCTACTCACCCTAGCCTATGAGTAGATCAGTGTGCTGTTTGATACTGTGTTGTCTTTTGTTGTGTCCTTGCTCAATCTGAAAACTTTATATCCATACATATAGGTGCTATAGGACATACTGTACTGTATTCAAGAACATTTAAATAGCTGCCTTTCTTCACGTTTACAGGCTTTTAAGCAAAGCTTTGTCTGTCAACTATATTGGGAAGTAGTTAAAAGTGTTAGAGATACACCAGTGTTAGAAATATCAGCATTCTGAGAATTAAGAACATCCTTTTAGCCCTTGTGTTCAACAGAGTGAATGTGCGTGGTGAGACTTAGGGAAATGGGCATTTAGAAGTCAAGGAACTCTGAAAAAATGTTTTTCTGCCCAAATCTGAGTGTTTTCTTAAGGTATCTCCTTTCGTACTACCTTATAGGAGCTATCAGATACCTGCTTAGTGCTTTACAAGGATGCTTTCCTTGATCTGTCTGCATTTTGTTATATTTTATTTCTGAAGTTTGTGTAGACTGCTGATAAAACTCTTTGAGTTCTGCTAGCTCAAGCTGTCTATATGCTTGTGGAACACTTGTGCATAACCAATTTGAACAAGTCCAAACATGTATCATTTTCTAGTATACAGAAATAAAAACGGTATTATAAGGCTCTCTTTTTTTCTGATTTGCAGGTAGAAAAAATAACTGGCCACCTCTTCCTGAGAATTTTCCAGTGGGTCCGTGTTTCTACCAGGACTTTTCTGTAGACATCCCTGTAGAATTCCAGAAGACAGTAAAGATTATGTACTATTTGTGGATGTGTAAGTATTTTTTTAAAAGAAAAAACAAATTGACAATTCAAACTTGAATTTGGGTTACTTTGGGTTTTGCAGAATCTATAATGAGATAGATTTTTACAATTCAGAAGTTAAACATTTAAGTGAAATCTTTTTGTTAGCTTTGATTTTAAAAGTATTGATTTTTTTTCATAGAAACTTAAGTGGGGGAAAAAAGAAAGATGAAGGATTACCCTAAAGCAGTTTGTTCATGGTATATTGCATTTTTCTGTTTTAAATATCACTGTTCTTGTAAAACAAGATTTGACCATTTATTGCCTTAGAAATAATTTTACTGTTTTTAAAATAAGTTTATATGTTAAGAAATAAGTTCATGATTACTGTTAATAATAGACTTGTGAGTTTGAAAAGAGTAATAGCCATTTGCTTTAATATGCATAGTTTTAGTTTAGTATAGTTTTAGTTTGTAATATGAACTTAATATCACTTTAGTCTATTTAAAAACAAGTAGTGTAAGTAAATTAGCTGACAAATCAGTCCATGTTACAGCTATCCTTTTTGTACCAAACATGCCCAGAAGAATCTTCATGGGGTTAATTTTGCTCTCATTCAGGTGCTGTGTTGTGGTTAGAGAAATGCTGAATGAGTCAAACTTGCAAATGACATCGCATTTGTTTTGCCTGTCTTGTCCAGTGTAATAAGAGCCTAATAAGTAATCTCAGACTGAGGGAATTCCAAAGATTTTGGTGCTCTGATGCCATTAGTATATTTTTTATTATAATAAGGGGTCATTAATCTTAAATAAGTAACTAAAACCATTGTAGAATGTGAGATTAGTACTCCTAAATCTGACAGGATTTATATCAATTCTAACATTAAGGACTCCAAAATGTTAAGATACTAATTGTGTCCACTTGCAGGACTGAGTTTTAGAAGTGCCAGATGTTTCAAGCACAAATTGAGTTGGGCAGTGAGAATTGGAATATTAATACTTAGTACTGATTGTTATTAATTAACAGTATTAATTATAACATGATGGATTAATTAATTATTAATAATTACTTTCCCCTTCTTACAGCAGTAAGTAATGGAAGCAGAGATGTAATAGTATTTGAAAATAGGTATGACTTCCACTCTCAAACTGACATATTTTCTTCTAGGTATACTAAGATTTTAACCAAGTCCTCTTGCTCTTTTCTTTCTTTAGGTCTCATACTCTCTAACTTAGGGATTACTCAGAAAGGAGGGAAAGGGGCACAATAAAGGAAGAGAAATACAAAATCTATTTCAGGCTAAAAAGAAATGGTTGAGTACAGAACTCCATGCCTTAGGACTGGCTGTGACTCTTCTTTCCTAGGAATGTATCTACATGGTTTGGCTCGTACTTCATTAGGGTGGCTATGCTTGCCCAGTGGAAGCACTCATTACCACAGCAAACCAACTGTCTTTTGCTTGCTGTTGTACCTCCTATTCTGCTGCTTCTTTCAAGGGCTTGTAAGGGCTAGGGGCCTGTGAAGATAATCACATTTGGATAAACCTAGTACTGACTGCTCCACACTTTGTAAAGTAGGTTAGTTTTCCTGTCCCTTTTCAGCAACCTAAAAATACCTTTCTTTTTTGCGTGTCTGTGTTGGCTTGGTTAGTAGCAATCTTAATATCTCTATTCTTGGACGTTATGTATCTGAAGAAACTTTTTAACCAGTTTCTGATCTACACGTACTTTATATCATGAGAATAAAAAGCTGGTTGTATCCAGTTCTTTGTGGTTTTCTCTTTGAACGTTTTTTTTTTTTTTTTTTTTTTTCCTCACTGGGGAAAGCCTTTTTTTTCCCTGAGTGCCCCCACATGTTATTGAACTACAGCAGTTAAATAGTAATGGCTTCTGTCAGCTGACAGTGGAGCTTTTCTCTGCTGTCTTGGTTTTGCTACCTTTGTAGTAAGCCTGTAGTTAGAATGGCAGTTTTCCTGTCTCTGTGGCACTGGGCAGCTTTCAAATCTTTGTATGCTGTTACTAATGTAGTATCCCATGGCTCCTGATTATTATATGACACCAGTTTTTGTCTCAAAAGCCTGTTTTCTCGTTGCTCTCCCCGCAGCCCAATACTATGTACAAAAAGAGCAGAACTGATTTTAAAGGATTTTTCTTATTTGAAGTCACAAGGTGAAGAGGTCTTTAATCTCATAGAAAACTTTTGTGGCATTTGGGTTTGATGCTTTTTGTAGTATGTGGACATTTCCTTTTTCAATGAATAAGACTTTTGCGGGTTTTCAAAGACAGATGATGGTGGAAATATACCCTAAAGGGTCAACTTTTATATATTTTTTCCATTTAGGAGACTCCTGTCTCATTTCTTATGGCGTATGGGGATACAATCAGTAGTGCATATGTCTGTCTGTAGTGATGTTTTTCTTGCCATTTCCTGAGAACCTCCAAGGACAGACACTTCAAAGACTCTTTTCAGTCTTAGTGGAAATTGTACTTGTTCCATCTGCTGTTGTTACAAAGCACACATTTATTCCCCTTAGTTATTTTCTCTTGAGTAAATTAGCATAGTTCAATCACCCTTTCTTTGTAGGTCATGTCTTCTAGAGTTCTGACTCTTATTGCTGTTTGACAGATTTGGTATTTAGTCCATTTGTTACTATGGTATTTTTATTGTGCAGCATCTAGAATTGGACATTGTGGACTGTGTCCTGTATTTTACTTGAAGGCTTAATATACTATGTAGAGGAAAATAATAAAAGTTCATGTTTTTGTTAGTATCTGCTCATGTTCCTGCATCCTGTTACAATTCTTGGCTTTTGTGCAGTAAGGTTGTTATTATCTGCTCATGGGGTTTTTTGTTAGTGGCGCGTGGTGGCTGTTTTATTGTAAGCACATTTAGAAATGAACGATCATCAGGTGTGTTGGCTGGCCAGTGGGCTGTGTATCAAGAGACATGCTTTTTTTCTAGACTTCTCTCAGGGTGAATTTCCAAAGTGAATAGTGAATTATGTTTGTGCTTACCTGTCTGGTTTAGAATCTTGCTTTTCCTATACTTTCCTCATGTGTGATGGATTTTTTTTCCCTCATTTGCAAAAAATAAAAATAAAAATCTAATCTACATTTTAAATCAATCTGATATGGTTCGAGGTTGTTGCCTTGTGGTGTTTCTCATTAGGCATCCCATTCCACTTGAGGCATTCCGTTGTAGGCTGGCAGGGCAGCCAGTTCCTTGGGGGGGGGGCAGGCGCAGAAAACAACCAAAGACATGCATTTTTCCCAAAGCAGGGGAAAAAAATGCTTGTCTACAGCTGGACTAGGAAATGGCTTTCTTAGATCGTGCCGAGCACTAGTATTAAGCATTATAAAGCATTAGTATAGCTTTGTGTGTTTAGTGAAGTTATTGTCATACAGACATTGCATGATGCAGAGTTCTGACAAAATCTTAGGTCATTTCAGCCCTCACAGTTGTATTTGAAGAGATATAATGTTCTTAGAACTGTTACCCTGAACTTGAAAACACCTGCCTAAACACCTGCCTAATCATACAGTGGCAAAGCTTATTTAGGTGACTTGGTAAAGTCCTTGAATCACAGAACAAATGCCTCTGTGTAGCTTTCAGCAGTGAGAGAGAAGGGAGAGCTGAGCAAAGGGAGAATTGTCAGTGAAGTCTGAGGTCCTGATCTGTGGCTTGCAGATATCCTTTTTTTACAGCCAAGATTCTCCAGAAGGGTAGAGATGTGGACTGCTGGGTTACCAGTTTTATCATGCTATTTAATTTAAGCAGGTGTGACATTGTTAACTCTTCAAAGTTGTTTCTCTTCTTCTGAAACCTTTCCTCTTACCTTAATTGCACTTACAGAAAATGTAATATATCTGAAAGCTGAAATTCGAATAGAATGTGTATGTTTCTAGTTATCAAGGGTGTTCCCCTATTTTCCAGTATTGATTAGAAAAAGAATACCATTTGGTAAACTTTCTCGTATTTATCAAAACATAGTAGGAATTAGGATTTTTATCCTTTGTTATACTTCATGGTTCATACACACCAGAATTCTGAAATGCATTGTTTTGCTAACATCTTGGAACAGTGCTAAGATGTGCAAAAGCTTTAAGAGCTCTTTATTTAAAATTATAAAGTTTTCGGCTTCTGGTCACTCTTAGTGGAAAATACGTAAATTTGTCTGAAGGAAACTATTTTGAATTCCTTCAGCCTACATGCAATGATGTGTGCATTTTGATCAAACATTTTTTTTAAAACTAAGTTGATTCAGGGCTTATTTTAGCACTAGTTAAGAGGGAAGCAATGTTCTTTGAATAGCCTTTTTTCAGATTCTTTGTAAACATGGTAGTTCTGTTAACCTCACATTCCACGGGAATGATTAAAATGTTTCTCTGGCCTTAAATAATTAGCGCTTCAAGGAACTGCTTATGCATTCTTCTTATAAATATTATACTTCATCCTAATGTACAAGGACAGAAACCATCCTCTGAAATAGCAGAATCACTCCTGAATCATTGGGTATTGCTAAAATGAGACAAATTCATTTTTATCTTTTAACTGTGTGGCAGAACTAACTTCTGTGCCACATAGCATGAAAGTAGTAGTTGTAGTCTTTCACACTACTGCTATATCTTTTTTGGTTGTTCCGAGAGTGAAGTATGTAAAGTCATAAGACCAGTGCATTTTGAAATTTAATTAAAATTAGGTCATTAAGCTGTACCATGATTTTGTTTTACTGAGAAAGATATTTACTAAGTGTTTTTTGGCTTTACTACATGTAAGACACAGGGTTTGGTTAAAAGATTTTTTTAAAGTTCCTTTCAAATTAGAGCATGTACAGAGCTAAATTTTGTTTGAATTTATATATTTTATAAGCTTTTCTCTTAAACAAAATAATGCAGTAGATTCATCTTGTAATATTAAAATTGATAGTCTGCATTTATAGAAAAAGTAAACAAACAGCATACTAAAGTGCAAATATCTGTATCTACTAGGTACTGTGGAAGTGTGGAAGTAGCTACTGCTGCAGTGGAAATGTCTTTTTTCATCCTTTTAATATTGAAAATTAATTTTTATGACAGTTTTCTCTTCACCATATACCTGATAATAATTGATTTTTATTGTTCAGTATTTTCACTTGGAAATAATGGCTTGGAAAGACAGAAGACTGTATAAAAATGAGCTTATTGCAGAGAAAGGATATTAGTTATTGTCAGCATGTTTATATCGTACTTAAAAATGCTCTGTTTAGGTATTACTATAACAGTTACAATAATTTCTTATATTAACATAATTCAATTAAGACTTATTTTGTTTTTTTCTTCTATAGTCCATACAGTGACACTGTTTCTTAATATCTTTGGATGTTTGGCCTGGTTTTACGTTGATGCTACACGAGGAGTTGATTTTGGATTGAGTATCCTCTGGTTCTTGCTTTTTACACCTTGTTCTTTTGTCTGCTGGTACAGACCACTTTATGGAGCCTTCAGGTAACAAGTTTACCTTGACTCAGGGTATTTTAAAAATATATTACACTTGTTGAAATGCATTAACATTCCAGAATTTTTGTAATTATTAGACAACAATTATTTAGAACTATCATAGAATATCCTTTAAAGTATTGACAGTTTTTACCATTAACATAATATTAGTAGGAAATTAACTTTATTGGGGGCTGATAACAATTTTCAGGAAAATTCACATTATATTCCTATCCCTTTACCCAAAGAATCTAAGCAGGCTAATAGTTAAGGGTATCTTAAATTTTTTGCGTCCTGAATTAAATTCATAAAACTCTGTTTAAAAATGTTAGAGTGTTAAGTGAACTGCAATGTCTGAAATTGCCATAGACCTAGATTCTTGAGTAGAGCGAGTATACAATAATCAAATTCTTTTTTTTTTTCAGTTTTTAGCAGTCTGTATTTGGCATACTTGTATTTTTTTCATATTAGCTTGTGCAAATTCAAGTTAAACCATGTGTTTTGGTTCTTACATGGTTATATGACTCTTATATCCATATATGATACAATTCTTACATACTTAAGGCTTAAAAACAAGGTGAGCAATGTGGGTGAGAACTGTGATCAACTGAAAATACAGAGAATATTTCAAGTGATAGTTTTCATGAACAGGTTATAAATCTGATATAATCTCACTTAGCAGGTTTTTTTTTGTTTGTCTTGATTTTTATAAATAATTATTATTTGTGATTTGCTGGAGGAGTTCAGAATGTCACATTACTTTTCAGAATTTTAGTTTTTGTGAATCTACAGCCTTTCTTAGTGGATATTTTTTGGTTGGAAAAGGAAATCTACTACTGGCATTTTCAACTTTCTTTCAGTTGCTCAGCAGAAAATGAAATAACTATTGAACTGAACTGGTTGAGTAAATAGAAATGAAAATAAATTCCCTTCTGTGAGAAGTGCTACCAATAGCAAAATCTGGTTCCATGTTCCTAATCAGTTACTAAACTAAGTGATTTTTATGTTCTTTAGGACTTTGGTAGGAAGCATATAATATGATCATTAGTTTTTGAGTTCTGTGAGGTCTTCCCTGTTTATGAGGAGCAGCTGAGGGAGCTGGGATTGTTCAGCCTGGGAGAGAGAAGGCTCAGGGGAGACCTTACCGCTCTCTACAGATACCTTAAAGGAGGCTGCAGCGAGATGGGGGTTGGTTTATTCTCTCACGTTCCTGGTGACAGGACAAGGGGGAATGGGCTAAAGTTGTGCCAGGGGAGGTTTCGGTTGGATATTAGGAAGAACTTCTTTACTGAAATGGTTGTTAGGCACTGGAATAGGCTGCCCAGGGAAGTGGTGGAGTCACCATCCCTGGAGGTCTTTAAAAGATGTTTAGATGTAGAGCTTAGGGATATGGTTTAGTGGGTACTGTTAGGGTTAGGTTAGAGGTTGGACTCGGTGATCTTGGAGGTCTCTTCCAACCTAGAAATTCTGTGATTCTGTGATTTATATTTGTGTTTTTGACAGGCTTTTAACACTTTCAGTCTTTCAAGTTGGCATTTAAGTAATTGAAATAGCAAGTGTATTTTGTATATTTTGCTTTTAAACAGCAGCTGCTTTAGTATTGTGATCTCCATTATGCTTCAGGAATTCCATATTAGATTTTATTTCCTTTTACAAGTAAAAGATTTTCTTCCCATAGTGCCAGTGCTGTAAATTTCAGTCTGAAAGTGGAGTAGACTTCTATTCTTCATTCACTGTAGCAAAACTGATATGTTTAGTCTAAGAGGCCCTGCTGTGTGCTGAACAAAACACTGAGTAATAGTATCATGATGTTATTCTCGCCTTTGTTAGAGAAGAAGGCAAAGGTATTATATCAAAGAAGAAGAAGCAACTGTAAATAAACTCTCCAAAACCACAGAATTACTGCCTGATAGTTGGAGACATCATCAAAAAATGAGAATACTTTTCCTCTAATGCAATTTTTCTATATTGGTACAAAAGCATTTGTTAAGTCATTCATTTCCTGGGTACTTTTAATCTTTTTTTCCCCTCTTTCAGGAGTGACAGTTCGTTCAGATTCTTTGTGTTTTTCTTTGTATATATCTGTCAGTTTGCTGTACATGTACTTCAAGCTGCAGGATTTCAAAGATGGGGAAACTGGTAAGTATTGTGTTTTCTGTAGCCTTGTATATTGTCTGTAACAGATATATTTGATACAGCAACTGTAATGTGTTTTTTCAAAATACATACATACATATATATATTTGTTTTCACTGAAATTGTTAATTTTAGCACCCAAAAAGACATTTTTAAAGTGCTATTAACTAGGAAAAAAAATGGTGAAAGTATGTAAAATACTCCTGTTATTAGGCTGGTCAAAATTTTATTGTTGAATGTAAGCCACCCTGGACTATTCTTTCATCTCATCTGTTTTAGTGGTGTGTGGAGCTGTTATGTGATCTATTTTTAGAATTAAAAAAAGGAAAACTTAGAGAAAATGAGACTAAATTAGACATAATATAATAGTATGTCATTTGTATGCTGTTTTGTATATTCAGTTATTTGTAATTATATTAATATACTTCCTACTTGTTAATGAAATTTTCAGCTAAAATTTGAAGAATGAGTCAACATTGTATTCAAGTGAATATGGTGGGATATTTTAGATATTACTTGAAAAGCTTGTTTGTCTGAATCAGTTCAGAATTGTTGATTTTTATTTTATTGCTGCCTCTAACTATGTAGCATTTACCTGAAGCTTTTATGTATATATAGCTTTTATTTTAAGCTTCAGGGTGTAATATTTAGGTTTTACATGGGTAAACTGTTAAGAATCATGCTGTTCTTGGACGGAAAAAAAAACAACAAAAAACAAAATAGAATTAACTGAAAGCATGGTTACAGTAGCCAAATGAGATGATATGGAGAACTATGACTGGCAGTACTGGATCTGGATAATGACCTTTCTCTGTATCAGTGACATTTTGCTGCAAACTTCCAAACATTTGTACAGCAGACAAAACAATATTGTTTTAGTTCTAGAGTATAAGGAAAACTCCCTTTTCACTATTTTTGCTCCCAAATCCAGTGTTTCCCTTTTTCATTGATACCTTGATAGACATGGGGAAAAAAAAGTAGTTTTAGAGGGACAACTTTCCACATATGTGGAATGTGCTTTTAACAATACTTGGCATATGGTTGTGCAAAGTATCCAGATCATCAACAAATGTTAATTACAGTTCGAATTTTGGAGATTTGTGGTGAAGTCCAATTAGACATTAGAGATATCAAAGCAATTTGAAGCAGATAGAGGAAATTTTTAAGGTCTTCGGTTTTACAGAATATTTTTGCTCTTTTCATTGGAAGAATCTTTCCTGTCTTGATGTTTTATTTTTCATAAGACAATCTATTTTTGTGGTTTCAAATCTGATACTGTACTTGGGTGGTGTTTCAGTTTCAAAAAATGGAGAAATGTCAAAAAGATATAGTGATCTTTTAGTAGGTTAATCTGATGCTTTCCTTTCTTCTTTCAAAAAATTACTACATTAATCCCAATCAACAAACCATCACTGTGTGGGTACAGTTAAATGGGTCTTCCCACGCTGAAGCTGTGTGCGTATGACATGTTTTTGTGTTACGTCTAAAGAAGAAATATAAAATGTGCTTATTTGTAATTTTCCTGAATTTTTCTTAAAAAATATTTGAAGTTGATTGGGACCAGGAGGTTATAAAGCTTCCCTTTGATTTGGATACCTGTAGTTAAATGGCTCCTATGCTGTGCAAAGTAAAGTTTTTCTCTTCTCCTTTCTTCAGTGGATGGATTTCGTCTCTTACTGGTCTTAATAAAAGTATCCCAGTTGGCATTATGATGATAATCATAGCTGCGCTTTTCACAGCATCTGCTGTGATCTCATTAGTTATGTTTAAAAAGGTAAGTTACTTATTCCATTCTCTTTCTATGTTTGGTGTAGATTTTGTTTTCCTGCTTGGAAGAGGTATGCTGTCACAAAGTAATGAGTATGACATTGATATACTTGGAGTCTGCCTTACACATTAACATTTGTGCTTCTATAATATATATATATATTTCTTGAACTGTTACTCAAGTTACATTCAGCTGTTTTTACAATGCAGTTATTTTCTGCAAACTGAGATGGGGAAGGGTAAGTCCAAATAAGTTGGGAAGCAAGCCTACGGTGAGTGGGATAAGTGAATTCACTGACACCAAGGTTGTAGCTGTAGATATAGGTTGCAATTTTTCTATCTGTTCATTCATCAGTCTGAGTGAAGCACAGTGTGACTCAAATGACTGCTAAGTTTTGGTTATTAGAATCATTGCCATTGTTCTATTTTAATCATTGATTAAAATCAGTAAAAGATGGAGATGCCTTGAACCCCAGAAAAGCATTTTTATTTTTCTCCTGAAATTGATTTTAACATGTGGTTGTCAGTTAATGATTACATTAAATAAAACCTCAAAGATGCATTTTTCCCTTGATTCTTTTTTGTGAATTCCCATCCAGAAGCTCCAAGTTTAGATAATAACCTTGCTAATAGGCTTTTGATGTTGTTTTGATTAAATTAGAGAATTCTGCATGTGATGTGCTAGCAATTCTAATAATTCTATCTACCTCACTATTATGATTAAAAGTTTCCACATACCCAGGCTCTTCTGTCCTGTATACAGTAAGCTAGAAATTATAAGCATAGACTGTAGATGTCCCTTCTCCTTATTTATTTTCTGCATAAATAGCCAGGGATAAGAGAAAGAAAGAAACAGGAAAAATGCAGAACTTTTTTTTTTTTTAACATTCTTTTTACCACATGCATCTGGATTATTTAAGAACGCTGCATACTCAGATATGACATGGTATGTCTTTATGGATGGAATTTTTTTCATTTCTAACAAAAAAGTTACAACCTTAATTCGACTGCTTCACAGGGATGAAAAAGGTTTGGACAATTTATTTTGTCAGCTAGTTAAGAACTTGATTGGCTATGGATTTTTAAATCACATTTTATTATTTTTTTTAAATTTTAATGCTCAAGTAATTGGAAGTTACTGGGGATTTGATTTTTGCTGTACTATATCTGTGTTGTTTGAAGGGTTTGTAAGCCTTGTATTGTTCAATATCCATGCTTATTTGGCAGATCTATTGATCATCAAATTAGTTTAGCAGACAGGTATCTGCATTATTAGTACGTTTTATACTATATTCACTAAGAGCTTAGCTTACTAGGTTCTTGTAAACATGTAAATCAGATAAATTAAAATGTTACTAAAAACTGATGTAGAAAATTTGAGGATGTCATTGACACGGTGGATTCAAAAAAACTTTTTTGCTTTTGTGTCATGCTGTTTCTTTTAACCTAAACGCTTACTAAGTCTCAGTGAGTTGGCCAAGCTGTAGACAAATTGAGACAGAAGATGCTTCTGCAAGTTATGATCCCTGTGTAATACTAAGGCTGCAGCCTGTTTGCATATTTAAATACGATGTTTCAGACAGTAGATACTGTACATGTAGTAACGACCTTTGTTATTCCGGTGAAACTGCAAAAAGCTACAAGTATTGCTACAGCTGCTATTGCTGCTGCTGTGCATGCAGCAAAGCAATGAAAACTTGTAGGATCTGTGGGAAAGAATTCTGTTGATTCATTTATGGACCCTCCCAAACATGAACAACCCAGATTTCTCTACCACACACCTCTGCTTTGTGTTTGAGACTTTGCTATTAATTTTACTAAGAAATCGAAGGCTCAGCACATCTTATTCACTGCTTTCACACCTCCCTAGGTGCATGGTCTCTACCGCACAACTGGCGCTAGTTTCGAAAAAGCACAGCAAGAGTTTGCAACAGGAGTGATGTCCAACAAAACTGTACAAACTGCCGCAGCCAACGCCGCATCAACAGCAGCAACCAGTGCAGCTCAGAATGCGTTCAAGGGTAACCGAATGTAGAGAGAGGCAGGAAGTCATTAAGGTTCTCTTTGATTGTTCTTTATATTCCAGTCACTTATTATATTCCCTAAAAGCCTAGAACAAAATACACACAGCATGTTTGTCTCTTCTTCAGCTGTGCATGGGTAAAATGGGAAATGTTTGGTTTGTTCTATTATAAATTTATTTATTTTCTAAAAAGATAACTGTTTTTGCCCTTCTTTTAAATGTTGCTATCTCTAACATAAAACCTTCCATATCTTATGGGAGATAAATAATTTCAACAATTGGCCTGAGAATGAATTGTGGTATTTAACGTTCAAATAAATACTTTAGGAATTTGGAGGGTTTTTAGTGGTTCATTCTTTTGTTTTTAAACTTCAGGAAAACACTTTGGATCAATTATTTTTGCTTGTAGTAACTGTTTTCCTATTTCTACTGTAAGAAGTGGGGTAAACTGAGAGATGTAGTAAGTTAGGTTTGGCTGATACTTTTGCAATTTCAGCTGCTGCTGGAGTACAAATACACATAGGGTAAATATAAATTCTTTCCTTTTTTTTTTTTTAGGATAAGTTTTTTGGTAAAAACATGTAAGCTTGCATGAATACTGTTGAGTTACCCGATCATGTTTAAGTAGTGTTTTGGTCCAGAATTTACCTGCACCTGTTTATAGCTTTTGTTTATATATATTTTCATGGAGTATTCTCTACCTGTGAGAAATGACAATGGTGCATAAACATTCTTTGCAACAGGATGTGTAATGCAATGTACAGTTTAAGGAAGTTAACTGATGGTTTCAATCACAGACCTAAATGATTATATATTTACTGTTTTTAATTTCAATATTCATTTCTTGGAGTAATCATTTTGCTTGAAAAGAAACGAATATTGACATTTAGAACACTAGTTTCTTGACTCACTCCCCTCTTTTACATGCAGTGGTATTTTTGTTGTGCTTGAGATTTTTTTAAGTGTAGATTTGTGTTTGAAAGTGGTACTAAATCTCTAGCCTTGTCAGTCACTCTGTTTACTGCTTGTCCAAAAGTCCAAATATACAGTATTTAATTTTCTAGCAGGAGTATTGTCCAAAATCAAGATTTTGAAGCAGTGGCATTTAACAGATACTTGAATTCATTTTAACATAACTCAGCCATCTCTGTGATTTGATGTAAACTGAAAATAAAAGCTTTGTAACTATTTTGAGTTGGAAAAGTGAGAAATATACATCTTTCACAAAGTCAAATTTTAACTCATTGAACTGGAGGCCTAAGAGGTTAAATCGGTGCAGTAGAACTGAACAGACAGTCATGGTACATACCATCATCATGTTCTAGAGTTCAATCAGGTCATATTATAAATGCTTCTGTCCTTTGAAGGTTATCTGATATTCCTTGATTGACTTGTGAGTCTTACACACAGTATTTGGGCTGTTTTTAAACTTTTTTTTAGAAAATGAAAACAGGAAGGACCAAGTCCCACAAACTAGTGAAATGTCACTGTAGCTGAAATTAGTTCAGCTTGTAAGAAGAATCACAATTAGTGAGACTCAGTCATAAGCTTTTGAGGCCCCTCTATGTTCTGAATGTGGACTGACCTTCATAGATTAAATCTTTTTCATTACAGTGTATTTATAATAACATAATAACATTAAAAAACCACAAACTTAACTTAATCCTTTGATCAGTATTACCATTAGTCTGCATTAGCTTCCTTTCTTTTATTAACTTCTTTAAATCCAACTTGAATTTGGATAAATGTAGCAGTTTCACCTATGCTGAAGATCATTTTAACAAATATACTTCTAAATATTCGCTGCATCATAAAGTTAAAAGCAGTTTGGTTAGATTTTATTACACAGGGGCTCTAAAGTTTTACACTAGTAGACATGCTAGTACAGAACTTAAATTTCTGTGGGATGTTATTGAAAGCTTTCTAGACAAAAATATTCATTTTCTGTTGAGAAACAGGTACCACACTTCTAGCAGTACATGATAGTTTTCAAAATCTTTTAAATTTGAGTGGTTTATCTAGGAACTGTAATATGGATTACTTCTGAATTTAATTTAATTTAAACAGTTCTCTTGGATAGCTCTTGGGTGTGAATCCCAGGGACAACATCCTTGCAATTAAATTTAAGATTGCATAACAACGTAATTTGGAATAATATATTATGGAAAAACAAAAACAAAGCAACTTTTGGAATAAAACCTGAACTTGGCAGGTAGATTTTTTTCCCAAATATTTAAACATTCTTTGAGAAAACAGATTTAATTTTCAGAGTATACTGAGTGCTGATTTCTAATGTCATGGGTTAAATAATACAGATTTAAACCTCATATGTGAAATTCAGGATTCACATACACGTGATTTGTTAAATCAGAAGTCTCTGACACTCTGCAGCCCAAAAGGGACAGAAAGGTTCCGTGTAGCTTTGGCAACAGAAGGCTGATGTTTGTTAAAACATTTTTTACTTAACTAAAATGAGATTTTAAAGTCTTATTAATTATCAGAGTATGGCACCCACCTAAGATGTCATTTTGTAGTATTGTGGCAAATTGAGTACAAAGTATGAAGTTTAAACACTGGAATGTCAGTAGTCATTGATATGTAATTTAGGAGTTGGTTTTATTTATCTGGGGATGTTTGTATATTTTGTAAATTACTAACAATGCTCTGCCATCCTGGTGAATGTCATGGTTCTGTACAAACACACTTCTTCTGTCCCTCTGTTGCATGTCTGAGTACTTCAGAAGTTTTGTATATTTATTGTATTAACACAGTGTCATAGAATAAAAAAAAAATACTTTTTTCCTGGATTTTTGCTCTGTATAGTTTTGAACAAAATAGTTTTTTCCTTTTCAAGTTCAGGATGACACAGAGGGCAGCTGATCTATGTAAAAATCTCACTTGTTTTTTTGTAATTCTGTATATAAATGCTGTAATACTGCTTAAACGGGAAAGTGAAATGTTCACTATCAAAGTTATATAGTAGGATGATCAGAATTAGCTTACTCAGATATTATGAAGAACATTCTTAAATACTTGCAGCCTGCTTACTTGTGCTGTAAAGTTAGAGAGTTAAAATTTAAACGTGTTCTGTCATTACTGAATGAAATTCTATAGCTATTAAGTGAATCCTAAAACATTATTGAAAGTAAAATGAAGTTGCTGAAAACAGCATTGGTTTGGTACTGTCTGTTTTCCTAATTTCTATTGAATTGACACTTCTGTGTCACTGCTGTCTTGCTGTTTTTTTTTTTTTTTTCTTCCTGAGGCACTATTTTTTTCACACATTAGCTGTAACACCCACTCTAGTACCAAATTTATTTCCCAGTTTTCCTTGAAGGGCGAAATAATCTAGACCACTGTGTTGTAGTTACTGTTTGCAAATGAGCAATACAGAGAATAGTGCTCAGAAATGCATTCAAAATTATGTTGGGATATCACAGTAGATGTGAGTTTTTGAGGATACCAGCACATGCACACATCATGTAGTAGTGAAGTTCTTCATTAACTTAATCTGTTTCTTTGTAATTTACAGATGTAGGGTGACAGTGGCAGACTAAAGGAACAATTTTTGAACTTTCTTGTAAATGGCAAGCACAATTGCACTATGTAATAATAGTCATGTTTCATAATCAGAAGTATTGAACAAATTAAGTGCTGTTGTGGGGAGATGATAGCTAAGGCTAGTTTACCTCAGGAGGTTGTAAGCTCTAAGTTGGGAAAGCAAGCACACGCACAGAAAACAGCACAGAGCAGATAAATGCGTTTAGAAATAACTCAGTGATATTTCTGGAAAGAGACTTCTGTCACAAAAAACAAGTCATGCACCTAGACCATTCTGGTTATAAATCATTAAGAAGGCACAGTGGATCACATAATCAGAAAAATAAGTGTTAGGTTTCACTCAGTTACATTTAAAATGTCCTACTTAGTTTCAGTAGAAAAAAATAAAGAAATAGTTCAGATATCTCTGTACCTCTGCAGGAGAATACTAGTTTAACTTCATGCTAGGATTAAACTAGACACCACATCTCACACAAATGAGGAAAGAAAAAGTGTTGCTGGGAGGTATGACTTGTGGATCATGCTACTGTACGTTGGATTGTGGGGAAAAAAAGAAATTAGTTGTCCAGCTATGTAATGAAAGCATATACAGCTCATCCAAAAAGTTAGTTTCCGTGGATGACTAGGTAGTCTTGTGAGGAGAACACTTCAGCCCAAGCAGTTGCAGAAAGCATCGAGAAGACCAGGTTTTACTCATTTGTACCCCATGTTTCAGGAAGGGCTGAAAATATTCAGCTGGCAAGATGAGAAATTTCAGAGACTGATTTTTGATGCTGAAGTTGGAGGTTGAGATATTAATTGGCATTGTGCTTGGAACAGGGCTAACGTACAACCTGGTTTAGAGTCCAGTTGCTTGTGACCATTTACTCACTTTTTCTGTTTTACAGATGTGTCCATCTAAAACTGGGTAGAATGTGCTGGCTAAAGCCCAGTCCATTTTTTTTTTTTTTTTAACAAAAAAAAAAAAAGAAAGAGCTGCGTCTGACCAGTCATGTATTGTCTGAGCTGTAGTCATTGCACACATGCCAAAGCACATGTTGCCATGTTGCAGTACAGGGCTGTTGGCTTTTCTGTGCGTGCATTTTTGATGCTTAAGAGAAAAAGTAGATATCCTGTTTTGGGTAGTGGGGTGGTATTTTTTTGTCCAAGGTAAGCAACCCATTGGAAGTAGTTGGATCAATTGAAAGTAGTTGGAATAATGTAATTGAACTTTTCTTACTAGCTTTTCTCAGAACAAATTAACTACTGATCTTACTGCAACAGAGTGATACTTCAAGCTAGTTAGGGTGCACTGATTGCTACTCTCTCAGAATTTTACTTCTTTGTGGATACCGTAAATCAAATAAAAAGAATGTTTGAAAACAAGCTTTCAGTGAACCATAGGAGCAAGACAATGTCTTTATACTCCTTTCTCTGAGTTAATAATCTATATTCACTTTCTCATTGCATCACCATTCTAATCCTAGCTGGAACAGAGGAAACAATTTACTAGAACACAGCAATCTATAGGAATTCACACATTTTAAGTCTCCCTTTACATTAATCACTTTGAAAAAAAAAATGAGATTTTTGCTATACAAAAAGTGCAGTTTGAAATTTCCTTCTGCAGTATTTTGTGTATATAGAATGCTGTGTGTGTGTGTGTATATATATATATATATATATATATATATATATATACACATCTACTTCGAAATCCATAAGGACATCTAAAGCAGTGATTCACTGAGTAGCACCTATCCTCTATTTTTTTTTCTGGACTGTAAGTTTCTAAAAGACAAGGAAAATGTTTCAAGTTTTCATCAAGAACTACTTTGTGAAAGTTCATTAAGTGTCAGAAGCTCAATTCAATCTAATTGTTGTCAATGTATATTTAATAGAAGTTGACAACTTTCAGAGAAAACAGACTTCTCAACTTTTCTTTGAACTACCAAAAGCCGTGCCACTGGTTGTGCCATAAATTTGCTTAGAGAGCAATATATAACTTCTCTTTAGTGTTTGTCAAGTTGCAGGTGAAAAGTAATATGCATTGTGTCAAATACTATTTAAAGGCCTGTGATTAAGCAGTTTTTGTTTTATAACTTTCTCTACCCCCCTTTTCATGAGAAAGGAGCCACAGTGCTGTAGTAGCAAAATGAAAAACATGTCAGACGTATTTAATTAGAAAGTCTCTTTAATGCAACTGTATTGTATAATGCATAGCTACAGTTTCAAATCACATATTTTTTGATCAGTAGGTGGTAATAACGGTTAAAGTCAGTTAGAAACCTAAAACACTAACAAAATCACTGGGCTGGGCTCTTAAATGCTATTAAAGCTACAATTAAAGAAAACTTGCTCTGGCTAAACATACTTAATATGTTTGAATTAAGATAGTCAGACTCCTGTTACAGTTTGAAAAAGTCACATTTTAATTGAATTTCAGATTTAAAAAGTAACACATTAGGTACATCATTCGTGCTAACAAATGTACATAGTGGTGACTCAAAAACAGAAAAAACAGTACCACAAATAAACCATGGCTCAAAATCTCATCTAGCTGGATTGGCACAGCATCTCTTCCGGTAGAGAATGGCTGTGGTGTATATGTTGCTGCCATGATCTGCTTTTGCTGGGATTTGTCCTTCCTTTGTGGTAGGCACCAGTGCCCACAGCTTTCAAGGAAGACTAACTCCTTTTCATTTACGACCGTGAGTGGCAAGTGAGACACTGATGGGGGATAACAATGCAAAATGGAAAGGATCAGGATGAAAAAAAACGTAGAATCCAGAGAACTTTATTGAGTAAAATAGATACAAAGGTGATATAGACAAACAGGAAATAGCTCAGTAGCAATGTTTTTTGCAGTGCATAAATAAAGCACATGAAGAAACCTTGCTGAGCGTTTTCAGCTTTCAGATTGTATTTTGCCAGAGATTGCTGCAGTTTCACATTTCAATTGTCTGTATTACATAGACCTATTTCAGATCCCTCTAGAAGAGATTTTTTTTTCTTAAATCTTTAAGCTACTGTTACTGTTGTATTCATCCTCAAACTCCATAATTCTATTGCGTTAGTCTATGCTTAGTTTGTCCACACCACCAAAACTCAAGCCACTTCTTCCCTGGGAAAGTCCCTTTTCAAATATCGTTTAAAAGCAAAAACTATGAAAAAAAGACATTCCTGTTATTGCACATCTCACACATATTTGTGTATATATATATATATTTAAATATGCTACAATTAAAAAAAAAGTCTATGGCACTTTACAGAATATAAGTTTACAAAGTTGATCAAACCACAGATGTTTGAAGAATTCTTCAATACCACAAAAAAAAAAAAAAATTAAATTGAGTAATTGGCACACAGGTTTTAAAGAATCCACAGCAAAGTCTTCTAGATCCTATGCAGTGCATATACTTTAACAAGCAGTTACACTCTGCAGTCCCCATCGTGAAATTTATTTAGCTTTGAGCTGAATTCTCTCTCTTTTTTCCTTTTTTGCGTGGCGATGGGGCTGGTTGGGGGAAAAACATCTTTGAAAGCTGCTGCTGAGGTGATGTTTGGGAACAACTTTAAACAGCTGTCAAATTTAATGAGTGCACCCTACATCTGATAAACTCATCCAGGAAAAAAAGCTGCAATATATACCACCTTATCACTTGCTAGAAAAACAGAACCCTGAGAAAAGAAATTCTATTTTTTTTCCTGTATTTCTTCCCAGCCTGTCTTCTATCTGTGCTGTGTAATGAACATAGATATCTGTGCAAGTTAGTTGATTATGCTGCTGCACAGCAGGTTCATAGCATACCAGCAACAAGCAGAAAAGCTGGTTTTTCTTGGTTACAAATGCGAACAAAAGCAAAACATGCCACTGAAAAATGCTTCCTTTGTATTTAAAAACCCCAATATTAAAAAGTTTAAGCCTGCTGTAGACCATAGCAGAGATTGGCTAGTAATGTATAGCAAGGTTGTTCATGATTTACATCTAAAGCAATGCAGTATATGCCCTCCATACCTTTTGGAAAAACTGACCTTATTCTGGCTAATCAAGTGTTGAAGCCAAAGCAGCATTTTCCTCAATAATATAGTTTCAAGACTTGGCAGTGGCAACATTGACATTGGATTGCTACCCACCTAAGACAAGCTAAAACTGTAAATCTAATTTGTAATTCGTTTTTCACCAACTTATAGGCTACTCTTATTCTTACTAGCCCTTCTTTTCCCATTACGCTGTCCACAAAAGCACAACTGAGCTAATGCCCCTGCCGCAGCAACGTGCACTCCAGTAGAGGGCTCAAGAGGAACACCAGAAGGCTGTGTTGTACCAGCCAGCAGCTGTGCTACGCTTCAAATACAAGTAACGTGTGCCCTTCAGAGGCTACGTTTGTGTGGCTAGGAAAAAACAAGAAAAGCACAAGGACAGGACAATCTGGCTGTGTGTGTGTGTGTGTTTTTTTTTTTCTGTCCTCGGACACCAGTTTGCACTTGTAGTTTTAATCTGTTAAAAATAAATCTTGCTTTGTGCAGCTAGTTGGCATAAATAATTGCAGACAATAATAACGTTGTTGTTTCATTGGTGGTGTTGTGTTTTTAAAATAATAATATTAAAAATAAAATTACCCGTTTTAAGATCTAAACTATGGTGGAAGTTGGCTGGAGCAACAGGTGGATACAAGAAGAGGCTAGATTAAAACAATCCCTTTTTAATATTGCCAGAAGTTAATCCTGGTTTTTGAACAGTGGCTCAGCAGTCACCTCTGCATGCATCTGGCACGTGGCTTGAACACGCAGAGGGCACTGACGTGGGCTGGCTGGGCACTGAGGAGCTGAGCCTGCTTTGCTGCACAGGTCAGCCAGGCCCCGGCAGCATCTGGGGGGCACAGCAGGCACTGAAGGGGTGCTCCAACACCGGGACTGCTCGTGTTCGCTTGCTAGCTTAGGGCTAGCCCTGTGCTTGCTGTAGTGGCTGCTGAATGAGTCTTGTATTTTGCAACACCGGGGAGGGATGTATGGAAATTAGTCTTCTACCTGCAGAGTAACTGTTTTTAGTATCTATAAATAGCTAATGGCACACTTTGATGGACTGACCTGGCGACAAACCTGAATCTCTGCTCTCATTATACAGTGAAATGATAGAGAGCATCATTATTACTGGATGATGTGAAACATTACCACTAGGTAAGAAGAGGAATCTAAAATTCACTTAAATTTCATGAGAATTACTTCTCACATGAATTCTTCCCAATGCTCTTATGGCACAGTTGCATCATTCCTTTTTTTAAAACACCTTTAAGATTTGTTTTTATAAGTAGTTCTAGTAAGTGATGGGACACCACAAGTAATGCAACCAGCTGCCTTTGAGAAAGGAATGTCATTTGTGGCAAGGTCTGTTTTATTTCTGCTGATTTAGTTGGAAAAGGTTCCATACTACATGTGGTTTATAAAATGGGAAAAGATCTTCCCAGCCATTTAGAATTTGGCATGACTTCCTGAAAAATTTAAATTTCTTGAGGATTCAGCTGGCTCTGGAACATGAGACATACTGATCTGTAGCCTAGGAATGATGTTTCACTGGCAAGAGCAAGAATAATACTGTTGAAGTCCAACATTTGATCTACATTTGTAGAAAAGTCTGAAGCCCCATCCCAGCTGCTGGTATTCACAAGATAATGCTAAGCTGTGCTGTGGGGAATTATCATCTACTTGGGATTTCAGGGGTTTCAAACAAAAGCAGAGTAGCTGTAAAAATACTTTGCTGAACATATGGTAAAATGGTATTTCTAACAATTTTATCAGAATCAAGTGAAAGCCAGTGTAACAACAGCTTCTGTGCATAGTCTAAACCAAAATAATTTACCTGCTAAACAACAAGGGGCATGCATCTTGTGTTGTAAGTTTCAGGCTGAAGAAAGGGATTCAACTTTAACTGCTTAAAGATTAGTGTAAACTGTGTCACGTCAGCTTTGCTCTCTCCATCATCTCAACACTTCCGAGAAGGCACTGTACTTTAAGGAAGTTCAATATCAAAAAGCACCTCAATGAAAAATACGGTACCAAACCAGGTGGTGGTGAAATAGTCACAGGTGACGGGAGCCCTTTGAAACAAAGCCTAATTAAAATAGGCTTCTCCTCCATATAAGAAAAAAATGTGCTGGCTTTTATTATTTTAAATCCAAATTCTTCAAAGTGACCAAGGTGGGTAAGGCAATCCGATCAATCAGAATTTGTCTGTCATAACACTATCCCCAATGTATACATGATTCCTCACATCCCCAATCTGATTAGTATATTCCACAATGTCCTGATAATATAATGAAACTAAAAAATTCCCAAGTATTTACATTCTGCTTTCTTAGAATCCTTTATTTGATCCTCATTGCCCAGCAAGGAAGAAAGACCATTTCAGTAGTTCAGGGCTGGACTGCATGGGGCTCAATCACACAAATGGTGGAAACTGGTACTGGAAACTGGTAACTGGATCTCCTTATCCAGTCAATTATGCTGAAAAATAATATCCAGGCACTGGTATTTTCCCCACTGAAGTTAAAGGAGGCAGATAAGGTTTTTTCCTTCTTCTATTTCTTCTTGCACTTTGTCACTGGATGTAGCAATTTCAGCTTGCGCCGAGAAGACTGCACAGATGAACGTCAGAATAGTGCCACCAATAGCAGTGTAGAAAGCCCAGCCCAAGGAGCAGTCTCCTAGTTTGTAAGCAGAAGCATAATGTCCACAATAGCTTATTGCTTTCTGGCATCCCCAACCTGCAGGGTAAAGTATCAAGCCTAAGATAAGGAAGAGGCCTAGAAACAGAAACAGAAGAAAAGACAGGAGTTTAACAAAAGATAAGTTAAAACACCAAATGAAACACACAGTTATAATGACTACTACCGACTCATAAGTAAGAACTGGGAGAAGACAGCTCTTCTTCATCCACCTTTCCTTTGTACTTCCTTTACTAATTGTACTAATACTAAATTACTGTAGTATATACTTTGCAGCATTTTATTTAAACCTGGAGCTATCCTACATTATATGGATATACATATGATAATGACCTTGTTGTTAATTTTACTCTATGTATTCCTTCCCCATCCTTTTTCTTTCCACACATTACTGTTAGGTATACAGAGCTTGCAAACATTTGAGCATCTCTACATACTGTTATACTTCCACATTTCAAATACGTACAAGTGTTTGCATCAACTTACACATTTGGATTTAGCTTCATTTAGTCATTCATAAATATTTTTATCCTTTTCTTTTGGATTTGTCCTACGTTTATTTTCTTATCTGGAAAAAACAATCTCACAGAACATCTCCTTACACGTCCACATTAGGATGTGGTAGAAAAATCATCCAGCAATTTCAATAAGCTTCTTCTGCAATGAAGAGACTGGAGTCAGCCACAAATGAAGGGATGTAAGTATCCACTGCCGGTGTGTGGGTAACACTGGGCTCTTCTAAAGAGGCGATCGGCTGCTGCAGAACTTACACAGAAAAGAATGTTTCTAGCGACGCAGAAGCAAAAGTCTCAGTTCCTGAGCTTGCTAAACCACTTGAGCTTATTATCGTGCTTCTGTCTGGAATTAAAAAGCTCAGAGGAGATGTTTTGCTCATATGATTGTCTCTCTTACTGATAGTTTTCTCTGAGGAGCAATCTTTACCTAAGCAGTGAAGGGCTTCATTAGGAAATGAAAAGGTCATATTAGAGTCCCTGTACACACGATGCATCTTTGTACAAAGGTCAGAGCTTGAGTCAAAATGCCTAGTATGCTAGAGGTTGTAGTGCTTTCATACAGACTCTGCTAAAAATCACAGCGAGTTAAAAACTAATCTCCTTCCTACAAGGCACATAGCTAAATATCAAGGCAACTCATAGGTGTCTACATTTGCTTTCTGCTGTTTTCTTTCAAGTTTTACTCAGAAGAACATGAAGAACTACGCAAAGCAGTTTTTGCTTAAAAACAACCAATTCATTGAATTGAATATGAAAATGAATTCAGCCTTCCAAATCACAGAACCATTACACCTGATTTATTTGCCCTGCACTGTAGAGCCCTTTATTGAGCCTGGCATTTTGAGGATAATAGCTAGTGGTAGGTGATAGAGGCTGGTATCACCATCATCTGTAACTGAGCTGGAAGCTGTGCTTTTTATTTGTGGCACTGCTTCATTCATAGATTTCATCTAATACCAGACTTCCTACTAGCTAATGAAATAGAAAAGTCTTCTTGTTCTCTGTACTAAGAGATTACCAAGAACAACTGTAATGACTTGTTCCCATTTTCTATTCAGCTAGAATAGCCTGTTCTGTGGTACATTAGATTTCCGTGATTGTTTGTTTAAAGAAATTCTGCCAAATTAAAAAAAAATAATTCCTAAGAAAAGCTGAGTACTTGCTAGTAAGCATGGAATATACACAAAATGCAAAAAACATCATCCACCTGTGTAAAATTAATGTCTGTAAATGCCAGACGTTTCACAGAAGTCATTAATCCAGTATTTTTCTAATGATGATAGAACAACATTGGCACGAATGAATTAATGCCACTATTTTTGAGGGCAGCAAAATCCGCTAGTGAACGATACCCATTCTCTTTGAAGGGATTTCATCACTGTTTACCTTTAAGAACCAGCGACAAATTTTGTGCAGTGTTTCCTGTCTGATTGGCCAAACTACATTAAGTGTAAAGTATTGCTTTATCTTGGACGGACCTGGATAAGCTGTGCTTTCATCCTGCTGAGCCCAGCAGCCGTTTCAGACTAAACACCAGCAGTTCCTCTCCTCAATTCATCACTAGTTTCCTGTTCAGCGTAACCAGCATGACCAAACAATGTATTTTTCTGACTGTACAGTATTAATACGTTCCAGTTGCCGTTTTCTCTAATGACCACAAGCCCTGAGTTAGTTAAAAATCACCAGCACTGAATTACAAAACCAGGCCTGAAATGCCCCTGTAGCTGCTGCTGCCAAGGAAGTTTTTGACGTTTACCACCCCCTGGCTAACAGACCCGGAGGTCCTGCCTTTAACTACAAACTAGCTTCCGGCTGAGTCACGGCAGGACTGAGAAGTTACATCCACCTCTTTTAACCAAAAATAGAGCGCCGAATGACTCCTGAAAGCTACTGTTTCACGAGATGTATTGCCCTAGTTGAGAAGCCACCACCCAAAACTCAGCCACCACCAAAAGGCTGCAGAACTGCTGTCAAGTGTAGTCATCAGTACATGACCGACCTCAGACTTTTTTTTTTTTTTTAAGAGTACAGAAAATTCCTGAAGAAATGTTGAATGCAGCCCACAATTGGATAAACTACAGCCACTTTCTCAGTTGAAAAGATCTGGAGAAATTTAACTGTGACCATGGCCGCAGCCCAGCTGCTCACCTCTTCCCCCCATCCCCTTCGGATAGCTAACTTGTGAATCATGTGTTGGCCTAGTGTAATAAAGGGGGGGAGGGGAGTTTTCACCACCGAACCTCCTTTCTGCTCCATTTCAGTGCAGACACAGAGCTTCTGAGAACACACCTCTTCTCACTGACACTAATATTTACCGTCGTTTGTAATTTCAGTAATACCTGGTTCCAACCTGTTGTGAAAGTTAATAAGGATTATCCAATTAAGCCAGTTCAACGCACCCACAATAGTAACGGCACTCCTTGGGTTTCACGCTAACTAGCAGCACGGGGAGAGGCTCGGACACCTCATCGTGTAATCAGCTCAGAGCTCCAAAGGGCATCGGCAGAGCTGCGCAGGGTTCAAAGGTACCCCCTGACCTCCCTCCCTGACCTCCCTCCCGCTCTCTGCTGCCCAGAGAGCGAGGTTCGAGTGAAGGATCGGGAGGAACTTCGTCGGCTGCTTCCCAGCGACCACAGAAGGGATGGCCACACGCTGCAGAGCTCATCTCAGCAGTTTCTGCTGCTTAAAACGGATGGAAGATTCTTTATCACCCAGCCTCGGAGCAAACCATCCGTCCAAAGCAGAAGTCAGCAGAAGACAACACCTCACTGTCCAGCCACCTGTAGCCAGAGCAGCAGCCTCAGAGACCAGAAGAAAAGAAGTGCTCTGTGCTTCTGGAAACACAGATGCAGAAGGGAGGAAAGGGAAAATGCCCATGTGGAGACAACAAGGTCAGATGTATCAGTGGTAACAAGGGCAGGAGAGGTTGTGATGCTCCTTGGAAAGTCAAGATCTACTTTTAAACAGGGGAGATGGTTAAATGCAATGTGAATAGTTCAGTCTCTGTGTGCTCTCACCTCTAACCTAAGGATCGCTGCACAACCATTTTAAAAAGCACGCAAAACCCACAGGGGTGTTTCTGTGGCTAACGCCATAGCCTTGATCTACATCTCGCACACATGCAAGCAGCTGCAGTTGAGCAAAAAACAATTACAGGATGATAGCATCTGGCAGACTAGTAAATTTTCAGCACTGATTTCTCATGCTGGTGTCCACAGGGCACAGCCTGGCCAGGTCCCTTACAACTCCGCTTAATTGCCCGTGTCTCTGCCTTTCTGTAGCCCGCTGCTCAGTCCCTGGGGCTCTGCATCTCTCCCATTTTTGTAATTTATTCACATGCCTGCAGAGCTTGGCAGCTCTGCTCATAGTTTCTGCCTCCAATAGCTGACAATGTCCTTTTCAGACAAGGCACGCAGAGACAGAGAGCAAGCAACAAGCGAGATAACCCTGAGCAGCAGCACACTGGCAACTTTCATCATGTCCATAGGCTGCCTGCACCAAGACAGAGGGAAAATGAAGATTAACTGGTTTCCAGTCTTTCATGGACAGCACAAGGCAGCATGGGGGTACTCGGTTTTGTTTTCTGAAGTGCCCACAGGAGGGTGGTGGTGGAGGGCACTGGATGGGCTGTACGCAGTCAGGAGCGAGTGAATGAAAGGTGGCAGAGTTTGTCCTGGAGCTAACAAGGGGCCGGGACAGGAGCCAAGCGAGTCCTTGGCACCCATTCATCATCACAGCACACGGGGACACCAGACCACTTCTTAGCACCATCGACTGATTCACGTAGAAGTTGCTGTCTGGATCAATTAACTCTTACAAGTCTTGAATTTTTGACTCTTGTCACTCCTATACTTGACACATTTAAATATTCCTTCTGTATTTAATCCACATGTTGCGGTTTTCTAAGCCGGTTAATGCTGTAAGTTAAGATTAAAGCACTTAAATTTTCATTAGTCATAGAAGTACAAAGCTCATTTATGCGTTGTATAACTATGTCAGCATGATCTAATGAAGCAATAATTATCTCCTGTCGACAGTTTGCCTTAAGATGGATCTGGCAGGAGGACAGTAAATTATGATAATGATTTCTTAATAAATCATTTTTTGCTTTTGTCCCAGTGTATCTGAGCAGAAGCCAATCTTCAAGACAGAATCAAAAACAGAGAACAAAAAATTTTCCTTTCTGAAGGAAAGTCTTCTGTAAAGAATACTTTCAGTTCCGTTCCTGTCGCTAACGTACTGTAAATTAATTTTAATTCACAGCCAGTCTACCTGTGAATTACTGCTACTTGTTTCTCCTGCCGGGAGGAACAAATTCATTCTGAAAACATGACGTGAGGCTGTTTTCCGCTGAGCTCCTCTACGGGCTTGCAGAGCTCACGCGTGCTCTGTCAAAGACTTCACCCCCGCTCTCTTAGCCCAGCTGCGTTGCAGGGGATGCAGCATTACTTACATTTTACTTCTCGTTAGCTGTTGCCAGCTCTCCTGTGCCTTTACTCTTAGGATTCCTTAAAACAGAGATCTGAAACTAGGCTGCACAACAGAGTCAGGTGCTTATGAAAAACAGAAACCTTACTTAAAAAATCTTTTTATCCAGATAACCTATCTAAAACTCTGTTGTAAGTCTGTCAGCAGAGAACATTTTCCCATGTTTCACTGGAGGGAATTTTCCCCCATGATGTTATATCATCAACTCCAAGTCGCCTGCCTTCAAAAAGAAGCCTTAAGAAATAGAAAATTTAGATTGGATTTAGATTTTATTAGGATTATTATAGTCTGTGCCTGATTACAACACAGAAACCAGTTGAACGCTATCCCTTCTACATCCAGATGAAATAAAAGCAGCTTCCTCCTCCTAAAACACCCAAGTAAAACCACTTCTCATACTGAGAAACATCGGTATGAGCACGACAGAGTGCATTGCTGTGAGGAAGGGTTTCTGAAGACAGCCCAGTAATGATCTTTGTATAGAAAACATTTTTTTTTAATCTGTGCCCCAAGAGTTTCTCCCCTTCCCAAGGCCCCAGACCCGCAGAAGCAGTTGTTTCGGCAGGTTTGACACCCCGCTGTACCAGTGCTAGGCTAGCATCGCAGGCGACCAGCAAACCGGTCGGGCATGACGGGCGTTTGTGTGTCACGCCGCGTGCTGGGGGTGCGAGCTGCGCAAACGCTTTCTCATTCCATCCCCGGATCAACCCTCCAGAAGGGGGTTACGCAGACAGATGCCTGTTTAGATAAGTGGAGGCAAGCTATTTGGTTTTGACAGTCTCCCGTGCAGCTGCTGTTGTGCCACATTAAACAACAGCGTATACTAACAAAGCCAATTTCCATTGCAAATCCTTAAACTATCTTCTCATTTCCTAGCAAAATAGCATAAAAAAAAAAAAAAAAGTTTTAAATACTGCTGAAGAAACAGGAAATTAAGCAGCTGTGATCAATGAGGTGGCAGCACAACAGGCCCCCGCAGAGCAGGCACAACCCAGCAACAACATCTCAGCAGAGGAGGAGAAGGGTGAGGGCAGGGAAGGGTTAGCCTTGCTCAACGCCACTCGGGCGGTGCGGGCAGCGACTCTGCTTGGTCTCTTCCTTTGTGCAGCCACAGCAGATCCTCGCTTCGGCGCAAGGGCACGCCACCAGCTAGGCCAAATTACCCTGCCTTTATAAACTGGGGTCAATGCAGCACACTACCTTAACCCGAAGGGGCTTGTGCAGATGCAGGCAACTTCAGTGACAGCCACCACAAAAAAGGCACCTTCGGACCCACGAATGCTTTGGCAATCAGCTCTTAATCAGATCAAAGCCAGCGGGGCCCATGGCCTGTCCCCAACCTGCCACCCTCGGTCACCCTGGATGAGGGCCAGCAGCCCCGGGAGCAAGCAGCTGGCTGCAGCGGCCTGCGTGCAGAAAAGCAAGGGGAGCTCCGCGGGGGCTGGGAACGGGGACCCGAACCCGTGGTAGAGGATGTGCGTGACAGGAGGTAAAGGGGAAGGCTACGGGTGAGGTGCTGAGGCTCTTATGACTATTATGTGTATTTTGCTACCCACAGAAAAAGTCAAGAAGAAGTCAGTTTATAAAGCCTTGATTTGGGTTGCTTTGGCAGAATGACAGCATATGGGGGATTCCTGTATGGGACTTGTGGTTTTTTCTGGGGGGTTGGGGTGGCTTTGTTTTATTTTATTTTATTTTTTTCCAATATAGGTATAATCTTACCGCTTGGTATTCTCTTTAACCAAATGCAAGCTTGTACACTCCTGCTTTCAGGAGAAGAGGGGGACAAATTGCATCTCACTGTGTTTACGATGACCCCACCCGTCACCCCCAAAACCCTGCTCCCAACAACTCACCCGGACCCCCCCATGTGGGGCTAGCGCAGAGGTGCAGCTGCCAGGGTATCATGAGCCTTCAATCTAGGACAGCCAACAGCAGGTTTGAAGCTGCCACATGAGAAACCAAACTGTGGATGGTTAAATTACGGAGGTTCCTCAGTTAGGAAAGGAAATACCAGGCAATGTCAAATATTCCGTCCACGAGAAGCAGAGGAAAAGACCCAGCATGTTTCACGGCTCTTGCTGTAACCTCTTCCACTGCTGTCCAACTGGCTGCTGCCAGTGCCCTCTAAAACATGAATCGGTTGTGCTGAATCAGCAGAAAGGGAAAGAAAAACACCTCGTGACCACGGCTCTGTAAAGGAGGCTGAAGCAACAATTCGCCTCGGCTTCAACAAGGAGGTGAAATGGCTCCGAGACATTATTTCGTTCCGTTCCATTTCCTCGGTACCGACCCCGCGGTGCAAGCAGACTGCCCGTGCCCCTCTGCTCACAGAGGCCAGTCTGCTTCCATCTCTTTTTTCCTGTGCTCACGTGAAAGCACCCCCCCGCTGCATTTGGATATTCTCCTGCAGGGTTTGCTGCCTGTATATGACAGCAGCATCAGCCTTGGCTCTGGTGCCTGGAAGGAAATACCCACCAGAAGGGGATCCCTCCTCTCCCATTTCCCTCCCTGCCCCTAGCGGGGCAGCCAGCTCTCTCCCAGGGCAGCAGGATGCAAGGGAGGGGCAAAGCTGCTCCCAGCATCCCGCCAGCACCACTACAGGAATGGGCCTTGGTGCGCACACGTGTACCGGTGAAGCATTTCTCAGGGGGTCACGTGAGGGCCTCACACTGAACGCCATTTGATCAAAGAGACGTATCTTTGCTAAAAACATCAGCTGCCCCACGTTATCTGTGAAGACCTGAGCATCTGCAGTCTGCTGAGTGTCTGCTCATCCCCGTGAACCCACTTCAGTAGCGCAGGAGATGAGCTGACCTCCAAATCTAACCAAACACTGACATTTTCACTTTATTTCTTTAAAGTTACTAATACCGTCCCTCAGGCCCAACAGCAGTTTAGCACTTGAACTCATTTTCCTTCCCTGGCATACTTCCTCTTGCTCCAACATAGCAGTCCCCTTAGCTTGAACTTTCAGCAGCCAAGCGTGTATTAGATGTCGCGCTGGCACTTGGCCATGTAGGTTACAGGAAGCACTATACCACAGACAGCAAGAGTGGTTCAGACTGTCAGGATTTCCATTAGAAATACCCTCCTTCCCCCCACCACCCCACCCCCTGCCCTTTTTTCTTTCTTCCCACCCCAAGAATTCAGAACTCTGGCATCAGAAAAGACAAATACTAAGCTGAATCCAAGAGGAAATATGCTTTTGAAAAATGCATGTTCTGCATTTTAGAAAGACAAACAAGAAATTCCCTTGCCATTGAGGGCAAAACTGCTCTTGCTCTGCTTTGCTACTGCCCAGCAACCACAGCCTCTTGTCACCCGCAGACAGCCACGTGAGTGCACACAGTGCCTTCCCTGCTCGCCAGCTTGGCCCCTTCTCTGACACAGCAACGCTTCTTGACAACATGCCTTTGAACATCCTGTGGCTACCACCAGTCTTCACATCACGCTCCGAGCCTTGGTGCACTGCTCCAGCAGCCTCATGCCCCGCTGCAGCTTGCTCTCCTCCTGCTCCACCTCAGAGGGACGTCCTGGCTGCCCTCCCGCTTCCTCCCCACAACTCCCAGTGGCCTCCTCAGCTCCTCGCAGCCGGGGGCGATCAGTCCCACACACCACGAGTCCCCCAGAGCCCCCCGGCCGCCCCCCAGCTGGATCCCCCCACCAGCAGCTCCCGATCCTCTTCTGCCTTCAGATGGTTCCCGTCAGGCTCCGCTCGGGTCATCTTCCCCATCAGCCACCCGCCCCCGTGGAAACGATGACCAATGCGCACAGCATGCTGAACTGCTTCTTAGTGCCTGAGATGTAAAGATGTAGCCGGCTTCAAAGTAGGTTTTTGTATCTTGGTGTCAGAAAACTGTCCAGAAACCTCCTTGCATCTGAGAGTACAGCTCCTGCAGCGGGCCTACCGCCCGGGTTCTGCATTAGCATCTAAGAGGGACCCACAAGGGAACACAGCCAGCAACAGGAGAAGGGATGAGCAGTAATACGAGTTAAAAATAATAAAGCATAGGAAGGAGAGAAGAACGAACAGAGGAGAGCTGAGAACAGAAAGCACACTGGGAAGACGCTTCAGCGTTTGGGCCTGAGCAGGACAGGTGTATCAGTAGGGGATCTCTACTTACTTACTTCATAAAACTAGGTGTTTACTCTGACAGTCTGCTTTGAATTGTTTATTATCAACTACTGTATAGTAACACACTGCTTCTTCTAGCCTCTGCACTTCAAATGATTCATTGACTGTAAAAATAAAATACTTTCCCCCAAAATACATTTGAATGAAAGTCTGCCTGGAGTCCTTGCTGCTGGGTCGTAATTATCTATTTAATTACATGGCTCCCTTCTCTGCACTCTCTATTGCAGGGAAAAGATACTTTTCCAGATGAAACAACCTGCAAACATTTCCAAAACGAGGATCACTGATTGCTATTTCTACACATCCAGAGTGAAAGGCATGTAGAAAGGCGTGCAGCCTGAAAACAACTGGGAAAAGGTTGTGCTCTATTACACAGGAATTACAGGATTTCAAACAGAAGCCATATTTTCTTCCTTTATAACCTTGCATTTATAATTTCTGCAACAACAACAGCAAAAACCCTCTGTAGGCCAGATATATACATAGCTCCTTCCCACTGACCTAAATGAAAGTTTGCACATTGTCCAAGGGCCGTGGCAGAAAAGATGTGGCTCTCTGTTCTGTAATTTCACCGTAGGCATCATCCAGGTCACAACCAATGTTGCTAGACAGAAAAGATATATCCGGTATCTGTTTTTGGTTTTTTTGTTCCATGATGAATTCCAGGAATAAATTAACTTGGTGTATGTTTTTAATTATATTAAATATCCACAGCAAAGATATAGAGATTTTAAATGAGATTAAGTCTGCAAGATCCTGAGTTCCTGTAGATGCCTCTGCTGTGAGTGCATCTCATCTTTGAGAATGAGATGTTTGACATACTTAGAGATATCGGGTTGATATACACTGATAAACAAAATGATTGTGTGAATTCTTTTCCTAGTCTTATTAAAAAAAATACATTTGAAAGACTGATCTTAAGTTCAAAACAATCAGGCAGGGCTGTATCAAGTTGTTCTCTGGCCAGGGTATTAGTCTAGATATCATAATCCTCATATGGATTAACCATGCCAGCAACTATCCTTCTTACAACATGCTTAAGTGTTTTCCAAAACTCAGGGACTGAGAAAGTTGAAATTAACAGCTGTGATAAGTCACAAGGAAAATACTTTCAACTAAGTAAGCAGATGCTGTAATGCTACTGGCACAAAAGTAGCAGTGGACCCAATAAAATTAATCTTGAGAAAACGAGTTGCTAGCCACAAGACGCCTGGCTGCAAATATTGGCAGGCGTATTTCTCATAGCAACAGTTTCAGTAACGTGACCTTTCAATTACCCAGTTTCATGGTGTGTCATTTATCTGAATTATAAGAAGGGAAGTGCTTCTATTCTCAATGCAGCTCAAACAGGACTTATCTATCCTCTAAAATATAAGGATTGTTTTGTCTACCATATTGTTCAATGGCTCCCTTTACAGGCACAGCTGGTTTGATAATAAAACCTAAAACTGTCACATTTTCTCACAAATAGACAGTCTCCAGAACAGTTTGCTACGATAAGAATCTACTTGCTGTTAGCTTTCATGTCAGACCACAGATACCTTGAGATGGCATCAGAACCGTAAGTCTAGTTATCTTTTCAACAGACCCAAGTACTATGAGCCAAAGATCTACTTACGCGGCTAACTGCTCTCTCTCACACAAATACACCTCCAACAGAAAAGAAGTAATGTAATCTCTTGAAGAACAGGTTTCATGGATTATTTCTGAAGTACAGGGTAAGAAAGCAAGGAGCTAAAACCTTCTACTGGCTGTAATTCACACTACAGACACTTATTTGTTGCAAGGGTGATGACAAATTCTGTAACACAGGAACAATTGCCGCAAGCCTGAGCAGCATGAGCCAACACAGGGATCTAATTCTGGCCCCACAGCATAAACCTTAGGTTGTGGTAACACCAAACAACCTGCACGCTTTCCCACCACAGCTGCATGAAGCAGGGGACAGTGAGAGCCAACGCCACAGTGCTTCAGGAGCCAGCGTTGGCTGTTGTGCATAAAGATGGCTTCAGCCCCCGGGCAGACCAGAGAGAGCAGCCTCACACAGACAGCAGCCGCCTCACACAGGCCCCAGCGCCCAGCCCGGCCCCACCAACATGGATGCTGTCCATTGGCTGCACGGGTGAAGAGGGGGGAAGCTGGACTCTTGATTCCAGCAAACAAGACCAATCTCCTGGTTCTTGTCTACCTAAACCACTTTCTGAATTGTAAAGATCTGTTTAAGAGCACCACCAAGAGGGGAGAAGGCGGTGGCCCCGCGGGTCTCTGGGCGCAGTCGGCATCAGCAGGAGACCCCTGTTCTCCCTCTGACCGCCCCGCACACAGGACAGGCCTCCCACCGCTCACAGCGAGCATGGAAAGCCAAGTGCTGCTCTGGCTGGGCCTTCCCAGTTTCCGTTCATGCTACGGTCGTTTAATCCCTCTCAGTCCAACAGAAACAAGATAGATCTATAACCAGTCCACCTCTTCAGGCAAAGTACAACAGGGACAGGAAAAGATAAGCTCGTTGGGCTCCATAATTGCTGCTGAGCAACAGGCTGGCCAAAGGAAGGGTTTATCGTCAGGTATGACTTGTCAAAGCTCATGTCCCTGAGGGAGGCAGCTTAGCACGAAATTTCAGAGAACAGGGTGTGTGACTGCAGGCTGCCACCCCCAGGGTGGTGGCATTTGCTCTCACCATAGTCAGAAAGAGCCTGGAACTTAGGTCTTAGGTCTATAGAAAAGTTACTAAAGTAGCGAGAGGGAAATGGACTGCCTTAACATGAGAATTAACTTTGCTCGCTGCTGGTAACAAAGGAGAGAAGTTTTTGTTGCCGAAAGAAATTCACGCAGAGGGAAAACACAGAGCAGCAAACAAAAGAAACACTGGTCAGTTCATTTTGGCACACAACAGGCTGCAATCCTGCTGCCAATGTCAATGTATTACATGCTGTGTAGCTATAAATTTCAGCTGTGTTTAAATAAACACCAGCATATAGAATCGCTTTGGGTCTGTCTAATGAGATCTCCTTGTAGACACTACAGAATTGCTATGTTTCTCCAGCTGAGTGGCACAAAAATTAAAATTGTTAGTTGCTCTCAAAACGCACGTACCTGCAATCCCTTGTAGCAGTCCACAGACATTAAAAATACTTTTCTTCATAATACTCTGCACACACATAGTAAAGACAGACACAAATGCTACGGCGCAGAGGATCAGGATTCCCATAGCTAGGAAAATAGCAGTCGCCTGCCAGAACCCACTGGCAATCTCATTGAAATTTTCGGCGTAAGGACCACAAAGCGTGTCTCGTCTAGAAAGCTGCATGTGGGAGATTCGTGTGCAGCGCCCGTAGATGCCCAGCGTTGGATGGTAGGGCTCCTGTGATCCTCCTGTTCTGTTGTCCGTGTCCTCGGAGCTCAGCGGCTTGGCTTTGCCGATCAGCCAGTCCGCACTCATGAAAGCGATGAGCTCTGCAAAAGCCACCACAATACTCAGAAGAGTCCATAGCATCGACCGACACGTTACAATCACATGACACATATTGGTGTCCAGTGCTTGTGATCAGTGCAGTTGGCAGTCTTAAATCCAGGCACGAAGGGGAAAAAATTAAATTAAAGCAGAGAAAAGGGACCCTAAGGAAATCACTGTTGCAGCTCTGCTTGCTCTTTCAGTTCTCTCACACCAGCCAAGATGAAATTTCTCAGGAGAAAAAGTGAACTGCTCAAAGTTTTGCTAGCAGTGCAGTCATATATTCTCGCCGTTTAGTTCCTCTTTTCTGTCTCAGATGCTGAAGTACACTTTTCTCTCTTACTGTTCATACTGGCACATGACGCTCCGGGCTGGCAGGGCAGGCTGCAGGGACTGCCCACTGTTTGACATCACACACCTACAAGAGAGAGAGAGACCACATCAGCAGGGAGAAAAAACTCTCGTCTCCACCCCCGCACATCCCAACAACAAGCTGGATGGAATCTTGTGCGGGTCCAAACCGACACACTGGAGCTCTCACGAGGGCCCGTCACACACAGCCTGCTGGAATCCTCCCTGTCCCGTCCCAGGGGAGCCATCAATCTCCCGCAGCCCGGCTGTACGTACGCGACTATCTGCTCCGTCCCGTCCCACCACGGCTCTGTGTCTGCAAGCGAGGTCTCCGAGCCGAGCCGTCCCACCCACTCCCCCCAGCACGCCCACATCATCTTCCTCTGCTTGAAATTACCAAGGTTGCTGGCAGCGACCCAGCAGAGCTCTCGTACGTGTTTAAGCAGTTTTGCAGCCGCGCAGCTGGGCTGAACGGCTGCCCTGCCCTGCTGGGGGTCTGGGCAGGAGGCACAGGGAGCACCGCGGGGAGCCCCTCGGGGACAGCCCCTGCCCACCAGGATGCAGTGGTGATGCAGGGACAGAGCCCGGACCCGAGGGACGGTATTGCAGAACTGGTGCACCATGAGGTCCTCCTGCTTTAAGGCCAGGATTTCGCAGCAGTGACCTGCCGGCAGGACTGTTGTGTCATCGCAAACAGATGCTGAGACTGGCAGCCTCAGGGTGACCTGCACTACTGCTAATGCAAATCTGTGGAAAAATGTCCTGGCGACCTGGTTTGCCAGTCTGCTACGGGCTCCTTCATGCCCTCCATCTGCTTCTCCTGCAGCCTTCTGTGGGCTGGGACTGCAGCAAGATATTCCCCAAGGGCCTTCCCTTTCTGCTGCCTTTGAACAGTAGCTGATGACATTCCCAGAGCCATACTTATCTTGGTACAAGAGGCAATCGGAGATCATTACACTTCTAACTTGGATCCAAATATCTTCCTTAAAATAACAGATGGATCAACACACACGCCTCTGTGCTTGAACTCAAAATGTGTCGCTTGGAAAAAGGGGGAGAACAGGAAATGCACTCATGTTATCCCCACGGCGATGGGAGCACGGCGCTTTCAAGTTTTACTCACACACACAAAAAAGATACCAGCATTCAACCAAAGGCAAAAGAATGAGAAGCAAAACAGTGCCTCATCACTACACCTCTGCCAAGTATAAAGGGCTCAGCAAATAGCAGAAAAGCAGACGTTCCCTTCCTTTACTCATTTTTTTTAGCTTTGTCGAAGAGCAAGGGAGATGGTGTTCAATTTCTTAGGAGTTTTTGAGTTCAGTGGTTGAATCTTAGTCTCACTGAATGCAAAACTAAAAAACAACAAAAAAAATTCAACAGATTCAGAGTTTAATCCAGCCGTTTTTACTCTCCTACACTAGGATTAGTGAATTATACACAAGATCTTATCCACATTACTCTTCTTCCTCGTCTAGATCTGTTTGTAGATTCCTCTGGGACCTGAAGATGTGTGTACCTAAGCTGCCATGCCAACAACCGGACTTTGCCACACTTAGTTCACTGTGAACGCACTGCTTGTTTTTCTGATGGGTGCTCCTGCTTCTTCCAGGTATTTTACTTAGTGCAGTATTTTACACTGGGCACAATCTACAACTTTCAGCCTCTCCATTGCAACTAGCCAACTGGAGCAAGACATCAGAAAGCACCAGAAAGAGTGAACGGTGCACATCTGGCAATCAGACAACTAATTTCATAGGCTTTATTAGGTTAATTAGGAACATTTATTAAATTACACGTTAGGAAAAGGCAAAACATACTTAGCTGTGCTGCGCTAATAGCTCAGCTCACTTTCTGTTTTTTTCCCTGGAAAATCGGGGAAAAGCGTAAGTTTTCAAGCAACCTGACATACGGATGACTCGAATACACCCTTTGTAATAACAGAGAACTGAAGTGTCAGCCTGCCAAAAAAAATCAAATTCTCTCAGTATTTCCACTTTAAATAATAACTGGAATGTAGGAAAAGCATACATTCTTCTGATGTCAGCGGCATGATTAAAGAGAATTTAATAAAAAACATCTTTATTTTCAAGAGAAGTTCCAAAAAGCTCTAGTATCTGTAGTTTTGTGCAAGCACTGCTCCTGTGTTAAATCCTCATCTTTCTAATTAACTCTACTTTAATCAAGGTGCAAAGGACAGCAGTGGAACACCCATCACAGCTCTTACAGCTCACCCTGTTCCCACATAAAATAATAAAATACAGTTTATTGAATGTAGAGGAGAACAAAGTTCATGTGTACTTAAGTATGTACGTAGAAACTTAATATGAACACTGGAAGTCATAAAAACATGTTTCTGATAGCAAACGTTGGATGCATGGTTAGAACCAGAAGGAAGAGTCCACGCCATGACATTCTTTTCCATTTGAAATGCAAGCTCAAAAATACATTTTTGCAGCATTTTAAAATAAAGCACTTCCAGAGAAGTCACTGCATGAGCAGAACTGCCTGGTAAAAATGGTATGGGAGCAGTGTCAAATCTCTGGACTGCACTGGAACACGAATCTCCCAGTTTTGCGATGTAGCAAAACTTCAAAGCATGTGAAAGTTAGTAAGTGTCACCAGTAACGACAGTTCAACAGCACATACTTAGCTTTCAAATGAAACCCTCACAACTCTGCTTTTCCTAAGTAACTACCACTTTATTCTGGTATGAAAAGCATCTCCAGAGACACCTATGATTATTCACAGGAGAGCACCTGCGTAAATTAGCTCTTGTATGAGTGATAGTCTTGAGCGTGGCTGCCAGTCCTGTACACCTCCTCTTAAAAGGAAGAGGACAAAAGCATGCAAGGCATACGGTGCACAGGTCAGAGGAGGGGCAGGGGGCACTTCTTACTCGGGAGACTTGGCAGAGAAAGGTTGCAGATGAAGCACTGGAAATAATTCCCAGCTCAGTTGCGCTTGTGCAGTCAACCTTTTCCTTCTTACATGCACCACCTTGAGTTTCCAAATGAATTTACCCGTTTCTTCAATGACTCCAACAAAATGCGTGCACCATACACCAAACTCTCTCCAGCTACACGCTGCACTAAATAACTGTGCTCATGAAACTGCCCTCCAGCATGCTGCTCACCTCTTTTTCTCCCATTTTTGCTTAACAGAAGTTCAAGCTACTCCCGTCAGGCTGAGAACTGGCTGTTTATTCCTCCTCTCAGTTTCCCAGACCTTGACGAGTTTTTTCCATGATAGAACTGCATGTTCTTCACAGCACGCCACTCAACATCCACTTCTGAGTGACTGTCAAAATATTTGTTTTGACAGCCCAAATTCAAAATATACAACACTTGTTTAATCCCGCTGGTATAAACTCACTCAAATCAATTCTCATTGAGGAAGCAGACTCCTTGTTTTAGGATCACCCCTAAACTCTTTTTACTCTTTTGCGCCTGCCCCCGTTTTTGTGGCCGTGTTCTTCATCGTTGGGGTGAGCTATTTAGTGCAGTGTGTAGTTGGGTTGGGTTGGGTCCCAACAGCCACCTCACCCTGCCACCAGCTCCTCAGTTAGCCACTACAGCTGTAGGATGCACCCCAGAAGCTCTCTGAGTTAAATACACATTGTTTGTTGTTTTTTTGGGGGGAGGAAAGGTGTTTTAAAATGTGGTTCATCTCAGCCAACCAGTCCATACTGTGCCCCTCCAAAACCACTAAGGCAGCAGAAAACTGATCCTTCAGCAGGACCAAGTGGCAAAAGGACCTGCGAATGGTTTTCAATGCCAAGGTCAAAATATCAGGAAACTTCACCCCTTCACCCTCAGTCTCATTTACTCTGTTCCCTCAACCATGCTCATGGTCAAACTCAGCATTTAGTGAAGTTTAACAGAGTTAAAAGATGTTAGATCCTGACAGCATCCAAAGAAGATAAAACTGAGCTCCCGAATGAAGTGGAAAAAAAAGAAAAAGAAAAGAAAACATATATTTTGGTTCCTTTAGTCCAACAAAACAAATTAGTTTAAAATATCACTAAAACTTTCTTTCTCTTTAGACACAACTCTGACAGCCAGATATTATGCCACAAGTTATACTTCCACATCTACCACTAAGAATATTTAGCTGTTGCCTTTTACTACACAACATTGCTATATGCATAGAAATAAATAACATATACTCTTCTGAACTAGATAAAGAAACACACTTGCCTCCATTTTGCTCACACTGCCAAAACCAGGAAGTCAGAAGATAACCCAAATTACAATATTTGAGTAAAAGTTTTGATCTTTGAGACGTCGAGCTGGAGAGTTTTGCTCTGGCATACCATGCAGATAGGAAGGAACAGCTGCAAGGTTCAAATCTGAGTCAATCACATACATACTACTGCTGTTTATTTTAAAAAAGGTGTCCTACAAGCAAAGCACAAGACCCACAAGTACCTTCCACAACAATGTAATGGACAGTCCTTCAAGCTCCCCTTATGGTTTTGACTGGTTGGGGCTCATACTAAACCCTACAACTCAGTTTTCCCCCTTCCCAGCTTGGCTCTGTCAGTTCAAGAGTGAGAATAAATCATCCTTAGATAAGTGGCTTTTGGCCTGGCTTAAACAAACAGCTGAATGGAAGGCCACACAGATTGCTGAAACGGCCCCAGTTTGTAAAATAAATCCAGGCACAATTAGGTCTTTTCTTCTAAAGTTTGCTATAGTCCAAAGTACAAGTATGCAGAGGAGTTTCTAGACCTTGTTTACAAAATACAAGCTTGAGCATCTCATAACCCAAAATGTGCAAGTCCTGGAAGCCTGGATTCTGCTTTCTCTGATCATGCTTCGTTAGTACTTGCAAGCACTATCAGAATGCTTTGAACTACAAGAGTGGAAGTAGCCCCTATTTATGTTGATTTTGCAAACTTGGTATTTAAAACAAACAGAGAGGCTCACACACTAAGGCTCAGTCACTTCTGACTGTCTCCCCAGCCAAGTCAATGTGAGTTGGAACTTCACGCAGCTCCCATCCTTAGGTGTTGCTGGACAAGCACGGGGTCAAATGAAGGCTCGCCCTGCCCGGCAGGGTGAGGCAGCCCTCAAACCACAGCGCCAGGAGGGACAACACTTTAGGAAGGAATGCGGGATGAGCATTAGGGATTATTCATTTTCCGGGTGAGTGGTGCATTGCATAGAGCTTTATTGTCCCAGGGACTGAAAAAAAAAAAAAAAAGAAAAAAAAAAAAGAAAAAAAAAAAGAGGACAGAATAATCCACTGAGAGAGGGTAGCTACAGAGTGAGAGGGAGGAAGAAAGGGAAGGAGGAAGAGAGCAAGAGAAAGAACAGTTGTCATGTGAATCGGCCCCAATGCCACTTCTCCTTCTACTCAGTCCCCTTGCACCTTGCAGGACCCATGTTCCTGCAGGAGAAGCTTCCCAGGAGGAGAGGCAACCAGACGCTGAGCAATGTTTCTCAGGAGATACCACCATGAACACCAACTCACATTGCTAAAGGGTTCTATGTATCTACATTTATATGTGGACTGCGAGCGTAAGAGGAGGTACATTCATCACATTCCCCTCTCAAAAGAGAACAGGGTTGAGCATTTGCTCTTAAGGAAAGACAAGTTGTCACAAAAAGTTATGAGTTAGCTCTCTGCATGTCATGAGGAGCTCTGCTGTCTCCGGTTTGTGGTAAGCAATTCATACTCACCATGGGAAACACCTGGGTCAAGAAGAAGAAAGGGAACTTGGATACTTCAGTGTGTCATTGTTTTGCCTTGTTTTTGAAATGTAATGGATTGAGTCATCAAAATATTCAGTCAGATAGCAGAACAGGAGCAGGTGCTTTAAAACTTAAGTGGTTGCACAACTTGAGTCAAACAGCAGAAAATAAGCAAAGGATTCCCTCCTCCTCTATCTGGCTTCATATTTTCATCAAATTATTTCCTACTAGAATAACACTCCTTAGGAAGAACAGAACTTTTTACCTGAAGAACAGAAAGCAAATCTTTGGCTAGTCTTTGCTTGTGAATTAAAGAGAGTAAACATTTCTATATCATAAATATTTAACTGTTATAAACCTGCACAGGCATATTAATGAGTGTGCTATTGTGACAGATTGTTGAAAACGTGCCATATTCTGCTCATAGACAGACATGTTCCACTACTAACAGAAGGAATGCTGACAATACATCATGTCTTAATCCTGTTGGCATGATGTGGGATGTGAAATATAACTGAAACATTTTACTAAATAGTTCAGACTCACTGAGTATCACAGTCAAGTCCATATTTCCTTGTCTTTCCTTTGAATGATGTCCTGTTTATTCCACTCATTCTATGAAGACAGAGCTTGCAGATATGAAATCTGTAACTGAACTGCCTACCCCTCATGTGCCAAAAAGCCCAAATTCTGTGTGAGTCAACAAGTTTAAAAAAACACCAACAATGACTGTTGTTCTCATGAGACAGTGTGAGATTCCTTGCCATCTTGCAGGTAGGCTTCTTCCTATCACGCTGCAGAAAATGCCATCTAATTACATGCAGATTTGTTTCTCAAATACATCACTGTAAAAGAAAGGAGTATGAAACACTTCCAACTTTTTTTTTTCTTAAAAAAAAAAAAAAAAAAAAAAAAAAACAGTTGAAATGCATTATTCTCTTTCTGACCTCATTAAAAGCTGTGGCAAAACTCCCACTGACTTTAATGGGGCCAATACACCGCTGAAAAATCACTAGGAGAATGAGAGTTTCCAAATTTTCAGACCAACTGCAGGGGAGATTTAAGCACAGGACTCATTTCCCTCTTTTCTCATCCAGACCAAACTTTGCATGTTGCCCCCCCACTGAGAGTAGATCAAGCTGACTTGGATTTCCAACATTTCCCCTGAACTGCAAATTCTCAAGCAGGAGATTTGTTCCATTGCTCTGTATTTATTGATTTACAAGATTCTTTAAACCTACAGCCATTACATTATGTTTTGAAAACTTACTCAAGATCTTTTGTAATTCCAAAATTTATTAAAACTTATGAGTCAAAGAAAAGCTAACGTGTAGTACTTCTATTGTTGGTATCTCAAGAGAAAATTACACATCACATAAAAAATCATTACTAAGGGAGCAATCTTGGCTAGAATTACTGATAGCCTAACTGCTCAGGAATTCACCAACTGGGAGTGGAATTGTGAGTTTCCTTACTTTCCTCACTAGGTCACTGAAGTCTCAATATGCAAGATTCTCATCTGAAGCCCCCTTACTTGGTCACCTGCAATGTTACATCCATCAAGCAGAGCCAAATATTCACTGCGGTATAATCACTTGCAGCAACTCCTAAGTACAGATTCTACAGAGTTATTGGGTGTGGGAAGAAAGAATAGTTAGGAGGAAGATGGGAAGTCAGAAGGAAAGTATTGCTAATTTTTGGTACCAAGCAAAACCTTGCTGTTTTTGTACTAAGGAATTTTACCTTAAAAGGAATCTAGGCTTTTGCTGTTCAAATAGTTAATAATTTGTACATGAGCTACAGCATCAGCACAGAAAAACTTGGAATCTGTGCTTGTTGTAAAAAGCAATTCACTCCCATGAGTTCACTGTGACAGAATTGGAACTGCTCTTCATAATTTATGAATATTGTATTAAGATATTTATTATACAAATGTATTGGCTATTGTTTAATAAGAGGCTGGTGAGAAAAACAGGCAGGAAAGAAAAGAATTACTTGATTATGCCATTTCTCAGCAAACTCTGGAGAATTGCTTATTAAAAAGACAATACTAGGACAGGAAAAACCTTGTGAACACAGTAGATCAAAGACATGAGGACTGCGTAGGAAGGAACAGTCTTTCAAACTAAAGGGAAGATAAGTTGTTTTGGACAAACAAGCTGAAGAAAAAGGCACCTATTGAAGGTGTCTGCTGAAGTTAGGCCAGCATGGGACACAATCCTGGGCCCCCAATTTGCCTTTAGGCAAAGCGGATGCCCCTGCAACCAGCCTTGTTTCCTTACACAAAGCAAACACCACTATAATTCTCAAAAGGAAGCTGGTGCTGTGAATACCATGGTGCACACTTAGCAGAATGACTGCAATGGTCAAAGATCTGCAGCTTGAGGACTGTACCTGAGGAACTGGAAGGACTCAGGTTGTTCCAGTGTTAGTCACAGCTTACGCTTGCAAACAATCCTCCCATGTCAGTCCCTCCAGAAAGTCACATTACAGGTGTGGTCTGCTCTCCAGCGTCATGCTGTGCAGGGTTTCCACAGTGTGGAGCGGCCATGCCTTCATCAGAGCCAGACACACCCTGGGCCAGGGTGATCCAGCTCAGCAAACCAGAGAAGGCCCATCTGTGACTCATCTGTCACAATTCAAAAATGCTTTCATTCAATTTCATCTTCGTTCAAACTGGAAATGAAACATCCTTCAAAAATATCCAATATAGATGAGCAGCTCAGCACACTAACGTGCAGAAAGTGAAACATGTGCCAGAAACATCCTTCTGGAGAAAACGTTGAATTTTGACTGCACGAGCTGAGAAGAACCAGTAGTGACTATGGGGAAGTGAAAGGGGTCACGATGGACCAGAGCTGCCATGTTCCCACACACACACCTTTGTGTGTAGACATATGAATATCTGGACATCATATACAGCAGTAAACATGAAAAAGGTTCATGAAGATTATTTTATCCAGTCTGGAAAAAAGGCAGTGTACTCAGAGAAATACGAGATGTGGTATCTCTGCAAACATCTACTGAACATGAGCTTTAACCATCATTAATGACTAACTATTTAACCACAGCCAACAGAGAATAGAAATAAGATGTTTCTGATACTGCATATTTCATATATTAATAATTAAAGGAATAAAATATTCAGTTCACTTTAAAATGGAGGCTCACTGCAAAGAGCTTGGAAAAATCTAGACAAGTAATTCATATTCTGGAAAATCATTTTAGACCAAGGAACTAGATGAATCTAGTGACTTGTTTTAGTGACTGGATTCAATTTTAAAGCCAAGATTAGGTATACTCCAAAAGCTAAGCCATGTGCTATTCTGGCTTGCTTTGTGCATTATAAGTTCTTAGACTGGGGAATCATAATAATCCCTTTCTGTCTTTAAATGTATATAATTGTGAAAATTGATAATTTTTAAAACCTGAAAAGGAAGGAAAGAAACATCTGCATCCTTCTCAACTGCACTTCTGTGCATCACAGAATTTCTAGGTTGGAAGAGACCTCAAGATCATCGAGTAGAACCTCTGACCTAACACTAACAGTCCCCACTAAACCATATCCCTAAGCTCTACATCTAAACGTCTTTTAAAGACTTCCAGGGATGGTGACTCCACCACTTCCCTGGGCAGCCTGTTCCAATGTCTAACAACCCTTTCGGTAAAGAAGTTCTTCCTAACATCCAACCTAAAACTCCCCTGGCACAACTTAAGCCCATTCCCCCTCATCCTGTCACCAGGCACATGGGAGAACAGACCAACCCCCACCTCGCTACAGCCTCCTTTGAGGTACCTGTAGAGAGCGATAAGGTCACTCCTGAGCCTTCTTTTCTCCAGACTGAACAATCCCAGCTCCCTCAGCCGCTCCCCACAGGACTTGTTCTCCAGGCCCCTCACCAGCTTCGTCGCCCTTCTCTGGACTCGCTCAAGCACCTCCATGTCCTTCTTGTAGCGAGGGGCCCAAAACTGAACACAGTACTCGAGGTGCGGCCTCACCAGAGCCAAGTACAGGGGGACGATCACCTCCCTAGCCCTGCTGGCCACACTGTTTTTTATACAGACCAGGATGCTGTTGGCCTTCTTGGCCACCTGAGCACACTGCTGGCTCATATTCAGCCGACTATCAACCATCACTCCCAGGTCCTTCTCTGCCTGGCAGCTCTCCAACCACTCATCTCCCAGCCTGTAGCTCTGCTTGGGGTTATTGCGCCCCAGGTGGAGGACCCGACACTTGGCCTTGTTGAACTTCATGCAGTTGACCTCAGCCCATCGGTGCAGCCTATCCAGATCCTCCTGCAGAGCCTTCCTACCCTCGAGCAGGTCGACACACGCACCTAACTTGGTGTCATCCGCAAACTTACTGAGGGTGCACTCAATGCCCTCGTCCAGATCATCAATGAAGATATTAAAGAGGATCGGCCCCAGCACCGAGCCCTGGGGAACGCCACTAGTGACTGGCCTCCAACTGGACTTGACTCCATTCACCACGACTCTTTGGGCCCGGCTATCCAGCCAGTTTCTAACCCAACGAAGCGTGCGCCAGTCCAAGCCAAGAGCAGCCAGTTTCCTGAGGAGAACGCTGTGGGAAACGGTGTCAAAAGCCTTGCTGAAGTCAAGGTAGACCACATCCACAGCCTTTCCCTCATCCACCCAGCGCATCACTTTGTCATAGAAGGAGATCAGGTTCGTCAAGCAGGACCTGCCCTTCATAAACCCATGCTGACTGGGCCTGATCGCCTGCTTGCCCTGCAAGTGCTGCGTGATGACTCTCAAGATAATCTTCTCCATGAGCTTCCCTGGCACTGAGGTGAAAATGCTCTGTCATCTCTCTGATGATGTTCTGTATACTACAACTGAAGCTGTGCATGGATATGCACATGTGTACGGCAGGGCTACACCTTCTTGCTATCTAGATACATAGAACAAAATAAAAGAAAAAGGATGTCATTGCCATCACAGTGTCCCAATTACACAATGAAGTGTGTAGAAACATTGTGAACTAAACCTCAATGCAGCTATTGCAAATCCTGACCCTTTAGGATCTTGGTGTACTCCTCAGCATCGTGCATTGTGCAAGCAGCTTTTCCTGTACCTCAGACACAATTCTCAACTATTCCCTTTGGAATCTGCAGCCTGGACTTGCTGCCTGCTGTTCCTCATTCTCCACTAATTACAACAAATGACAAGTGATACCAAATGAAAAGATGTCTCCAGGAGCAGCTTCAAACCACCTCATCACTGAGAAATAGTTTTGTTATTAAACTGATTTTTTTCCTACCATACTCACTGTAGAAAAAAATAATTCCTATAGCAACACTCCACAACAGTCTGTGCAACCCATAAGGTAATACAAATTCACCTACTAAGAGACAAACTTACCTCTAGAGCTAGCATGAACTTTTCTCAAATTGTACTTCCGTGCAGAATATAACCTCAGTCATAACACCTATAGGGGATGCTTCTGCCCCTGTGTGTAAGAGAACAAGGCTCTTGGACAACAGCAGATACTCAACAAGGTTAGGCAAGGTCATGGGGACTGGACTTCAGGACACAGCCTTTCTGTCCATTGAGTTGCTGAGTTTTCTTTTTAAAGCTTTCACTCACATTAATCCTTTCAAAAGCAAATTCCGTCTACAAACTAGTATAAACAGAGCAGCTGAATGTACTGTTGCCAAAAGGTGTGAAGTTCTAGATTATGCTTCCCCTTGGGAAATGCAAATAAAATCAAACCTACATATCTGAAGATCTCCCAATACATGGATAGACATCTGTTATTTAGATCCCTGCATCCCATCAACTTTAACAATCTGCCTGCTCTGTCAGTTTCAAGCACTTAAGTGGATTATTAAAATGATCTTTAAATACACAATTACTGTTAGATCATGTTGTTACATTTCAAGATCCATATAAACACAGAATTCAGTGCAAAACTAAATGTACAATGTACCTTGAGACAGGTCTATCCACTATCATATAGCTTGCCATTTTAAAACAATTCAAAAAGTGCACTGCATTCTATAAACTGACAAAGTGAATTCTTAGCATTAGTTGGGCCTTTAAAATACACAGTTACAAGTTACATATTTTATCTTCTGTTTCCTAATAAATACTGTCCTAATTTTTACTGTCCTTATTTTTAGCCAAGTCATTTCATCATGGACAGAATGAAGTAGATCTTAATAAATCAGTAACAGCATTTATAAAATTGAGAGAAAATAACATCATATAGACCAGACATTTACTCAAACATTTATCAGAATTTTACTCAGACTCGTATCTCACTGACCCACAAAGGTCATTTAACATCAGGCAGTACCAACATTTGCATACATTCCTGCTCACAGTATCTTATTCAACACGTAATTCAGTTCTGTTCTTGAACAAACTTCCTAGTTTAAATAACTGCACATGTGTCTCTTAGACAGTTCTGCAAATTCTCCAGGTGGATTTTTCACCTCTAATACTGGCCTCGATGTCTGGCAAAGAGTCTTTGCCTATTTGGTTATGTCAAGCCCCTAGAATTAATTGTTCAGAAAAAAAAAATAATAAATAATCAAAACCATTTGAGTCTAAAATGGAATTTACTGAGCAAATATGCATTTTCTCTTTGTTTGTTTTTCCTTTTCAGAATGCTTGGCCCTATGATCTCTCACTGTTGAGTAATAAAGCTATGAGATCGGCCTAAATCAAGGGGGGCAGGGGGTGGCAATAGACTACCTAAATTTGTAGAGGATGGAAATGTGCAGGTAGAGAGCAAAAGTTCAACACTATCATCATCGTATCCAGTTTTGAACAGGGCTGTGTTTTGTTTTTAATGAAGCACCAATTCATGTACTGAAAATGCCTTTCAACGACTGCTATCCATTACTGAGCTTCAGATCTGTGATCGTACATAAAATCTGCCTATTTGACGTGGTTATAATATTCTATTTATATATAAAGTACAAAAATCTTTGCAATATTCTCTCCTTACAACATAACTTTTTATTCTTCCTGCACAAAGGTTGAATCAGGAGATTTATTTATTTTTCATTAAACCAGAGAAAAGATAAGGGAACAATGAAGCTCTTGTTCAGCATTAACCAGTAAAAATGCTTATATAAAAAGCACAGAAGTTTCCTAGCAGCTTAACTTCAACAATGGTCATCATCTCAAAGCATTAGAAAAAAATCTGCTGCATATTCAGCCACCCTCTCAATAAATCAAAATGGAAATAAAACATACACATCAAGCTCCTTGCCAGTCTGCAAGCTCTGTTGGATGTTCTGCAACACATGCAAAACATTATCAAGCTTGGCATCTCTTGCAACAAAAAGGCTCAGCTAGCTCCTCTTTCTTATTTATATCAAAGGTTATTGAATTCTACCTGAAATTATATATAAGATGGGCTGATTTGTGTTCACTGAATACTACCTTTACAAAAGTAAGGGATTATTTGGACTGGGGTTTTGCTTTTAATTTTAAACTTTAACTGTCTACAGTGAAAGCTAACAGGTCATTAGTGTCTTTTGAACAGGATAAATTCCAGAAACATGCTGGTTGGATGCATTTCATGTTAAGCTAGTTTTCCAGACACTTCAACTTTTTGCATTGGGTTGGGACAGACCTTTCCAGGTCAAAAGCAAATAAACAAGAAGATTGAACTGATCATTTGGGGTTTTTGCTCCTGGAATAATTTTTGTCTGACCTGATCTGTCAAGATAGCTCAGGAACAAGAGAAGAAGCTCCCCCAGCCTTTCTGCGGCGCCTGGTCCATTTTGTAGCATAGCCAGAGCATGCTATAAGATTAAACTGGACTGACTCATCATTTGGATAACAATCTCATCTGAACTGAAGCTGTGAAAACACCATAACTTGAGATGATATCATCACTGTTGCAAAATCTAGATTCTTCTGCAGCTCCCCTGGAAAGAGGGTTTCACTGGAAAACAGAAATGAGTCTTAGAGCTGGTAACTCCTGGGGACTTGCCCTTGGGGCTGGCTGATAAATGTGTGGCTGATAAAAGCTGCTGGCAGCTCTGCAGGAGCCCCTCTACAGCGATCTGTCCTCTCCTGGGTGCACTCTGTGCCCTCACTAGGTCTGTCTGCCTTGTAGGACTGAGACTCCACTGCTGGCCCTGATATTTGGAAAACGTTTCTAAGTACTAGGGTGTGTTAAGCAAAGCTGTTGCCACTGGCTTCATAGCTGGTGGCACCTGCACAGCCATGGGTGACTGGTTTGGCGTTGCACCTTTTTGCAGCAGTATTTTAAAATGCTGCCTGAGCAGGTCTGGAAATAGTGCTCGAGAAAAGAGCATGTCTTTTACCAAATTTTTCAGGCATACCTTCTCTGGATGGGTAGAGGCCTTCACAGAGTGCTGCAGGAAGAGAGCAGCAATTGTGCTCCTCCATGCTCAGGCTCTGCATCACTGACTAAAAGAAGGCTCACATTTGTTTACTTACGGGTGTATCCCAGGAATGGAAAGTAACTTCGCTCCTTTTTCACTAGCATCAAAAGCTGCCATCCTATACAGATTATGGCAAATAAAAGGCTGAAGGAACTAAACTTCCTTATTCATTCCGGAGGTGGGGATTAACATATAATTATCAGAAAAGCTGGAAAGCACTTTCAAAAGCTTGAGAGGAGTCTGTTTATCTAGGATGTCCCAACATCTTGTCTCCCAACTGCAGGTTAAAATAAGAAACCACAGGGGTTTTGCAGCAATGTTGCTCTCAAAGGCCATATGCTAGAGCTAGATAACACTTCCAGCACGTGTGCAGCCCTGATTCTCTTTGTTATTCCAGAGACACCATCTCTCTAAGGGCTTAAAAGCAATGAAACTGCAATGAAATACGCTGCAAGAAGAACAATAACACATATAGCTCCTGTCACCAGATGTGGAAAACCTTTTGTGTACCAGATTTTGGTTTCTTTATGAGCTGTTACAATAAGGTTGTATAAAAAAGGTACTTGAGAAATTGGTTTGTTTGTAGAAAAATAAAAAAAAAAAAAAAAAAAAAAAATGACAGGTTATGTTAGATTAGGCATGTATGCCTGAAACGTAAAACTAACATGCCGGTCACAGTTATACCTAGTAAAACAATCCTCTGCCATGTTTTCAAACCAATATTTATGTTTAAGATTTTTTACAGGAAGCTATAAAAAGAAACAATAAGCAGAAAGTACTTAAACCACAAGCAAATGCAAGGAAGAGATAAGGTGAAATACTAAAAATAAGTCTGGAGCAGTTGTGAGCGTGGTGGGGAAGGAAAGTACCAGTAAAACGTGCAAGTCTTTATGCAAATATGGTTAAAAAGGAAAATAAAGGAATAGGAATCAGCTGGCGAAAGGAAGAGTACAGTGCAACAAAGCACACAACAGGAATGCACACAAAGATTGTTACAATAACTCACAGAGGAAAGCTGTACATGTAAAGACAAGGTCACAGCACCACTACTACACCAAAAAAAATGAGCATATAGTAAAATATGAAGACTGATTGAAATGATGGACATGCAGTTGTCTCTGAGACTGATGCAGTGACTCAGGCTCCAACAGCCTTGCTGCTAAAAGACCCATTTGGAAAGCCTGCGCTCTTCTGTAATCACAGCCCTGCAGAGCAGCTCAACCACACCACCGCTGCTTGACAACACTGGAGAAAAATAAGCTCTGCCCGACCTGAGGCAGGTTTGAGATGAGAAGGTGTCCTTGTTCCAGGCACCTCTCAGCTGCAGATGCTTCATGCAACTCGAGTACAAATTATGCAAGGACATGTAGTTTTATGATACAAATGTTAAATGATGACCTATTACTGACCTGCTACAGGAAGCTGTAGAAAAACAGCAGATACTGAAATGTACGCAAACGAATAGTCAAAATGTACGCTAAAGAATAGTCAGTGATGGCTTAAACTTTGAAAACTTTGAGAATTTGAAAAAAGTTTAACAGAGGTGACTGGAATTTATCAACCATAGTGGTGGCTTTTCAACATGGAATAATGTAGTGTTGAAACAAGCAAACAAATCACCTCAGACTCAACTAACTGCAAGAAACAGGACACCTTTAACTCTTGTAAGCAATTTCCCTCAGCCTATGAAGAACATGAAACTATGAAAACAAGCCTGACTCCTTTCCCAGGTGTGTTCCTTTACAATGACAGGCTAAAATCCAAAGCTTAAACTACTTTTTTGTTGTTGTTGGAAAAAAAAAAAAAAAATCAAGAAGGTTCTTGGTACAAGCAGGCAACCATTACCTCCCCATGTGTCTTAAACTATTTTGCTTTCTGAAAATACCATTAAAACAAGTAGAGAAGAATGGTATTAAGGATAACTTGAGTTAACTGGCTACACCCCTTAATAAGACCCCAAACAATCCCATTTCCTAACAGTAAGCTACCATTGAAACTCTTACTTATAGTACAGAGAAGCATTCAAAGAGTTCAATACAGTTACTATGATTCATAGAAGTTTTTCATCACACTACAGAGTCATGCCCTTATGATCATTATGAGCAAATATGCATATTGCTTAGAAGGCAGGAATTATAAGAAATTTGGTTTTGAAACAGTTCAAAAGTGACTGTTTAGCTGCACAACACTGTGACAAATGAAAATGACTTGTTCATTTTCTCTTCTGCTTTCTGAGAAATCGGAGAAAACAAGTCAGGCATTAGCTTAGATTTGTTGATACTGTACTTAAGTAGTTGTTAATTGCTCAAAAACAAGTTATGTTTTTAGACAAATGAGACATGGAAAAAAGTAATGGAGAAAACCTCTATTTGCCTTTTTTTTCCCCTCCCTCCCATGGGAGACATCATTATCATATTTGCATCAATACTGGAAAAACAGGGGATATTATAACACAACAACTACTGCACCTTCCTTAAAGCATCTACCCTGATTTTAAATACATATTGTAAACTTAGTTCATTATGCAAGTCAGCATATAAGAATTATACCTTTTAAAAAAGACTACTTATATTTACCTTGGACAATAAGGCATTAATTTAGAGCAAATTTTTATGTCTGAAAATAACACTACGTGTACATCTCATTTAATTCATAGTCATGCTCCTACACAGCATCTCAGGGAGGCAAGTTGTATCCCAATTCTGATAAACTGTTATGCATGCTGTCAAACAAATGTACTGCAAAAACCAGACAGAGAGAAAATAAAGAAAACCCCCACCCACTTTTTTATTCCCAGCCATGAAAGCAAGACATTGAACTCCATTTGACTCCAACAGAAAAGCCCAGGCAATGCTCACTGGGGTGGAGTGGTAGTGGTGGGTGTTCCATTTTGTTTGATTTTGAGAAGAGTTGCTAGAAACATTCTGCAGTAACTTCTACTGAATAACATGATTTAGCTCCCAGTTGAAATAAAATTGTAGCTTAAAGCACAAAACAAATAGAGACTGCGACACTGATCTTTCAGCTGGTTAAATGCTTTCATGCACCTCCAACAATATTAAGACACAAATCCCTTTAGTTAGTGACATTGTTTGAATTCATTTCCCAGAAGAAATGAATTTACAACATCAAGGCTGTAGATATATCAGACTTCTCAACTATCACAATACTTTTGAAACAGTAGATGTTTGCATAGATTTTGTTTTTCTGAGCAGAAAGATTTCATAGGATATGTTTAGATATAGTATCACTTGAAAATTCTAACTCCATTGCCTACAGCTTATGAACTCATCGTTTCCATTAGGCTCGCCTTGCTATTTAATCACAGAAATACAAGCTGCTTTTGAGTATTAACATGCATCTACAAATGTAATCTTAGAAACAAAACAACAAACTGACTCAGTTACTATGTTTTCACTTAGATTGTCTGGTATTCAGGAAGTTAGACTGATTAGTAATCATCTGAGAGAGCCCTTGAAATGATGAGTGACCTTTTAAAAGTTCAGAAGAATAAACATGTATCATGAAATCACTGGGAAACAGCTTCTTTAAGAAAACAGGTAATGGAGAAACTTAGTTGAGGGTGAATTTTTCACCATTTATCCGTCATATCCTGGTGTTAAGTTCTGACCATGACAAAGGCTGAGCACCAGTCCCCTCAAAAAAACAGGGATGCTTGTTTTTCCTCTTCGTAATTCAGATACTGAAATTATAGTCACATTGCTTGTATATGCTGTAATACTGGGAACCTACCTACATCAACAAATGCTTGTGCTGTGTTAAGATACTGCCAACTGGGTGGTTTCCACTAAGCCCATTTAGGAGGATTTAGCACTTTCCACAAAATCCACCAAGCAGCTACCAGGAGCTATCAGAGACCACATTTCGCTGAAAGACAGGCATGTGAAAAGACAATAAAAAAATACATTAAGCTAAAACGTACTAAATAGAAGACAAAATGAGAAGAGATCAGAACAGTCTCTACTTCAAAACTGCCCCATTCTCCCATTTCCAGTTGGAACAAGGCGATGAATGAGCTTTTGTTTTTACTTCTGAGAAGTACTCGAAGCATCCAGGAATCTGGTCATTGTAGTAACACAGAACATTACTTAGTTATTTCTTGAAAGTACAACATAAAGCGGCATGAAATCTAAAAGACAAGTTCCAAGAAAGAGAATTCAAATATATAAACAGAGAGGAAGAACAGCTAACAATGTAAAATAAGTCACAACTAAGTAGCAGTCAAAATTAAGACAAAATGCAGAGAAAAAAAGAAAAAAGCTAAACCGAAAGCTTCCAAACCAAGGATATATTTATTACCAGGCAACAGAAGGCAATTAGATTCCACACACTTTCAATACATCTAATTCATCACTTTACATTTCAGCAAAAGATCTAAAGATATTTTTTTTAGCAAAAGATTTAGAGAAAAGATGAAGGGAGGCCAGAGGACCCCAACCAGAATGTCCAGAGATCTTAAAAAAGTGAAATATGAGGGAAGATCTAACCAGCCTTAATTTATATGAAAGAGTAGGCCCTTGATAGGGTATTAATGAAGGTAAGTAATACATCTAGGTTCCCAGAAACAGCATTCACAAACAGAGCTTAAACTCTAAATAGAAGGAGGTTTTATCTAACAAACCATTTTGTCCTTAAATATGAGACACCAGCTGATCAGCATCCTTGAAACAAATACTGCTAAACACAGCCATAAGAAAACAAAAAGGAAAAAAAAAAAAAAAAAACAATCCAGTGTGGGGCTAGCTGAAAGATCACATTCAAAAATCTACATACAGATTTTTTTCTACCTTTCTCCCAGTTTCAAGTTTCAGCAAGAGCTACAAAGGCAGCTGTAGCTGGACAAAGCTGCGGTAAGAATTGCAGGGTGATTTGAAAAGAGCTTTCTTTCACAGTGCAATCAAACTTGAGATTCATGCCCTTCACACAGTCAGCCTATAAACTACAGGACAATAAATCAACCAAATCAAAACAGGATGTGTGGGGCAGTTGCTGTGTTTCTTGAACACCTCCTCTGGGATGCAGATGCAAGACACCCACGGGGATTTGCAGTTACTTCCAAGCCCAGGTGATGCACATGCTCAGAGCAGTCCAGAACTAATTATAAAGCTGAAACCCACAACAAAATCTGCTGCTTGGCTTCCTGATGGCATTAACAGTTCACTGCAGGAATCTGCAAGAAAAGCTTTGTACACCACCACAATTCAAGGATATTCTTCCTGAAGTTATAGTTAACGCTAGCGGAGAGCTTCTCCATGCTTCACTCAATAATAGCTAAAGCTGCAGAAAACAAAAAACAAAAACAAAAAACTAAAAACCTGACACTGTTGTTGTGGAAAAAAAAATCAGTTTGGGTAAGGCTTCCTCCTTACAGGAAAGGGGAAAATGTTATTACAGTTCAGCTTAAAGTCCAATGCAGATTACCTTTATCTAACAAAATTTAAGGTCTGTCTTACTACAGAGATTGTTCAACACTTTTCACCCTTAAAACACGTCTTCATTGTGTACAGCTTTGCCAAAATAGCAGTTTTGTCTGAAACTTTCCATGCCAGATGCCTGCCTGAGGCTGAATTTTCTTGCACAAGTTTCAGCCAAACAGTTTGGGTGTTTCAGAAAATGAAGCTAGAAGCTACATTTTTCAGCATTAGAGGTTTCTGGTGGCCTTTTCTTCATGAAGAAAAGACATTCCTGTCAAATTTCAATTGCCTGTTAGCTCACAAGAGAAGTAAGATCCGTACAAGAGGATAAAATCTTCTGATTACGCTAGCTGGTGTATGACACTCAGTGGTACACAACCACTGTGATTTGCCAGCTGCAAGCCTTACCAAAGTTAGTTTAGCAACTCAAACCTCCGAAGACTGCATCGTCACTTTGCACACCATTCCCTCAGGCCTGAGTCCTGCCCAGAATGCAGAGTCACCATCCCCAGTGGAAAACATGTGGTTTCAATCAGCTGTGCACCACGGCAGACCAGAGCTGGCATGGGAGCTGAAGACAGGGAGTGTTCTTCTCTCTCTTGCCAGTGACTGGGGGCTGCTTTGGAAGGAAACAGTCAAAGAACTCAAAAAAATAAAGTTAAAAAAAAATAAACAAAAACAACCACCAAACCTTGGATGGAGACTGGGTGGGCTGAGGGAATGAAGTGAGCTGCAACATGATGGGAGACTGGACTCCCCGATCAAGAGACAGAGTGAGGTTGTCCCAGGAACACACCAACCAGCTCAATCAGGAAGAGCAGCTAGGTGTTAATGACAAGAGGTGAAAAAGCACCTAAAATCACACAGAATTTATTCCGCATGAGTAACCTAAAATCTGACATTTCCTTACTTACAGTTTTAAGACTGCCTGACAGCATTCTTAAAGCTCTCTAGCTTTGCATCTGCAATGCTACTTAACAGTGTCCACATGCACTGCTGTGAAGGGAGGAATGAAATCAGATGCTTTAGCTGAGCCAGACTAGCAGGGAAGGCTAAAACTGACCTTTTACTTCCCAGCTCCTGGCTACATTATTCTTCCACTTTCCTTGACCATTCCGGCAGCCACTAGATCCTTCCATGGAGTGACTAAACCCACCAAAAAATTATCCAGAAGGAGGGGGAGGAAAAAATAAAAAAACAGGGAACAACCACACAAGCATCTTCCAAACAAGCAAGTCGGACAGGCTCCCAGCAGAGATGAGAAGCCCCACAGCTGGAGGCAGGAAGGGGCAGGACCACACAACAAAGAGTGGGTAGGGAGAAGAACAAGACCTCCCCCTTCTTTTTGGATAATGGCCTTCCACATCACAAGTTAAAGGTTATTTATTTTAAAAATTACAGGATGACATATCAAAGCTTTAGAAGACAGAGTAATGGAGTAATCTGACTTACCTAAATCTAAGCCATTACCTTTATTTGTAGACAAGCAACATTTAAAAGAAATCGCTGACCCTTTCTCCCCCTGCCCCCCAATTATGGCCCCTAATAACATAATCTTATTCACAAAAATCTGACAAAACTATTGACATTTGTTTGTTCATAGCCACAGCTCCATAGTGACCCAGTGAAATTATTTCACTTCAGCAGCGCTAAAGTGACTCACAGGCTTGTGTGCAGTATACTCCCCACAAAGAACTCAGCCTTACTGTTTCTCTCATACCTGTGCTGGTTAAAAACAGTATCATTTTGTTTAGTCTCCCTTATTTTTCTATAATTCAATCATACCAGTCGAATTGTACCCAGTGGGCATCCTAACCATTTAGAGATTAAACCTGGAAAAATCTGTCTTTTTTAATAAAGTTTTTCTGCTATACCCCTGTTATATCTGAAATTGTATGTAGATAATACAAAGTTTTGAAAAGTCTTGTTCTATCCCCCCCCCTTTTTTTTTTCCTAAACAACAGCCTGCCAAGCCCAGCCCAACCCCGAACCCTGAGAAATCTTGCCAGAATATACATTTAAACCCAACCCGTAAAAGGATTGTTGATCCAGCACTCAGCTTTAACAGGTGCGTTTGCAAGTAACAGCAGTCAGGTGGTCAGCGAGGAGGCAAACTCTGCTTCTGGATGAGCCAGTCCTGCCTGCACTCAGCTCCAACACCGAGCAGCATGCAGCTGCGACCAGAGCCGGTGACCCTGTGTCAGCACACCAGAAGCCTCTGGGTCTCACTAGGCCCTAGATACCCGTGAGAGCACCCTCTGCTTTGAGAGACCCCAGCATTTCGGAGAGATCCGTTGAGGTTTCCCTCCAGCCTTGCTTGGTGCCAGGGTGCTAGTTATAAATGTGAAGCTACTGACCATGCACAGTTACTTTCCCAAACGGTTCCCTGCAACTCAGCCCTTATTTCACAGGCGTACAGATACTGCTCTGGCTTCTCCCTGATCCAGAATCCTCCTGACCAGAGCTGTGTCTGAATTGCAGGCAGACCTGTGGCATGAAGCCTCCTGGAGTGGGGAAAGGATTGCCACATCATTCTTCAGCTACAGACCAACACTATTCATCACACCAGCTGACACATCAGACTTGTGTACTTGCAGGGCAGGGAGGGGGGAAATAAGCAAAAACCCACCACACACCAAGTGTTCTGCAGCAAGAAATAAAGATTCTTGCATCACATTCTTCTTATGCTGTATGCAGGGCCTCTTTGGCCCAAACTCTCGTCCTGACCTCATCCACCATGACTATCCTCCAAGTCCTGCCTCCTCAAAGCTCATTTTCTCAAGGGAGCTCACCAGTTAGAAACTGCAGCTACATGTGCACATTTCAGGAAAAAAAAAAAAAAAAAAAGAGAGAGAAAAAAAAAAAAAGAGAGAAAAAAAAAATTGCACAGACTATCTAAGCAAGCTTTCAAAGAATGAGCTTCCAGTTGGTTTAGTCATCCAGTTCCAGCAATCTACTTTGTTTCTGCCTGTTGTTCTTATCTCCAAGACATTGATTTTACTGCAGGGTCCTTCCTGGGGGCAGAGTACTTTTGAAATTAGAACAACAGGCACAAAATCCTGACATGGGATTAATGAGAGAAGGCCTCTGTTGGAGGCTTCTCTGGGCTCTTGGAAGGTAAAATATACTTGCTGAAAACTTCCATCTCTTTCTAGACCGTCAAGTCCCGGATACTTCTGTTATATAGATTATTTAAAATACTTTTACTTTGCATAATGATACTTTTTACGTGCAAGATACATCCTCTGAGTTTAAAAAAAAATCAGTGTGAACACACACATCTGAAAGTTTCAACTGAAATAAAAACCCTAAGTAAAACAATTAATAAACATTGCAAGTGTATATCACATAGAGAAACTGTGTATGTTCACATAGCAAAGAAAGCAATGAGATTCAGCTTCCAGCAAAATAATACAAGCATTAGTAAATTTGTGTTTAAAAAAATCACCTTTTCCTTTTTCCCTTCAGGAAGAGCTTATACTAACTGAAGTCTTTTGGTTTTCAGATAACAGACAAGAAAGTATTTCTCCAAGAGAGATGAAAGGATCTAGGTAACACTGTATATACAATTAGAATTCCCAAATGTTTGCATCACTGGCAGTTCCTGCGAGTGCTGGGGGAAAGATTAAGTTTGATTAAATTGCAGATTGTGCAAGTTTATTTATGGACTCAGTTGTGAAATAGTGAATAAAAAACTACACGAAGCAAAGCTATTACCCATTAATCTGTTGGTAAAATACCTGGAGTCAGCTTTGCAATTACTTTCAACATAAAAACATAGTTCAATATGAGCTTAAAAACAAATGAAGTTCAGTGACAGCACTACACTAGCAGATACAGGGACAAAAAACATTATTTCGGTCTAAGAGTCTGGAATATATATTTCATTGGCTCTTTGGCCCAAATGCATTTCAGTTGTATTTGTCACATGGTTCCAATTCACCTAAGGACCTATTCAACTTAATTGGCATTTATTCACAGTACTAATTACTCATTAACACATGCATTTTATAATGACATGGTTTTGCTAATGTAAAAATATTTCCTGAATAGTTTTGAAGCCTGACTGTATTCTAAGCCAGACAACTAGAAGGTCAATTCAAAAACTAAAATACTAAGAAATTAACACCTGGGCAATGTATTCCAACAAAGAAATCTGGGGACTGAGAGGGAAGGGCATGGAAGTTCAGCAGAACACCCCTTATAGTCCAAAATCAACTCTTTCCTCAAGGCTGCCCAGGACCACCAGTCAACCAGCTGTACTTCCAGTCTTCATGGGAACCCAAATGTACTCTCTACTGACACAATAGGTTTCAGTCCTAATCTAACAGTCTGAATACTGACCTGGAATAAGTGTAAGCACTTATCATTGATTCCAGAAAAGTCAGGATTTAACCTGTTCAACCCACTTCCCAAAATGCTTTATAGGAAGGAGAGCATTCACCTCCAAAGCTGTAAGAGAAAATCTGAGCTGGACTTGGATTTGATCCCTCATTACACCACGTCACTGGTGTACGAAGTCACTTCTGTTCCTAGAAGAGTTCAAACAGTCCAAAAACAAGAATTTCTTTTCAGCAAGTTGGATTTAGAGATGTTACAAAAGATCACCAAATTAACCCAAAAGGTATCCAATGGAAAGGCTGCAGCTTTGGCTGCTAACTTGGCTTGTGAGAGCAACAAAAAACCCAGAACAATTAAAATTTCAAGCCAGAGCATGAAATATTTCCAGCCTTTGATATTTTGTATTGTCTCAGTTTCTCTAGGCTTTTAAAATGTCATAAATTCCCTCAATGCCAAAGTTGCCTTTCCGACCCTCAACTCAGAGCATTGGTTTATGTGAAATACACTACTGAGTTAGCCTTCACCTCTCATGTCTAATCATAAATTATAGAGCAAGGCATATTTAGTAAACGTTTTTACCATTGCTTTAGCAATTGAGATAGAAAAAAAAGAATGCTGAAATAGGAAAAAGCACAACCACCAATGGAATATTCTCATACTCCAGGCACATGCGAAGAAGTCCTCTAAAACAAAACTTTTTTCAGTCAATCAAGTAACAGCCAGGATTTAGCCCTCAGGATTTAGGGCCTTTCACAGTGTAATACAGGGTGAAGAAACAAATTTACAACAACAACAACAACAAAAGAAAACAAGAAAATTAAAGCTATAAAGAGACTTGTGCAGGGTAGATATATTTGGCAAGAGGTGATCTTTGTGCATAGTATTTGACAATGCAGGAAGCACTCTGGAGTAGATTAAACCACAATTTGATGCAGAAAATCCCAGATGAATAGGTTTGCATGCCCAAAGAGTGTAAAAGCCTATGTGAAGTTTTATACAATGTATTTGGGGTATTTTCTCATCTCATTCATTTCATTCTCCTTGAGGACTCCAGCAATAACAGATTAAAAAGCTCCTCTCTACAACAGATTTTCCTTGTTTTCTTTCCTTTTTTTTTCTTGTAATGCTAACATCATTCATGTAACAGTATTTATATCCATCTCTATAAGCTTGTGATTCTGTTTGTGGTTTTTTTTTGTTGTTGTTTTTGTTTTTAATTCTCCTGAGTTATGTAATAAGCATACAAATGTGCCTGTTTTTTGTGCCTTTAGCAGTGAAACTCTGTTTTGCAGGAATAAAGATTTTACTGGGTTTCTTAAAAACAAAACCAAAAAAAAAAAAAAAACACAAAAAAACCTTTTGAGAGAACTCTTCTTGTTATGAGGAGTCCTCACAAGTTGAATTTCAATGGTTCCACATTCTGAAAAAGACTATTCACAGAGCTGAAAATGACCCATTATTCTTGGACTGCAACCATCAACTACTGCTGACAAAGATGTTTGAAACAAATTTGAAAAGAATATTCAAGATGTACCAAATTCAGTTGAGAGTTACTACACTGCTTGCACGCTTTTATTAGAACATTGAGAGAATACATACTCTCTAATCTCTTAGAGTTAGAAGAAAGTAACCTAGGAAAAAGTATTTATAGTAGCTTGAGTAAAACTTCTACTTTAGTTAGTGCAGTAGATTTCCAGGAAAAAAAAAATCATCTAATAGAAATGTTGGTTTTAACAGGAAGTGAAAAAAAACTTTTAATTTCCTTCGTAGCTTGACATTATTTCACTTGTTTGTTGTTGGTGTTCTTTAAAAGCAACCAACCAACCAACTACTTAGGTGTGGGTTGAATTGATTTTTCTGTTGTTTCACTGCCATTTTGATCATACTTTTCAATTCCTGCTTACAAAGCTTCCTTCTATATAGGCAGAATAGGACAGAGAAAGAAAGATGTTACTATTTAATTTCCCCCTCCTCTGTGTAGCATCTCCCCCATAAACCACAATCTACAGGCTCCTCATCCACAACTTTTGCTGGTTATCCTAACAGCAATAGAAAAGTCTTTCTATCTTTTAGACTACCTGCTGGCAAGTCAAAGATAATTCCTCATGCAAATAGCTGATGCCTAAAGTCAGATTTCTCTTTTAACTAGGAAGGCTGCAAAGGTTAATTTAAACGTTTGTTATGCTGTTTAGCAAGTTGTAGAAATCTGTCTTTAAGCCAAGGGCTTAGTTCTCAAAATAGGCAGAATTTTGACTTACCAAAACTTTAAATCTCCTCCTTTAGTAGTTCAGCTGAGAGCATGGTATCAGATAAATAAATAAAACAGAAAAATGCAGATCCGTTTCATGGGTACTTTGGTATTTCAAAACCACACTATATGGGTCATCATACACTTCTGTAGAGGTTTTACTTGACCTTTGTCTACCAGTATTTTAATATTGGCCACCGCACCACAACAGTAGCAAGATAAGACAAGTAGGTAAGATTTTGCCAGTGGATGCCCTCAACAGTCTTGCAGACATTCAACCTGTCTGCCTTGCAACACATCTCTATAACATATCCTTATGAAGAAACAAACTCCCATTGTAAGATCTCCTTTCAAGAAGATTCTGAAAGAAGCTTTAAAAAAAATGAAAAACAAACAAACACACCCTTTTAGTCTTTAAGCAAAGCTGTAAATTCTTTGTAATGATGTGCCTTTTCCTCTGAACAAAAGTGCTACTGCTGCTGTCTGATTTGATCTTTTGCAAAGCTCATCAGATGAGCAACTTCCGTTTGGAGGAACTGCAGAAATTCCCCCGACACTCCACTTGCCCATCCTGTTGGTCATCTTCACAGCTGAGATCCATAACATTCAGCTACGGATAAAAGTAGCAAATGTCTCCAGTTTGTCTAGAATTGGAATAACAAAGGAAAATGTTGACAAATCAATGAGGAAATCAAGAGAAATTAAGAAAATGTCCTATGTTTTATTTGGGAATGGAAGAAAGTATGATGAAAACTGAAAGTACGTGAAGAGTTGAAATAAAGAAGCAAGAAATTATTAAAGGCCTGTAAAAGATCACATGAACAATGAGTGTACATGTGCAATCTAGCCTTAAATAACAATTTTATTTCCTTAAAAAGAAGGATAATTGTGATTCAATGTTTGGGAACTACAATTTTACAAAATAATGTTCTGCATAATCATTTTACTTCTGCACAAATATTTACATTGTATTAGTGGAAGAGTAACCCATACTCTTCCCTTCCTGGATTAAAGCATCACCAACAAGTTACACAAGAAGTCACTGCTAACTGGAAACAGCTGCTAAACCACTTGTAACTCTGTTGCTTTGTAATACCCACTAATAACTCAGAAGGATCATATCTTACATCTGCTTCTCTTCTTTTCTACATCAAAGTCTTAACAGATAGTTTGTAAGTGAAGTTGTCATAGAAGCTAGGTCTTGAGGAGAGGCACAGAAAGCCATTCTGTGGTTGCTGCAGATGTTCCCCTCTGTACGTTTACTAATAGCTGCCTGCTGAGTTTTAACATTCCTGAAGCCAAGGTTTCCAGATGTCTCCTCCAAAATTAATATGATCAACTGGGAAGTTTACAGAAGGGAGAAAATCTAAAAGTTTCTCTTTCCTAACTATTTTTTCACCTGCAGCCTCTGATAGCCACAAAGAAGTAGTACGTAACAACATGTATTTGCTGCCGTACTACAAATACGCACAACAACAGTGTACCCTAATAAAGACAACCCCATTCATAAATCACTACTTTCACATACCAGAAACAGTCCCTTAGGGTCATCAGAAGTGGTCAGGCCACCAAGTTGCACTGCCTCCTCCTTCTACTGCTGTTTGTGCTTCATCTGACATTAATGCCCATCACCTCAGCAATGTTAGCCATAAGGTCTGACAACACAAAATGAGATATAGAGCTCAAAACAATAAAATTTAATGAAAATTGACTCTAACATAGACTTTACTTACATTTTTCTGGCCACTTTATCCTACACTGCCCTCAAGCAAAGGCATGCACTTATTTTCAAAAGTCCTTTGAACACAAATGGAAAGTAAGACATGATTCACACATCCAAACTTTCAAATCATGTTTTATTATCAAATGAAACCCTGCCAAGTTCCTTATCAAATTCATCAAATATTTTCCCCTTTCTCTTGAAGGATGAATGCAGCCACCCTATTCTTATTAAAATTCAAACAAAACAGATTGTACTGAGGAACCCAGCTACACTGATTGCTGTATTTTATTCAAGGGGTCAGATTGCTTCCAGCCAGCACCCTTCATACAATGGCCTCTGAATATGCATACAGGCATTAACTTTTCAGTGACAATTTTATGAAGATGTACATGCACAAAACAGGTTCCATGCAGGCGGTATTTACAGCCTTCCTTGCCTCCTGCCAGAGAATTTATTTTTCTTTAAACAAAGAACTACTGCTTTTCCTAATGGAAGGAACATTTCTAAAGCCCCGGAAATCTAGCTGCAATTAGGTAATATAAATCAAACCACAGTAACGAAGCACACAGATGACCCAATTTTCTAACCTGTGTAGCAGGAAGGATTTTGGAAGTGTATGTAATAAGTTTTAGCACTAGCATACAGTGTACTTTTATCTGTCACACAACTATTCTCCCTTCCTGGAAAAAATAAAAAATCTGCTTTGTAATTAAAAAAATGAAAGAAAGTGAAGAAAGACAAAGTAAAAGGCAATCCTACCCACTACAGTTAAAGCCACAGCCTGTTTGGGAAACTCAAATAATCCAACTTTTAACAACCCAGAAAGACAACTCATCATCCAAAAGCCAGTATCACACAAGTTAATCACTTCAAACTTCAAAGATCTTGACCTAATACAGGTAAAGAAGGCCACAAATCTGGGCTTTCACAAGAAATAGGGACCTGCTTCTTCCCTGTTAGCTGTTTTGGAACAAATTAAAGTTTTGTTTGCATAAGCAGTTAAGCGCTTGTCTAAGTCTGTCACATACATCTATGATAAAATACTGATTTTACAAAGTTTCAGAATTTAAAAAAAGTTAATGGAAAATTCTTCATCAGCTTGATATCGGCTAGTATCAGCTGGCATATAGCAAGTTGAAACAACTACAAATTATTCTGCAGACTACTTCATGCATGATAGGAAGAGATTTGATGAAAGAACATTTCAGAAACAGTTTTGGCACAATATTCTTCTCCAAACAAGTATCATTTACTTGCTGGTGACCAACATTCATGCTGTTGCTGTAAGAGCATATCCATCAGCCTTCTATCTTCTCAGCACCACTCTATTCTCCCTTCTTTTATGAGCTAAAAATCATCTTTAAAATGTGAGAGGGGATAATGGTAAGATTTATAGCCTGAGACAAGAGGCTCTGCCAAGAACTACTGTTCTCTTATTAATCCCAGGACGGAAAAAGACAATGAACCTTTCACTCACTCTCAAGAGGAATCTCTCTTAACTTACACATCTAGCTTTGCTTGCCTGTCCCATCTGCAGTCCCAGACCACCACAGAACAGAAATTGTTCCTCTCACTACAGTCACAACAGTACCCTCTTTATAGGAAAAAGAATTACATATTGTTCCTGAGACCTAAAATTATTTGGGTACTAATTATTTTTTGTAGTATGCAAACGTCAGCTTATAAGAGAACAACAAAGAACTGCATTAAGCAACTCTGCACTTCAAAGGTGGCAGCTATGGGTAAACAAAATACTGTGCTGGAATACTGTGCTGACAGAAGCTACGTAATTTATGCTTTCTACAACACTGCAAACTCCATAGGGGAAAATGGGAGAAAAAAGCAGAAGTTAAACAACAGTGAAAGCCTTTCTCTGAACACCTCTGCGGGAAGGCTTTCCACTCAGCTAAGAAAGGCTAGAACCTACCCTTTTTTCAATACTGTTCAATATGCTGCACACAACTTTCAAAATGTCTCTGTCATTTAGAATCCCAAGTTTTTTGTTGTTGTTGTTTGTTTTGTTTTTTTTTTCTTCTGCAAAACTGCACTTTCCCCTTAGCTTTTAGTTCTTTAGGAAAGAGAAGTCAGCTACTGAGGTCTGCCATATTCCACAAGCTGTGTTCCTCCTTGGGACAAAGGGGTACAATTCAATTCACCTTTTAAAAGGAGCAAGCACGCAATTCTGACTTGCAATAGATAGTAATAGTACTAGGTAACACTAATGCTAACATTTAGGAATTACAGATAATGATGATGATTTGGGACACTGCATCTTGTTCTGTTAAAATTATGAAGACAGTATATTAATTGACATAGCTGCCATCAACCCATATTGTGCAACTGCACGGCATCATAAACAAGTCAGCAAAATGCTTTAGTAGCTGAAAAACTTTCAGTCTAGACCGTTATCAGAAGACGATCAAAATAATAACAATAACAGTAAGATCACAAAGATTTGTGCATCCACTTAATTACAGTAAGTTCTTTACTACAGTATGTACTTCATCACACTTAAGCAAACATCAAACCAACTCCATTCTATCACTGCTTAAATAACTTTTCCATGGCACAAAAAAATCTAGTCTGTTATCATAAATTTAGATTGAACAACAAAAGTTTTACTCAACTTTTTTTCTAGACTATGCCATAGAAATATCAGACTGTTAGGACTTTTAGAAACAGATTTGAGTCCATTTAGTTCTTTCTTATTCCTCAGATCACAGAATTTAAACAAATGAAGTCCTTTGTTGTAAACAATCCAAAACTACTTAAAAATTAAAAGCAAGAGAATTGGACAAGTTTGCAATTCAACAGATTCTTCCACCTAAACACACTTATGTCTCAAAGAAAAAAAACACTGCTTTTGGGCAATAACAAAAGGTCCGAGTTTTATCTACTGTTTTCTATCTCTGTTCTTTTCTTCTCCAAGCATTTATAAAACATTTGAGGCTAACAGCTTTGACATTTCTCTCTGGACATGTTTTTTTCCTCTCTGTGCCTGTCTTAACCCCCATAATCTCTACTCCAGAGGTAAAAAAAAAAAAAAAAAACACCTCAAATATAATGAGGTGAAAGAAAAAAAACTACATGGTAATGTCCTAGTAAGAACCTTTCACATGCTTTTTCCAATGCCATTCCATATTCTGTGAAGCTCTAGAAGAGTAGATTTGAATGCGGTTTGCTTCAACACAGACTTCACTGCTCACTAGAACCAACAGGAGTTTTTCACGTACCTTCTGCAGACAAGAGATGTGCCAGTTTTACTACAGATACAGACGTATTCTTCCTACATTCAAACTTAATTGCATGCACACAAACATCACAGGAATGGTCCTTGAAAAAGCCACAGCTGTTTCTCACTTCAAGCATTAAATCCAGGTGGATCGTGTAACGACTCTTAAAGTTGTGCTGATTATTTCAATCTGAACACAACCAACTTTTTAAAAATGCCTAAACCTGGGTGGATTAGGCCACCCTGGTTGGAAAATCTCACAAAATACATAACTTCATATAATTCCAGTTGGTTTAGACACATTGCAAATTGCTGGACTCTTACAATAGACACTGCATCATCACACCCTCTGCCTGCTAGGAAACTGGACTAACACACACAAATTTACACATTAAGCTCAAGTGGAAAATACACTCATTCTCTCTTCACCTAAGAGTGTTACTCTGACTCACTCTTTTTTCTCAAGGACAAGAATGGAAATAGTCACAAGAACTGAAAGCTCAGTTTTATGGACCTGTTTTGGAAACCAATCCTTTATTAAATACATGACATTTAACATAAGCTTCCAATGAATTAAACTGCAAAGATCTGTGTCACATTTAGTATCTTCTGTTTAATCAATATGAATGCAAACTAATATTGTCCCTTAGTGAAGGATGAGGTATAATTATTTAAATCAATACTTTCATCACCTGGCACAGAAAACAAAGTTCCATTATCCAAATGCTACTGTGCTCTTAATGATATTATTTTCCTTTTTATTAGCATGGATAACACCACAAAAATATGCTGTTAGGTGAATCTACAAGCATGATCCTGTAACAAAATATGCAACTATAACCGATACCAATCAAAACTAAGGGAGCTTAAATGATTTCCAGCTCTTGTGATTTTATCATGAGTCACATGTGGTGTTTTGCTTGAGTCATAAATTTAAGAACCACAGCAGTGGTGCCTACAATTAGATTTTATGACTTCATTACTGCTGCAAGGTCGAAAGGAATCTGCCTTTTTACATATATGCATCCATACATGAAGCATGGAGGTGACAGCCTTGGTAACTAACATGCCTGATTAGTGGGTATCAGATTTGGTTGCAAAAAAAAAAGAGATTCTTACAAAAGTGCTTTTCATCTATTAATGATAATTTCTAAGTAGAATACACTAAGACCCACATACTTGATGACTTCCAACATGTCTTCCTTGCTGTGTAGTTTCACTAATGAGAATACTTCTATTTTCTTCCTTTTAGAGAAAAACAAGTGTTTATCTGTTTGACAGCTTATGACAGCAACACCATGACATTCAACCCACAAAATAAGCTGGTACAAGTCAAAAACATGAAGAACACAGGCAAAACTAAATTTTCTGCTTCCCGCCCTACCCTTTACTAACTCTTACAGGCTTAAGAAACAATGCTCAAGAATAGACCACTCATGTCTTTTCTGTCCCTGAAAACTTTTTCCTTCCTCTCCCTTCACTTCTGTCCTTCTTTCCTATGCTTCTTACTCCTATGGCTTATATATAAGTAGTTTTGGTCATAGAATTTTGAAAAAAATGTCCTATTTTTTTTGAACTAGTATTCTAGGGATAGGAAAAACAAAAAGCAAAAATAACCACTGTATCAAGCTGAAATAGTCAACAAATAAATGTAATGAACAGTAACAGTAAGAAAAAAAAATCATTGGCCAGGCCTTTATTGTTTAAAAATGTTATTCTGTTGCTTTATTTCAAGACCTTTCAAATGCTAATTGAGATACATACAGTGTTAATAAGAAACAGCATGGCCTAAATTGGAAGGTGAGAAGGAAAGCACAGAGGTGCCTGCAATACAAGCATAAAATTCAGCTCCTCTGAATATTCCTGCAATGATCAGTTAAATTCAATAGAGGAACATGGAAAAAAGTGCTTCTCCTGTCTCCCTTTCCAACACTGAAAGTGTTAAAAAAGCTCTCTGCAAAGCAGATTCAAGTAAGCATAGATTTAAGAATTCCATAGAGTTTAATACAGTAAGAGACATATTAATGGAGCCAATGATGAGCTCCTAGAGTACACTGTTATTTGCAAAAATAAGCACAATTGTGCTCTGGCTGCTATTCCTACAAATATCTCCATCTGCCCTTGGAAAAATGGGGAGAAGTGTGTTGCAATTCAAGGGTACCCACATCCTCAAAGCCCAACACTCAACACCTAGGTGTCAGCAAGCTCTTATACAAGTTGTCTCAAATTAATTGCTTCACAAACCAAGACCTGAAACTGGCTCCCTTTAACATCTGTTAATCTAATTGATCCCTATGAGCCTCCAAACAATTAAACCTGCTGTAGCTGGGAGCAACAAGGAAAGAGATTTTACATACCTGCAGCTGGGCTGTTAACAGAACAAATGGACTGCACCCCACTCAGTGATGCTCACTGAAATCCAGTTATTAAGCTATGAGAAAAAGCCCTAAATGAAGCTGATGGCCTCAGCTACTGGGTTGAGCTTGAAGTGTCATTACTGTCACTACAGTGACCATAAGCAGGGGACATTTCTCTAGTCAGTAAGTTTAACAAACCTGGAAGAAGGTACAAGGACTACAATCATGACCAAAAAAAAAAAAAAAATCTATGACACATTACACAAGCGGTTTTTAGCTAGCATGTATTAAGAAGGAAAAAAAGATGAATCTAAGTCCATGTTTAGATTCAAAATATTTTTATAAAATGGGAAGTATTGCAACAGATGAGCAAACTCATTTCATAATTTACACAGAATACTTCAGTGAATTTAAATTGCAAGTAACATTTTATCCAAAAGAGAGAAAGAAGGTAGAACATAGTGATACCCAGCACAGTATCAGCCACACACTTATGTCTGTGTCTTTGCACAGTCATACATAATTCTCAATTTCAGATGGAATTCTCATACACCTAAGATACATGCATACGGGTTTGCAGAGTAGGAGCCAAAATATCTTCTGTATCATCAGCATCCAGTATAAGGAAACTAACACTTCATCATAAGTTTTGGATCTCTAAGCTAGAACATCTCACAGCCTGAGAAAGAAAGCAAACCTGGCAGTCTTCTTCCAGTGTGACAGATTCATCTCTTGTACAGCTAATTTCTCTTCCTTTCTACAGCCTAGTTTTAGAACAACAGTTTCATGAAGCTCTTTGAAAAATATTTTTGCTGTGTGTCTTCTATGCTTTCTGCCTCGGTATTACCTAAGCAACTAGGGCTACTGCTGTACTGAGGTGACACCACCACCCCTGGAAGTTCCTCAGTGTCTTTTGTAATACCCTAACAGATTACAAGCCTCAGTCTTGGACCCAAGAGTTTATTAGCTCGCATCGTAGGGCGTGGGAGACAGTGGGAACAACAAGCGTTATTTAGCTTGTGGGAGCCAGGGCATTAAAAACTTCTAACTTTTGTTTCTCTAAGAAATCCCTATCTGCTCACTTTTGTTGTTGTTGTTCTTTCCTTTCATTTGCTATTCATGCTCTTTATCTGCTTCTCTAATTTCCACCAACCCTTGTGAAATTCCAGAGTCACCTTTTAAAACAGGAATGTTTCTAAAAGTAGAGGCTTTGGTATTCATAAGTGAATGCAGAAACTCCTCCCTTCTCAATGGTATCACTGAAGACGACCTATATATCTATGTATCTGAAATCTTTTTCTTTTTTTCTTCCTCTCTCTCCTCTTTCTGGATGTTTCCTGAGAAACCATCATAATTATGGATACCTATTACTACATTTTCCATAATGTCAGCCAAGAATTCATCAGTTAAATAACTCTTTTCCTCCAATGACTGCAAACATTTCAAACATGTCTTAATTATACTTCATAACAACTCTGAATCAAACTCAGTCAGCATTACAATGTTACTGCCAGTAACTAGAGCTATTTGATACCACAATAGGTAAAATTATTAAAACTGCTCCAACATAATCAGATTTCTTTTAAGGCTATTCAAATATCTGAAAATGTCCAAGACTTTTGACAGGCTTTCTGTAAGTATGAAATTCTGACCTCTGTGTCCAGGCACATTTCAAAACAGCACTGAGGTTCTACACACATCTTTGGGCTCAGAAAGAGCTTTTAAATTATGGCCTTGCTAGACATCATATCATTAAATGTCATTTCACATCAGTTTAATAAGGCTGATCATCTCCAATTATTTTTTTATGATGTTAGTCTGTTTCCGTTGAGCTTTTATTTACTTAGCTCATTTTCATTTCTGCTCTGCCTAGACTGAACTCTTCCATAGTGGAGCCAAGGCTGAGAAGAGAAAGATCTTAGTTCATCATGAACGTCATCTTCCCCACTGGCACAGTTCATATTTTTTCACTGGTTGATTAATAAAGAGTGACAGGGCAGCTGTGATGGGCACAACAGTAATGCACACCCACCATGAGAGCATCAGTATATGACAGACGTGAATGAAAACAAATGATGCTCAGACCTAGAACAACACAACCATGTTTCAGACTGTAAGAAAAAAATAAATTTAAAACTATGTTTTTGTACTTCTCATCCTAACTCCCACAACCACTATTAAAAGTGACACAAAAAAGCAGAAAATCACAGATGGGGGAGGGGAAATTACACCCAGCCACTGAAACTCCTCTCCTCCCTGAAGAATATTTCTTCCTAGCAGTCATGCAGAAGACCTGTAGGCAGGAAGAGAATGTAGGAGATGATGGGGAAACACACTGCCCTTCTCACAGCACCCATGGTGATGACTGGGGATGCCTTCTTGAAATTCCCTAAACTGAACCAAGCTGGACCATCATGGCTGCACTTCTCCCAAGGACATCCAGGACTAGACTGGCTTTGCGCCTGGGCTATAAGGAGTTGGCCTACAGGAGGAATCAGTCTCATACCTCCAAAGCATCTGGTCCAATCATCCTCCTACCACCAATATTATCCACTAAACCATGTCCCTGCGTATGACATTCAACCTTTCCTTAAACACCCCCACCGACGGTGACCCCACCACCTCCCTGGGCAAACCCATTTCCCTACCTGACTGCTCTTTCTGAGAAGAAATGTCTCCTCATTTCCAACCTGAACCTCCCCTGGCACAATTTGAGGCCATTCCCTCAACCCTCACAAGGGTTGTGGGTAGCCCAAGGAAAATGAGATGGCAGAAATTCTGTAGCACGGCAGAGGAATAGGTTAGATCATACATTTGAAGGATAACATCAAGAGGGAATGGCCTCACGTAGCGCCAGGGGAGGTTCAGGTTGGAAATGAGGAGACTTTTCTTCTCAGAAAGAGCAGTCAGGTAGGGGAATGGGTTGCCCAGGGAGGAAAGGTTGGACGTGGTGCTTAGGGACAGGGATTAGTGGGTGATATTGGCAGTGGGGTGATGGTTGGACCAGATGATCTTGGAGGTCTTTTCCAACCGTAATGATTCTACGGTTCTATGACTGAAGCTTGAGATACAAACATTAGTCAAGGGGAGAATAATTTTCTCCTATTAGATTCAAGAAAGCATGGATAAACCAGTGTGTGGCAGCCCAGGGTTGACTTACAGACAGGGTACAAAGCTGTTGTGGGAGAAGGGCCGGAAAGAATCCATTCTAAAATGTCTGAGACCCCTTGTATACAAGTTGTGATAATGTAACCATTACTGCAGATGGGAAACCAAAGCATAGTCAGAGGGCTTACTAAATGTCATACTACGATATTAAGGAGACAGAAATATAACCAACCCTATCTTACATCATAACCACATGGTTTTTTAAATAAGTTTGCAAGCCTCTTATATTCCTCCCATTTTATAGCATAGAAAACATGTACCTATGAAAATGTTTCAGCAGCTAATCCTATAGCTGAAATGAATAAACAGGACAAAATCAAGTTTTTCTAATCTGCACATATGCACAACCACCCATACCTAAACTTCTCTAAGTTTCATTTCTATCAAAGTCATTAAGCCAAGATGAGATACAGGAAACTTAACATTAAAAGAGTGCCTGTCTACTTTTATGTTTAGAGTGATTTATTTAATTGGTCCTAAATGCTGAATTAGTGTTATAATAAATCAGATATCCAGAGTGCATGGCACAGTATTACTCAGAGCACTAGAATTACCAGCACAGTAAACTTCATACAATTTATTAGCATGCCTACTAGTACTGGACTGAGTTATTATTTTTAGATTCCACCTAACTTTAAAATTAACATGAATATAATTCTAGTGCAATGAAGTTTTACCTCAAATCTTATGGCACTAACATTGCACAAAACTACTGACAAGATGAACTGCTAGAAGCAGGCATCAATCTCTAGAGAAACAGATTGTAAATATATTATTAAAGGAGACCACAGGCCAAATTCTGCTCAGGACTGCACTCTACATATGTCTGTGCAAGACCTGTCAGCACAGAACTATGAAAACAGTTTGACAATATAAAGATAAACATTTTTCTTAATGCTAAAAAGTTACTGCCACAGCTGATTTCTCATGTAGATTTGTTTCCTTTCTTCACTAAACTTCTTCCTTTCCATAGACCTTCCTGTGCTTAACATTCAAGGCTGGGGATCAGGAAACTGATGTTTATCATGGACTCTATTTTAAATCCAGATTCAAGAAGACGTGATTAAAAGAAGTTGAATTCCATCCTAAAAGAGAAGTGATCAATTTTTGAAAGCATTTGCTGAAATGTAATGCAAGTTAAGGCACACTATTCCTGTTCAGACTTCCTTTAATTAGAAGGGAGTATGTACACAGCCTGGTGACTAAAAGAAGTAAAAATATATGGTATGAAGACTTTTCAATGGACAGTGATGTCATTTGGTCAGCTGTCTTTTGATTCTTTTTTTGATATTTCAACTACAGACTAAGTAGTATCCCTTCTGTATGTCACAAGCACTGATATGCTAGCAGTCCTTCTCAAGTAGAGTCCCTCCAGCTGCCAAGGAACCAGTCAACAATAAAAAGTCAGTAATGAACAAAACCAGTCTGATAACCAACCATCAGAGGATGGGTTGGTGAAAATGCCAGGGAGGCAGACCGAGAAAATGCTTTAAGTGCTTTAAATACAATGCTGTCTTGAATATGTACATAACGAGTAAGTTATTATCATACTCCTAACAGATTTGACAGTTTCAGGAAGGGATATGAACTGCATCCAATTTCCAGAGAAAAATATGCTCAACACAATCTGGAAAACTACTTGGATTTCAATAGATGTTTTCAACCTAGTATAGAATTTCCTTTTGTTATTCTCAGGCTAAGCTTTTCCAATACACATGCACAAAATACATATTTATACACAGAGAAAATTATGTGGAGGGAAGAATTTTTTCCTCATTTAATAAAATCTTCAAGTCTTTGGAGACTATTCAGTTTTTCATTTTCTACTGCATTAAATTTTACGCTCAAAAGAAGCCTTAGGAAAATATTTATCTTCCTGTATTATTTGTCCAAGACATGGATTTAAAAGTGATCCAGCCAAGGACAATTGCAACCTTCTACAGACTAGACAAAACTATTATGCTTTTACTATAAATAAATAAATAAGAAATGACATGAAAAGTGCAAAACAAAAGAAAATCATAGGCCTACAGCAAGTTTTGATTACAACACTACTCTTCCATGGGCATCTCTAAGCATATTAGGAACTATGTATAGCATAAGAAGATATTCCACTTTGGTCTGATACATTACTTCACCTCTTCCCATCTGTTCCTCCCATTTGTGCCACTGCATTGAAAGTCAATCACATCCATTCACCATTGCTTGTTCTTCCTTCTAAATCCTTCTGTGTTACCCAGGGTGCTCCAACTGCTAGGCTGAGGGCAGCTCTGCCCCATACAACACCACAATCACTTGATCACAGCACAGGACTTGGGTCAGGGATTCCCACCCACAAACATTACTCAACAGTTGTCCTTGATTAAGTCACATCTCCATTGATCACATGCTGTTTTAAAATCAATGAAGTTGGTATTTTGGTGGCTACCTGTTACTTGTAAAAAGTTCAGCCATTAACATTTGCTCACCTGACAGCCCATGTCAATCAGTTCATAACTCTCAATGAATACTTTTTTTCACAGTTTGCCTGCATAAATTTATTGGGGAAAAAATGTTTTTCTGTGCTTCAATTCCACAATATATTCAGACATCTGAGCTTGAACAGCCACCAACAGGTTATTTGCAAGCTTGCCTAGAGTCCCTAATGTCTTCCTGCTTTGGAAAGTAATCTAACAGCTCCAACAGCTTAAGCTAAAAAGGGCCATGAGGACATAAGAAAAGAATTCCTCTGTGGGACAGAGAAAAAGGGTCAGTCATTCTCAAGAAATGGAAAAGGAACTTCTTCTTTTAAGCAGTTTGGTTCTCCTTGGACATAAAGTACTTGTCTCTGCCACTGAACTCTGTGCACTGTGCTACTTTCTGTGCAAGGTATCCCTAATCACATCTGGTGTAGAAAGTATGATTCAATGAAAATAGTGGTGATTCCTCAAAATCAGTCCTACTGAAGTTACACAGATTTATCCTAATTCTTTCACTGACAGCTTATTCTTAAAAATAGCTTTTTCCAGAATTTACGATGGCTCTAAGCCATGGTTACTAAGAAATGATAATGATTATGATGGTTCCTAAGAATTGATTTGTATGCACAGGCCAACACATCTGCTTATCCTCAGACACATCTAGAGAGCACAACACACTGATCCCACATTTTTGAAATAAGTCTCTGTGTTACAGTATGTGGTAGAAAGAAGGAGGGGAAGAGAAAGGTAAAAAACAGTCTATCTAGCACATCTGAAAATGAGCTCAAGCCCCTTTTTGTTCCAGCAGCTGCCTATAATGGAAAAAATGAAGATTGGCTGTTGCCAGAAAAGCGGGCAGTAAGAAATAACAGATGTGAAGTTTCAGCAACATCATTGGCCAGTTCAGCCATACAAGGGCTTCGGAGCCGGGGTCCTCGTCGGGCTGCAGCATTCTCAGAGGTGTACTCACGTTTCAAGTGGCTGAACTATTCCTCTTCCTTTGTTGAACTTACTTGGTGACCTCAGCCGTGAATGCAATTGTCAGGAAATACTCATATCCTCGCCACCATGTGTGGGCTGTGGGTAAAGGCTCTTTGATTGAAGTTAAATGTTATATCTTCCAAAATCATTTTAACATTTCTGTTCTCTCTTCTTCCTTTCCCCTCACCCATTTTTATTTCACAAACACTTAGGGTGAGCAGGGCAAAGACAAGTCCCTCAACAGAAGATCTTATTACACAAGGCTCACAAAGAAAATAAGATCAAAGAAACCAATCTAATATAGTGCATACATTTTTAAGAGAAAGGGCAGTGGGTGAAAAATGCCCTTCAAAGAGTCAACTCCAATTACATAAGTCATTTTCAAACAAGAATGAAGTTGTCTGACAGAGTTTAAAGGGGAAATCATGAACTCAATGTCTGCAGAATATAACACAACAAGAGCAACTTTTGTCAGCTTAATATGAGAGTTTACGTGGACTTGCATTTAAATGAAGTAAAATGGAAGCTATATTTAGGTACCAGAGATATGCCTTGAAAATGCAATGTGGATCACAAAGATGACTGCTCCTTCAGTGAAGCCAATTATAAAGCAATTTTTGGAAAATATACTTCCAGTCAAGACTGTAACAGCAGCAACAGCAGCAGAAATGAAGTTGGGCTATTATGTCCTTTGCAAGCCATTGTTCTGGAATTTTCAAAACCTGGTTGTAAAATGCAGCTCTTAACAAGCCCATGTTTTCATGCTATGTCTCATCCGGTGTATTTATTACTTTTTGCAGAAAAAAAAGCAGAACTCCCTCTCTGCACCTACTTCGAGCTGCTTATTCTCTGTTTGTCCCACAGCCACAGGACAAGCCAGCCCAACAAAGTTATCTGATGTAGTTTTCCTTCCCACATAGTCAGGTTTTTTTACTCAATCAGCTGCTTACCTTGAACTCACCTTGTGTCTGGGGGCTGATGCAAGAGAGGGGAAGGAACGGGCTGAAGCAGTACTGCCCCTTTTGGCATCAGCCGGCAGTTGCGTAAGTCCAGATGCAACATTAAACCATGCTCTGAACAGTATTACTAGCCTACTGCTGGCAGAACCAATACTCAAATGTCTTCAAGATTCCACATTACACAATAAGTCCCTGAGACTTAATATCACAGCACGAGAGAAATTCTGCAGGCACTGCAACGGCACCTGAAGGAAGCCACAGACTAAAACACAGTGAGAAACGCCGAGGTGCAGAACCTGGAGCAAGCACCTTGCAAGCTACACAGACAAAAAGTGTAACAAACAATCAACTTTCCTAATACCACTTTTCAGGTTAATAATAGTCATGGAAATAGAAAGAGAGGGTCATGACAGGCAGCCCTATCCTCTCTGCCTCCCTTCCTGCAGCCGCAATTGCTGTTTACTCACTGCTTGTGGCATGGCACCTCCATGTCAAGAGCTGTGCTAAGTTCCAGAAATAACAAAATTAAAATTAGCCATTGTATTTGTTGCTCCATAAGCAAATTATCAGTTCAGCCTGGTTTACAGCATCTGAAAGTTCCCACTGACCTCCTAAAGAAAGGACTCCAAACCTTTTGATTTTCCTGGCTTAGAAACTCAATCTCTGTTTCCTTTTCTTCCCATCAGAGAGGAGAAAGGGGAAAAAGGCCCATTGCTATTTCTGTTTCTATTAAATTGAGGTGGGATGCAGTTTTAAGTTAGGGTTTTAATATCACCTTACAGTTCTCCAAAGAAGGAGCATACGAAGACCAGTTACATGAAAAATAAAAAACAGGCACACCACCCACATCCCCGCACACACAGAAAAGAGGTACTCATATAGGAAAAGCAATACAAATATATAACTTCCTATTTACTCTGGCTCTTAACGAAAACAAGTAAAACCGGCAAGACTGGCTACAGCTCCATTTTTGATGGAGGGTGGGGGGTGGAAACTGACTCTGTACTCTTATGTACAGAATACTTAACTGTATTGATATACACAAAACCATAAATCCCAAACCAAACACAAAACCACAAAATCAATTCCCTGTAGTGATCTGTATTCTGCTGTGAGCTAAGCTGGACTAACATACAGTGACCTTTCAATTACATCAAAACCATAAACATTTTATTAAAAATGATTTATTAAAAGCCTAAGATATAATCCCTTACATCATAAAAACACTGTCATGAGGCAGATGAAGTTCAAACATGGATAAGATGACATTTGGAACACCATGAGCAAACTATGGTTTTCCTTCTTATGAGAGCCATTAGGACACAAGGAAAGGTCTTCAGAACGACACTCAGCTTGCTTTCCTTTACCTTGGATTCTCCCAGTTGTTTCCAAGGCCAGAAGCACAACCCTTACCCACAAAAGCTAACTGGGACCTACGCATGAGAGCTTGATAAGTATTGTCACCTGGAGAGGAACGGGACTGGCTGTTCAAAACATGTAGTTTTCACATTTTTCAAGTTTTAGATCTGTAGTTTTAGGTCTACACAGAGCTAGTCTTACTAACCATGCAATTTTACCATCACCACTGTATGTATCCCTCTACATAGACTTCCCATCTGCTGATGCTGACAGTTGGTCTTTGTTTAAGTTAGTTTCATGCTCTTAATACACGTGCTGGTATTTTTGTTATGTTGCTAAGCACTACAGAGCTCTTAATTGGTCCAAGACACATTACTATAAAATTAGTCATACCTGTAAAGGTATCCAAGAAACAATTTGAAATTAATAAGTGTCTTTATTCTTAACTTGCAACTTCTTGAAGAGCATCAAACTTGTAAGACTGAATACCTATATCTGTGTTGCATAATGGTGCATAAACCATCTATGCTCTATCAAGACCAGCCAGACTACCATACAGTATAGTTTTCATCCCCACACTTCAGTTTTCATCCCCAGCAGCTGCTATGAAAGTATACTATGGATATACTCTGGTATATCCATAGTATGAGCAAGGTTCCAACTTAAGAAAAGTTGGTGTTTCAGCTTTTTCCCATTCAACAAAACACTTAATCATCATCTTAGTTTCTAAACAAACAGCATTTTAGCCATATTTTGATGACCCTTAAGCATATCCTCTGATTCTGTGATGAATCAGGGCCCCATATCAGAGCATCCCACCAGAAAGGCTATGGTATTAATCATAAAATAACAAATATCAGCACTCCGTAAAGGAGGAAATGATTTCAGTTTGAAGTTATGCAATTAAATGTCAGTACAAAATCACAAGTAACTTCACATGAACTGTGTTGTTTATAAGATTACTTTTAAGCACATTTGAGTCACCCACAAGCAGCAGTCAAAAGCAATTTTTTAGAGTTACTATTATAAACCTTGTATGTATTTCCTTTGTTTCCCTTGCACTATAGGTACATTTAACTTGACAGAAGGATAGATTTTGTTTCAGAATACCTGGGGCAAGTGACTTCTGAAGAATGGGCATGTGGTATTAACAGAGCCCATACATGAAGAGACATAGACCAGACTTCTCTCCTGTACACTGTAAAGAAACTTTCCAATAGCTTCAGCTTTTTGTGGGATCAAACACTAGGTACACCAGAGTGGTACCTGTTGGACTAATACACCTGTTTCAACTGAGTGGCAAAGTTGTGTGTTGTGAAACACTTACACAGAGCATGAATAAATGTGTCATGCTGTCACACAGACAAAAAAACATATACATATGGGTATCTCAAGTGAGGATGGAAGTGGTTAATGAGGTTCAATATTGTCTGAATTCCTTTTTGCTTAGGTCTTTGTGATCCTGATGTTTATAGTGGCTCCTAATATGTCTACACTTAAGAGCAAATGCAAGGGCAAAATGTGGATTTTTCTCTAGGAACCTTAATGTTGTTCAGTCTTCCTAACAACTCTGGTCATGTACTCACTATGACCAAAACTATCCTAGGTAATTGAGCACATTCAAAGTGAGAAAGGATCTGTAACATTTATTTCAGAGTAAAAATGAACAAATGTAAATGTCAGACTTGTATTTTAGGACTCTTGAATGCCCTGACAAACACTTAAAGAAGGAAAGAACAAGTTTCACTCTGAGAAGAAAGGAAAAGGGGGATGTAAAGTGCACAGGAACTATCAATTCACTCCACAAGTGCACCAGTGACACCATGAATACAGACAGCCCTTTAGACCTGAGAACAGAGAGGTTAGGAGGAGGGATTAAGACAGCAGGCAAAAAGGAAGTATACACAATTAATTGACAAATTCACTTAAAACTTACTTAAGTGCTTCTCCTGGTAAAACACAGGCAAAAATAGAAAGGTGATAGTAAAATATAATTAATTACATGAAGGTAAATGATGTCCTGAGCTGATAAGTTCATTCAAAGTTGGAAAGAAACAGCGCTAGATATTAAGAACTATTCAAATACAACTCTCAGAGGCCGTAAAGGGCAAAAAGGGAAGACAAAGACAAGGCAAGAGTGTCTCACTGTACCACATTTTGTGTGTTCTTGGTCACCAGAGTCAATAGCACGCACAACTGAATCTGTGGATGCTAAAAACTTATGTTGGCTGCCAACAGCATTGGAATCAAACAAGATTCCATAAATACAAAATATTTCACATGTCCTGGCTTGGCTATGTAAATCAGAGGGATAGAAAAATATAAAAATATGTTATTCCAAGTAACCATCTTTTGGCAAAAAAAAATGCAGTTGTTTTTTGAAAGATTGTTATTATTATTATTAACAGTTGTTGTGTTTTGATCTGCACTTACAAGGCTCTCTTTGCCAGCCTACCTCTACAGCCAGGGAAGTGCAAATAACATATTTATAAACACATTAGTAAAGAAAATTCACTTGAAAAAGTAACTGAAATTTTTAAAGCTCTTTCTCAGCCCCCGTGTTCCCTTTTAGTCACAGCAGGTACATAGCTGGCACACAGGATGTAAAGGACCTACAACATGATCTGTCTTTAGAAGGGACACCACAATTTTCAGAGAAAATTCAGGGAATTAAGAACCATAGGCATAAGATTTAACTACAGAAAAAAAAATAAGCTTTCAGTAATTTATTAACTCACCATTAGGTTTCCATGTATTGTGGAACAAGATCTGACTTTATATGTCTTAGTGTATACACTGCCATGATTCTGAGAAGTCTGTATTTGGTATCACTCATTTAATACAATAGGTCACAGTTATGTTACTGAAGCATAGATTAAACTATTTTACTTTAAATAGTTTTAGTCATTCAAGTTCAGTATTTTTTTTAACTCAAGGTGGTGGGTAGTGAGATTTCACTTATCGAAAGCAGCCATTGACACTACCTTCTTCTTTGCTTTCTTAAAATTGATGCTTAAAATTTCAGATGAATACTCTGAACAGAATCGTGGTGCTCACAAAAAAAAGAGAAATATTTAAAAGGAATAGCCTGCTGCAAATCCTCCAACCCTCAAACAGCAGTCAAGCTTCAGAGGTAGAGGGCATGTGGAAATACTAGATAATATAATCTGAATTTCTTTTACTCACCAGTGTTCCACGTCCTTAGGTCTTGGTCAACCACTTCAGAAGCCTGGCAATACCTAGAGAAATCATTCATGTAAAATGTAAGAAAGCTACAGAGCCAAAAACATTTTAAAAATATTTATGATTAGTTTCTTGTGGCTGGAATGGCACAGCTCCACTCACAAGAGACTATAAGCATGCGGGTAACATTTCACTACCATGACACTTCTGCTTTGCTAGAAATGTAGCATTCTGGACCTCACTCCAAACCACCAAGTCGCTAAAAAAAATAAGCACATGTGAAGGAGTAACACATAAACCACTACCCATGCTCAACATTGCATCTCCTTCTCTTCCTCTATTTTACTAATAATATGTGCCAAGCTTTGGAAATAAAATTAAAGATTTGTATATAACATTCAAATTCATAACAATGTTTTAAAGTTAGATGTGACTTAGGAAGAACTACAAAAGTTCCTAAAACAATGAAATAAAAAACTGAACTACATAGCAGACTCAACCCAGACTCAGCTTAAGAAGCGTACATCCAGACCCCTTCCACCACCACTCCACAGATATTTCATGAAACTCAGCAAAGAGACATGTAGTCCTCTACCCATGTTGGACTCATCCCTTTACAGACTGAGGACGGACTACCTGGGGAGCAGCTCTGCTGAAATAAAGCTGCAGGCCCGGGTGCGGAGCAGGCTAAATGTGAGCCCAGAGTTAGCCCTTTGGTGATAACATGGAAGGCCAAGAATATCGTGGTATTTACCCTACAGGCAAAACTCCCATTAATAAGAGATTATTCCCCTTTACCAGCCCTCCTGAAATACACAACTAGAACACCACACAAGTTTGAAGCAGAAATATAAAAAAATATAAAAAAGTTAATAAAATAAGGTGACCGGGGTAGGTAAGGTTGATCAGTGATGCTGAAAAAGATTTCCCACTTCCCACAATAATAACAAATTCTGAATATTTATACACACATCCACAGAGGCTATATGAAGAACCTTCCCTTTTACACAAGAACAAACTGAGATGGAAGATCAGCAGACTCATTAGAGGTGTGATTTGGCTTTTGAGAATACAGTTTTACAAGGGAAAATCTGCACAGAAGTCTTAAAAAAGCATGCTGCTGAGGACAGAGGAAAACATACTGGAGCACTGGAGAGTCAAGCAAGGCTTAAAATCACCTCTGGATTCCCGGCACACGGAACATTCCTCCAAAGAAAAAAAAAAGTAAAAACTAAAAAAAAAAGTGGCTGTGATTATTCCAACTTTTCCCCTCTGTCTTAAATGTAGTTAACATGGCAATGAAAATACTGCAGCGTTAGCAGAGACAGAGGAACTACATTTTATGAACAAAAAGGTCAAATTGTTTTCCTTTAGACTCAAGCACCTAAGTGCATGGTCAGTTTTAAGTAGGCAAAATCAATGGATTTCTGGGACAATTACAAGTAAGTTATGTTTTTAAGGAAGTTTCTTCACACGGAGTCCTGGCTCCCTAAGAAATGGATAAAACACAGACAGGGGAAGACAGGATCAGCCCATAGAGATGGCAGTAGAACAGCTTCCTCTACCTGCCTAATACACAGTTATTTTTCTCACCCAAACACAGTAACAGCAACAAAAAAAGAGGGGACTAAGTACTATATTAAAAAAAAAAAAGAAAGTCTTTTTTGAGATTACATTTGTGACAAAGCAAGAAGAAACTGCACACACCTTTCACTCTCTCATCACCACACAGGCAGTGTGCATTTCCCTCTATTCCACAGATGGCCAACACTCAACCCAAATCCTTCCAAACAAATCTGAATGAGAAAAACACATTTGTACATTTGGTCTGTCTCTTGGGAGCTCTTTCTTATAAGTTTCAAAATAGCTCAGATGGAGTTCTACAACAGTTGACAAAAACACATAAAATCTATTTCAACTAAATTAACCTTAAATTTTGCTGCAGTAATTCCCTCTCCATCCAAAGAAAATACAACATTCTTAATTTTTAGCTATTTTCTTATATGCACGGATAAATATTTTAGTGCAATTCATGGAGAAAGAGTCTTCTATACTGTATACCATGCAAGACTATTGATATAAATTTATTTGCAATCAACAGAAGTGAATAAGCTGGACACTGTCAACAGAACACAGCTATTTTATAACTTCCCCTTGTCACACACCCTGAGTTTTTCCACAACGGGAACAGGTTATACTCTGCCTCCACAGCAAAAATGAAAAAAAAAAAAAAAAAAGAGATATATCTGCTGTATCTTAAAACATCCTTTTCAAGTAGATTTTTCTTTAGATACACTACTGTGTGATACTTCCACGTATTATACAACAGCAAGCATTCCAATCAAAGGAATATTTTCTTACTTCAGGAAGGTTTGTATGACCAATTATGTCACTATGAATAGAAATAATTCATTCAATGGGTTCTTTGTCTTTTGCTATCAATGCAGAACAGTATAAAATAAAAATAAATTTTTTAAAAAAAAACATACTATTTTATAGGCGTCATTAAGGCTAGCTTCAGAAATATCAGCAAAACAAGAATGGGAAAACATTTTCTTTGGGGTTATACTATTAGCACATTAGAAACCTCTAAATTAATTACAATAAACAAGAGAGGCAAATAACAGCTTAAGATAAATAATAGTGTTTTTTTTTTTTAACATTTCTTCCCATGCTACTTTCTTTTCCACATACACGAGGAAAAAAAAATGCAGTTCTTCTAGCATTTCTCCAGTATAATCTACCTAATTTGTTCAATCTAGATCATACCACATACTTACAGAAACATAATCCAAAGTTCAAAGCAGCATACCATGCAAAGCAATAAAATTTACAAGTTATTTCAATGAGAACAAAAAAATCTCATTTTTTACACTACAAAAAACATTTCACCCAAATGCACCTGCCCTGAAGTTTACACCTAATAAAACCCAGATGTACTCCTAATATGCTGCTGATCCATGCTCTTAATTCCTGTTTTCCCATCACACCACCTTAACCAAGAAAGTGGTACAGCCTAGTTTTACACATCATTAAAACGTTTAAACCAAATACTACATTTTTATAATCCTAGCAATTCCCACAAAACTAAACAGAATAAATACAGCAGCATTAACAGACCTGCACTGTGAATGAAAGATCCCTCTTAGCCCATTACCTAATACAATAAGCACCTGAGAGATCAGTGAATCAAATTACTACATTTATTTAACAAGTCTGCTATTACTAACTGAAACAAAAGATATGTAAATTTATTTTTAGTGAAGCTATTCATTAAAGTGAGTTATATCCTACAGTGTTTTTTTCATTTAAATTTAAAACTTTACTTCAAATAAGTAATATGAAACAGCTAGGAGTCTGATACCACATTCACTGAAATCACTGGGAGTTCTTATCTTTGGTGTTAACTGTGAGGATAAAAGACATAAATTGTTTACTTTCAGGGCTGTGTAAAAGCATTTAACAAGTCCACTTTTACAACACACTTCGTAAGTCACATCTCCACGTCACAGACAGGGACAGCAAAGCAAAAAGGCAAATCACCCTCAAACGGCAGCACTGCAAGTTACACCACAGTCAATGCTTTGGTCTTCCATTGAACACATCACTTCTGACAACTCAAGAGCAACTGAACACCTTCCCTCATTAAGACAGCAAAACTCAGCAAGCAGCTTTCCAATCTCTCCAATAAGAACATGTCCCCAGTCATCAAAAATGTCCTTGGCCCCATTTTGTACAGAAAGATGCTCTAGGTGGCTGCAGCTCAGCTGCTACCATGAGTGACTAGACAAGAAGCAATTCAGAAAGCAGCTCTATCAAACTTCTGTCATGGGCACAGTGACAGAAATGTGTCCCATGGACAGTCCAGTGCTCATCACCAGGCACAAGCAGATACCAGGTCAACCTGTAACAACAGGGAGCGAGCTGGAAACAGGCAGACCTGCAACACCACGCCAGTATGGTCTGTCAGCTCCAGCTGGGCTGAAACAGGTGAAGAGAGGACCCAGGGGAGGCTGAGCAGGGATGGAGAGGCCCATTAGTGCCCTCAGGGGCCCTGACATTTGTTTGCTAATTAAATACTCTTACCAGTAGCATGTTCTTCAGCAATGAATTTGAAACACTTGGCCAGCTCAGGCTATTCTTCTTCCTAAATGTCAAATGGTTTAATAAATAACAACTTCTGAAGAGTATTATTAGCATCCAAATTATTGCCCCAGATTACCACACACTGTGGCCTGCAAAATGCTAAGTTTACAAATAAAATAGTTTACTGGCAGAAGTGGATCAGAATGACTCCAAGTGAGACAGCTCAGTCATCTTCTTGTGAAGGCCTAGAGATGGTAACCTTGGAGTTTTGCAAGCGTATGTAAGCAAACAGCACACCATTGTATTTAATTGGTAGACAGCCCAGGACTGTCACAGAACACGGCAAGGCTCTCCCATCATGACAGTTAGAGCAGAAAATTGTTATCTCTCTCACACACACACACACACTTTAAATCAACTGCTGCGGGGTTTGTTTTGTTTTCAATCCAGCACCTCTTTCTCATGCCAAAGTTATATTCAGAGTATCATCCCAGTGATGCAAGCTGTGACTATTACAATTCAATGAAAACAATCAATAAAGTTTTCAAAGGGCTTTATAAAATTCCTGCATTTTTGAGTACTCCTGCACCACAATCTAATTAGAAATCTGTTCTGTGGTTTCAACTGAAATAAGAAATTCTCTTAAGCAAAATCTTCCCCTCTTCATACCCCCACCTCCCAAAAAGCAGAATCATTTTAACATTCAAATTGCTTTACATTTAAGACAAGGTTTCTAATAGAATAACCAAACATTAAACCAGTAACCAACTTACTAAGGCATGAATAAGATTTTACAAGACCTCAAAATACACTCTCAAACTGCTCTATGGTGCCAGGAAAACAGCACTGTATACCTTAAGCACATATTCTGTACTGGACTTATTTCCTGGCTTTCCCCTCAGAGTTTTCATTTTCAGAGATGCAATAGTAAATACACACTAAAAGTGGCTTATAAAATTAAAGCAACTATAGATACTAGTAACAATTCTTAGTAACCCATGTCCAGAGAAGGGCTACGAAGCTGGTGAAGGGCCTGGAACACAAGTCCTATGGGGAGTGGCTGAGGGAACTGGGGTTGTTTAGTCTGGGGAAGAGGAGGCTCAGGGGAGACCTCATTGCTCTCTGCAGCTACCTGAAAGGAAGATGTGGGGAGCTGGGGGTCTGCCTCTTCTCGCAGATAATTAGCAATAGAACTAGAGGGAACGGCCTCAAGTTGCACCAGGGGACGTTTGGGTTGGGTATTAGGAAAAACTTCTTCTCAGAAAGAGCAGTCAGGCATTGGAACAGGTTGCCCAGGGCAGTGGTGGAGTCACCATCCCTTGGGGTGTTTAAGAAAAGGGCAGATGTGATACTTAGAGACATGGTTTAGTGGCAATATTGGTGGTAGGTGGACAGTTGGACTGGATGATCTTAGAGGTATTTTCCAACCATAAGGATTTTATGAAAACCTTCCACAAGTGCAAAGCTTCTTTTTAATATGAAACACTATAGTGATTCATTTAATAACCTTGCTAAGTCACATAACCTAGAACTTAGACTAGTTTCAGTAGAAGGAACTTGCTTTGAGGTAAAGCTTTATGGCCTCTCTGAACATTATCCAGCCAGTAGGCCTATCGTGCACTCAGACTTTAATTCAAAGCTAAAAAATATAAAATACTGCTTAGAACACCGTCTTTATTGTCCCTTCAAACTTAGGATATTCTATGATTCTGTTGATGTCTCAGAACTGATTTTCAGTCTTGCAGAAACAGAAGACGAAAACCAAATGCAATACAAAGAAAAAATAAAGAAAGAAGAAACACTGGGCAAGATTCCATGTGCCTGTCTTGAGTGTTTCAGTAAACTCTTGTTATTAAAACAAAAACCCTCACTCAAGTTTTATCTGCCCAGCATTCCTGCTCTGGAGAACATCCTGCAGTTTCTACAGATGCCTGAAAATTCTTAAGTCATCTCCATCCAACTTGCTTTTCAAAGGAACAAATCATAGTCAGAAATGATTCCCTTAAATATGCACCCTTGGGCTTCGTAGCCAGCAGTGACTAACTTTTACATTCCCCAGAACAGGTATTCAATGTGCCAGAAAATTTATGGTAATCATAAGATCACCTGATGAAAGGGTGTTTGTCATGAAAAACATCCATGTTGAATTAGGAAGAGAGGACAGCTGAATTGATCAAGGGAGAGTTGAGAAAAGATGCAATTTTGCCTTCTCTCACCTAAAAAAAAAAAAAAAAAAAAAAAAAAAAAGTGCTAAAAATGAAACATAATTGTTTCCTACGGTTACTGTAAGGGGTTAAAAGGTAAGAAAAAAGAAGGGATACTTGAAACAAGCTGATGTTGGAGCAGGAACATAATAATCATAAAGTAACTGTGAACGTATCTAAGTTGCACATTAGAATATTACTTCTATGCCACCTGACAGATAAAGATTCTACAGCAGCCTTTAAAGATAAGTGGAGACAGGAAGCATAGTTTTATGTCAGAAGTTGATGACATTATGAAAGGAATTGCATACAGCCCAATTGCCTGCAATACCAAGGGAACAAACTCGAAAGCTCTTCTCATCCAAAGATATGTACATTTTTTTACAATGTGTTAGCACACCCTTCAATCACCTCTCAGAAAGTATGTACTTAATACCTTAAATCCACCCCAAACCCCGCTGTTAAAAGTGAGACACACATTGTAAGTTCATTTAAAATACTCTCAAAGTATTAAATGTCAAAAATGCAGTTTCTGATCTGAGCTTTACCAGCCCTACAAGATTATGGAACTATTAGCTGTGTCCTGTTGTTTTGATTCTGAAATGCTGCAGACAACTGCATTTATTAAGAGTCTTGAATCTGCACAAGAGATCTACATTGAATAAATTCACAAAGTCACGTTTAAAGAACATGAAATACTTGGCCATTTATGTCATTCTAGACCAAGACTAAAAACAAGACATGGAGTGGTATAAATATGTTTATTTTTAATATGATTAGCTCTTTTGTTTTTTGTGAAGTGTATAAACAAAGTAATATCCATGAAAAAATATTTCGAAACAAAACATGAAAAACTAAGCTCAAGCAGACCTCCATAAAAACAAAGAAGGAAGAAATTGGTCAGTTCACAAAGCACAAGCAAAACGGCCTTAAAAATCCATAGGAAAGATTTCTTTAAGGATGTATAAACTCTGCTTTAGCCTTCATAGAGCTCTCTACCAATTGAGCTAACAGACAACACTTGACCAGAACATTTACAAACATATCTGAAAATTATTTCTGTTCCCTCAAACTCCCAAAACATTGCTTTTTGCTGTTTTATTAGCAATGAATATTTTAATTGGCATCAAACACTTCCTTGCTAACAGAATAAACCTAATGATGAATATGCAAGGTGGTGACAAGTTAAAGACCAGCCAAGAGGGGAGTGAGATGGAAGGCTCCCACTCCAAACCCTTGGAAGGCAGGAAAATGCATCAGTACTAATTTCATGCCCCACTCCAGGTTTCAGGGCCAAGAAAATCTGCAACTGAGTTCACAGCTCTCTTAACCCTTCAATTTACAAGGCTATTTCTAAAACTTCCACAGGAACTCAATGACTTCCAAGCAACCACTATCAGATTCTGAAATAAGATGTAACGTTGCTAAAATTTAAGAACCCAGAGATTTGTTATTTTTTTGTTTTGTTTTGTTTTGGGCAAATTCATGGTAGCACATTATTTCCAGTTTATGTTGGATCAAATAACCTAGAAAAAAATATTCTATGTATAAATTATATATTTTAACAAGTTTCAATTCTGCAGCAACTGAAAACATATTTTTCAAGACATGTATATGTATGTGTGAGAGAAGGCAATCATATTGGGAAAAACTATGAATAGCCCAGCTTCCATGAGCTTTCTAATGAATTATGAACAAATTAATTGCCAAAACATGAATCAGAAAATTCCTTAAGTCTCACTGTCTGGTTGGTGCACTAATTTAAATCTGTAATTTTGTAAAGCTTTAAACTGTAAATTTGAGACCTTCTCTACTAACCTTTTCTCCCCAGTAACTAGCTTTCTGAAGTCTGAAGTATTTGTATGGGCAATCTATCATTTTAAGGGATTTTTTCAATGCAGGCTGAGTTTCAGAACACAACATTGGTGTATTTTCTTACATAATTGTTTTCTTATGGTATTCCAGCAATCGAATATTGATTCGAAACCTCTTGTAGGCAGAGCTGGCTGCTTTAAATTATTGCTTTTGAAAATGCACAGATGATATGCAGCTACTTTACTCCCCAATATCCTTTGCAGCATCAAAAGAGTTTTCAAGTAAAGGAAGAAAATTATATAGATATTACAGATACACACAATCTCTTTCATATTCATATACGTAATATATTCCAGCTCAACTCAGGTGGTCCCCAGAGGTTTGGGCTCTCTAGAAAGAGTTAAGTATCTGAAACAGACACTTTTCTTATTCATTTATTAGTACTGTTTTCAAAGGACTGTTCAGATAATGAAGCTCAAGAAAAATGCAAATTCTCCACTCCACGCTCGACTAACAAAGCATCCAATCATTCCTACTGAGCTCCAGTTTATTTTGTATCCACATGTAAGTGATTAAGAGTACATTGTTTGAAACTTAATTCCACATCTGTTCTTCTGTGGGACTTGGAAAACTGATGAATTTTTCTGATAATTGTTTGCAGAGAGGATAATCACAAGCATATGTAATAGTATCCCAAAGTGTAAGGGGAAAACACCATGAGTCTAAGGAGATTATTTTTTTGCTGAATATTTTAGTTTCTTTTCTAAGTAGATAAAATACCTATATAGCCCTCCATTATAACATAAAAAAATAAAAGCAAAGCCCAACTTTTCTTTCTAACAAGTGTGGTTTGTTTGTTTGTTTGTTTAAAACATCCCCATAGTTTACCCAGAGAGCTAAAATCCATTTTGTGGTCTGCCAGGTAACTTCAAAAAATTATTCAAAAGTGACAAAAGCAACAACACATGAAATACATGGCTTCTTCATGAAGCCATTCATCTATGAGAGAACTTTCTACTGTTCAGAGAGTCAGCATGGATTGTGCATAGATCATACATTTCAATGATAAGGACAGATTTTCTTTAGATCTCTAATGAAATGCTGACAAGCACAGAAAAGTAGATAAGAACTCTTCACTGTTTTTGCTAATGTAAGTGCAGACAATATCAAAGGGTATTGGGGAATGTAAGGTTCAAGAAAACATTTTTCCATGTGAGATGCAGTTGGATGCTAAATTTCTCATTTGCTCAAGAAATCACTGGACAAGTTAACGTCGGAAAGATCCACTGAAAGTGATTCAACACAAACTTGCTGCCTTTGACTCAGTACATCCTTGAGATGCGGGACAATGGATACTACAAAAGCATCAGCATATATTTCAAAAGCATCAGTGTATATTTGCGCTGTTTTCTAGGCCACTGACTATCACTATATACTAAGCTAAAACCTCTGGTCTATTTTTTTTTTATTTATGGCCTTATTACATTATCTTACATATATATATAGGTCAAGTGAAGGACCAAGATAATTGACCTTCACTTTGATAACAAGTACAAGAGTGACATTAACTGTACTGATTCAGGAAGAAATTCATAGGGATGTCACAAGGTAGCTAAAAATGCCTTTAAAAAATAAATAAAAAAACTTAATGCTGAGCTTGAAGTAATAATTAGTCATCTGTGAGGACATGTCAAAGAAAGGCCAAAATTTCAGTTCAGTCAGAGCAAACTGATGAGTCAGTTAAAGAAACCAGATACTGCTGCCAACTTGTACAATTTTATTGTGAACTTCCTGATACTTGATGATTTTGTTAGACAGCAAATGCCAGAGATACATGATCAGCTCACATTTTAAGAGGTGTTTTCAAATTTTTCTCTGCACTCACTAGGACTAGAAACATGGATGACATCAGAAGCTCCTCACCCCCCCCCCCAAAAAAAAAAAATCTCACTTTAATTGTAAGATCAAGAGAGTATTTCTTTTCTTTCTTTTCGGTTTTCATTGTCCTTTTTTTTTTTTCCTCCTCCTTTTTCTTTGCTGTTTCTGGCAATAGTGAAAACAAGGTTAAAACTCAGAATTCCCACATGTGGCCAGTTCTGAAACACTGTAACACCTCAGATGAAATAGATTAAAAACATGAATGAGAACTGGGTGGGCTTCCTAAAGCAGAAAAGGCACAGGAGAAATAAAATTCAACTAACAAACTAACAAAACACTTATAATGTGTAAAAATACACTATGCAGAGAAGGCAAAAAGTCTGTCTTCTACAGCAAAGTAACTGCTGGATTTTAAAAGTTTTCTGCTAAGCAAAATTGCTATCTTGCATTAATTAATTAAGGACTTTGATTTAAAATGTGTAGGATAAACCACTCCATAAGTCAGAAGACACAAAAATGACCTGTTGCATATGATAGTTATATATTTTTAATTTCATGATGTAACTTAAAGAATGCCACGAAAGAAAGATTAAAAATGCAAAGCATGTGATCAGACAACATTGTGCTTGGAAAGAAATGTTCCTACCAGATCTGTATTGAAGCTACTGGAACACTAAAAGGATAAGCAATATTGCTTGAACATGGATTAAAATACAACATTTGCCCTTATTTTTACATAAAAAGGGTCAGATTACGCAGGTGTGATTATCATACCAATCAACAACTATTAATGTATCAGCCCAACTGTATCATACCCAGCTGTAGACAATAGTGACTGAGTTTTATTGTCTCATTTAATATAAATTAATACTGTAAAGAATCACTGAAGGCTATTTGTCAGGTAAAATCAGACAGTCATTAACTGTCTGCAGACAAAGATCATGTGAACAAACAAAATTCTCTCCCACACCTCCAACCCCACTAATGCCAGGACAGCACCAAAGTTTTCACAACTTTCTTTCCATGTGCTCTAGGCACTGGAAGACAAGTACTTTTATTTATTTATGAGTATGAGTATCCTCTGCCAACAGCATTTCCTAAAAAATTACAACTTTTTTTAAATACTTACATGTGTGCATATGAATATGCTACACCCCTACATTTATACACCAAAAATATAAACTTAATGTGCTTCAAAGATGTATATGTCTGTTTTGTTGTTGTTGTTGTTATTTTATTTTATTTTTTTCCTGCTAGGGTGACCAAAAGGCTAAGCAAAATTCAGTACACGTAGCACGTAGGAGTCCCACGGGTCCCATCTACTTTGTCCTTCTGTAATTGTGCTAAAAGCTTGTCTGGAGTCTCTCAAGGCATCTGGAGTTGACACTTCTCCTATTTATCCAGCTCAAGAAAGGTCCCCTGCTTCTCCCCTGCCAATACCATGAAGAATTTAATGCATCAGCAGGGACTCGAAGCCTGAAACTCTATCCAGTATTTTCATAAAACGATTCACAGACTTGCACTGACTTCTTTTGACTTAGAGCAAAGGGTTTCCATGCAGCAATTTGGAACTAGATTAATCCACTCATTTCCAGCAGGAGGAGAGCAGAAAGAGAGCACTGTAACATGCAACCACTGAACTGATTTTAACATACTGAGACAGAAGAGAAATCCCAATCAGAATAGCTTCATGCCTTCTTAAAAAGATCACAGCACCTATTTAATGCCTCCCAGGGAAAAAAAGTAAGGATGAACACCAAGCAACGGAACAGAAAATTAAGCTGGCAATAAAACAAAAGGGGAACCAAGAAACATGAAGAGACTCTGCTTGTCACTTTACAAGAGGAAAGCGGCTTGGAAACAAATCTGACTCTACATCAACATTCCACGTAACAAGGAAGAACCAGAAGAGGAATCAGATCATAGGAGCATTCATGTGCAAAGCTGAACACATTCTCTTTATAACTAAAATAATAGACAGACAAATAACACAGAAGGAAACCCTTTCCTACCACATTTACCGATAAATTTGTCAAAGAAATGCCCATCCACACTTCCACTTTTATTATCCCATCCAGTATAATAAGTATCATAAGGCTAGTTATTCTGCATTTGGCTTTTTGAGAATGGGCTAATTTTGTGATTTCATTTTTTGATTAATGCCACTCCAGCTTTTTTAAATTGCTTGCTTGTGCAAAATGGCATGCTTGCTTTTTTCTGAAACTTGAGATGTCCTCCATTAACACAGGACAAAAGGTAAAAGTGTGTAAAATGTGAATTTTATTTAAAGTAAACAAAAAAGCCACATTGCAGATTTTCTGTAAGAAATCAGAAGTTTATTCCAATCATGTAACAGTTCAAATAAGAGAAAAGATCTCTCAAACATGAAAAGAAGTGACAGAAAATGAAAAAAGGAGAAGATGGAATACAGGCATTTCTTTTACTTCTACGGTGCTTTTTTTTTAGCCACCAGAAATCAGACAGAACTGCCATTCATATATACCAAGTCTTATGTAACATCCAGTCTTACATACTACAAAATGTCCTTTCAATTCCCAGGGCACCTATTATTGAGATCCTTAAATTTGTCTTCATCTTCCAAATTCTAGATCAAGGGCAACAAACTACCTCAGTGATCCAGGATTTATCAAATCTCAGCCTTAGAATTATCAGAAATATCTGAAGTAATCGGAAACAAGTTAGGTACCATAATCCAGAAGCACAGCAGAAAATAAATTCATTGTACTACAAAGCCCTTGGTTTACACAGTCACACATTACGGATGGACATTAGAAACAACTTGCAAGTAGCAGGAGGGCCGTTCTCACTTTCACTAACAAAATGTATGCATCTTCACAAGTCATAGACAACATAAATGTTTCACAATCACTGAACATTCAGGAAGGACACTAATATCCCAGAATGCACACTAAAGTTTTTGCAGCTCTTTCCAGTTTTCTGGAAACAAAGTTCAACCAGCAAAAACCACATTCAGGATTGTGCATACATGTGCAGCCTTCCAGCTTCCACATATAACAAGTCATCCATAGGAAATGCTACTTTAAAAACCTCAGTCAATTGTGTGTCAAGTAAAGTTCCCTGTTGTTTCTGTTATGACTAATTTACAGTCTTATTAAAAATACTTGATATGCTAACAGTGTTTTTAGGTAGAATAAACTCCTAAGTATTCTAATGAAAGATTCCTAATGATTAACTAAAAACCCAATTGCACAAAAAGAAAAAAGAAAAACAGACAGTAGTATCAGATACTGTTAATTTCTGGGTATATATTCAAGACACTTGTAACATTGCTCTCATTAGGCAAGGTACTCTGGGTGTCCCTGCTTCAGCAGAAGGGTTGGACCAGATGGCCTCCGGAGGTCCCTTCCAACCTCGGCCAGTCTGTGGTTCTGTGAATTAATCTCTCGTATCACATTGCAAGATAGAGTACTTGAAATGTGTTCTCCAGTTTAAAAATATTTCAAAAACCCTGTATAACTGCAACAAGTTTTTATTACTCCTGCAATCTAAACAGTTTGCTTTTACTTAATTAGATACCATTTTGGCTTTTCCAATACAAACAAAACAGTGTTACCTACTATACATGCCATTTGAAACACTTGAAAGAGGCGTAACATGTTTATTTTTATTTTTTCTGTCCAATATACTTACATAACAGTAGAAGCATGAACTACAATTTTTCTTCTGCATTTATTAATACTGTATACTCAATGAAGACACGGCTACAGCAGAACACCTGGTAGAAGGGGCGCCCAACAGCCCCCAGGCCACCGCCACCAGGACTTGTGGTGTGGACCAACAGAGCACCCCCACACTTCGTCACGTGAGCTCATTGGTGAACATCCCTACAAACTGAGAGGCAAGACACCACGCGAAGAATGGGCCCTTATCTTTACACAGTTAGATAACATGAAAAGGTGAGTCTTTTCCCTAAATCACACGTGACAGTGCTGCAGAGACTCCAAGACTAATCTGTTATATAATCCTACTTATTTTAGCCTTTTGTCAATGCTGTTCAAAAGTAGTTTAGACACTAAACAAACTATCAGATTTTAAACTTTGTCCTGCCTAAGCCATGAATACAGAGATTCCCCTGTCCTGCGCCTAACTTGCTGAACAGATGTGTGTTTTAATACTCAAAGTGAAGGAAAGTACTAAATAACCAAGTGTCTGAACATTGCATATTGGAGCAACATCATTCACAGTCACAGCTGAAGCCATCACAACTGCAATGCGCCAGTGGTACTGTCAATAAACTGGTTTGAAGTCAACTTTTCCATTACTTTCCAGGAAAGCTAAGTGATATTTTTGATGTATGGTGGAATCTATCTACAACATTCATTCAGTGTAAACTGCCAGAGTCCTGCCATTTCCTACAAAAGGATGGAGACCTCTGCCTTCACTTTATAGGTAATAGTACCAGAGTGTTTCTGGTACCTTCCTTTGAGGTGCTACAAAATTTAACAGAACTTTTGGAGCCCACCCTGATGGCATCCTATAACAAAATGCACAGATTTTGACTACTACGTAGTAAGATACAATACAAATTAATTCATAACTGTGCACTCAATTAATTTATAATACATAATGATTCCCTAAGTTTTCTTTACTTTTTTTCCCATAGATTTTTCAAACACATTCAAATTAAATATAGATTTTGATGCAGCACTTTGTCCTCACCTGTACTCCTCTTCCTTAGGTACCTGCTCATGGTTGTAGATGTGGACATGGCTGCTTTTCCCACAGAGCAGCCAAATCAAAGGCAACCAGTGCCAACTGATGAGACACAGCCATGCTGCTGCACAGAAAGACACCTCAGTGGTAAATTGTACCTGGGAAAACAGTCCAAGTGGTCTGGCCAGAGCAGGGACAGCTGAAGAGTCTCTGGCAGACAGAAGAGTTCAGAAACACACATTCCTCATCCAAAAATTGCCCGCCTGCCCTGCTGGCTCCAGCAAAGCAGGAGCTGTGTGTGGCTTCTGCAGCCCGAATTTCCCTTTCTTTGGGATAACAGCCCGAACTCCACCAGCAGTGGCTGAGTCCAGCCCCTCAGGAAATAAACATCTGGCTCTTGACATTGATACATGAAGAAAAACCTGCTTCTGGGTAGACAATACACAGATCTGTAATTCTGAACATTCCCAGCCTACATGTGGATTTTGGTGAAGTAAGTAACTTAAACAGCTCCAGACACTTTACACAGCAGACATCCCGAGATCTCATGACATTTAGTTCCCAACAAGCTTTTCTTGTTTTGTTGTTGTTGTTATAACTAAGAATCAAACCCTGTACATTTTCCGGCCTTATTTGTAAGGTTAACAGCTTAGTAAAATTATTCACCCCGTTTCTAAGTACTTGTGCCAACAGTTTAGGATGGTGGCACATACTGATATTAAGCTCAGCTCTCAAAGCTTCGTGCCTAACATAATGGCTTCCTGAAAAGTCAATTAGAAGCATCTTGCTCCTGAAACATTTTTTTTAATTATTATTATTACTAGTATCAAAGACCAGTCAACTAAACAGTACTTCATTTTCTCCAACCACCAACATTACTTTCTTCTTAAATAACATACGTTTCCATTATCACACTACAATCAAACTCCACAAATATTTACAGGCAGTTTTAAAAGTCTGATCAAAGAAGCTTTTTACTGGTAGTTGGTTGCCTCAATCACCTTTTTTTTTTTTTTTTTTTTTTTGACAATTTTTTAAAATTACATGCATCAACAATCAGGAACCTGTGAGGCCAGAGACTTAGCTTCATATAGCCTTTAGTCATGGCTGGTGTTTTTTTGTTGTTGTTGTTGTTTTTGTCTCTATCAAGTAATGTAAAGATGCATATCACATTTGGCTTGTTAAAATGTGTTGCTTGCAATTAACAGCTAGCAAAAAAATAAAAATAAAAATTCAGAGGCAGCTGCCGCTGACAAAAAAAAAGGAAAACAGAAACCTTCTCTTTCTGTATCTTCAAAATCAGAAGCTTTATGGAGATTCTGGAAAATTTACATTTATATAAAACCAACATTGAATGTTATGCTACAAAAAACATGTTCTTCATAAAATTGGTAATAATGTCTTTTAGGTTTAACATAGTTTTGCAGCACCAAAGTTCTTAGCAGTGAATTGCTTTTAATTCCTTTAAACCTTTATATAATCCTGTTAACTATCTACCACAAAATGATTAAATGCTTAACATTCAAGAACCCTACTACTGCAGGTCTGGCTTCTTCAATCAAAGACTTTACTAAAGGTTTCACCACCAGGCTCTTACTGTTTGAAAGGCAAAGTCTTGTTTACTGAGAACATTTCAAAGTTTTCTTAAAAGTTCATAAATACAAATTCCCCTCTACAATTCTCTTGTGAGACCCCACCTGGAGTGCTGCGTTCAGCTCTGGGGTCCCCAGCACAAGAAGGACATGAACATGTTAGAAGAAGTCCAGAGAAGGCACACGAAGATGATCAAGGGGCTGAAGCGCTTTTCCTATGAGGACAGGCTGAGGAATTTGGGGCTGTTCAACTGGAGAAGAGAAGGCTCCATGGAGAACTTATAACAACTTTCAAATACCTAAAGGTATTGCAGAAAAGCTGAGTAGGGACTCTTGGTCACGGACTGTAGTAATAGGACAAGGGGGAATTACTTTAAACTAAAAGAGGGTGGGTTTTAGTTAGATATAAGAAAGAAACTGTTTACTATGAGGGTGGTGAAGGAACTGAAACAAGTTGCCCAGAGAAGCTGGGGGTTCCCCATCCCTGGAAGTGCTCAAGGGCCAGCTTGGATAGGGCTTTGAGCAACCAAATCTGGTCAGAGTTGTCCCAGACAATGGCGGGGGGAGGGGGAGAAATTAGATAGTCCTTAAGGTCCCTTCCAAAACAAACCACTCTATGATGCTATGGTTCAAAGAAATGAATGCCAAGACAAGAAAAAGCTGAAGAGTGAAAAAATGAAGTCTGATAGGCACTGCCTGAAGATGAACATAAAGCACATCCTCTGCAGCCACAGAACAACACATTCAACGTGGAAGCCACTCTGAGTCTTCATGTTTGAGCAGTGATCCAACATTGCAAGGACAAGGAGAGAAGCCAAAGAACTTCTTGACAGCAATTTTAGGGAATCTTAGACTGTTAGTGATGCAGCTGTCATCCTTCTGCCTATGTGAAAGGACAATCTTGTTCAAAACTTCTTTTAAACGATAACTTCAGAGGGATATTTTTTTTCCATTGTAACACAGATGATCCGAAGTGAAAAAAATAATCAAGTTAATAATAAAACTAAAATGGAAAGCAAAAAGAATGGAGGTGGAAGAATATTTTAGTAACTCTTGAGGATAATAAAGGAGCAACGACCTTTCTCTAATTTCCAATTTTGTTAATGCTTATATAAAACAAATTGAATGTTTTGTCCATGTTTTTAAAAAGCTCATTATAAAAGGCAGAATGCTAAGTGTGCTTAATACTCTCAGAGGAAACGTAAAAATATTTTCAATATTCCTACAGAATAAAAACAAAGCAAAACAAAAAGCTTTAATGGCAACTTTCAGTGCCCTATTTATGAACAGATCAAGTATGTCTCTAAAGTCATCATTAACATAAATAATAATATGAAAGGAACACATATTTAAGGCTCAGGAGTAAGAAAACAAGAAATTCCTTCTAGTGCTTTTGAATATAGTTGAATATGGCTCTCTTTCCTAATGCAGCTATGCACAGCAAAGAGATGAAGGGCACTCCTTAAAAGAGAATGAAAGAAAAAATACCTTTAGTCCCTTAAAGTTTACATTAGTAATTTTATTTATAGGTTGTGCAAATTACTACCACTTAATGTAAAGCATTAATTCCTAAGGGAAAGCATAAAGGGCACACTTCCCTCACTTAAACATTTGGGGTAAGTATTATGTTTACATTGCCCCAAACAGCTTTTAAGTTCAACTATTCCACCCCATTTTACAAAAAGAAATGCATTCAGTCAAAAGGATATCTGTAAATTAAGAGTATTTTCCTGGTTCAACACAATGCTAATGGGATTTCCATTTGTTTCCTGTCTGAATTTTAAGGAAGGATTTTTTCTGATAAATGCACCTTTCTTATTTCTGCATTATTACAAAAAAAAAAAAGTTAAAGAATTATGTTTGCCAGACCCTCACCCACGTGAGTGACAAGAGCTTTATTCACAGACTTGCACTCCACAAAAAAACATCTGGCTGAACACTCTGATGTGCATATAGCTCGTTTTATGGGTTGTGCAGTTTAACCTAATGCTGAGTATTTTCATTTTCTTTCTTCACCAATTCACAGACACATGAATACCCTGGCCACTGAAACCAATCACAACCAACCACTGCAGTGACTCCAAAAAGTCCTCTGCTGCTGTTTAAGGCCACAAGAAGAGTCTCCAGAGCAGAGTAATCTCAACGCTCTTCTTGAGATCCAAGAGCCTGAGCTCTCCTCTCTGGCCAGGAAAGGTGAACCACCTCGCAGTGAGAAACACATCTAGTTTTCACTTCATGGCCAAACACCCTAACAACCTGGCTGTCACACAGAGAGCAGGTCAGCATCTGACTGCTCCAATAATTTCGTTTATCTGCAGGAAAAGACTCCAGCATGGACATCCCTCCTGAGCTGAGAGAAGTGTGAAACACTCACCGGGGACAGGTTTCTTCCCTGAACACCATCCTTGCCATTTACAGTTTACTTCTCAGGAGTATGATGCTGCTGAAACACACCCACCCAGCTTCATCCAGCATTTTTACATCTTCACTCTCTGAAGCTTTTTAAAGCTTTGAATGTACATTTTTAAGGCTTAATTTAAAAATAATTTAAATGTGTTCTAGTTTCCTACCAACACTGAAGCCCATAAGGGCCCATAAAGGCAGCTTCCTGCCTCATTTCCCACCCCCTATACTTCAGAATGCCTGGAGACCTGATCAGAAATCTCTACATGACCAAGATTTCCAGCTCACCTCTCAGTACCTTCTTTTCAGAAGCTTTCTGTTCACCCTGCCACCAGCCTCCTTCAGCCACTTTCAGCTACAGCATCACCACTGCTCTCTTCAGCAGTTTATTGCTTCATTTTTTTCTCCCCACACTGGTATATCTTCCTCCACGCCCCATTCCACCCCTGTTTTCAAAGGGCTGTGACAAGGTCTCTTACCTTGGTTACTTCTCCTGTGGAAATTAAAATTTCTTGAAACTTTACCCCTTCACACAGCAACTGAGGAAAACTGGTTTTTATCTAGTGTGCAATTCTTCCTCAGCTCTGCTTACTGGAAGCTGCAGGATTCGGCAGCTCATCTATTGAGACAGATGGGCTGGATCACCCACCCCAGGCCCCTCACTGAATCTACACACAGGAAGGGACTGTACAAAGAGTTACAAGGATACAGAGAGCTTACAAACAGCATGAGTTTTCTTAGAGAATCTGCAAATTGCACATAGACAAATTCCCCAAATCATTCCAGGCATACTGTATATATAAGCATTACTGACCGATTTTAAATCTTTTCCAAAATATATCCAACGGCTTAATGGTCTCAAGATCACACTAAGATGAGAGAAGGTACTTCTGGCTTTTCTTATTTTCATAGTGAAGTTTTAACCCCTGTGCAAATGGATGTTCAGAAAACAAAGGGTCTGGCTAAAGCCCACATTTTCTAGAGTATTATTTTTAGCTTTCTTAACGCTGAAGGAATTCACTACAGGCTCTCCACGGCATGCAATAACGTTCCCACCAGTCTCTGTTACAAATTAATGAAAAGCTGGCTACTCATTCTCTGCCTAAAGGCATCTACCATGCATCATAAATTTCAGTCATGGGCACTGAGGAACAGATCAGTGTACAGCCTCACCCTAATAATCCAGCTGAAGCTCTCTGCTTAACATTCCTTGCAGCAAGATGACCTCCTGAGCCTTCTAATACAATTAATTCTCCTGTCCTCTCCTCTTCCCCCATTGCCAGACTTCTCAAAAAGTGTCTTGTGAGCAGAAAAAATTGAGAAGTTCCTTGTTCCCCTTTAAAGCACAGGATGGTCACGTTTTTAGCTGCCACACTCTACAAAAATGTAACGTAGACTTTGAAATAAAGATCAAGAACTAAGTATTTGCAAAATTGTATCAAAAGGACTCAGAGGTGATCTCTGCATTAAAAGCCCTGCCCTAAACAAGACCTATAAAGCACTTTAGCTGTGTACTTTGGAACAATGCCTAGAAACAAAGCTGCAAAGAACGCCTCCACGCCCAAATCAGTGCTCTTCGGCTGATATTTTACAGCAAAGCAAATATAAAATTATAATAAAAATCACTTAGCTATGAAAGGAAAAAAATAACCTTAAACAAGAACAAAAGTGTTGGATATACAAAGTAAATTTTTAAAAAGTGATAAGCGCTTGCTTAAATCAATTGCTCCTGCTAGTATCAGTGGCATAGCTTTAAACTATTACAGACTGCTACAGGACAATTCAATTTTAAAGCACTAAAAATGTTTAATTATAGTTTCAATGCTACTCTAAATTTGATCTACTGGGCTTACAAACCTTGCCAGTTAGAATTCTCAGTTTCTAAGTAAAAGGGACATTAAACAGTTCAAATAAGGAATGAGCCAAGGAACTGTAACAATGTAACTTAAACACTGTGTGAGTTACTAAACAATAGCACAAGTGCAATCACTTGTACTACTTTGAAAACCATGGTTTAAGTCATCATTTATGACCACTCCACTAGAAAGCATTAGCCTGCTTGCCAAAACTTGTGGTTTGCTTTCAACTTCTGTAACTCAAAGCAACACTGACAAAGATGCAGGGGAAACACCCATAAAATATTTCCCCTTAAATTTAGGCTCAGTTATTCATAGCAGGCTACATATTGGCCCCCTCCTTTCACTTGCTGACCTGTTTTTTATTCTGCTTTCCAGCAGACTTTCTTATCCACTTTTTAAATTCTGCACGGCATGCAGATCCAAGTAACATTTAGTAGAGAATGACATAGTCTAGTGCGAACTTTTGTGGAGCTGCAAGCTGCACGTCTCATTCTCCACACAAGCTAGCAGGCAGTAAGGACAACCACACCATCCATTGAGTCCTTTTCACTGCTTATGCTCTCCATACTATATATGAAAAAATCAAACAAAACAAAGAGACATATTTCAGCAACTTTTGGAGGAGTGAAGTCTGAATTATTTTAAGTAAAATTTACAGTGTGTTTGGCTGCTAATGGAAAGCTTGCAACTAAAATAAACCCTTATATGGTAAAGAATTCCTCAGCTATGGAAAACTAATTAAAGTAGTTCCATAAGCTCTGCTAGTAATGAAACTTATTTTTGTCAGATTTGTCCTTTGCAGTTTATCAAGACTTCTGGCAGCATATTTTATAGTCTTCCCTGCACTTGGTCAGCTATTTTTGTAAAATACAAAGGTACCCTGCTAGTGTTGACAAGTCCACCGCTCTGTCAATGGCTGTAATCAACCATATGAATGAAAAATTAGAGAAAGAAGCACTTAGAGACCCCAGTCCAGAAAACTAACAGCTCATGGAGGGAAATATAATGAGGCTGTACAAAAGACACTTACTGGCAGGAAGGGCTATGTGCTAAACACACTTGATATTCCTTAATATCACAGAGTACAGTTTCCTCCTAACACAGGAATGAACAACTGAACAGGACTGGGACATTTTCGTTTGGGCCACGTCCCACCAGCCTCACTACCTTCCTACCACCACCTCACATTCAACATTTTGATGTTTAGCAGAGCTCTACGCACTTTTCGCTAATCCTCCACGCTGCATACACTGCTGTACATTGTAAACCCACAAAGCTGTACACGCACTGTCCTTTCCGCTACTGTATGGTCCATATAACCTCACTCCTCTGAGCAAGGCCAAAAGGGTACAGCATAGCCAAAAGGGGAGTAACATTGTGTTTGATACATTGCAGACAGGCACATATCACTGGCTGAAGGGGAAGGTAGAGGTGAAATTGGACTGCCAGGGTTTTGGGAAAGATTCTGCTTACAGGCTCAACAAATTTGGGTCATGATTCAGATCCAGTTCATGACCAGGTATAGATGGACGATTCACTTTGGAAACAAAAACAGGTGTTTGTTATTTTACATTCTGAAATAATTTTGCTCCTATTTAACTGAAATTTTACTTCTTGTTTCTCAGACACATGAGCTGTTTATCAACATATTTATTAAAATAAGATGATGTAGTAAGATTGCCTTCAGTGTTCTCAAATCTTTATAAAAAATAAAAGGAGAAACCATAAAAATATAAAAATATAGCTATTACAAGTGTATTGCAATGACTCTGTACAGCATACAAAGAGAGGAACTTCAATAATATTCTACTTGTGGAATTTATCATTTTCAGAATTACACTGGTTCCTCCTTAATTTATAGGTGTAATCTAATCCATAATAATCACACACAGGCATTAATTGGAGGTCACAGAACCTCAATTAACTAAAGAAATCTTAACCCAGTTTTACTGGCGGGAAAGTAAAAAAAATATAGTGCCTTGGCCACCAGCAGTGCTTTCACAGTGTTGTGAGACTGACTGGAGCCCTGTTAAACTTTCCAGTGCCAAACAGACTTGAAGTCTTCAGCAAAGAAGAAAAATCACAAAGAATAAGAGCACAGAGGCTGGCAGAATGACTGATGTATGGAAAAGTCGACAAGCAACCATTTCTCACTAACAAACAAAAAAAAACAATCCACACGCTAGAGGGCAGCCAATGAAGTGGTAAATCTGAAACAAGGAAATGTTTCTTTCTTCATAACCCATAATACTTAAGTTAGCAAATCATTGTACCAAGACCCTGGACACACACAAAGCATAAATGGGCTCAAAAAAGAATGAAATTCTCAAATGAGAGACGCTCTACTGCTTATTTAAACCAAACATGCTTAGCTTTCAGCTAAGGCAGTCCCTAAAACAGTAATTAAGGGACCCAACCATGGGAAAGGATCACTATATGTACACTTAATGCACTTCTTACATTTTTCTCCCAAAGCACCTTTACTGGCTGCCTTACACGAGAACACTGAGCTAAATGGACAGTTGGTCTGACCAGAATATGGTTTTTCTTCTATTCTCATGAAGTACTGGAAAAAATGCCAAATGAAGGCATACAAGCCAACATGCACAAAATGTATAGAGACATTAGTGTTATTCCCCTCCCATTAAATCCTCTTCCCCTTCACAAGAAGCATTCGTTACCATTTCTGCAAACAGCCTGATATAATGTAAGACAACAGATTTGGACAGTTATGTGTAAGTATTGTGAGAAACAAAAATTACAAATGAGAAAAATGATTTTACCTCTTTCAGTATCTGTGATTTTATTCACTGCTGAGAAACAAGCCATGATCCACAGCTAGCTCTCAAACAGGAAACCAAATTAGGTACAACCCGATTTAAAGGCTGAGGTTGCTTTCTGTAAAGAGGTTAAATACCAGTGCACTTTCACAACACTTTTCCAGAAAAAAAGTTCCAAGACTGGACAGGTGGATCTCATCTCCAGAGTGTTCCAGTACAGTACATTGATCTTACCCAGTCCAGGGTAGAAGTCATTTAGACCAAAATTTCTGCTCCCTTCTTGTCATAAATATTACTTTTCTTTCAGTTAACCATTACATTTCTGTCAAAATATGCATCACTTCAGTTTTATCTAGAATTTTGGTCAAAAGCAAGTCCACTGAAGGAATAGAGCACCTCACTGCTCTCTGACACAGTATTTCCCAAATGAACTACGCCCCTGAGGAGCCTGTTCCAGCATGCGACAACCCTCTCAGTGAAGAACCTCTTCCTGATGTCTACCCTAAACCTCTCCTGCCTCAGCTTGACACCATTCCCATGGGTCTTATCACTGGTGACTAAGGAGAATAAGTCGGCGCTTTCCCTTCACTCCCCCTCATGAGGAAGTTGTAGACGGTGATGAGGTCCCCCCTCAGCCTCCTCTTCTCCAGGCTGAACAGGCCCAGTGACCTCAGCAGCTCCTCATATGTCTTCCCCTCTAGGCTCTTCACCACTTTCATCGCCCTCCTCTGACCACTCGCCAACAGTTTTACGTCCTTTTTATACTGTGGTGCCCAGAACTGCACACAGTACTCGAGGTGAGGCCACACCAGCGCAGAGTGGGACAATAACTTCTCTCGACCAACTAGTGATGCCGTGCTTGATGCACCCCAGGCTACGGTTGGCCCTCCTGGCTGTGAGGACACACTGCTGGCTCATATTCAGCTTGCTGTCAACCACAACCCCCCAGATTCCTCTCTGTGGGGCTGCTCTCCAGTGTCTTGTCACTCAGTCTGTACATACAGACAGGGCTGTCCCGTCCCAGGTGCAGGACCTGGCACTTGCTCTTGTTGAACTTAATGAGGTTGGTAATTGCCCAGCTCTCCAGTCTGTCCAGATCTCTCTGCAAGGCCTTTCCACCCTCATCCGAGTCCACAACTCCTCCAAGTTTAGTGTCATCAGCAAATTTGATCAAAACATCTTCTAGACCTACACCTAAATTGTTTATAAAAACACTGAGGAGGACTGGCCCTAAAACGGAGCCTTGAAGGACCCCATTAGTGATCATCTCCTACAAAGTCTTTCACTTCCTATGAGATGTGTCTCCCACAACCGCCCCCCCCCCCCCCTTCTTTTTTACTGAGATGAAACAAAGTCACTTCCTTCACATTTTTCTTGTAGGTCATATTTTCAAAGCACTTTATTACAGCTGCTTTCTTAAAACACTCTCAAGATGTTTGTGTCCTTTAAAAAGAAAAAAGGAAAAGAAAAAAGCCAGTAGCCCTAAACTGTATTTAATACTGCGTATGAGATCTCATCAGTGCTGAGAAAAACAGCTACTGCCCTTCTTGCATGTGACATTCCCTGTCCATACATCCTGGGTGCTATTTGTCATTCAATCATAAACCCCAGGTTTTCTTTGGCTACACTATTCTAGGTTTCAGTTCTTCTTTCAAAACTTGTGCAAACCATACCATCTTGTACTCACCTTTTGGAATTTGTTTGCATTTGGATAGCCTTTAGACTCTCTCTCCAAATTATCAAGATGGTAGCTTTTCAAACAACACTTTTCCAGATGAGAACACCATTAAATATTCCAGAGGGGGCACAGTACTATGTGTGAATTGTGGCTTAGTGAAAATACGCTTATTTTATTAGTTACCCTTTACTACACCTTATAAGCAATCGTTGGATTCACTTCATTTGGAGATCACAGCTTGCAAATCATGTTTTGTCATCATTCTGAACTTATCTTAATTTTCACCACGCTAATGCAACATCCTAGCTTGCTGTTGTCAACAAATATATTTTGTGTATTCTGCTAGTCAAGTGCCTAAATAAAATACATACCACCAAACAGGAAACACACTGACCTACATGAAATACCCTTTTAGCTGTCAGTAATCCATCAACACTACACTTGAAGACCTTTTCTCAACCATCATAGTGACTTTACGTGGAGTTCCCTAGCCATTGTCTGGGGATGAGGTATGAGATAGCACAAAGAATATTACATGCAATCACTACACACACACACAAAAAAAAAAAAAAAAAAAAAAAGTCAAGATATCTCATCCATCTACCAAACCTTTAATCTACAAAGCCAGCTACACTACCAAGGAAGGAAATTAAAATTGTCTGACACCATTTGTTTTTGATAAATCTATGCTGGCTACTTATAAATTTTAATCTCCCAGAGGTGCTTATAAAGCAACTGTTTAATAACTTGTTAAAAAATGTGCAAGGATTAAGGTTTTGCTCACTGGCTTATAATTTCCTTTCCTCTTAAGATTTTACTGACTGGCTTACAATTCCCTTTTTTTTGCCAATCACATTTTAAAAATAAATAAAAGAGGTATAGAGTCTAGCTCTACATTTGCCCTTCTCCAGTCCTCTAGAGTCTCCTCCTTCCATCCCAAAGACTCTCTGAAGATTCAGACAAAAGAAGGATAATGCTGACTTCAGCTTAGCAACCTCCTAGGTCTTACATGAGTATGGTAAGCTATTAAAATCAGTGAAAAAGCAAGATAAATGAATCAGAGGCTTAAACAGTATGCTGAGGTCCCTAGAGAGAACAAGAGAGGAAAATGATGGGAAACTGGTCTTTAGTAAGGATTACTCCTGGTCATCTAGATAGAATGAAATCAGTAATTTGTTGCTTAAGGGGAATCAGTGGGTCAAACATCTTCCAAAAATAAAACAAAATAAGGTTAGTAGAGCAAAAAATAACCTAAACCAGTAGCCTTATTGCTTACCTTGAGAAGAATGTTAAGGGGTAATAGACTGTTTAAACAGATGTTTAACAATGCACTTCTGAACATCTCAGTAAACCCGTTCGGCCAGATTTGGGAAGCGGGGGCCTGCTCGGGTATCGCCTTCAGCCACTCTGCTGGGAAAGCGCAGGAAGCTGGTGTCTCCATCATTCCGGTCTGAGGCAGTTACGGCTATAATGAGAGGCTATTGTACTAATGGAAATCCCCTGTTAGCTCTCAATTTCAGTCAGAACCATCTCTTCCCTGCCAAGTTCTCCCTAAACGTGTCTCAAAAGGCCTGCAGTTAGGAAATTCTCCAAGAGACTGCGAGGTAGCTCACCCTGTCAGGGACAGGAGACACAAAAAGCATTCTGACAGCTTGCCAGGAAACAGAAAGCACAGGAATAGCAAAAAGGCTTTTTATTATTATTATTTTTTTTAAATTCTCTGTATCTGCCTTGAAGTAAACAGAAATGTCAGGTTACCTAGAAAATAAGATGAACACTGGATCCAGCACATGAAAAAGACATTACACCTCTAATTTGCATTATGCACTAATCAGCTAAAGCAGCCTGTCAGTACTGCCAGTAACAATACTATAATAAACTAATTGATTTAAATATTTGTCACACTAACTTATTTAGCCTTCAAGGCATGTAAGGAAAGCATAAAAGGTGCTTCTCTTTTTTTTTTTTTCTCGAGAGAAAAAAATTAAAGAAAAACAAGTTTTTAATGAAAAAAGCTAAGAACAAGAGAGTGAAAAAGTCAAATATTTTTCCTGTTTATACAGCACACACAATTTCTGGCAATTATGCATCCTGTTCCAATTCTCCATCAATGCTAGCTGTCTTTGCAGATGTTGAGTTAGGTTAACACATGCACTAGATCTTGAAATCTTCCTGTAGCTCAAAAAGTGCAATAGTTGAGCCATTCCCTTCACCAGTACTCAGTCATTGGTAAAATATCCATACTTTCAAGTTTGACCAGCTTGCGGACTGTAATTCTACTTGTGCACAGGTACTGCACAATTTCAGCTTGTCATGTTCAACATTTCTAAGGGACTTAAGCAGCACAAGACCCCACATCACCTGTTCATTGTCAATATAGTAATATATCTTTACCAGGCATCAGAATGCTGGAGCATTTAAGAGACTTACCCAAAACCCATAGTTAGAGCAGTAACTATATCTTATCATTCAAGAAAGACATGGCTGAAATAAATCATACCCTTACCATAACATCCAAGAGTAATTCAGAAACACAGCTGGCAAGGACTGTGGATCCATGCTGGCAAAGATCATACAGGTAAGAAAGAACCCTTTCGCTGCAACTCAGATAATGCTGAAAAGGATCAAGTAATCAAGGATCAAGAGAATCATGCTAAATACCAGTATTAGCACTCAAACACACTGCTTTGAATTGCACAAAATATTTTTGACCTATAAAGTTGTATATTAGCAAAAATAAATGATTTTCCACAGAACACAAGAGCAAGAGAGCATCACCAACTTGCTGACTCAGACTGATGCTCTGGAAGCATTACACTTCCACCAATGCTTTGCCACGCCTCCAGGTACACGACCCGCTGCCTCGTTCAGTTCCCTCAGCTCTTCTGTATAGAGCAAACAGCAACACAGAGACATGCCATAACACACCTGTCTAAAGCATACCATGAGAAAAGACAAGTCAAATATTTCCAACCACTTAATAATATATATCTACTATTAATGTGACAACAAAACATCCTGGAAAAGAAAGATGGTGCCTTGATCCACAGCCCACTACATGTTTTCCTCTTTTACAATATATAGCTCTTCATTAGGTATTTGTTTGTACAGAGCTTAAATAAACACTTTGTTTAAACAGACCCTTCACTCCAGAAGGATGGTTTATAGCTCTCAGTTTAAACAATTACAGTAGTGCATACTTGACCAATGGATTGCCTTAGCGATTCACAGACTTGCAGAGGAAACATTATAGAAGCTAAAAATTCCAGTGTTTAAACTAAACAACTGCAGACTGAGCAGTACGCATCAGCATCCAGTTTTGCTTTGTAACAATTATCCCAATTAATCTGGTAGTACTTTTCCTTTAGATGTTTCAAGAGTAGTGCCCATTCCATCTCTTTTTAATGCTAGGATCATTTAATTCAAGACAGAAACACATCTACCTGGGCTGAATATAGATGAATGTATTAATAAGATTCTGCCACAAAAGCCCTATTTTCATATACATACAATACATTCATTAACCCAATCATCATAGGTATACATGCTACTATAAAGTAAAGCAAACTCACTTAATTAGAAAACTAATCAATAAAAGCACAACATGTATGTCTGAATTGTACACTTTCCCTTCTCAACCTGTTAATAAATCGTCGTCTTCATCATTTTTACTTAGGATCCAGATTTTCATTATTGGTTGGTTATGTAAATAATTCAGAATAGCACCATAATTCATTTTTATCTCAGTCAAAGGAAACCGTATACATATATATGCAGTGTATATGTTACATCCTCACTAAAATAAACCAAAAGCCAATAGCCCCCCTTCAGAAAAATAACCTGTCTTTAAAAAGAAGATAGAAATATAAATTTGATGATTTCACCATACAGACTGGCACCATATGTTTCATTTGTTTTGTTTTGTTTTTTTTTTTCCCATTTTTGTTTTTCTTCCCTCTAGAAGGACTAGAGCAAGCTCTATTATGCATGAATTCTGAAAGCGCAAGTCAGCCAAAAGTCACAAATCTCTCAGAATAGACACATCCATCTGTCATTTCACAGCAGGAGAACAATAGCAGCTTCAATATAGACACAACAGCTCACAGTCCTCATACAGCCAGACAGAAAATCTGCCTTAGCTGATTGCTAGCTGCCTTTGAAACTCCAGACAGATGTTCCTGTGTAACACCAGGATCAATTTCTCCTCTCTTGTTTCTGTGTTTTCAAATTCCTCATTTGTTCATAGCAACCAACACACAGTCAGTTTACTGCATGTAATCTTTACAGAACATTGGGAAAACCAGAAGCAAAAGAACTCAAAGCACAAAAGCACAGAGTACACTGTTCTTTAATCTCAATATTTTCTACTGTTGGGAACTATTTAAAAGTTGACAATCTACAAAATTTGGACAAAGACTTTATTCTTATGAAAATTTTATAGGTCTGTGCTTGGCAGCCTCCAGTGATCTTCTCCTTTTTTTTTTTTTTTTTTTAAGAGATGACATACCACATTGCTTTTCCACTGTCCAAAATTCAACTTTTTTTTTTTTAATTGATATATATTGAAAACAAAAGCTCCAGATAGAAAATGAATTATCTGTAAATACCTCAATTTATTCTTTAAATGATTAAGCAGGATAAATGGTAAAGCATCAGTTGTAATTCATTTTGAAAAAAGTACCAATTTACACATCTAGAAATAATCTCACCAGGCCCATCTGCAGAACCTTCATTTCAGTAGTATATGTGGTCTCATTGAGTTTTGTTTACGCAAATTTGCGAAGTCGGCTCCTTCACAATTCCCACACTTTTCAAAAGTAAACATATGGCTGCTTTTAAACAACAGGATAGTGACCATGTCATGTGCCCTGCTGTAAAGTTTTCCTCACTGAGAATAAGCCTCTAAAACAAGTCTGTCTGCCGTCATCTGTGGAGATGCTGCGAAAACGTATGCCTTGGAGTGACTTCAGAAGTCAATGGTTCGATTTAAAACTGAACAAACCCAAAACTAAGCAAAAAAAAAAAAAAAATCAAACCTATAAGATAGAGGCTGACACATCACCATTTAACAAAACCTTACCTGCTTTTGTTTAAAACTGATACCATCTGCATTTCCTCTTTTCAAGGGCCACAAGGACTGAGAATGGTGACAGTCCAGGAAAACAGAAAAAATAAGGAAGCTTTGGAAGCAGGAATAAAATGTTCTAAAGACGAAGACAGAAAATAATTATATGTAAATTACTGATACTTTGCAAATTACCATACTCTGCATAATCATTGAATTTCAAGGTTTCATTTAAAAAAAAAATATCCATCCCTCTCAAATATCTCTGAAAACTTTACAGGCACTGGGTGTAAAGTTTTCCTTACTGAAACCATCCCACTTTTTGAAATTGTAAAGGAAACTTGCTTTCTTCTGACATCCCACAAAGATGTCAAGTCCCACTTAACTAGCAAAGACAATTAATCATGCTTTAACAGTCCCTCCTTTAAAGTTTGCTGGATGGGGACAGTATACAGAACTTCAGTAAGGATTATCTCAAATCCCAAAACAGAGTATGGCAGAGCAGAGGTAAAAAAGGCACAGAAAACTCTTTTACAGGGGGGTTTATTTTAGTTTGGTTTTGTATGTCAGGAGTTGTTTGCTTTCTCTTCTGTGCAGAAGCCTAGAATAGCCTGAAGCCATGGTTAGCACAGACTGAACAGAAGTAGGAGTGCAGCTGGAAAAGTCAAAAGGTAACAGCAAATCCAGTTCCTCACTGATAAGCCACCAAAAGTTAAGCCTGCCACAAAGGAAAATAAAACTGAAAAGCCTGCTTGTCACTTGTCTCTGAATCTGTTGACGCAGTTGGTCACCTTCATTGTGCTTTGTGCTATTCTGGAAACCTGTATCATGCTATAACGTACACTACATCATCCAGTAAAAGGTGATTTCCTGAATTGCAGATTATTTTTAACAAACTTATTTCATTCATCTTTCTGCAACGCAGGCTATGTTCTACCTAGAAACAAATTCAAACTCCAAGAGGACCATTTCACTGTTTAGACATGTATCTAAGCAGAGTCTATGCAAGATTATCCTATAAAGAAAACAGGGGTAAACATTACAGTTCTTCTTTTTTTCCTTATGTAAACATCCACAGATCCATTTAAATGGGACTCATGCCTCCAGGAAGCAGAGGACAGAATTAGTCTTCAGGTGCAGACATACAGCACATGGCAAACCAACATCATCCTCCTTTGTCTGCTGTTCTCCAGTTTTCTGCCTCTCCTGTGCTTCCACAGAAATCAGTTATAATATCTGCAGCACACAGGGGATTGAGACTGAAAAAGGAACGTGCACAATACTGAACTAGTGCTTGAACAAGGAGCTAGTTGTCTGTCAAGTTGTACAACCGTTCTGGGCAGAAAGCTCCTAAGGACAATATTGATATTAAAATGAAGACAGAAGAGTTTTTGAGTTAATGTAATAGAATGGATGGGTATGACAGTTACAAGAAATGGTTTTATGATTAAGAAACATTTATTTTTTCCTACGGAAGTGCTCAAAATCAAATAAAATCTCCCAGTGGAGATGTACTAGATCTCTAGATACAGCAAGACATTTTAATATAGTGTTGGGAGAAATTAAGTTACAATCTATGAACAGCAGGGTTGGAATAAGATTTGTGCCTTAAGGAAACATTTGATGTTGGGATCCTTGCAAAGAATACTTTTCTTGCATGTGCTAATATCATCAGTATTTCATCATACTTTTACCCCAAAGTCTCATAAAAAGTCATTATGTTTCACGTATTTAGCATGGTATTTAAGTGATGGACTTTACATAAACCAGTACATCCACTTTCTCACTTCTTTCTGGAGCCTAGTCCAGCAACATACCGCATCATCCAAACATTCATTTTAAATCCATGTGAACTCAAATAGAAGATTCATCAGTAAACTCCATCTGCCAACGTGCATTTGTAAGGCATTAGTGTTTCCTTGGGGGGGGGGGGGGGAAGAGAGAGAGAAAAGCAAGAAAAGTGGTTAGCTTGTAGTCCTGACTTTTATTCCATTACAGGAGACCAATGAAAAGATGAGTTAAGTGTATGTATATGATAAAAAATAAATAACAAATAAACAAGCAAAAACTTACCCAAGTACAGCCTTAAAGAAAAACAAAAGAAAAAAAAGCAAAAGCAAGAAAAAAAAAAAAAAAACATTTCCTACTGTAACCCATTGAACACAGTATTTATAGTTTCCAGATGCATAGAGACCAATCACAAACCTAGCAGTGGGGCTTACAGTGCACTACGTACCCTGCCACTCTGACAGCTGTCACTGTCACACAAGACCTGATCCATTGTCCTTTGCAGGGAGTGTGGCCAGCTGGCAAAGAGACTGGAAGATCTGGTTCACCTCGTACAGGGGAATCACTCTGCAGTTTTCATTGCAACTACCAACACAGTCACCGGTGCACATCTGCTGGACATGAACCACTCTCTTCCTGAGTGTAAATGGAGGGGACCTTCAAATGCCTATACCCTGAAACGAATCAGGAAGACCCCTCCTAACATACGTTCTGCTCTGCCACCAATAGATGCAGATGTGTACAATCCCTGCAGCACATGAGGATGTGGAAGAGAGACATCTGTAATCACTGGATCAGTAACTCAGTCACCGAGTACGTCTCTGCGAGACACCAAATATTTTGATAGGTCTCAGGAGGAGCTTTGTTTCTGTGGTATCACTTACTCCTTGCTGCAGGCAGCAGTGTCTTCTGTCAATGTTTTTCTAAGGCATAACCTTATACCTGGAAAGACTTATCTCCACACAGCCAGTGCCATGTCTCCAAGTCACTCCTCAATCCAGAGTACTACACACAGCGGCCACAGCACCACAGCTCTCCTTTTTGCACAAAGCACTACTTAAGATTTCCAAAAAAAAAAAAAAAAAAAAAAAAAGAGTATTTTCCTCTTTCCAAAACTAACATTACTGCTACTGTAATCCTGGAAAAAGAGATACCCGGGGGAGAATCAAACGGTAATAGCAGAAGTTGTGAAAACAAAATGGCTTCCTTCCATCTGCGAAGAATAACCGCTGGGGACAGTGAAGAGGGAATGCTTTGAAGAGGAATCTCCACATTAAGAATTTATTTGGAAGTGTCAGACAGACAGCGTCCTGCTGTGCTTGTCCCCAATTATCTGGAAGTAGAAGTGAGATGGGGAGCAGATTGCAAAGCTTTGATCTGAAGCGGAACAAGGATGGTTTCATGACTTCAGTCATGTCGTGGCTGTTAGAGGCAGCCAAGACTGAGATCTGTTCCTAAAGCCTCTCATACATCTTACAGTCTTCTCTGTCCACTGACCTCCTTTGATCAAAATGACGAGTAGCCCCTTCTGTACCCAAAAGGAAAAGCATATGGTAGAAGAAAGAGGGCTGGTTTGAAGGCTTGCAAATAACCCCAAGATTGCAGCTTCAGGAGCAGCTGAGCCAGTTTGGAGGCTTCTTGCCATCCAAAAGGAAACAAGATGCCTTCTTCCTCTCTGTCGCTCCTTACCCCCACTTCCTCTTCTTTCCTTGCATCTGGCTGCTTAGTTCAACCTCTTCCACTCCCTTACACCAGCACTTGACAGACCCTCTCAGTAGGACACTACACTTAAAAGCTTGGATAGCTTTCTTCTGAGTTAAGGAGAAGGGAAGAGAAGCACTGGTCAGCAGCACAGGCAAGAACTTCACCCTGTGAGCAGTCATTATCCCTCACTCAGGTTTCAGGGATGAAGACACTGGGCAGCTCACAAGAGTGCTCAGTTTAAGTACCATCTGAAAAGGCTGCTTCATCTACAGGATTTTAAAACACTTCTAATTTGTCTCATCTGCAGTTTTTCTTCTTGTATCTTTTGACAGAAGTCATGCCCATGCATTGATTTCTGCTGATGACTCCAGACATCTCTGCTTTCTATTAAAACTGCAGTAGTGAAAAAATACATGGTCTTGGTAATTGTTCACGCTAAGGCTTTCTTCAGTTACAGCAGAACATAAACAGAAACTCCTTCAGATTTAGAAAACCTACCTAAAAATGTTATGTGCTTGCTTGTTTGTTTTAACTGACTGAAGAGCACAACAGCTCAACGTAAACAAAACCATCCACTCCTTCTTACTGAGTAACACAAGAACAGTTAAGTTCATAGCACAGCATTTCATTAAAATAAAACATCTGCAAACTAAAGTGTTAAGGAATAAAACGTTCCATAAGGACAGTATGTGACCTAAATACTTTGCCACAGATGTGTTCACAGTATACTGTGTAGTAACCAGCAAATGGATATATTACAAATATGTGCATAAAATTATCCCATTTCTGGGACAAATGAATGTTTCACAGTTTTTATTGGAAAACATAATGCCTCCACAGATTATTGTGCTAGTAGGCTGCTGCTTTTCTCAAATGAAAAAACATAAGTAAGTTTAAAGAGTATGATAATAACAGCTAATGATTTACTGCCTGATCTTTTTTTTTTTTTTTTTTTTTTTAGAATTCTTAAGATTACAAAACCAAACCAAACCAAAAAAAAATAAACCTACAGCTTTCATGTCCACTATGATGCAAGCACACAGGATCTCCTAAAATACCACATGTATTTTAATCTGTGGTTCAGAAAAGGCTTAATTAAAGAACAGGAATTTCATTAGCCTAAACTTATCTACCAGGTAACTAATTTCCCTGATTATATCTGAACCCATATCTGATCACTTGAAATACGCCCCAAGTGATAAAACACTTCTGTTATGTAATTTTTAAATCAGAAAATAAAACAGTTATAAAATCTTCCCGTTTACCACTGTTCTGAACATCACCAGATGCTTTTTAGTGGTCAAATGACCCCCCAAAATTATTTGCCTCATACCGTCTGAATAAACCTACTTAAAGGAGAGTACCAAAACAATGTTATGGGTAAATGTGATGCCCAAGCTTCAGAACTTCAATACCCTCTGAAACTAAATTATCTCCTGATAAGAAACATCAACAGCTGGCCATTACGGAAAACAGACCTTTATCCTTCTAGAGTGATAACAAAGTAAATGGTGACATTGGAAGAACCTCCTGTCGCAATCGAGATAAAGAAATCTTTCTCTGATAAGCCTTCATTTGCACCCTTCTTCAAAAGCAAGAGAATTGGCAAGCTCTTCTCTTAAGAGGGTGGAGATTTTACCAGCAATCAGTAAAAGAAGAAAACCAACCACCCTTTTATAAAGGATTTCCAAGCTTTCAAGCAAAGCACCTAGTTATTAAAAATTTACCACAAGTAGTTAATACAAATGCAGTAGTTTTTGTTGCAGATGAGATAATGACACAAAGATTCCAATAATCCTGGAAGCAACAGAAATGCATGAAGTCATACTGCGCAGAAAAATGGGCATATAACAAAAACAGCAAAAGTAGGCTAACAGCATTCAGCCTAACAACACACACCACAAGAGAACCACTGGCCACAACACATCAAAAAGCAACCCAGGGGCACTTTTTATTGATCATTTCAGAAACATGCTTCCCAAAACATGCCTGCATTGAATACCATTGGAAATAGAGTGATGTTTTAGTTCCCAGGGTCACAAGACATTCTTCATTTATGTTCCTTTGAGATGATCAGCAACCCAAATAAAAGGAAAAAAAATAATCGAGAAAAAGCCATCCTCTGTGCCGTTAGCAGTCCCACTGCTTTGTTCCTTCCCAACCACAGCAAGACTTACCTTCCTAGAAAAACTTTTGTTGTTGTTGTTGTTGGTTTGTTTGTTTTAAATAGATATAACCTGCTCTCTTCTTACAGAAGAAAAACATGCTCCTTTTCCTGATTGGATACAACACAAAACCAGTCCTTTTCTTTCTAGCTCTCTTCTGCATGTCAGTCTCATACTGCAGGTGTTGCAGAGCAAATTTGTCAGGGTTCATGGTTTTAGTTAAGCTTCATTTGGCTACTATGCTACTTACACACTAAGTACAGTGAAGCTCAGTTATCAGTTTATGCAGGATAAATTCAAACAGCTTCAAGACAGTCCAGATTTTAAATCCATCTGCAATATATATGTATTTCTGTGTCAGTGCATCTGTCATCTGCGTCTCTAACAAGCAAAACTCAATAATCCTTTCTCTGGCAACAATGTGAGATAAAATTAGATTCCACTATATTTCAGAAAATGTTCTCTTCAAACCAAGAATTCAGTCAATAAGTATAAGCCGCTTACAGCAAGTCAAACTGCTAAAATGATCAAGTTCTGACAACCCCCAAACACACACACACACACTAGGGGGAAAAGATAAAATCTATTGCTTCTTAATTGGCAAAATATTTAACCAGTCTGAACAATCACTTGAAGAGATGTTAACCCCTTGGTTCAATGTGTTTAAACATTAACTCTTTCAGTCTGCAGAAAGAATAAGCCAGTTAGCCTTAAAAAACTATTTGCAGCCTATTTCCTTTGATGTGGAAATACATAGGATAGCCACTAGCAAATGGAAACATTTACATATGAAGTAACTTTCTTAAGGCTCACTTTAATTATCTACTAGGAACCACGTGGTCTGAACACTATTTTTCATTCTTTAGGATCCAAGAAACTAATTTAAACTGATTTTCTTAAGTAAAGGCTTTACAATCCTACCAAACAACATCAAAAAATCCCTGAAAATTTTACCTGGTGAAATATTTTAACTCAATTGCTGGATAAATCTTGATTTCTTGAGTAGCAGAGATCACTCTTAGATTTTTTCATAAGAGAACAGCCAATTGTAGAGAACAAAACCAACTTTTAAAAATGTATTTTTGACTATCTCTTTGGAAAAAAAATAACTGACATATTAGCACAGCTCCAAGTAAACAGTCTTAAGTGAGTACCCAAAGAAGAAGACATGTTGCAGAAGAGACAAACTTTACCTCTAATCCTAGCATGTTTAAGAAAAACAAGACCACTTCCCTTTAATCTATGATAAAAACCAGTCAGAGATAGCAAGCAGTACATCTTCCACTGTACTGCTCATTGTACATTCCTTTTACTGGAGCCAATGGTTTTCAGCTCCTTGAAAATAATCAGGCCTTGAATACTCAAAAATGTATCACGGCGATAAACAAAGGATACATCACATACTTCCAAAACATATTAGCAAATACAGCATATTTTTTTCCTGGTGCTATTTTAAGTGAACTTACCAGCCACAGCTGGTAATTAAGTATGTCAAATTAACATCACGTTGCTTACGCTGGCACTTAAAATTAGAATTCAGAGAGAGTGAGCTTCTGAAATACAAGTCAAACAAGACAACACTGCAGCAGCCTACCTGCCTGCACCACACGTATATCAAATATGCCAGTCATGATCATAGGGACCAGATACCTTAACTCCACACTCCCAACTGCAGACACAGACTAAAAAAATGCACAGAATCAGGCTCCTTCAACCATTTTCTCCCCTCCTTGTCCTCCTAACTCTGTTACTCTTAGAATGAGTGGTTCATCTTTAATACGAGGGGCAGATCTTCCACATCTTCTCCCTTGGCAAGCTAGCAGTGGTGACTGGACATAGCTTCCCCAGCCCATAGCAGGACATGAGGTTGCCCATTTTCCATGCAAGCTCCCCATCTACCAGCCAAAGGTAGGTGAAGGTGGCACCTCTTCAACTGGATATGCTGTGGGACTGCAGGGCAGGGAAAACCTGTGCGTCCTCAAGAGAGGATCCAACCTTGGTAGAGATGACCATCACCCAGGTGTCTCTGCTCCAGCAGAAGGCAATACATGAGCACCACCTTCCATGGGCTAACTCTGCCAGCCCCACCATTCCCTTTGACACCTCCAGTTCTCTCATACTGACTACAAACGTTGCAGGCACCAAGCTCAGGTGACATGAATCCAGTGCCTGATTTTTCACCTATACATGACATTTGTACATGGAATTGCTTTGAAATTGCACCCAGCACTTTAATGACTAACTATACGATTATATCAATTTCTGGCAGAATTCTAAACCAAGCCATTCTGAAAACAAATTTATGGAAGAAAAATGAGTCAAGTGAGAGCAAGATTCAGTTTCCTTTTACATATGACTCATTTTAATTATCATCCTGCAGGCAGATCAGTTAATTGCAGGAAACAACTGATTATTCCCTCCTTTTCTTATTAGGTAAAAGTCTTTACATACTCAGACTAAAAATCTTAGCATGAACCAGACCTTATCTGACATTTCTAGCATTTTGACTTCATTTTGCACTTTGACTCTGTTTTTAATCTATTGGGTTTTTTTGCAAAATAATGGTAAGTCTACATTGCTCAGACATATCTTTCATTTGCCTTTTTTTTAACATCTGAAATCAGTTACATCAGCTAATAAAGCATTGTACTATTTTTCTTAAGCTAAGAATCCAGATGTGTCCCTAGATTTAAATCAATACATTATAAAGGTTTATTTCACAGCATAATTCAGTACACAGGATTTTCTTCAAGGCACTGCATCTGATCAAGGTTTGTTTTTATTTTTCTGTACTATAGGGGATCTCAAGTAAAGCTAATTTGTCAGGGAAGCACAAAAAAGAATTTTAATTGCTCCCCCCCCCACCACCTCTTTTTGGTTAAACAGCCAATATTATGCTGAAAATACTTAAATATCTAACACAGCACTCTGCAAATGAAAGTACGCCAAAACCAGTACCTGAAATGGACGTACAATTAAATGACAACGACAACAGCTACAGAAAGATATCTTGCCTTCTGGCCTTAAGAATTCATGTATTGCAGCTGGGAAGGGCACTTTGATTTTTACTTTTTATTATTTTTGAAGAAATCAAATACATGTGTTGGTGTTTGAAACTGGAAATAAGACATGGCAGGTATAAATAAAGCAGTCCCTGGCTGCCACAGTATATTATCAAAGAGTACTATAACTAGATAAATTATTTGGATTTACAGATGTTCTCCATTATACTGAGGTCTTCAAGACCTTAATTATTTCATACAAGAGAAGTTTACAAAAAAAAAAAAAAAAAAGTCAGGCTTGTGAGGGGAACAAATTCTAGACCACAGATTGTCTCCAAGGTGAGCACTAGTGGTCCACCAGGCTGGCTAAATAAACATGGCGATACTGCAGCTGTATGTAGGTGACCATGGTGCAGGAGGGGCTACCCGAACACAAGCTCACCAGTATCAAAAACACACTCAGACAGGGACTGGTTATCCTGAGTTATGTGAGAGCAGTCCTACGGCTCAACCAATTTCAATCATCACTATTTTATTATTGTTGTTTTTTGTCAAGACTTCTGTAGTTCTCAAAGTGCAACATCCTGACGTACATCGATGTCCACCAGGACTGTATGTTGCATGGATTAGCCCAGCATCTGCCATGTGAAAGCCAAGGATTCATCACATGGCCCTGTGGAAATACACACAGCTTCAGATATAGCTAACGTGATCTTCTGACCAACAAGTGAAACAGATGCTTACCCTATGGAGCTAGAAAAGCCTCTTATGTTCCTGTATTGGGTCTGGCTGAGATGTTAACTTTCCTTGCAGCAGCCCATCAAAAATGGCTCAACTCCTTGGAGCCAAACTCTGGATACCTCTCCAGAACTACACCTTCATGTCACTTCTTTTGCAATCAGTATTTTATACCCATTTGAGGGCTGAGAATGGGATGTGATTAGGTTTTCTGCACACCTCAAACACGTGGGTTGCCTCTTACAAACACTGTCCATTAAACCTGCACTGCAATCCTTCTGGGCTTCAGAGAGAGGGACAGAGGAAACCAGTAGATTGGTCAGGAAGATATTTATTGTGCTCAAATTAGCAAGGAATTCTGGCACATCATTGGGGTTTGCTGTCTTCGTGGGCTTGCTTCCTGTTGGCGGAACATTTTTCTGGGCACGTCCAGAACCATCTAACAAGTGGATTGCTTTTTGTCAGACAGAAGAGAAGAAGGGCTCTGTTGCCCAAGGTAACATCTGAACTCCACCTCTCTGAATATGCTTCAGGACCTTGCTGCCTTTATCTCTGGGGCAAATCCTGAGGTTGCTGGAAATCATCTCAGTAGAATAATTCTCATTTAGTGTACTTGCCAGTCCCATTCAGTGAGCTTAGTGGCATTTTATCAGCAAAAAAACTACAGTAGACCTGCATTTGCATACCCAGTCCTTTCCTGGCATCAATAGGAAAGCGTACCGGTGCAGTGCTCCTTCTCTGGACCCGCCAGGAAGCCACAAGGCAAAAAATCAGACTGGGAGAGCTGATATTTGACAAGCTTAGTCCAGGAGCCAACCTGACAAGCATGGCATCTGCAAAGCTCAGGCAAGAAAGCCTGAACCTGTGCATCAGCGGCTGCAAAGCCTTTTGTTACCCTGTCCTCCAGAAATCAGCAGCCTGTCTCTTCTCAGCTTCTGGCAGAGCAGACACTCCTCTTGTTAATAAAGAAAAGCATCTCCAAGGAATTCTCAACTGCTGGAGAGAAGGCGGAGGTAAAGCAGTCACTTCATTTGCACAGCTCCGTTAAAGGCATTTGGCTTTGGAATACGCCACGCCCCTCTTCCGTGAGACATTCCCTAACAAAACTAAATGCTTAACCATGACCAAGGGTTGAAAAACTTCCTTGGTTAACAGAAGCATGGAGCCAAGGGTGTGCATAATCCCCACCTGCAGCAGCTTGTCCAGACCCTAAGGTCCATGCCTGCTTCCCCTGCTCCTTCTGCAGGCTGCGTGGGCACTGTGGGCAGTCCCCCTTGCAGGATCAGTGCCCAGGGAAGTTCCTCAAGACTTGCCAAGGGATTCCAGGTTTCCAGAACTCCTGACCTTACTACAATTCATCTTTGGGTAGGCTCTGCCAATAGGAGGAGGAAACATCTTCTTGGTGTTTGGTCCTCAGCAGCTCTGTACTCGGACCCTTTACATTATCCTTTGCCCAGATGGGCTGTGGTATCTCCTTCTCTGGAGATAGCCAAACCCACCTGGATGCCATCCTGTGCAGCATAATCCAGGTGATCCTGCTGGGCAGGGGCTGGGACCAGATGATCTTCAGAGCTCCCTGCCAACCTCGGCCATTCTGGGATTCTGTGATCTTTCTGTACTTAATTCCACAAGCAAATTATGACACACTTGGGAAAATGCTGGTTGTTTTATACTGGTATAAATGCTTATCCTCCACTCCCAGACCTGCCTGCCAGCCAGCAGAGCCTCTGACGTGCTGCTTCTCTGCTAAGGGGTGCCCACAGCAGGATGCCACAGCGCTGGGCAGAGGCACTGGGGAGGAAGTCAACTGCAAGCAGCAGCACAGCCTCGAGAACATACTTCCCCCCTTCATCATTCAAGAAGGTTGCAGCAGTCACTGGAAAAAAACTTTTTGCCCCATTTCTGCTGACTGGTCCAGGCCCAACCTCGCTGCTGCCCAAAAAGACTCCTGCAATAGAAGCCAAGGAGAGACAGAGCTTTTCAGCTGGGTCACAGCCTGCCTGTGGCCCTGACCCTGCTCAGACACAACCTAGCTCCCACTGAAGTCCAGCCCCCTACTTAGAGGATTACAGAATCACAGAATCATCTATGTCGGAAGAGACCTCCAAGATCACCTAGTCCAACCTCTGACCTATCACTAATAGGTCCTCCACTAAACCATATCCCTAAGCTCTACATCTAAACATCTTTTAAAGACCTCCAGGGATGGTGACTCCACCACTTCCCAGGGCAGCCTATTCCAGTGACTAACAACACTTTTGGCAAAGAAGTTTTTCCTAATGCCCATCCTAAACCTCCTCTAGCACAACTTTAGCCCATTCCCCCTCATCCTGTCACTAGGCACATGGGAGAGTAGGCCAACCCCCACCTCACTACAGCCTCCTTTAAGGTACCTGTAGAGAGCAATAACGTTGCCCCTGAGCCTCCTCTTCTCCAGGCTGAACAATCCCAGCTCCCTCAGCCACTCCTCGTAAGACTTGTTTTCCAGACCCCTCACCAGCTTTGTCGCCCTTTTCTGGACTCGCTCAAGTACCTCAATGTCCTTCTTGTAGCGAGGGGGCCAAAACTGAACACAGTACTCAAGGTGCAGCCTCACCAGAGCCGAGTACAGGGGGACAATCACTTCCCTGGACCTGCTGGCCATACTGCTTCTGATACAAGCCAGGATGCTGTTGGCCTTCTTGGCCACCTGAGCACACTGCTGGCTCATATTCAGCTGACTATCAACCAATACTCCCAGGTCCTTCTCTGCCAAGCAGTTTTCCAACCACTCATCTCCCAGCCTGTAGCGCCGCTTGGGGTTGTTGAGTCCCAGGTGCAGGACCTGACACTTGGCCTTGTTGAACTTCATACAGTTGGCCTCGGCCCATCGGTCCAGCCTATCCAGATCCTCCTGCAGAGCCTTCCTGCCCTTGAACAGATCAACACAGGTGTCATCTGCAAACTTACTGAGGGTGCACTTGATCCCTCTCATCCAGATCATCGATAAAGATATCAAAGAGAACTGGCCCCAGTACTGAGCCCTGGGGGACTCCACTAGTGACCAGCCTCGCACTGGATTTAACTCCAGTTAAATTTAACTGGATTACAACAGCAGGCGTGCTTCCAGCCACACATGGTTCAGAGGAACATCTCTGCAGACCCTTACAAGAACATAATCCCCTGACACATCGCTGCCCACAAGGGGCTCAGCAGCCACTGCACAGTGTGCTTGCATTCCAGCTGCCTCAGCCCTGCACATGCCACACCACCACCAGCCTCCCCCCAGAGGGCTGCCATTCCCCCCCGTGCCCCACAGATTGTGGGGAGGTGCTCCAGCTGACCCAGCCTCGCCAAAGGTGCCACAAGGGACTCCCCCTGCAGACACAAAAATGTCTCCAGTCATCTCTGCTCAGGCAACGCTCTGATAAAGTAAGATTTCTGCTTCTCCATCGAAGGCCAAGCCAGGAATGCCATTTTCCAGAGAGAAAGCTGAAGAACATGGCAAATCGCAGCCTGCTGCACCCTGAGGGGTAAAGGCAGAGCAAACCCTGGGCTGGCACAGCCAGAAGCATCTCCACAGAGAGCTGCAGCCTCTCTCACAGCCAGATCAGTCACCGTTCTCTGCAATGTGCCATGCCCTTCACCACACTTTCCCCCTCTTTTTCTTGGGGAAGAAACCTCTGACTTCCTCTTAAACGTTTGATATTTGTGGGAAGGGAAAGGAGGAGAAAATACAGGGCGCTCTGTATACAAATGCCTTCTCTTTCTTATGGGGAGGCAGCAGGCCATCCAGGCAGTGTTCCCTCATTCCCAGTACAACTGCCTGCTTTATTCTAACCTGGCTCTCTGCAAGAACATGGACTGACGTTCCCCACAGCCTGATGTGCTCATGTAGCAACATGGAAGCTGTTCTGCAAGCTCTGTGCATTTACTTATGGTCAAACGAAGCCAAATGTCACTTTGTCCTTGTAAGCAACCAACAAAGGTCACTCATGCCTGTCACTGGGACTAGGGACCCATTGTGTGGGCAACTCCACTGGCTTCAGCGGAGCTCCCCTGCATGATGTCAGGCAGAATTCTGACCCAAAACTGGACTGATTTCAGTCACACCAAGACTAGAGGTCAGACTGATCTTACCAATGTCCTTCAGAATTTCTTTTAGGAGTATCCTTTCTTTTAAGGGAAGTGTCTCTGCAAATGACATAAAATTGACACCACTTCAGCTGCTTTCATTTTTAGTAGAGATTTGGGATTTCTTAGCTTTTCCTCAACTTCAGTATCTAGCTGAAATAAAGTTCATTTCAATGCAATTGCTGCTACAGCTACTTGATCCCCCTCCCCAGAATCACAACCCATGACTTTGGGCTTTTCAGTGTTTATTATTCACTTAGTTCTTCCTTCGCACTTCCATAGTGGGCAGGAACAGACGCGTCCTCCTGCACAGCAATGGGGGACAGCCGGGGGGCCTCTCTCTGCTTGCCCCTCCTCTTCCAGCCGCACACACAGGCAGTGATGGGACCGAACTGGGGCACGCTCCTGGCCTCTCCTCCTCGGCAGGGAGCTCTCAGAGCTCTGCAGGGCAGGCAGCACGGCCTCACCCGGACCCCAGCACGCTCCCACAGCCTGCAGCCCTGCCCAAACACCTGGGCACCTTTTCCACCACCCGGCCCAGGCCCAGGCTCCGCATCACCTGCTGCCAGCCCCAGTGATGCACTGCCCATGTCACAGCAGGCAGGGCGTGCCCCATGTCACAAAGGGGCGGACGGCCTTGCCCCAGAACACTGGCCCCAAGGCCCCAGTGGCCACGCAGGCCTGCAATGGCTGCCTGTGCTGACAGGGAGGCTGCTCAGCTGCCTGCTCCTGCTGCTCCAGCCTCAGCTCCGGACACAAATTCAACCAGAGGAATTCAGCTCCGCTCTCCTCAGGCCTTCACCTCAAACAGCTCTCAGCGCCCTACAGGACACTGAATTAAACCACCGCACACTCCTGGCTGCTCCTTTCCAGCACTGTGCTGGACAATTGTCCACGCTCTCCAGGACAGGTAACGTCACCCCAACCCACACCCCACCACCGTCTCATACCAAGCAGCTAGGTGACACACTGAGACCAGGACAGCAGTGAGCGCTCCATCAGGACGATGGGACACAGACAGCCTCGGTGAGATGCTAGACACTTGGGCAGAGAGGCAGGGGCTGCCCGTGGTCACAGGGCGATGCTGCTCCATTTGCTGCTTCTTCCCTTTCAGCCAGAAACACACAGCGATGGACCAGACTATGGCACACTCCTGGCCCCACTGCCGTCAACCACTCAGCTGGAAGGAAGACCTGCCAACGCTCTACAGGACAGGTAAGATCACCCCAACCCACAACCACCAGGGTCCATAGCAAGCAGGATGTTGACATACTTGGACAAGGACGGCAGTGACCACTTGGAGCCATCAGAACAATGGGACACAGACAGCCTCGGTGAGACACTAGAGACTCTTGGGCAGAGAGGCAGGGGCTGCCCGTGGTCACAGGGGGATGCTACTCTGTTTATTGCTTCTTCTCTTCCAGCCAGAAACACACAGCAATGGCACCAGACCAAAGCACACTCCTGGCCTCACTGCGTTTGACTACTCAGCTGGAAGGAAGAGATGCCAACACTCTATAGGACAGATAAGCAATCCCCAACCCACACCCCACCACGGTCCACAGCATGTCAGAAGATGACATGGTTGGGCTATGAGGGGCATCTCCTAGCCATCAGGGAGACATGAGATTGATGGCCCTGGAGAGAGGCTGGGAGAGCCTCGTGCAGGGGGAAGGAATGGCTTCCAGTGCTGACTGGGGGTGGCTGCTCTTTTTCTCACCTCTATTACAGCTGGACACACTGGCAGTGAGGGAATGAAGCTACGGCACGCTCCAGGCTTCTCTCCCATTGAAAAGTCACCTGGAAAAGGTGTCAACGCTCTCCAGGACAGGTAAGATAGAGCCAACCCACACCCCACCACAATGTCATACCAAGCAGGACAGTGATACGCTCGGACCAGGATGGCAGTGACCGTTCCATCAGGACAACGAGACACAGACAGCCTCGGTGAGACACTAGAGACTCTTGGGCAGAGAGGCAGAGGCTGCCCGTGGTCACAGGGCAATGCTGCTCCGTTTGCTGCTGCTTCTCTTTCAGCCAGAATCACACAGCGATGGGAGCAGACCACGGCTCACTCCTGGCCACACTGCCCTTGAGAACTCAGCTGGAAGGAAGAGCTGCCAATGCTCTACAGGATAGGTAAGATCGCCCCAACCCACACCCACCAGAGTCCACAGCAAGCAGCCAGGTGACACGCTCGGACAAGGGCAGCAGTGACCATGTGCCATCAGGACGATGGGATACAGACAACCTTGGTAAGACGCTAGAGACTCTTGGGCAGAGAGGTAGGAGCTGCCCATGGTCACAGGGCAATGCTGCTCCATTTGCTGCTTCTCTTTCAGCCAGAAACAGCGATAGGACCAGACCATGGCACACTCCTGGCCTCCCTGCCCTTGAGAGCTCAGCTGGAAGGAAGAGATGCCAACACTCTACAGGACAGATAAGCAATCTCCAACCCCCACCCCACCATGGTCCACAGCATGTCAGAAGATGACATGGTTGGGCTATGAGGGGCATCTCCTGGCCATCAGGGAGACGTGAGATTGATGGCCCTGAAGAGAGGCTGGGAGAGCCTTGCGCAGGGGGGAAGGAATGGCTTCCAGTGCTGACTGGGGGTGGCTGCTCTTTTTCTCGCCTCTGTTACAGCTGGACACACTGGCAGTGAGGGAATGAAGCTACGGCACACTCCTGGCCTCTCTCTTCCAGCACTCTGACGGAGAATTCACCACGCTCTCCAGGACATATAAGATCACCCCAACCCATTCCCCACCATGGTCTCACGGCATGCTGGAAGGTGATGGGCTTGGCCCAACAGGGCTGACTCTTGGCTGTCAGGGAGACACGGGAAGGACAGCCTTGCTGTCAGGCTGGGAGTGCCTCATGCAGGGAGGCAGGGACTGACCGTGGCCATGGGCTGGGGCTGCTGTTTTTGATCATTTTCCTTTCTCACCTTATCACAGAGCCCCCAGCACACCAAGGTCTGCCACTGTCCTCTGCCCAATTCCTCCACAGCCACTGACCTGAAGGCTGGTGAAGCTTTCTACAACCAGAGCCACCGAAGGAGCAAGGAAGCACACAAGGACCCCGTCTCTACCCTACTGTGGTCCTACAAGCACAACAGCTGGCCCCACAGCTATGGAAAGAGAAAGCTCGACACGCCTCCGCACCACCCCACCCCACCCTATGTCTGTCTCAAATGTTGCTCAAATAAAGGTTCTGATTCACAACCCCATCAGTTGCTTTTTCCTGCCCTTCCTGGGGAAACCTCAGGGCGCTTTGCCTTTTGCAGAAGGAGTGAGTGCACCAGCCTCCTCTTCTTCAGACACTGGCATCAAGAGAATTTCAAAGCAGATTAAGTGTCCTAATCTAAGACTGGTGTCTGCAGGCGTGGGTCTGGAAACCAGTGTGCTCCCTCTTTCACCAAGGGAGCACATGTGTATAAGGAAGGAACAAAATTTAACACAAAAACCTCATCTGCTCTGATGGAACTGCTTGAGGAAACTCCCCTTCCTGACATGCACTCCTCACCCAACGTGCAGCCGCTGGAGGAGCTGCCCCGCTGCTGGAAATCAAAGAGAACCATGCTTTCTGCCTGGGAAATTAAGCGCCTCTCGTAGCTTTGCTGCACATTTCTTGCATGCACCGGCCTTGCCAGAGCTGGCCATCACAGCTCACTTTAAGCCAGCTTCTTCCTAGTCAGCTTGGCTACCACCTGGTCACAAATCTGACTGCCAGAAACAAACTGGGACAGATTAAAAACAAAAGCCCAGGGGGTGGCACTACTTTTGCACATTCATGCTCCTGACTCTTGTAGGAGACGCATCCAAAAATGCCCCATGCACTGAAACACCGCCCTGTGCTGGGAGGGAACCCGCAGCTGCAGGCACTCTGAGTCAGGGCCCTGTTAGCAGGCTGAAAGGGCCCTGAAAGGGCTGAAAGGGTGGAGGAGATTGGGAAGCATTGTGTCAACCTCAGCATGGGGAGAAATGGCTCCCCCGCATGCAGAGTGCTCCCAGTTTCCCCACAGCCCTCCTTCCCCTCAAAGTGCTTTTCAGAGAGGGATAAAACTGTGTTCTAGCCCCAAACACGCTGACGACCACAAATGGCACCTAGCAGAACTAAAACATGTCCACTTCTAGTGGACACTGGCACACAGTGTACCTGAATGCCATCAGGCTACCAAGGAACAGAATCCATCTGTATCTCTGGAGTGACAGGGGGATCCCAACAGCTAACTGTATTGGAAGCTGAAGGGAGTCTAACTGGGAATCTGGGGTAAAAGCATCCCATTGTGACTGGCCCAGAGGGTCCATGCATCCTTGGCATAGACTACCTCAAGAGAGGGTACTTCAAGGATCCAAAAGGTAGCTTTTGGCATAGCTGCCTTGAGCACTGGGAAGATTAGGCAGCTGTCTACCCTGCCTGGCCTTTCAGAAGACCCCTCCATTGTAGGATTGCTGAAGGTTGAAGAACAGCAAGTGCCAGTTGCTACCACAACAGGGCACCAACAGCAATATTGCACCAACCGAGACTCCCTGATCCCCATCCATGAGTTGGTTCATCAGCTGGAGAACCAAGGAGTGATCAGCAAGACTCACTCACCCTTCAGTAGTCCTATATGGCCAGTTCTAAAATCTAACAGAGAGTAGAGGCTAACAGCAGATGAAGTCAGGCCACTGCCGAGTGCTGCAGTGACAGTCATGCTAGAACTTCAGTATGAACTAGTCAAAGGCAGCCAAGTGGTACGCCACAATTCATACTGCTGATGCATTTTTCTCCATCCCTTTGGCAGCAGCACGCAGACCACAGTTTGCTTTCACTTGGTGGGGCATCCAATACACCTGGAATCGACTGCCCCAGGGGTGGAAACACAGCCCTACCATTTGCCATGGACTGACCCAGTCTGCACTGGAACAAGGGGGAGCTCCTGAACACCTGCAGTACATTGATGACATCCTCGTGTGGGGTGACACAGCAGAAGAAGTTTTTGAGAAAGGGAAGAAAGTAATCCAAATTCTCCTGAAAGCTGGTTTTGCCATTAAACAGAGTAAGGTCAAGGGGCCTGCACAGGAAATCCATTTCTTGGGGGTAAAATGCATGTTGCCATATTCCAATGGATGTGATCAACAAAATAATGGTGATGTCCCTGCCAACTAGCAAAAAGGAAATGCAAGCTTTCCTAGGCCTTGTGGGATTCTGGAGAATGTATGTTCCAGGCTATAGCAGCTTGTGAGTCCTCTATATCGAGTGACTCAGAAGAGAGACTATTTTGAACAGGGCCCCGAGTAACAACAGGCCTTTGAACAACTCAAACAAGAAATAGCTTATGCAGTAGCCCTTGGGCCTGTCCGTACCGGACCAGCTGTGCAAAACATACTTTACACTGCAGCTTGGGAGCACGGCCTCACCTGGAGCCTCTGGCAGAAAACCCCAGAAGAAACTCGAGGTCAACCTCTGGGTTTCTGGAGCCGGGGCTATCGAGGATCAGAAACCAATTACAGCCCAACTGAAAAAGAGATACTAACGGCACATGAGGGTGTTCGCGCTGCTTCTGAAGTTGTGGGTACAGAAGCACAGATCCTCTTGGCCCCATGGCTACCTGTGTTACATTGGACGTTCAAAGGGAAAATTCCCACTACACACCATGCAACTGACACTACGTGGCGTAAGTGGATAGCGTTAATTACACAGTGGGCTCGAATGGGAAAACCCAAGTGCCCAGGAATCCTGGAAGAGATCATGACCTGGCCAGAAGGCAGAGATTTTGGAGTGCTAACAGAAGAGGTAACTTGTGCTGAAGAGGCATTACCATATAATGAGTTGCCAGAAGACAGAAGGCAGTATGTGATGTTCACTGACGGATCCTGCCATGTCGTAGGGAGCCATCGGAAATGGAAAGCTGCTGTGTGGAGTCCCACACGACGAGTTGTAGAGGCCATGGAGGGGGAAGGGGAAGGCGAGTCGAGTCAGTATGCAGAAGTAAAAGCCATACAACTAGCCCTAGAGATTGCCAAAAGAAAAATGGCTGACTCATGGATGCAAATGCTTTGTGGGGGTGGCTGCAGCAACACAAACAGAACAACTGTCAGTAAAGAAGGAAACCTCTCTGGGCTGCTACCCTGTGGCAAGATATTGCTGCCCGGATAGAAAACCTGGATGTAAAAGTATGGCATGTAGATGTCCACATGCCCAAGAGTCAAGCTACTGAAGATCATCAGAACAACGAAGAGGTGGCTACCACACCAGTGGTATCACAGCAGTGTTACGTCTGCTGCTGAGCCGTGCTGGCACAGCATCAGAACTCTCTCTAACCCTTCTGGGGGGAGGCAAAAAGTGAGAAAGGAACATCACCAGGGCAGCGGACCTAAACCAACCAAACGGATATTCCATACCATATGATCCCGCACCCTGCAATAAAAGGTGGGAAAAGGAAGAAGAGGGGAGGGATGGGCTCTCGTTGTGAAAATGTCTGTCCTCTCGAACAATAGCTACATGCGTTGTGGCCCTGTTTCAAGGACGTGGTCAAGCATCACTTATTGTTAGGAAGTATTTCTGCACTTCCACACAGCCTGTACTTTTTTTCTCCCTTTTCCCCTTTCCCTTTTTCCCGTTAGTTAAATTGTTTAAAATTAATAATATCTTTTCCTAAATAACTATTTTTTCCTTTAATTAAATTATCCTTATCTCAAACTGTGCACTGTTTCTTTCCTTTTCTTCTTCCCCCCTCTTCTGAGGAGGGGGAGTTAACAGAGTGGTTGTGGTGGCATTCAGCTGCCTATCAAAGTAAAACCACCACAGTACCTCAAGCCACATGACTTCCTGAAATAATTCTGTGTTGAATTACAGTCTATTTTTCGAGGGTGGGGGAGTGAGGGTTGGGGGTTGTAACCTTAATTCAGATCTTGATTCTTGACACCCTAAACCAAATAAATACACTACAGGGCACATTATTCAGTCTTCTATAGATTTTTTTCTGGCTCTTCTCTGCTCACCATCAGTATCTTCTTTGATTTGTGGGCAATAGCAGGGTATTCCAGTAGCAGTTGTACCAGTACCAAATAAATGATATAATCTCCGTATTATTTACTCTTACTCAGAACACCTTATTTTTTATATCTAGGGATAACAATAGTCCTTTCTGGGCATACTGCTCTGCTGAGAGCTCGTGTTTAGCTCGTTATCCTGTGACCCTCCATTTGGAGGTGCCATGTTTCACACATACCATGTGCGAGTTACCTGTATTCTTGTTTCCTTTCTCTACAACTTTGACTTGAGAATTGACATTAGCTGAACTCAGCTTGCCAATCCACCCACATCACTATCATTTTCCGTTATTCTCCATACCACTGGAAAGTCATTCCTTACCCTGCCATCACTGGTGACTTTAAATTCACATGGAAAGCTCTATGTTGCAGCTCAAATAAGAATTAATACAGAAGTGTCCTAATGCCTCCCTTTGCCCAGGAAGCCAGGCTACCTGACCATGGCGTTCCTTCAGGCCTCATAAGCTCTGGTTCTGTAACTCTTCAAGGTCTGATATGGGTAATGCAATGTTTCGGTTTATGTCACCAATAAAAAGATCAGTGAATAGCCCAGCAGCTTATCCGGAAACCCAGCCAAACAATGACAACACCATATTTACAGTTACACTGGGCACCGGTCATTTAGCCAGGTCAAAGCTCACTCTTTGATTTTGTTTTCTTCTACTTTGTGAACGAAAAGGTCAAGTATTTAACCTTTCAACCCACATAAGTCTATTACATCTTTATCTATCACTTGAACTTGTCGCTTCATGTAAAAACATTACCAGCTTAATTTGATCAGACAAACTTTCCACAACCCCATAATAATTATTAACACTCCTCTCAGCACCTATTAATTCAATCCCATCAGAGACAGACAGCATGATATCCCTCCTTAAAGCTGCCTTCTGCAGCCTGATGCAGAGAGTCAGGCTGAAGCTGCTGGTGACGGGAGAGGAGCCATTGACGGTTTCTGGTCTACCCCTGCCCACCTAGATCTGTGCTCCTACCTCCTCGGGCAGCAACAGCAATCCAACCGCTCACAGCTGGCAGCACAGTCCACCCACACTGTTCATACATCCAGCAGGCTTCCTAGCCTCTCTTCCCTAGCAGCCCGCAAAGAAAACACACAGATCCAGCCCACAAGTCTGTTGTACAACATTAAGTCATCCCATGTAATCTAATAAAATAGAGACATAGTGCTGATGTCATCTTCTAGTCTCTGAAACATTGCCAAAAGTAAACAAAAAAAAAGGGGGAAAAGTAAACAAAAAAAAAAAGGGGTGAGGAAGGGGATGCAAGTTATATTAACAAAGCAGGGAACTTGATTCTGAGCTTTTCCAAATTTTCTGGATGCACTTTTTTGGCCCGGGGGATTTTAAAGGATGCTGTTTAATGGCTGACGTTACCGGACTGGAATCTGTTTTGTTATAAACCTGTGAAAAGAGCTACACTGCCTCTTCCAAACACTGAACAACTCTATCTAATAAAATCCTTGCTGGTTTTGCACTCTCATTTAAGTTACACCATTTTTATCTAGTAACTCACCAACTGTAAAGTTGCAGTTTGATTTGTTCCTGATACAGTAAACTCAGCTTCCACAGACCTTAATCCAGGGATCAGGACAATCACACCCATGGGGCAGACTCTTGGTTTAAACAAGATTTGCAGCTGGCTCCCCTTTGCATAGATAGTGATCTATCACAACAAGCTAAAATGTATAGTTCTGATTACCTTTTTCCAACAGTTTGAGTGCAACCCTGTATAGAACACTTTTTTGATAAATTATCAACAGCCAGTGCCCAAAGACTTAAGTTACCTGTGAGGTGAAACACAATGAGACTGAGTTCTGAGAACACTGATTATTATCCAGTCCTAAGAAACTCAAATACAAAGGATTAATGTGGAGAAATAATTAAACAAAAATCACTTTTTAAAACATGTTTGAAGCCTACTACAGATATTTGGCTGTCTTATGTGGGCACATAGAATTTAGTGGGTGGCACTAGGAAGCACTATGAGTTGTGTGTCATGGTGAGCAAAGAGATACTCTGCAAATATCTGAAAACTGTAAATCTGTAAAACTGTTAAATAGCTGCATTCAACAGCTGGGGAACAGGCTTCGGGATCCAGAGGCCCTCTGGCAATTCTGTACTCTAATAATTCACAAAGAAAGTGCCTGGACATTCCTCCAGAGTTTTATGGCAACTGTAAGTGGGCATGGTGCAGTTACTGCTGAAAAGGAGGTGACTACATCAGCTACACTGGTTTGTTTTTTTAACATTCCAGTTTCCATTTTTAATTTCTGCACATGCAGAACTAATTTATTCTCATATACATGATCATAAGTATATCTACTATATATAATCTTGATGGCTGGAAACCATACATTTCAATTCATTTCCTCTTACTGTGCATAATACCTATATAACCTGAAGTCAAATCTCCACCTGCACTGAAACACGATCACTGCCAAATTGGTATTCTGTCTTTCAACACTTTTAAGAAGATTACTTTTCTTTCAGTTTAGATCAAAAGATCCATATAAACTCAAAATACAAATATTCCCTAGCTAAAGGCTGTCAGCAGCTATTCCTAGATTTACTAAAACTTTAAGCATTAGCTCCTTTAGAACTGATACTGATATTTTATTATAAGGTTAGTAACCAGAGTTTTACCAAGTAATGGAAGACTACATTTCTAAGGTGTCAGTCACTTATTCAGATAACTTCAGGAAGACCCCAAGCTCTCATCAGCATGAACTCAATAGTGAATAATGACCTTAAAAAGAAAAGCTCTACACAAAATTAATCCATAATCATTCCTGAAGAGAGAGAAGTAGATACAATGGGTCAAGGCATTATTTAACAAACTAATCTTCCCCCCTCACCCCCCCAAAAGGAACCGTTTCCCCTCATTTGCACAACTACAGCTCTTCTGAAAGTACCTGCATGTTTATCACAAACAACTCATGATGTATTACTTAGACTCACTCTATTTTAAGGATTGGAGTTTTTTTATCCTGTATTTTAATATATGTATCCTGTATTTTATATATATATATATATATATATACACACACACACACACACACATATATATTGAATTAGACTTCTGTAAGTAACTGAAATATTATTTTTTAATTCAGATTTACAGAGGAAAATTCCTGTTCACCAAGTACGCAGAAAACCTAACCTCAGCTAAGTCAATATGATCAGTTCCAGCCTCTTCTGAGCAAAATCAAACATTTCCCAAGCTGTGTCTAGTTTCAGCCTCTGAAGAGTTGAAAGGCATGGTAACTCTGCAAAAATGGAAGAGATTTAAAACAACAACAAAAGAAGAACATTAGGTTTTCCCTCGGCTATTCTGAGATTAAAAGCAAACCAACATACACAACATGACTCTCCACTTGAGTATAGAAGTGGCTATTAAATGATTGGAGGCTTTTACGCTCTGATCATTTGATACCACACAATGAGCTCCCTGCACTGTATCTCCTCTCCAAAGCTGCTGACATGCAGTCTCAGAACTTTTTCTGTAGAAGTCAGATGACAAATAAAAAAGTCTACCTAATCAAATCATTCATGCATTAAGAAAGCCTCATAAGTCAGCAATGAGATGAAAGGATAGCTGTAAAAATGGCTAAGCTATCTTTGCCTTTAAGGACTAATTTTGTGCATTATTAGACAGTGTTCGTCTTTTTAAAATATTAACTCTAAGTGCCCTAAAAAAGCAGACAGTCACAGAAAACTGTCTAACGTTCTGAAGTCTGAAAGTGCCTCAGATCTTTAAAAGTAGCATTTATCACAGACAATTAATTTAATAAACCACACTCCATGGCTGAGTGCCACACCTCACATATTCAGGAAACATTGAAAAAACCAGAATGCATGACTACAACATGATTAGATCCAGAGTTATAAGTATGTTGTAAGTGGTATTTATTAATTCACAAGAGGGGATGCAGTTATGCGGCTATGAAAAGGGAATGGAAAGAGCTCAGCTGTTCCTCCTGTTTAAAACAATCTGCATCAACATTTCCCCATGTTTTAAAAAACAGGCTGTATTTGATGCTTTTTATGTTTTTGTTTGCTTGTTTTTCCAATGTAGTTACGTGTCATTGCATTTGAAGTTTCCAATGAAAGGTGTTATGAACATTATCTTCACATCAACACTTATGAAAGAAAGGGAACTTTTCTACGAGCTGCACCCAGAGTATACAAGTCCACAGAACCAGTCCATCCTTTTAAAGTAATAGTGGCTTCAAATGCGCCTGCTCTAAGAAAAATGAGTTGTATTGCTATGTCTGGTGAACATTCAATGAAATCACGCATCCACTTTTTGGTTACTGCAAGACACATACCTTCCTGAAGATTCAATTGTAAATAAGCACGTATATACCTTCATACTATCCAACTATACAAATCCCAGTTGGCAAAACAGCTATGGCGTCATCTCTCACTCCACAACCAACATATGTCCCCTCCTCACATGGCCACACATCCAGTGGACAAGTACCTAGCCCGAATGCACAGCGGGAGGGACCACAGAGTCCTCACGAGGGCACAGTCTGCAATTCTTCTAGCTCAGTTCCCTCTCTGCTCATGACTAATGGTCTTCAAGAAAGACAGGAGACCAAATGTCAGGGAAAACCACATTACTAAATACAAAAAAAAAAAAAAAAAAAAAGAAAAGAAAAACATAAGAGGGGAAAAATCATGCGAAACAAGGCAGTCTAAACACATAGCAAGGAAAAGAGTCCCAGTGATGGACAGTGAAAGGGTTAACTGCAGACCTACCCATCTGACTATTGCACTGAGACTCCAGGTTCTGTATATTAAAACCAAAATTCAGTGAATATTTTCAACAAAGCTTCCAACACATGCTCAAGAAGTAATGAACTTTAGCAATAATTAAGCCAAAATTTGTTAAAAAAAAAACTGCTCTTAGAAATTGGAGATTGGGAGAGGACAGTCTGGGTAGGCTAGGTCAATGTAAGACAGCTCATTACAGCATTGCTTTGTGATCAGAGTATCCTATTTAATTTTAACATAACTTATGCAATTTTCAGTATTTGACAGGGAGAAGTTCCAAAGAAAACAATTTCAATATACAGAGTTACATTGACACACATGCTACATTTTCTTCATTTCAACCAATATCACCTTGTTTCTTTAAACTCATTACTCTTAGTGTCTTTGTTAAACAGTGGTGAAGTTTTGTTTTGCTCAAAAATAATGCCACCGACCTTTTGATCTTTTCAATACCTTCCTCTTAATGACTTTGATTCTGTCAGCATCTATTCATAACAGGTACCTCAAACTGCCTGCAATTTAAACAAATGTCCATGTTTTCCAACAAAGAGAGGCAAGTTATAAAACAGGGAAAAAATGTTTTTTCTCCCTTTATTGGTCCATTGAATATTTTCACAGATGTAATTAGAATTGATCTTTTTCATTATTATCTCAAACTCAGACCTTATGTATTCTCCCACTTCTTTAAACATTAACAGTTTTTAAGTTTCTCAGTCCCACTTGATTTTCAGTTCAAACTGAATAGCTGCATAATATTAAATAACATTTTCAAGATAAAGCTCAGCAGAGTGCTTTTTCTGCTGAAATTTCTAATTTTGGAAGCTGGATGCTGAATGAGAGATACTGTGATGTGTATATCTGCTAGTATTTTCTTTACAGATCCTTGTCCCGAGAAATATTAGTTCTGCACAAGAGGCAACTCTGAATTTTAAAAAATAATTTAAGAAATCATGTCAATTATGGCCAAATAATATGTTTTTAAATGTCTAATCAACAAAATTAAGACTCCATCTCTGTACATAAGACTAGAAATACATTCCAGAAGATAATTATGTAACAAGTAATCATGTTTTTATTATATTAAAAATTCCAATGCTTAAAGCATTTGCTTTTATAATATTTTTCAGACAGCACAAATGTTAAAAACTAAACTGTTTACATATTTAAATATGTATCTACCATATCCTGGAACAAACAGACGTGTAGGCAGTGAATCTTCCAACTGAGCTGAACAAGAACACCAGTGCACAGAAAAATAAGTGAAAGGGAGCCAAAAGAGTTTCCCTCTAAAGGCAAAAACTCATTTAACCGTTAAAAGAAAAAAAAAAAAAAAAGGAAAAAAATAACCCGAATAACTCACATAATCATTAGGGAAACTAGTTTATCTTCTATTTCTGAAAGGATATAATAAAAAACAGATACAACTACAGCGTGGGCCGCATCCAGGAAATCTGTGAGGTCTCTTGGACCACACACTCCCTTCAGAAAGTCACACATAGTAATCATGAAGCAACCCACTCAGAGCAATGCTGAGATCACTAACATATGGCTAGAAAAATAGACATTCCCCAAATGGTTACTACCACCTCAAGAACTACTACCATGGCCAGACTGAATAGAATAGCTACTGGCCTCTGCTCAGCTTTGACCCCCAAATAATTCCAAAGCAACAAATTTGTGCTTACACAAAGTCTTCTGTTGACTGCTTCATTTATTTTTTTAAAACTTCAACATGGAGAAGCCCTCAGAATTGCCGACCTCTGTGAGCCACAGTCGACAACCACAGAAGTGGGTGTGGATCAACTTGTCCCAGCCTACAAATTACAAACATCCATACATCTAAGGAAAAGGGAAAAGACAACTCGGTACTTCCTGACTGTTAAATTAGAAAGAGAGATGAAAACTTTCACTCAATTACTGTTTCCCCTCTAACTGGCTGACAGGTAAGGAATACTACTGCAGTAAAACCACCCTTATAAAGAACCATGTGCTATCTTCAAAGCAAAGTAGATGAAATAGGAGCCATTCAAAAAAAAGAAAATTGGCTGTCAGCAGAGCCATGATCCTGGGGGAGGGACAATATCCTGAATCATTTATTCCACTGTGAGAGCATGCAAACTTCAGAGGAAACCCGGATTCGAACTCAAAAAAATAAAAACAGATCAAGCTTCTGCTGCATAGACAGGTTTAGGCTGACTATATCCATATATAGCAATTTTCCTCTTGAAATCTGTATCTCAGTCACATGAAGGCCAAACAAAAACAAAGTGTGCACAGAAAAAAAAATAAGATTCCAAGCTTAAAAAGTGGATCTGCCTCTACCCATTAATATTGAGCAGCAATTTTCATTCTTCTCGTGGTTCATAAATGAAGAATATTACTACATTACTTAACCATTAATGGAGTAACAGCATGTGCATGTTACAACAAAAGAAAATTGTAATTGAAACTAGCTAAATACTGAGCTACTCTAACATGTAATTCATCCAGTATGAAAAAATAGACAGTAATATGCAAAACCAGAATGGTACTATATAGTCACGAGTCTTTACAAAGTCAACAGTTTTGAACAGCAAACAGAACCAGTGGGTGGACATATTTATTATTGTTTTAACAGGACAGTGGTTACACTGCAAGAGCAGCAGACGGACTACTTCCACCATCTGGAAATGAGATAAACACGGATTAGAAGGTACAACATTTGTTTCTCACACACAGATTTTGGAGTCCATGCTGAGCCCTTTGTGTTCGCCCTCACACCCTCCATTAGACCTTCTGCCTGCTCCTCTCTTTATGCGGACATTGCTCTGCATGCACTGTTCTAGACAATGGCTGTGAACATGTAGCTAGTGCTTATCTGTTCCTGTTTTTAGCTACTCTTATCAACTACCATTCGTTTAAAAAGTAAAACACTAACACTCGACCATACCTGTTTCCTCTCTGAATAAGAAGTTTTGAGCTTCTGAGGCCTTGCAGGAAACCATGGGAAAGTAACTTTATAAAACAAAACACTGATTTCCAAAAAAAAAAAAAAGCTACATATTTTTGAGAATGTGATTGAGGAGGGGCACCTAATGGTCTAAGCCAGCCCACAAAAATAACCATCAGATAATTTTTCCCCTAGATTGCAAACTGGTTCACCATGCTACACAATGGGACTCTAATTACTCATTCTTCATTTATCAGACCAACATCTGCCTGAAATGGGTCATAATGTCCATAATGTCTGAAGATTTCAGAGATAACGTGGGGTACATTATATGCATTTGCAAAGATGGCTATGTACACTACCCCCCTTAGCTGATGAATGTCTTCGCTCAGAGAGCAAGGCTAAATAAACTTTCACATTACCAGATACAGAAAAACACAGGTGAGTAATGAGAGTAAAGAATAAAGAAAAAGAGTGTCTGACAACTTTGGCAGGTAAGCCTTAGTGTTAATACTATTGCTACTCTCTGAATTTTATCCATGATTATTACAGAAGGGAAGGATGGTAGTAAAGACTTGTAAGAGTAGCAATTAATTAATTATGTCCCTTCTATAACCTAACCTCCAAAAAGAATATTTAATAGTTTCCTAAAAAAAAAAAAAGAAAAGAAAAAAAAAAGAAAAAGTGGACTAGTTAACATAAACACTTACTGGAAGAATCATTATTATGGATACTAGGTCTGAGTTCATTGACCAGTTGATGGATTAATTGACAGCAAGATAGAAGGCCTTTTTTGCAATAGTTTCCCAGCTACTTAGCCAAGTTTCTCAGCCTTTAGCAAAAGGCTAAATTAAAAAATACATATATATTAAAATTATCTACTTTGGATTGTTTTCACATATCATATCCAATGTATGAATCCCTTCAATATATTCCCTGATTCTCTGGCAAAGAACCCTGCATTACTTTTCAGCTAAAGGTAGGTATCTGAACAGTGGCTTCAGAATATCTGAGAGACTTCTCAGAGGTATAATTAGGTAATGACATGGCTGAGCCTACCTCTGTCCATACATGAGAGGTGTTTTAGTGCAGCAGAAAAGCTAGACCACTTTCCAGTCTAAACAGAAGATTTAATCTTCCTTTATCAATTCAGGAATAACAGCTGCAATGCTGCTATGATTAGAAGTGTTTGGCACAGCTTTAATAAACTGTTAGAACAGAACTGTATTCACTGTGTGCAAATACATCATCAGTTCAAACATTTTCAGGTATCAGATGATGACATTTGAAGATACGAATACTTCTGGGGTTTCCTACAGTTTATTCTTAAGGTATTCATAAAATAACTCTGCTGTAATAACATTAATTAGCATTCACTCAACATGCAGAGATCAAACGAACTACTACATGCAAACACGCCAACCATAACAAAACAGCACTCACTGCTATTTACAACAAACTTCAATAGCGTCACCTACACAAACCCAAATGTTGCTTCTCAGACCTCTGTGCAGTCCTGCCCTCCCCACCTCCAAAGCCACATACTTCAATAAACCTCTTTTCGGTACATGAAGTGAACTGTATGGAGTTCTTGATCATTGTCCTTCATCAGCATACGTGGGAACAGACTACAAAGGCTCAGGAAGGAACTTCCTAATACCTGCATGATCTTTGCCTTTGTAACCTGGCCTCCACTGCAGCAGCACAGGATAACCTGGGAATTCATCCACTGCTAACATCGATGGCATACAAAGTGGGCTAATGCCCAATATGAAAAACGCTCTATGGCAGCACAATCACTGCACAGGCTTTCCCCCTCAGGCAATGTTGCTTTCCCCCACGTCTCTGACTACAGAGAAAAGGAGGATAGAATAGTTTATTTGGTAGCAGAAAAATAGAAGGAACATTTAGGTGGTCAGACATGAAGAAGCCAGCAGATACAGTCTGGAACAGAAAGTGTTGGTAATTTAACTTTCATTGTCACCTTAGAAAAAACAGCAATAGTATGTTAGTTTGTCAATACTTGACAGAACAGTAAAGTATGCATGTGCAGCACATATCTTCATGTTCATTAATGCCAGATTACCATCTGGTATATCACCATCTGGTACGATCACCATGCAGTAAAAATTCACCCCAGAGCAGATGTGGACACAATCACTATTCTGTCACGTTTGCCAGAGCACAGGATATTGCATTCAGGAGGACTTCACGCCAGCTGCAGGACAAACAATACCTGGCCTGGCATTATCAGCTGTAGACAGACAAACAGTATGTGACATAGCAGAACACCTGCTAGTACAAGATGACTAAAATTTGGGTTGACAAGGTATGTTTATGCTACATCTTTGCGTCATGTGGCTACACATTTTTGATGTGCTGGTAAGTACCCTTATGATATACCTCTAAATCAGCCCAGTAAATCAGTGTTTGTAAAAAGGTAAGTTGCACAGCATTCTCCTTCCTCTATACCTCTCTGTCCTGTTCAGAGATACAAGAGCTTTCAGTCTTTTCTCTAACCTTGTAGGGAATCTCACATATTTTGTATTCATGTCAACAGTTACAAACGTACCCGTAATAGAAGGGAGAAGGCCTAAGAAATGCAAAACTTCCATATTAAATAAGAATTCACACAACTGTTAGAGAAAATAAATCAGAAAAACCAAGCAAGGACGACAGACATAGCTGCTTAGATTTCCTAAATGAGACAATGTGTATTATCTCATCTGGCAGTTTAGCATGACTGAAATGAAACATAATTTGTAGTTGATGCCAACTGGCAGGAGACATACAAATGTTCATGGTAATTTCTGTGTTTTGTTAAAAATGTACTTCTGTCTTAAATTATAAAGAAAATGAACAGGAGGCTTTTGGACTACAAAGTACAATATTTGCAGATGCTGTCCTGAGCTTTTAACTCACAAAAAAATGTTTCTTGAGTTTTTACAATTTAAAAAGACAAATCTAAAATTATGCCAGGCCAAATCTTCTACCCAGTACCCCTGTCTCCAAAAGCAGCCAAAAGCAGATGTCTGGGGAAGAGGATAAGAATAGTGTAAGCATTTAGTCATACTTTCCCCAAATACTCTCCAGTCTCCAACAATTTGCAGCTCAGCAACTTTCAAAGTCAGAGGTCATGCTTATGTATTTAATAATCCTCTACAGACTTTTTCTTCCATTCATTTTGTCCAGTCTCCCCTTCAAATCACTATAAATTTTCAGTATCCACCACATCCTGTAGAGTTACACAAGTTAATGATGTGTGAGTGAAAACAATATTCCTCTTTTTGCTGTTCTGGACCCAACACCTGCTAGCTTCGTTGATATGCTCATTATTGTACTAGGAGAAACAATGATCCCTACCAGCCTCAGCATACCATGCATGATTTCATAAAACTATCATTGCCTCCCCAGTTGTCTATTTTCCTCATCAACTTAACCGTTCTTTGTACAGAAGGTGCTAAGCATCTGGAATTGCCCTTGTAGAACATCTGTAGTTTTTTCCCAGTTCTGCATGAACCTTTTTGACATGGTGGTTCAGAAATCCAGATAATACCCAACACGTACCCCCAGGATACAAATGGCAGATTTGTGCTCTATTCCTTTATGAAATAATTACAAGAACTTGATTCCTAACATCCATTTTTTTTTTGTTTTATTTTGTTTTTTTTTGACTGTGACATACTCACAGAAACATTTATTACAAGTGTATGTTCTTATATCCAAGAGATAACAGTCAGCTTAGAGGCCATCACATTATAAGCAAAAGTCAGTCTGTTTTACAGCATATACTGATTCACTGCCCAGTTATTTGGTCTTATAAAGTATTTGTGCCCATGTTTGCTACCCTGAATGACAAAACAACACGTGCAAATTCTATCATCTATCATTTCTTCTGAATCGCATATGAACAAATGAACAGCATTGGCAAATGAACAGATAGATCCATGCACATCTACACTGGTAACTTCCCTCTGTTGTGACAACAAAATGTTTATGTCCACCCTTTTTTTTGTTTGTTTTCTTTCTTGCCCATGCAAGAAGCTTTGCTTTCCCCCATGATGATAGCAGCTTGTTTCCTTAAGAACCTTTCTGAAATCTCAGAAACCTAAAAATCAACCCCATCTCCATTATCTATATGCTTCCAGGTTTATGACGTATTAGTTCCCCTTGAAAAAATCATGTTCTCTAATCTCATATTTATGCATGTGTCCTTCGTACACACCACACAGACTGAAGGCACACTGGACTGTGGTTCCCTCATTTCCCCTGGAATCCAACTGAAACTGCCACACATTTACCATTTTCAGCCCTTCATTACCAAAGCATTTTACAGAAAACATCACGGCACATTTAGCAATTATTTTATTTCTGAGTCAGTTCTTCTGTACCTCCTTGTCAACATTTCAGATGGCAACTGACCTTCCAACAAGTCTCCCATGAAAAAGTACTCCCTTGCAGAAACCTCCATACATTTCTTCCATCACAAAAAAAAAAAAAAAAAAAAAAATCTGCTATTGCCTCACCTTCCCCAAATATTTTTTATTTCCCAATAATCTGTTGGTCATATAAACTTTTGAGAAGACTTCCTGCTCCTCAACTTATTCCTTAAATTCTTTTTAACCTGCCTTCTTACAGATAATTAATTTTGTTAGAGTTTGTCCCCTCCATTTTCCTCTTTCAGACACAACCTGACTAAAGAATTTAAGCTACTACCCCCAAAACTGCTTTTTTCAAAGAGCATTTATTACACAATGCTCTAGTATTAATATTACGAAAATAACTAAGGATCGAGGCCAACAGTTTCTTACGAAAAATGTTGTCACCATCACCTGTAAACTAACTGAAAGACTTGAGGAGAAAGGAGGTTTCTCTCTGAGCATTAACATCTGCATGAACTACTTTTCCCAATCTACAGAATCATCAGAAGTCTGGTGAATTTTTCATTCCACAGATTCTTCAATACAGATGGCTAATTTAAACCACTTGCTCTACAATTAAAATACTTTATCTTTCTCTATGACATTTCCTTCCATGAAAAGGATAGCTACAATTAGAAAGAAAAAAAATAGACTTAGCCAAAAATGTCTTTTCTTTTGTAAGGTAGGGTTACCAAAAAGTATTTGTCCACACCATACAGACCCAGAAAAAAGTAACCTATTGTTGCAGATAATGATAATGCAGATAATGATAATCTAGAGAAGGTAGCATGTTTGTTGGAGGAAGAGATGAGAACTCAAAGTAGAAGAATGACCTGAGAAATAGTGTCATCTTCAGTAAGAAGTGTGCAAGATGCAGCAATAAAACGAACTGTGAGAATGGTGTCTTAAAACACTTGTCCTCAGATAAGGATTTGCCTAAACATGAAAAAAAAAAAAGAGTTACAATGCCTTAAAAACATTGTTTCAGCAAATATGAAAAGGATCCCATTCAGTTTTATTCTATGTCATTAAAGCCTCAGGTCACATGGAGTCTTAGTTTGGGCAGAAAATTTCAAAATAGATGGGAAGCAATGAAAGATCACCCAAGAAATACTTCTAAAATAACTGGCATACAAGAAAAACAAATAAACAAAAACTCTGAGGTGAAAGAACTGAGCTTAAAGAAAAAGCAGACTACAGTAAAATCAGTAAGAAGTAACCCAATAAAACACTCTATAAGAAAAACAACTGTTTCTTCTGTCCAAGACAGATGTAGGATGGTGTTAAACTACAACAAGAAAGGTATGAATTGGATAATATGAGAAGAAAACTTTCCCATGTCAAGATGGTATTAGAGAGATTGCTAAGTCCCTTAAGAACAACTCACTTATGACAGATGTAGATGTTCCTAACTTGAAGCAGATGAATGGATTGGATAATTCATAAAGTTTCTTCTATCCCGTCTTTTTGTGATCATTTCATAGAATATGACTCATAGAATATCCCAGCCTGAAAGAGACCCACAAAGATCATCGAGTCCAACACGTCACTACACAGGACTACCTAAAATGTAAAGCCTATGTCTGAGAGTGTTGTTCAGACACCCCTGAACTCCAGCAGCTCAGTGCCGTAACCACTGCCCTGGGGAGCCTGTTCCAATTCCCAACCACCCTCTCGGAAAAGAACCTTTTCCTAATATCCAGCCTCAACCTTCTTTGTTGCAGCTCCATGCCCTTGGGTCTTATCGCTCTAGACCCTTCATCATTTTGTTACCCTCCTTTGGAAGCTAATAGTTTTACGCCCTTCTCATACTGTGGTGCCCCAAACTGCACGCAGTGCTTGAGGTGAGGCCACACCTGCACAAGAGCAAAGTGCAACAATCATCATTTGCTTGGGACTTGAATCAGAATCTCTTCTTTCCAGTGATGATGAACAAAAACAGAGTTACAGGGCTGCCTTGGAAAAACGAGATTACAAGCAGCCTGCTCATACACAAGTTTTTCATCCAGACCCTTTCCCTGGCCGTATCTAAGGGAAGTCTAGGAGCACCCAAAAGCTGGATGAACTGTGCCAAAAGCATGGGCTTCTTTTCTCTAACCTTCTCCAGATATCCCTCAAACATGCATCGGAAGCAGATGTATACTATGCACATGGGCATGTGGCAGAGTCCTGAAGCATCCTGAAAGTAACATTGTGTATTTACTGTGCAATGCATGCAATATGAAACAGCAAAACTATATAAATTGTGCTGATATGGGCTGATCAAGCATCAAAGAATTAGAGCATTTCTAATGCTCTGATTTAGTCTGGATTTTCACCCTTTCACGTTAACATGTCCCATTCTTGCACTGAGCAAACTCAAGAGAGACTGGATATTTCTGTTCTCCAAATTTGGCTGCGATAAAAGGCAAGCTCTAATTCAAGCTGTCAGGGCTGTCATGGAATGTGGTCTGGGTCACTTAGATATAAAGATTGGTTGAAGGTAATTACACTGATTTTATGCAGTCATGATCATGACTAATGACTGAATAAACATGTATGCTCAACACAAGCCTCATGCACATTTCTGAAAACTGGCCACCTCTGCTCAATTATCTAGCATCTCAACAGAGCAATCATCTGGTCTATGGAAAATCTTGCACTCCAGCTGTGATGTACTATGTCTATTAGTAGCTTAAAGAAAACCTAAAACAGAGAGAAAAATGATATCTTAGTTAATTCTTGAAAGGTAAGCCATACCAGAGCAGCACTATCATGAGAAAAATAAATGCACAGAGGGAACAGGTAGAGGACATTGCATTAAACTTTGTATTGAGCATAAAACTATAACTTGATTATCATGTCAAACTTGGCCCACTACTTCATGTTGAACTCACAAGTTAAAATGATTTCTTAAAAGCACAGAAACAAGTCTGAATTTAAAATTAACATATGTGCAACCAATGTCAACATATAAAAAAGGTACATAAAAAGTACAGTAAAATATTTAGACTAGAACCTACATTTGAAATTTCTCATTTCTAACCAGAATTTTCTTATAAACTTTAAATTACCCAGACCCACTTGTGAAGAATGGTGGTCAGGTTGTATCAGTTGTCTCACCTGAAACACTGCTGCCACTGCTAAAATTGTCACGTCAACCATATGTACTTCCTGTCTTATTTGTGAAATAAATTACATCAATGGAAGGCTGAAGTTGAGAATTTGCATAAGGTGCTCTCCACTGATTACAAGCACTATTCAATACACACTATTTATAAATACTAAATATTAAACAGTTGTGCAAAAAGATGCTGAATGGGGACCGCGGTCAAGCCCTGGCACTTCGTCTTCTTGGTCATGATCACTCCCTGCCCCTGCTCCCCATGGGGTCCCTCCCACGGGATGCCGTCCTTCCCAAACTGAGCCTGAGGGTCTGCCTACAGGCAGCAGCTCTCCAAGCACTGCTCACACATGGCTCCGTACCACAGGGTCCATCCCCCAGGAGCAAACTGCTCTAACACGGGTCCCCCACGGGTGGCAGCTCCCCCCAGACCCCTGCTCCTGCGTGGGCTCCTCTCCACGGGCTGCAGCTGCGGCCCGGGGCCTGCTCCTGCGGGGGCTCTCCATGGGCCGCAGCCTCCTCCAGGCCACATCCACCTGCTCCACCGGGGGCTCCTCCACGGGCTGCAGCGTGGAGATCTGCTCCGTGTGGGACCCATGGGCTGCAGGGGGACAGCCTGCTCCACCAGGGGCCTCTCCACAGGCCACAGGGGAACTGCTGCTGCCTGCCTGGAGCACCTCCTGCCCTCCTGCTGCACTCACCTGGGGGCTGCAGGGCTGCTTCTCACCCTTCTCTCCAGGCTGCTGTAGGGTTGCCTTTTGTTTTTCTTCAGTCTGCCCTCCCAGAGGCCCAACCAGCATCACTCATGGCTCAGATGTGGCCAGCAGTTGGTCCCTTTTGGAGCTGGCTCTGATCAGACATGGGGCAGCTGCTGCGCTCTGATCACAGAGGCCACTCCTGCAACTCCCCTGCTACGAAATCCTTGCCATTTGCAGCTCTTTGTCTTTTACACATGCTTTAAAAACAGTAACTATGTTTACAACACTGCATATATATATATATCACTTGTTTCAGAAAAAAAAAAAAAAAAAAAAAGACTAAACGTAAAATTACTCTTTTTTTTTTTTACAGCTTTCTCTCCACAAAATTTCTGTTTGCACAGGACACATCAAAGGAAAACACATGTTCTAAGATACCAACACAAGAGCACACAGCCATTAAATTAAAGCTTCTCTCAAATGTATTTGAAAGCATATAAACCCAGTGCATTAGAAACACCACTCACTCTAGTAAAGAGGTCAGTTTCTGAAAAAGAAGGCTCAGCACAAACTCTGAAAAAAAGTGTTTACAATGATCCCAAATGTAAGCCTTGCAAACTGCAATTCACTGACCTATGTAAACGTATTTGGTTTTCAAATAATCTTCTGGTGAATACCATTGCAAAATCTATAAACACAGATGGCACCAACTGGCACCCTATCTGCAGTCTCAACAAAAGATCAAATACAGAGCCTGAGTTTATCCTCCCACATCACAGGTGATTCTTTCCAAACAGGTTTATGGGATTACAACTAGAAACTGAATGAAGGAAGTTGTGCTACAGCTATCCATAGTCACTGCTACCTTGAGAAGTCACATTCTTGAATGAAACTACTTTAAAACCTGAATGGCCGTTAACAAACCATTGCAACATTTCAGTTCAGATGACACCCAAGTCATAACTGCTAAAATTAACATGTTCACACTTTCTATTAGCAGTAAACTAAAAATAATTATCCTAAAGCAACATAACATATGAGTCTACTTTGGATCAAAAAAACTCTTGCAAGATGAAAAGGCCAATGACACACACTAAAATTTTAAAATAAATATCAATTTTACTAGTTAAAGCCCATTAAATGATTTTATCTACAAAACTTACTACTATTCATCCAGAACAAAGCAACAGCATAGCTATTGTTAATGGCGAATTGTCATAAATGATGCATGAGAGCACATACAAAATATGCAATGTCAGGTGTTTGCATAATGAAAGCCAATTAATGAACTCTAATGCTAATTCAAAACCAAAACATTTTTACAGATAAGATTACACATACCATGTATATAACATGGATCTAACTATATCTCCAGTCTTTAAAATAATATGACAGTATTAAGACAATATAACTTGAAATGGGACATTGACACCAATGACAAAGGAAGCTGTACAGCTGCTTTGGCAAAATTTTTTCATTAATGTTTTCTTCAAGAGGCAAAAATGATCTGAAAACAAGCTTAAAGTACAGTTTCCTTGTGTGTTGGGGTTCAGTTGTAACTTAGTCATCTCAGATGGTTGCAATTCTGTACAATGTTTTCACAAAGACATTTTTTTTCTCTTTTGACAGTATTTCAGAGTTTACCATTTAGTTTCCATGTTTTCAGCAGAGGCCCTCAACCCTTAAAAAACAAACCATGCAAACAAATAAAATATTTAAACTGATGCAAATAAGAAATGTTTCAAGGAACAAATATTGTTGCAGTACTCTGCCCACACAGCTCTGTTTAAACATTCTGGATTCTCCCTTGAAGAGCTCACATCTAATTTGACCAGAGAGCTCCAAATTGAGAGAAAGGTTTTGTATGATTCTGAGGACAAGGAGACAAGGAAAACTGAAGAAATTAATCTTTACCAACAGAGTGATTTATTTATGTTTTACATTTACAGGATTCTAGTGATGTCAACAGCACAGCTGTCTCTAATTATCTTCTACTGTGATTTTTATGCTTGATCATGGAAAAGTTAATTGCTAAAGTACTACATTTATTTCCTAAATTCAGAATTTCAGGTATATTCCTGACCTGCTCACACAGATTGGTTGTATTTGCAGCCACTTACTTGAATTTTGCAGCAAATTTATACCTTAACTATTTTTTCATTAGAGATTTATTTTCTTTGGAGTTACTTTCCACAAAACCTTCTTCTAGAAAAATACTTCTAGGAAAATTGATTATTTTATTCTCTGATTAACTGGTGTTAAAATGCTTATCTGTGATCTATGCCTGACCTCCTAAAGTCTAAACCTCGGGAGAAAAAAATACAGTTAAAAAATCTCACATCAGCAGTAAAATATTTTCCGAAATGCATTAGCTATGCTCAACAACACAACATGAAAATGACTGAAATTATTTAATTAGATGATTGTTTTAAAATAATAGAACTGCAATAGTTTTCAGAGCCATGAAGGTGTATTTCCATACCTCCCAAGCAATGCAAGCAGACAAATAATAACAACACTAGTTTTTTTTTGCTTGTCTTTACTAAGGCCATAAATTCAATTTAATTCCAGTTCATCTGTAGGTGCCACAATGATTTTGGAATAACACACCCTTTTAGTTCTGCTTTTACAGAGATTTTGGACACCATGACCTGGGAGAATTCTAACAATTTTTGTGAAAACTGGAAAACCAGAAGTTGGAAATGGCCCAGTCAAAACTTACCAGACTTGTCAACTATAATCACATCAGCAATTGCCTCTGCATCAAAGAAAGGGCTCTGACAGCTGGTAATACCTTACAGCCACTCACCACCTCTGCTCTTGCTCCCAAGCCATTTAAAAATGCTGACACCCCACACAATTTATCCTCTCGGTAGAAAGGAGTGAAATGGGAACTGTTATGGGTGAAGGGAGGCACTGAAAGCAGAGAGGAAGGGGGCAAAAAGGCAAGGTATGGGGAGAGCCCCCATTGATGGGGAGGAAGGAATGGGGACTCAACAGCTTCTCACTCTTGCCCTGTAATGAATTGGCTTGAAGGTAACGAGGAAGAAAGTCCTACAAACTGGTTGTGGCCTACCGTGGAGAACCAGGAACTTGCTCAGGGCTAGAGATGGATTGAGTCAGTTAAGAGCTTCCACCCCATGTTCAATGCAGCCTCTAGCCACAAACACTGCTTTGCTTTCACCATGGAGCCATCCAACTGGTACTGAGTGTGTCTAACTCAGAAGAAACTTGTGGAAATACAAAGCTTGATGAATAGTCATTGTGTTCTTCAGATCATTCTGAAAAATCATGAATCCTCCTTTCCACCTAATGATTATTTAAAAAACACTGCCTACACCCCTGCAGTACACAAAACAAGACACTGGGTTTCTTGCCTGGTGCCAAGTACAGGATGATCTGCAGTCCAGCGAGGCTCTTCCAGGAGGTGCAGTGACCTACAGCACTTCATCTGTCACTGCCCTGCTGGAGAATGCAACACCACAAGCACTATGCACAACTACAGGCTACAACACGAAATGGATCACAGCAATTACTGGCTTCCTCTCAGCCTTTGCTTTCTGTACTCCCAACCCAAACTTGCCAGCACAGCACAATCAAGAGCAGCTTAGGTGATGTTGAGGAACGTGCTTTGAGTAGGAAGAAAAGGAATATAATGTTCTTGTGCAGAAATCCTGTGTCCAGTCACAGTAAACTATACTCTTAAAAATGATCGACCCACTACTGTTACTTGCCCAGTATGCGGGTACATCATCACCCAAGCATGTCCCAGAATATTTAATAGAAACAGATGACTAACTTAAATAAATAAATAAATAAGTGAGCAATTCTCTAAGCACTGATTAAAACCACCCTATGACCAAGACAGAGAAAACTCGTGAAGAAAGCAGACGTGAGTAAAGCTGTAGTGGTTGCAATTAGCCTACACAATGAAAATCAAGTAACAGTGCCATGAAACTGTCTGAGATAAAAACCCTTTCATTAGCAATGGCTGTGACAGAGCAGATGGATGATCCATCAATACCCTGCATCTAACAAAGGCTGGAAAAAGAAAAATACTCAAAAAGATGCCAGAGATTAATTAGGAATATACCTTTGTAGCATGTTTTATTCAGAGGAATAAACAGGAGTATTGATTTTAGTGTCATTGACACTTTCTAATAACCACTCTTTGTGCACAGTAGGTATTTAGGCCTCGGTGAGTGTAAGTTCTGTGAGGTTTCCCTAACCAAAAGCCAACCTTCGCCCTGAAAACAACAGGGCTTCTGCAGGTGTAAGCTTGTATAGCCAGAACCCAGCGCGGGTCTGGGACAGAGCTGACTGTAAGTTATCTGTAATGGTGCCTAGGGATGTTTTCTTAAGAACGCCAAACCTTTTAATTAACATATATAACATTTTCTTCCAGATGAGGTCAGCCGGAGCTTTCCATTGTCTCGGATATTCCGCGTAACGCATCTCTCAGCGGGATCCGCGCATCCGCAGCGTCTCACACGCCCGCTTCTGGCACAGCACAAGCTCGCCGGGACGGAGCACCCCAGCCACGCTGCCACCGCTGCCGGCAGGACGGGCACTCGGCGGGACACAGCGCTGCCGGCCGGTGCCGTTCGCCTCGCCCGGCACACCCGCAACTTCCAAACCCCGGCACCGAGCCAGCAGCCCTTTACCGACACTCGCGCCGTGCGCTCCCCTCCCTGCCCCGCAGGACCCCGAGGAACAAACCGCCCCCGGGCCCCTCAACAAGCATCGCTTGGGGGGGCGAGAGGACCAAAAAAAAAAAAAGCCGCACGGGGGTGGGGTGAGCAAGGCGCCGGCACCAGCCCCGGTTCCCGTTCCCCTTCCCCGCAGCGCCGGCGCCCTCCCGGAGCTCTCCGCCTCCATCCCCGCCGCCGCCTCGGCGCCGTGCCCGCGGCCCCGGGCGCTCTCCCGGGGGCACGGAAAGGGAGCGCTGCCAGCGCCCCGCTCCCTCCCTCCCTCCCTCCCTCCCTCCCTCCTCCTCCTCCTCCTCCTCCTCCTCCTCCTCACCTCGGCCGGGCAGCGCCCGCTCCCCGGCGGCTCCTCCGCGCTGCGGCCCCGCCGCCACCATGCGCCGAGGGAGGAGAGTTTGGGATCCCGGCGAGCGCCGACCCGGCCGCCCCCAGCCGGAGGGAAGGAGGGAGGGAGCCGCGGCGAGGGGAGGGACGCGGCGGCTTGCCCTGCCCACCACCGGCCCCTCCGTCGGCAGCCGGGGGGCGCCGCCGGGCGCACCGAGGCCGCGAGTACCCCGCGGGGATGCCGGGGGGTTCGCCAAATGGCCGGCCGTGGTCCGCCCCCCCGCCGCCGGCAGCTCGTTGCTTATCGACAAATTATCTGTAAATCTGCTATTTTCATTTTTTTTCCCCCCCTGGAATCTTTTCCCCCTCAAAACTAATCATTTTCGCTCCATCTCCCTTACAAATTCTTCCTAACATTCTTCCAAGCACCCCGACGACACAGGCTTTTCAATAATTCAGTGGTTTTTAAAGAGCTATAAGACATCTAGTTCTGCATCTAAGAGCAGTGATCCACAAATATCTGCAGAGAAAATTACGGTTTGGGCTCGGGCATGTCTCCACGTGCCGGTGCTATTCCCCGCTCTTGTGCCTTCACGTAACATGCTGGTAGCTAGCTGCATGTGGGTGACAGGTGTATAACTTCACGCAGCTTTTCTCAAAGTCAGCTCTGCTTGCTAGATTGGAACTGGCAGTTGCAGTGGGTAAGCCAGCCATTACACGGGTAAATAAAATAAATCGCCCCGGGTATCTCAGGGCATAAACAAACTGCAACACCAATGTAAAACTCGATTTTCTGTGGCTAATTCTGCCCTCCTCCAGGGAAAAACAAGCTCTCCTTTCATAGCTATCAGAGCGCTATCTTCCATGAACAGTGCGTTTGCTGGGAGCTGTGTAGTTGCTCTTCCACCCTGACAGCCCAGGGGGATCTACAAGGGCTGGTGCAGGCTGAGGCTAAGAGGACTTCTCCAGGCCTGTGCAGAGGCACAGTCCTTCTCACTGGGTCCAGTCATGGGCCTCTGCCTTTTTAATTAGTGCCTGCTGCTTAGAAAGCCAACAGCCAGTTAGTGTTTTCCTGAGTGTATGTAGGTTGAGGAGGAAGAAACAAGCACAAATAAACAAGAACAATGTTCACATAGCTCAGCTATTAAAAACATATACAGGTATTTACATTTAGGAAAATGGAGCAAAGCTTTCATGCCTATGTTTATCTTGCAAACTTTACTTGTATTACTTTTCCCCTTTCTTTCTGAAGGAGTCATCAACTGCAATGTTCCAAGAAACTTTTATTAAGTATGTTTTAGCTTGTTCCTATTTAAGACTCAGAAGATTCATTTTTAACAAAATAAGGGTGTCTTTGTAAAGCTGAACTCTCTGTGACCTCTGAGGGTAGCTACTTTAACATACAATAGGAGACAACTCAATAGGCCTGTCCAAAAATAAACATCTGTTTAAAGAATATTTTTACCCTAGAGACTTCAAACAAACATAGCAGTTACAATGTTATTTGATAATACAAAATGAATGTAATAGATGAATTGATTCGCAAAAGCTATAATGCATTTTGCATTCCAGCCTTTGAGTACACTTTGAGCTGCTCTCTGCGATAGATGTTTCTACCACTTCTGGATCAGAGTGTTTTCCCAAACAGATAAAAGGCCCATGCCATTTCAAAAGGATGTGTTAGAGCCATGAGAGTCCATCAATAACACCAAACTGGGGAGAATAAAAATAGCATTGCAAATTCTCTTGTAGCAAAGATCAGGTTTCTTACTGATTACTGATCATCTACTAACTCCTAAAAAGATAAAGTGAAGTGCCTATTGATTTAATAGGTATTACCTGTAATAAAAGGAAATAATTATTGTCATCCATGTTAAATCCATCTATGAAGTTCCTCGTGCTTCTAAAGACAGGCACCTGTGTGTGCCCAAACTGCCTAAAAGTTTCACTGCAATTTGCAGATGGGAAAAGGAGCAATGTGATGTCTGTTGTGATAGCGGATCCAGTGGTGGCAGCAGCCTTCTCTTCCTCCTCTGTTCATTGTTTGCCTTCAGAAGAGAACTAAGTGTTTGGAGAAGAAAGGGAAGAGAAACTTCCTGACTGGGCCTCCACAAGGAGCTCAGGGTTCAGACACACTTTAATGCACAGTGTCCTCTCCTGGCTAAACAGAGACGGCTTCCTTTTGGGATGTGGTACTTGACAAGTTTAGCTTACAATGATCCATAAAGTGTGAAACCTCGTGCTAGCAGCTCTGCAGCTGGAGTAATGAAAAATCTGAAAGTGCAAATGCTAAACCAAACGGCACACTTGCAACATCCCAGAGGAAATGTCCAAACAAGCTACTCAAAAATACGCATCAGGAACAGTTATGCAGCCCAGATATCAGCTAGTGCCCGTGTGCAGGCTCAGCAATCGGACACATAATTGCTAACAGGAATGGTGGCACCCGATCTTAAGAAAACAGTAACCCATCCAAAGGGCAACCATGGCTGTGAACATTTTAATTTGGGCTGTCAGACAGCCTGGTCCCAAGGGGTGCTGTCTGGTCATCAACACTGATCATTACACTTAGCTTTTACCATGCTGCCCTGAGTGGAAAAACCTTTGCAGCAAGCTGGGTCTCAGGCTGTAGGGCTGACTGAGCCTGGTGTTTAGGACAACAGCCAGCAGCAGGCAGATTTCACCAGAAGGTAGGAAACAGAACTCCAAAAACACCCTAGGGCTGGGCTGCACTAAGTGCCAGCATGGCCAGAGGGACCAGCGGGTCCACAGGAGCATCTGACATGGAGCATCTAGCACAGCCTTGCTTTCGCCCCCCATAGACATGAGACCTCCCTCCCGGGATGGTACAGAGCTCAGAAATTTGTCCAGGTATTTCTGCCATGGGTGTCAAAACACCTAAAACAGGTGGGCTGGCAGTATTAACAAGGTATGCACAAGACCAGCTGTTGATGCACAAAGTGTATTAATACTTGGACAAGTATAACTCACCAGCATGTGAACTGGTGAGGGAGACCTACAGCAGGACATAGGCCAGCAAACGAGTGTACAGAAGCAGGCCTACAGAGTTTATCCTTACCACCAAGGTTTGGGACTGTGACAGATCTAACCATACCACACTATTTTATTTTTAGTTTGAAAAGATTATTTATTGGAGTCAGTGTGAGGAACTTGTTAATTCCTTCTATCAAAGCACTGAGGTATTAACACTAGTGAATTACAATATTGTCTTTGATGTGCAGATCTAAACATTTTGTTTTGTTATCTGAAACCCAACTGCACAAACAAATAATTCATCATCAGAACTTAACACATACACATTATACAAACAGGAAACTGAGACGTCAAACAAACACACTTTGGATTAAGTAATATATTAGAAGGAAAAGTAGATATAATGGTTTTTCCTCTTGCTCATAGATCTTCGTAACCATTAACTTCATAGGCATTCATTTGTTTAGACAATTTTCCTCCCTAAATATGAGTTTGCTTATAACCCCAGATAGTAATACCTGACATCATTCTGACTGATCTATTTAAATTCTCCACAGACTGTAAGAATGAAGGATTATTTCACCCTGAAATTTCCTGAAATTCACCTGAACAAATACAGCCTTGGATGTGGCCCAAAAACATTCTCTGAAGGTTATAAGAATAGAACATAGACAGGGCAGACAAAACAGGATAGCAGAAAGTACAACCAAAGAGGATATTACATCCAAATAACTAGCAAATAGCACATAGGTTGAAAAGCAGAATGGACACACTTTGGCTCAGAATGAAGCTCTGTGAATAGTCATTGGAAACTATTAAAAATTCTGGAGAAGATACAAAAATGTCTATATGTTGCCTACAAAAACCTAAAAAAGAACAAAGGGAATATCATGTACACATACTAGAGTTAGAAGTAATTATGTTAAACTGCAAATCAATCTTAACTCTATAATCTTTAGATATGTGCATATTGGATATACTCCCTAATTTTATTTAGTTTCCTTTATTTTATTTATTTTATTTCCAGTGGCTTTTGTTCCAAAACCTTATCACTGTGGGAGACTGGAATAAACTGGAATATTCTGTTGAAATAAATGGTCTGACTATAGGAACATACAGTAAGTAATTTTGTGCAAGGAACATAATGATCAGTGGCTGGAAGAACACTGTTACAAATTGAACTGGTCTGGAGAACTCTGATGTGAATAGAAGATGAGGAGTTAAGGAGACAAAAAATTGTGGGAACTATAAGAAAGAGATGACCCAACACTGTAAGAGTTGAGAAGTCAGAGGGAACAGAGTGAGGGTAAGAGTGTCATTTTGCTATTGTTTGTTTATTCTTCTCCCCCTGAAGTAAAGTAAGATATAAGACATCAGCTGAGAAAGATCTCAAAGAAAATGCATCTTTCTCATGTAATGCTTACTTTTGTTTACAGCTTCAGAAATCTCAGTTCCTGTTAGTACTTAGTTTTGACATTTAATTTTTCAGTATTTCATTCCTCTAGTGTCAACCAGCATATGGTGTTGTAGAAAAGAATCTGATCACTCTATTCTGTAACCAGTGACAGAAGGAAAAAAAAGAAAAAGACATAAAATACATTTAAACTGTTTGAGTTTGGGAAAGTCATCTGTTATAGCTTGTTTTACTGTAGCTTGCAGGAACCTTGGTCATGGATCAGACTCACACTGTAGTATAAACACAAACCGAAATGATGGTCTCCTGGCCAGAAATACCTTACACTCTAAGCAAATCAGACAACAACTCCAATGCCTAGACACAGACAAGCAGAAGGATGTTAAGAACTAAATAACAATAAAAACAGCTAATCAGCATTTTTAACAAAAGTATCAATGTGGGAAAAAAAAAAAAAAAAAAGGCCTTTACTCTGTCATCATGGATTATTTGTAATACAATGGACATTTTGGTAAAGATGAGAAGAGCCTGTGGTTGAGCTGGTAAGGACATTCAAAATCGGCACCTTGTGCTGGAGTTAATAAAAAAAGGGTATTAACCTGAATGGATAACAGCAGTATCGTATGGAATCTATCAAGTTCAGAGAAATGGAATTTATAGTTCAGGCACAAAATGAAGGTTGTGTTAGAATTTTAGCGATGTATAGCTGGAAAACATCCTCTCTCAAAGATACCATACAAAATCAGTGTACAATATACTAACTGTCTGCGTGTGAAGACCTAGGGAGAGATCTGTGCTGTGTGGCAGAAAGCATGGAGATGTTGTCTGCAGTGAGAGAGGAAATGGGAGGAAGGCTTGGAAGGAAAGCCTAGGAGCTGCTTTTAACTGTACTGATTTTGAGTTGGTGGCTTACCTCCAAAATATCCAGAGATATAACTTGAGATTTTTGTCTCTAGACAAAAGAGAAGGAAGTCTGGGGCAACTCTATACACCCTCACAATAGTAAAGTTAGTTTAATTGTGTGTAAATTGTTTTGATACTAGAAACAAGCAAAACGGATAAAGGACTTTGAGCTTCCCTGGGAGAATGATGAAGATAATACTGAGACACGTGTAGCATACAAGGCAGCACCACACATTGATTAAAATAAAAATAAATTGAAGAATAAGGTCAGTTAAATGGAGTCCCTCATAAATTGAGACAGACGCTTAAGAAGAAGGCAACAAGAGAGAAAACAGAGGCCTTTGGTTGGTCCCAGTTGAATATTCTGAGGGCTCACATTCCAGTTTCTGAAACAAGCTCAGAGTTTCGGGGACAGTAGTTGTTAAAATAATTTGGGACTCAGAAAGTGTGGTACAGGCAGGAATCCACCACTGTATTTTAAGGAGGTTGTAATTGAATGCAGACACTCAGGCTCACTGAAGGGATCCAGATTTATCACTGTGTCTAATCTGTATTTTTGAAACACATATTATTGTAAGAAGTATGAAAAAAAAGCTGTCTAGCCAAATAAATGTTGCCTGACACAACAGCAGTAACAGATGCTTTATCTCCTTTCCCATAATTTGGGGGTCTGTGACAGAAAATATTTTTAAGTGCACTCTGAGGCAGTAATTCATGGGAATTAAAATTAGCAGTATCCTTTCTACTGAACAAACTGAGATATCCATTAGGTATAAATAATTAAAGAGGCTGAGTTTTAAATATGACATTCATCTATTGAAATTCCCACATTAATACCCAGCTATGTTAATCTATTTCTCTTCTAATGTCTCAAAATATCTTTTCATGTCCTAAGGAGCACTACAAGAATACATTTAAAGTCAAATGATTTAAGAATCTTGAGCATATATACTATGCATATAATAATTGAAATTACCCTATCAACTCATATATCCAGGCAAAAAAAGCAGCTCCGATATGTTCTTCAACTACTAGATTATTTATCACTAATGAGGCATTTTCTAGGACTTTGTCCAAAATATCCTACAGTTCTACTTGCCATGTTACAAATTATAAAAGGAAATAGTCTAGTGCTATTTCTAGGACTTATATATCCCAAAATTATTAAATATTTTTCATTCATCAGTGCTAACATCACTAGAAATAGGAAAGTCTTAAAGATTATAACACTTTAGTTTTACAAAGGAATTGAAGAAATTGTATTAGAATTGGGAGGAAAAGTCGCCCAACTACCTGTGTAAATTCAGTAAAAAGGCTTCTGTTCCATAACTCAAACTCAAGAATCACTGTTTGAAACATACCTTCAGAATAAAAATGGACATTCCCATGAGCAATCCTGCCTACAGAAGGACTCAGCCATGAGTCCGCCACTAAGTCTTTCTAAGCTCTGTTTGCACTGTCAGTGAGACCCAGAACTTGTAAAAATCCAGTAAAAATGATGATGATGCTTGTTTTTTGTTGGATTCCCTTTCTTTGTTTTGTTTGTACAGTAGACTATCTCAGTTACAGTTTCCATAACTTTCACTCTAATAAAACTATTCTTACAAAAGATATAGTGATGTCTTCCAGCATAGAAATCTGAAATGATATTCTATTTTCATCTTCCTTACTTGACAGCCATCTGCAACATAGTAGCTTATGATGTTTTTGAAATCTTTTCACGTTTTTTCTCATGTGGCTCTAGTTTTACTTTATTTCTTTTTCCTGCTCCAGTCACAACTATATTGAAACCCTTCCTACTTCTGAATATGGATAATATGCAATTATTACATCCATCTCCAAAAAGAAACTAGAG
>CM021763.1:25198761-25238412 GCA_011075105.1 Heteronetta atricapilla | reverse complement strand
CCTCTCCTCTCCTCTCCTCTCCTCTCCTCAGAAACATTTACTTTATGTTTTAAAGCTTACTGACAGTAAAATCAGACTGGAAAACATGCATGCAAGGACTTTTGCCAAGACTATATATTTTAGCTAAAACAGAACTCTGGAAATAAACAGAAAAAAATGAGCGAAAAGAGTTTTTCTGTGTTTAAATTTGAGCTTCCTGAGAAGAAACTATTTTTCCATATGCTTGGAGGTTGCCATAAAATTATTGCAAAATACTCAAGATTCAAAATCTTAACCTTTTAGCATCCAAACCATTTTCATTGAAATTAACGGAATGTACTTCATTTTTCCAAAAATTGTTTTTTTATGCAATGTATAATTTGAAATAATAATAATAATAATTTAGACAGTTTTAGTTGTTAAGAAACTGCCACAAATATTAATTGAAAATGATAATGTTACAGGTTAGAGCAACTCTGTTAAAGAAAAGGACTTCCGTACCATTAATTCATTCTTATTTTGTGGGGCTAAATCATGTTCATGTTCATGTCCTCACTGGAGTAATAATCTGACGTGTCAGATTCAAGTGATCCATATGTCCTATGTAGCCTGGGGGCAAACAACAGCACATCATCATTTGGGGATGATTTTTTAAAGTGGAGGATCAAATACAGTCTATATGACTTGGAAGAAATCGATAATACTAGAAGAAAATATTTGTAAACTAATCAGGAAAATGTCTTTTTAACTTGAATCCTGTATTTTTGATATGGTTTGTTTATTGACTCCAGCACTGACTCACACCAGGAGGCTTCTCTTCTGTCAATCACTAATCACAATTAAGTACTTACAGTTAAGAGGAAGTAGCAATTTCCTTGTAATGGGGCAAACTACAGCCTATAATGATATTAGTTTCCCTGGGACATGAACATGTGTTCTGACTTTTACAGAAAAAAAGTAATGTGAGAGCACAAAGAGTTTTGTGTATGATCCTTTAAAAATGCAAAAGCTTTTATAATGAGAGATTTTATTGGGCAGTGCAGCACACAACACTAAAAGAGAGTAGGCCTGAGTGTTAGACCTTTTTGTAAATATTATATACTAAATGAACTTGGAAAAGTGGGCAACAATTTGCTTAAAACTACCAATCAAGCTTTCTAATTTTATATTATTTGGAAGAAAACATTTAACCTCAGAAGTTGCTCAGAGAGCTCAGAGATGTCGAGGGAAAAAAATGGGTCGGAATACTTACAGTTATTCTAGTACCTGAAGCTATTAATGACAAGTATTAAAGTAATGGATTTTTTAAAATAGTACTGTAAAGCGAGGTGAATGCACTATTTTTTTTTTTTTGGTTTGTTTTTACATAACACATTAAAATGTTTATTGGCCTTTACATAGAACATAGTGGTGCATGAATTCCTTTTGAAAATACTGTGCATTTTCATTTTTTAAAATGGCTTTTCTATGAGGAATACTTTAACTTTGTATTTCCACTTAAGAGTAGCTTGCTTTTGTTAGTAAGCCACAAAACACTCATTGCTTTGTTTTTACATTCCATCTAATTGAGCTTACTGACTTTAGCAATAAAGTGTCATGCTGACCAGAATGCTGGCTATAGCAAACTTTCAAAACCATTTTAATGACTGATTAAGCCCTGCTGAAGGAGCCAAATAATTAGGATTTATGGTATTTCCCTGTACAGGGCATTGTCATTCTCCAGTTAGTCGCTGGAAGCTGAATCCATCATTTTGTTTGATATGGAATCCCTATATCAAATTTATGGAATGTGGAAGTCAGCCTCAACATAAATAAGTGAGATAAATAAATAGTAGCTTTTACTGGTCTAGAGGATTCTGGACCACAGGACACTAATTTTTTCAGTCCTATGCTAAAATATATGTTTCTCACTACTCTCATCTCTCCTTTAACATAATGACTGACATTTTTGTAATAACTCCTTTCCCCTTATTCCTTATTTATACTTCAGGTACATATCTGTGTACGTGAGATCAGGTGTGTACCTGTTTACAGGAGATCTGTAGGAATCTTTAGCTGACACTTTTCCTTACTACATTATAAAAACTCAGTTTTTGAATCCTTGTCTCTGAAACGGTTTGACTGGTCATATGGAAAAAGCAAATTTTTTTCATGGCTCTAATTATCGGAATGGTATATACCACTCACCATCTCACTACAAGGGATTTAAGTTTCTCTTCTAAGCCATTAGTTTGAATTTGTATATGTTCAGTAGCAATACAGTTTTCTGATCAGTCTGCTGCATTGCCTCTGTGAAGTAATCAAATAATCTCATTGCAGTTTACAGTCAATTCAAACTGCAGCACAAAACTTGTTTCCACAATAGGTAACTTTGTTAAAGACTGTTAACTGAAGATTTCTGGGCTCATATAGTTACAAACACTAAGACAGAATTTTATTCCTCAAAGGTTCTCACATGTGCTGGTAAGTGAGTGTTGGCATGTCACACTGCATCTTTAATTATTTTTTGTATAAGTAGAAAAGTTTTAATTGCATTGTTATGTTTTTCATCTCTGTAGGAATTAAAGTAGCTTCTCAAGAAGTGATGAATTATCCACATTAAAACATAAATGAAAACTTTTAAATGGAGATAACTACTATGGTGATAAGTATGAGGAATTCATGCTTTCATTGTTTGAACAGATAAGATGGAATCAAAAGAAAAACTTGGAAACAGTATTTTCATTTAGCTGCAGATGGTACTAATCTTGCCAGGACACTAATTATTGAGAATAGTATGGAAAACAAAATAAGAAATGAGAATTAAAATACCACAACTGATTAAAAATAAATGTTGTTAATTATGATAAGTATAGGGCTAATAAACTCATGAGGAAACAGAAAGGAAGAAATTAATTACAGAAAAAAAAAGGCACACATTGACCAAGAGTGGGTTGCAAAGCAGTTAGTGCATGTTTTTCTCCTAGTACCAAAGCATCTCTGAAGATCTGTACTGAGTAAAGAAAATTCTGATATGGAAGGCCACGTTAACATAAATTAACATAAATTAACACAAAATCTATAATATCTATTACACATATTAAAATATTTAATGTTATATCCATATATTATACATCACAACACACATACATATTACATATAATATATGCACATAATATCAAATATTATATAAATGTATTATTATATATTATGCATATTATAATATTAAATGTATATATAAATACATTTCACTGTGTAATGATCTTGCTTAGCTGTTACCTACACCTTATGGTTTGGCATCATTTCTAAACTCTATACTGTAGTTCACAAAATGGTGTATTATGTGTGACTGCACAGTAATAAATTCATTAACTATACCACTGAAAGCTTTAAGATTCACAGTTTTGTTAGGTGAATTAGTTTTAACAAAAGGGCAAATTTCAGTTAATTTTATTAACTCTAAAGATTTCTTTTCCAGCAATTTCTTATTTGGTAGCTGGTCTCTGTTGTGCAAAAATCATTATGAACAATAAAACTCTGAGGAGATAAATATAACCATAATAGGAAAAGACGTACTGGAATCATTACATATGAAAGTGGCTGGCACTTTAGCCTCCTGTTATTGTCACTTTGCAAAGCCACAGAATGACAAGTTAACAAAAGTCATACCTTAACATCAAAACCAGTTCAGCTTATTGTCTTTCCTGGGAGACGTATTTGACTACAAATTGTTGGGGTGGCACTGGGAGAAATTCCAAAAGAGGAGAATTCTTAGTATGATTTTGTGAATTAAGAAAAAGTAAACCTCTTTGTTCTGATGGAGGACAACATTATGTTTTGTCCGGGAAATCACAGTGCAGCAGTGACACACTCGGCAAGCATGGTCATTCTGAATGCTCTGGGAAGAAAGGCAATGATATACAAGGTCATTAAGAAATAGTTCCATACAGCAGCACAGACCAAGTACTACACAGAGAAAATTAGGATTAGCCTCTGGCTTTGGAACAGCAAACAAAGAAAAACATTCTCATGTGGCACATGGTTTTGCAATGATGCAACACTGGCAAAATTAACAAAGCTCTAAGCTACTTTTTGGATACAGCAGAAGATTTTATTTACATCCTCCATTTACTGTGTATATGCCAGTCTTGTGGATTAGCATTTTTGGAATAGTCAGTCACCCTTTCTGACAAGTTAGGTATTTGCGGTTTTGGCTATCTGTTTTCAATTGGAACAACTGGCTCAGAGCCAAATCATGGTCTTTCCAGAACTGCTTATAGGCCAAGTGGACTCCAGTGAGCCCAGGTATAACATATTCTGTAAAACAAACAGGGATCCTGTTTTTCTCAACTTTCAAATTAACTAAAGAATCATAAAAAGCTTGACCTCCATTAGTGCTATTATAACTAAAATAAATTAAGCACTCCCTCATTTTCTAAAACATGATTTATTTCTTGACATTCTGGTCACTGAAAATTTAAATCCAAAGAACTAGGTCTACTAGTTCTTTTAAATGGCAAGTATCTTCTATATTTGTCATATAAACATATGTATAAATACAGATAAAGTAGAATTGTAGAGGAGAGTAAAAATCAAGAATCTCCTGTATTTGGGGAAACCTTTTTAAGATTACCATAAAATGGATGCTCCATTCCACAATTCAAACAAATAGTAATCGTGGCTTGAGGCAGAGATCCAAAAGCTAAATACATATGAAGAGGTTACACATTTAGGCATTTAACAAATCAGTTGTAATGTCATTTGCTTTCTCCCACACCATCACCCCCAAAAGGTTTTATAATGAAATTATTCTGTACTTAGAAACTGTTAAAGAAAAACAAGTGAACAAGTGTTCAGCTAAAACAGCTGTGAGTTTTATAAGTAAATCAAAGATTTGGGGTCACATGGTTGTACATTAAGTGGTATCACACTCTGCATCTTTACTTTGCCTTATTTTTCTCTTAAATGTTCAAAGTAATGAAATGAAAGTTGTTTCTGTTATCCTATTAGTACATCCGTTAAAATTCAGTTTCACTGTTCATAGTTTACCATCCATTTTTTTCTCTGGCAATTTTATTTTAACGATATAATTAGGATTTTCATTTGGCACTTCCTTTTAGTTTTTCAGATTACAGTCTTTCTTTGTTTAAATACAGCATGCTTTACATCAATAACATCTTTCATAACAGTACCAAAAAAAACCTCACCAGAGATGGTGAAGAATGCATAAATGAATGCCCCTTAGACTCATAAATCAATAGAGAAAGTTGATATAATCCACCGTCAACACCAACAGCACATTCTGTCGACTCAGCTGAAGCTAACAGTATCATCACATTTGAGACAGAGATACAATTATGGCTGGAAGATTCCCACAGCCCTGCCAGATTCCTCAAGGGGATTAGCACTTGTCTGATTGCAGTATACAACAAAGACATTGTTAAAATATCAGTGCATCAATCAGGAGGAATTTGGAGACTTTGAAGTTTAAAAAAATAAAACAACACTGTGGGAAAAAGAAGTAGTTACAATAGGTAAGTGCAATTGTGTTCACCTGATTTTTTTTGGTGACATGCAGTTTGACTAGTATTATATTCTTAGTAATTTGTAGGTAACAAATTTAGAAATAACTTTTTTTTTTTTTTCACTTCATCAAATAATGTCAATGGCTACTTGAAAGTAATGCAGCTTATGTGAGCTTTTTTTCCAGAAGAAATAAAATAACAAAATATAAAGGAACATTAATTATAGTTCACCGTGAGTCTCAGACTCATTATTAATAGAGTGCAGAGCCTGGGATTGCATTTTCCTACACTACAGCTAGTTTTCCTACCTCCCAGCAGCTTATTTCACAAGGTAAATTTCACAAGAAAGTCTAAGGTGACAGAACTCTTAAGAGTAGGGTGTAGCAATTACCAATATATTCTCCTATAAATCTCTCTCTGATTTGTAGGCAGTGCATAAATTTCAGCTGTATAACATTCACTGATAATCATAGAATCATAGAATATCCCGAGTTGGAAGGAACCCATAAGGATCATCAAGTCCAACTCCTGGTACTGCACAGGTCTACCCAAAAGTTTAGACCATGTGACTAAGTGCACAGTCCAATCTCTTCTTGAATTCAGAAAGGCTCAGTGCAGTGACTACTTCACTGGGGAGCCTGTTCCAGTGCACAACCACCCTCTCGGTGAAGAACCTCCTCCTGACATCGAGCCTAAACTTTCCCTGCCTCAACTTAACTCCGTTCCTGAGGGTCCTATCACTGGTGTTTATGGAGAAAAGGTCACCCGCCTCTCCACTCCCCCTCGCAAGGAAGTTTTAGACTGCGATGAGGTTCCCCCTCAGTCTCCTCTTCTCCAGGCCCAGTGACCTCATCTGCTCCTCATATGTCTTCCCCTCTAGGCCCTTCACCATCTTTGTTGCCCTCCTCTGAACACTCTCCAACATTTTAATGTCCTTTTTGTACTGTGGTGCCCAGAACTGCACACAGTACTCGAGGTGAGGCTGCACCAGCGCAGAGTAGAGTGGAATGATCACTTCCCTCAGCCGACTAGCAATGCCGTGCTTGATGCATCCCAGGATATGGCTGGCCCTCCTGGCTGTGAGGACACACTGCTGGCTCATATTCAGCTTGCTGTCAACCACAACCCCCAGATCCCTCTCTGCAGGGCTGCTCTGCAGCGTTTCGTCACCCAGTCTGTATGTATAGCCAGGGTTGCCCCGTTCCAGGTGCAGGACCCCGTCCCAGGTACAGGACCCCCAAACCTGCTTTTGTTAAACTTCATGCAATTGGTGATTGCCCAGCTCTCCAACCTGTCCAGATCTCTCTGCAGGGCCTTTCCACCCTCATCTGAGTCCACAACTCCTCCAAGTTTGGTGTCGTCGGCAAATTTGCTCAAAATACCTTCTAGTCCTACATCCAAATCATTTATGAAAACATTGAAGAGGACTGGCCCTAAAATGGAGCCTTGAGGGACCCCACTAGTGACCATCTGCCAGCCTGATGTGGCCCCACAACACTTTGAACCCTGCCCGTTAGCCAATTGCTCACCCCTCGTATGTTGTTTTTGTCTAGTTGTATGTTGGAGAGTTTGTCCAGAAGGATCCTATGGGAAACCATGTCAAAAGCCTTGCTGAAGTCCAAAAAGATCACATCAGCTAGTTTACCTTTGTCTACTAGCTAGGTGATCTTATCATAAAAGGAAATCAAATTTGTCAGGCAGGACCTACCCTTCATGAACCCATGTTGGCTGGCACCAATGACTACATTGTCCCCCAGGTGCGCTTCAATAACTTCAAGAATCATCTTCTCCATAATTTTACCAGGCACTGACATGAGACTGACAGGCCTGTAATTGCTTGGGTCTTCTTTCTGACCCTTCTTGAAAATCGGCACAACATTTGCCAGCTTCCAGTCTACCGGGACCTCTCCAGATTCCCAAGATCATTGAAAAATAATTGAGAGAGGTCCGACGATGACGTCCGCCAGCTCTTTAAGCACCCTGGGATGAATCCCATCCGGACCCATGGACGTGTATGGATCCAGGTGGAGCAGCAAATCCTGCACACGTTCATGGTCGGTTGGGAGTTTGTCATTCCCACCATCTTGGTCCTCCAGCTCAGGGCACCCTGGGTCCCGAAGCCCCGAATCAGCGTTGAAGACAGAGGTGAAGAAGGCATTAAATGTCTCTGTTTTGCCTATGTCATTGCCTGTGAGGAGGCAATGATGACTGTGAGGAGGCAATTACCTTCCCCATCAAGTAGCGGACCTATGTTTTCTTTGGTTCTCCTTTTTCTGTTCACATATCTAAAAAAAAACTTTTTATTATCTCCCACAGACACGGCCAGCTTCAAATCTAGTTGGGCTTTGGCCAGATGGATTTTCTCCCTACAAACACGAACAGCATCCCTGTATTCCTTCCTCATTGCCTGACCCTCCTTCCAGCAGTCGTACACTCTCTTTTTTCACCTAATCTCCAGTAGAAGATCCCTGGTCAGCCATGCCGGCCTCCTGCCCGCCTGCCTGACTTCCGATATTTTGGAATTGCCCGATCTTGTGCTTTTAGGAGGCAGTGCTGAAAGATGGACCAGCACTGATGGACGTCAATGCCTTCAAAAGCAGTTTCCCAGGGGGCGTTGCTGACTAGTTCCCTGAATAATAAGAGTGACAATGAACAACACCCACATCATTTCCAATAAACTTAAAGTCATTGTGCTGGAATTTACTGCTGCAACGTCCTTATAGTATACAAACAGAAATGTACAGGCTTCTATTTTGCAAATTTACATGAATAGTTTCCATGACAGTGTTTTGACCCAAATCTGAGCTAAATGTCATATACCAAAGGTGTCAATGATAGGAATTTACTCCAACTCAATGTGTAAGATTTCATCAAAATCTTGCTATGTTTTCCCAAGAAATTTGCACCAACTGCAAGAGTGAACTTCTCAGAACCTCTTATGCACATCCAGTAAATATTAGTTTTAAGAAATGTTCCAAAGTCTTTATCTCCTCAAAAGCATCTCTAATACGTTAGTCACAGAAGTGACTAAGGATGCATAAATGCAACATGCACAGGTAGCATGAAGCACACATACTTAAAGCACAGAACACCAACCAGAGATTTCCTAACACTGCTCTCTTTACTACAGTTATTCCTACTATAAGCAAGTCTCATGGAAGTTTACACACTTCCAATTGAGTTTGCAGCTCATGTCATGCACGATTAAGTCTTTCATTGTAAATAATCTGATTTTTTTCAAATAGCACTGATGTCTTCTGATGTAATTAGAGGGCATGTTGACAGCAGCATGAACTTGAACAAATCCTAAATGAGACCAAGCAGACAAGCCAACTGAGTAACTTCCTTAGTTCAGAGTCCACAGACTTTGCAATGACTTTTATAAAAAACACATCCATCACTTACAACATCATAGAAAGATGAATAAGCAGAAATGATAGCAGATAGAAAAGTTGCATGGCAATATGCTTGCTCATGTTCTGCAACCAATGCAGCCAGTGCTTATGGGATGAGTAGGCTTATGCACGGTTGGGCAGAAGTATGCTGGGACAGACATATTGTGCTCACAAAAGTCGTCAGTTTTACAGATGTGTATCTGGCTTTAACTGTCACCATATCAGAGGCTGAGAAATAATGAGCCTGTCAGGAAGAAATTACAGCTTGACTAGATTCCGTTTCTCACTCAGAGCATGAAAAGATCCAATTGTTACTGCTACATAAATATGCAGAAGCATGCCACCACCACATGCTTGCTAGAGACCAGAAGTTAGAGAGAGTGAGAGAGAGAGAGAGAGAAATACCTTTCTATTAACTGCATAAGACTTCTTATTGCTATAAACTCGAATAACTCTGTTGGGTACAGTAGAGCTATATCAGCCTCCTATCATGAAGATCTTGGCTCTTCTTTTACTATTTCTCTGAAGTTTGGAACAACAGAACTAAAATCAGAGAAATCCTCCAGCGTGGATTCTCAGTGAATAATGCAAAACTATATGGTACGATGAGAGCAGGAACCAACAAGGAAAAGGCCAGGTTATGAAGCTTTCAGTTTATAAGTGCCAACAGATCATGAAAGGTGCATGAGGATATGCAAATGCTGCACTATTTGAAAATATGTTCTGCCTTTAATTTTTTGTTTTACTGCCTTTGAGAGAAGAGGAATGAAGAGTGTCAAATTACAAAGTGGAGTTCCTACTGCTGACCAGAAAACATTGGATTTCCTTGTTCAGACCCTAAGGGAAAGAACAGTAGCTGCTGTTAAGGCTTTTTGAAATTTTCTAAGCAGTAACATAAAGCTAATATGAGCACATTTTAGAACTACAGAAGTCTATCTAATTTACTAGCCAATATATCTGTACGGGCTTTATTACAGGTCTACCAAAATAAATAAATAAATAAATGATGTATCTAAAGCATTTTTTCTTTCTAGGGTTTGTACCAAAAGGAAGTGGAGGCTATAACAGTCTCACAGAAGAAATTGAGATTGTAATATTTTCAAGACAGTAAATTTTAATACTGATAGTTCCTAATACTATTAGGTTAATTTTGAAACTAAAGTTCTATGAATAATTCTGTTTGATATCTTTCTCTGGAGTCATTTTTAGCTAACATTTATTTTAAATGTAAATACACAATTAAAAATAAAATTAAAAAAATAAAATATCATTAAAACAAGAGTAGAATATTTGTAATGTGCCTAGATAAAATAATTCCAATTTATTAGCTGGGAGAGTAAGTTACTCTTTTTCCAACATGAAATTAGGATAACAGTTGTTGGCACACCACTTCTGCATATTAATGTTCAAAATAAGCCTATTCCACAACAAACAGACCTTTATCAAGGAACAAGAGTCAAAGAGTTTTCCCTGACCTAAGAACATTTATAACATATACTGAAATCTTTAATTCAGTTCTGTAATTTTGCTCAGCTGCCTCATAATACAAGCTGGGATCATGGCTACAGTCAGGTTGAGTGGTCAGGATCTTGAACCAGGTTTTTCCAAAAGGCACTATTATTTGCACAGCCCTGGTCTCTGTTTCTTACAATATCCTCTCCTCTACTTTTTTGCATATGGGCAACTAAAACACATAGATGTTAGTCCTTCATTAATTCATAACTTCCTGAGTGTGCCTCACCTAACGGAGAAATCTGTTCAGGGTGCTATTTCCAGCCTGCCTATGGCCATTGCTACACCTGGTGCCAGGGAGGCCTCTGGAAATCACAGCTGGACTGAGGGGCAGAGGGGAAGGCTGTGAGTGACCACCCCCTTTGGCTGCAGCCTTCACCTAGACTGCATCCTGTGTAAGTGTGAAACTGCACATCCAAACCAGGGGAAATCTACTCTTTGCTCATAATCTGTTAGCACTTCTTGGCATGTCCATGCAGTATCCAGCTCCTAAGACAGCAGCCTGGTGCAGTAGTGTGCACTTTTGGGGGCTAAGAATTATGGAGCTACACAATGCCAGATCTCTGTCACATCTAGGGTGTTGGTGATTATCAATGCCTTATAGTCAGCTGTGGCCTAGTTAATGAATCAAAGTGATTTCACCAAGTTTTTTCTAAAAACATATTACTTTATTTTAATGCACATCAGCAGTACATTTATCCAACGCACAATGAAAATAAACTATGGATAAAAACAACACATACATAAAAAGAGGTCATTGCTTTATTTGGGCATGCCATCAAACAAATGTTATGATATCTCATTAAGTAAAAGGATGGCTAGTAGCTGCCTCTAAATAGTCAGCCATCGCCATCAGCTGTGAATGCTTAAAAATAGTTAATTTCACTGTAGTATTTAGAAACAGAGGCCCAAAATCTGTTAGTCAAAAGCACAACAAATTTAAATAGAGGCAAAGCTTGCTTTGTTTGGATTTGAGGTTTGAATCAGATTCATCCATATTTGGTGTCTCTAGTTAAATATAAAATGTATACTTCACTGAATAGTACAAATATCCTTAATAATATTAGTGGGTTAACAATTAGACTTGCCTCTTAACACTATACTCAGTTTGTATTACCAAAAAGAGAAACAAAATGCCTTCTTGCAGTTTTATTTATTTATTTATTTATTGACTATAGATAGAATTAAATTTTGAATTGAATACCTTCCTTTTTGTAGGAAAATGATCTCAATTTTTAAGAGAAAGAAAAATAATTAAAGATTACTTACAGCCATGTGTTTACTATACTATGGCCTTATTTTCTTTATTTTAAAGTAAAGAGAGAAAAAGGCTGAGTTCTAAAAAGTTTTCCATTAAAGCAATGTCCATTAAATCCCCATGCACTGTGGGCAGAAGTAATTGTGCCTATTGTTAGCAAGCAATTATAACTAAAACCTTAAGACAGACACGTTATACCTGTTGCCTCTAAGAGACAACCTCTCAGTAATTCACTTCTGTAAATGTTTCTTCAGAGTGGGATATTTTCTATGACAAATAAAGACAGAAATGCAATTGTTCCACCCTACTACCTCCTACATTTTTCAAAATCCAGCTGGGATATTTTCATAAGTCTTCTTTGATATTGTAAATGTGCCTATTTTTTACTCAGCTACACCATTTCAGCTGTTTGTTCATTTTGTTTGTTTGCGTAGGTGGAATTTATGGCAAAAGATAACTATCAGCAAATTCTTAGCCAGGCTTCTCCACTGTATTAGTCTTAGAGTGTTAACTAGAAGCAGGATAATGTTAATATATGTGTTGTTCCTATGCATTTTGTTTAACATACCATGACCATGCTCTCTTCATTATAAAGTAAGGACAAAGCAGAACTGAAGAGGCATGCTAATTACTTTGTTTTTACACCATGTCAGTGGTAGGGCAGAAGTGTGTGACTAGACAAGACTAATAGCCACCTTGGGATTATTTCACACATTGCTTTATCAATGAAACATGACTTGTATATTGGAATATTTGGGAAAAAAGAAAAAGTGAAGGTGACAAGAACTAGAATAAAATTCAGTACATCTGCAAGGGCCAGCTACCAGGTTGCAGTATTTTCATGGTTCTTGAGATGGCAGTTGCTATTTTCACAGCCTTTTAAGAAGGCTCCCACTACCATTAATACACAGGCCAGAGTAGAAAAAAAAAAAAAAAAAAAAAAAAAAACTGGTGATCCTCCAGGAATTCACTGAGGTTTCACATATAAACCCACACTGGTAAGCAACATCAAGAACATAGAATCACAGAATCACTAAGGTTGGAAAAGACCTCCAAGGTCATCAGGTGCAACTGTAGTCACCGAATTATTATAACTGGAATCCTAAGAAAAATAAAAAGAGCTATTTGCTTTTACACTGAGTTAAGCAGAATCAAGCTGGAACTGAAATGTACATCTGCTAAATGTGAAGTCAAGCCTGTGACAATGCTCTGAACATTCATCTTCTCATCTTTCAGAGATCCATTAGACTCTTTTTGCTAGTGAGGCAGGATAAATGTAAGGATAACTTGTGGGCTCATATGTCCCAAAATAAGTCATTTCAGAGCTCTTTAAGTTCTCAGAATTAAAAAAAAAAAAAAAAAAAAAAAAAAAAAAAAAAAGACTCCTACTTCATGTGGGTTCTGTGAGAATGTACACAATAAATAAAGGCTTTAACATACTGTGTTAATAGGGCCATCAAGTGATGTTCCAGGCAAAATTTTAAATCCCTTGAAATGATTTGTGCGGGCCACAGATGTCCTGATCAAAGTTTTCTATTAATTACTATGGGCTCTATGCCCAAAACTTCTCAAAAAGAATTGCTGAATACAGAGCACAGCTTACTTTGTTTATGTGTGTATTCACTACATTCTAGTTCCTTGTTTGCATGAAGAAATCATAAGAATGCATAGCAGAAAGCAAGACAGAGTTCTTTATTTTTATCACTGTCTTCAGTGCCAGAATCTGGCAGCACAGAACTGTGGCTTTGGTGTAGTACCTTGTTGTGGCTTTTGAAGACTCGTCCAAATAAGCACTGCATTCCTTAGATCCAAATCTAGTTATTCTGACCATACTTTTTCTAACTATAGTCCTGCAGAAAAAAATATAGCTGCCTGTGTTGCTATTGAGTTTAGCCAGAATTAGGGGATCAACATCCGGTAGCTGCTTTGATGATGGCATCTGATAGTCACTTTTTAGAAACTTGGCAGCAGATATATCACTGACCTTCTCAATCACTCTCCACTCCACCCCAGAAAAATAACACTCTCAGGAGGGAACACTAACACAACAAGAACTTAATGTATCATCCTCTTTGCCTCAGCTAACCATGGTATGCAATTATCACAAGGGCCGTCACTGAGCATATCCATGGTTGGGTGACTGACTCACTCTGCTTGCTTTGTGACAAATGTTTTCACTCTTCATTGCAGCAGCTCTGCTCTGTGTAGATGAGCTCATATGCACATTGTGCAGCACCAGAATAAATCTGAGAACACTGGAGCCAGAATATTCTCTATGCTGTATATTTAACCAGGATTTTCCCATGTAATAACCAAATCTGAAATTGAATGTGGTTCGCTCTTTGTCTGCAGCTGACATACTAAGTAGAAGGAGTAAAGACACTCAGCTGGAAACCTGCTGACAATTTTTTTTTTTCCTCCCCCTAGCAAAAGCACTACTTTCCCACTACAAACCTCAGCCTATTTATAGCTAGAGACACACAAAACCTAGGGGTGCACACAGGGTGGGGCTGTAATGGGCTGACATTGGGAAGGGCTGGTCTGGGCTCTAGAAAGGGACCTACAGGCTCTTCTCATCTATAGTCAGGATTAAAGCTACAGCTGTCAGAGCCCTGAGTCTGTTAATAGAATTAATACTGAACACCATCACCTGGGACCTCTCAGCCTCTGCCTGTGGGGTCAGCAGCCTCATTTCAGCTTAGTCCTGGGCCTGCCTGAGCTGTCTTTTAGGGGTCTCTGGCCCTGTGTCGTAGTCTTGTCTCCAGCTTTGTCTCTAGCTGTTCCTAGATGGATATTCTGAATAAACCATGGAATTGGTCCTTCCTTTGGACAGCTCATAGACTCTGTAACAGCCTAACGAGGCAATGAGCTGTATCCTAAAGACACTACAAATCCAGCTGTGCAGTTGTTGACCTGGGCAATTCTTAGGATTAGAAGAGTGACAAGATCTAGGGGTCCAGTTGTGGTGGATGCTGCCAAGGGCAGCTGAAGGGTTCCCCCCTTCTCAGGGTTCTTGCCTGAGAAGGTTTATCCTCTGGCCATGGCTTGGGGTCTCGAGTGAGACTTGGCCTGTGGTTAGGGCTAAGGTCTTCAAGTCTGGAGAGCAACTAATCCAAGGGTTAGGGTTGGGAGTGAGGTGTCCTGCTATGTTGGGGTGGAACGGTGCTGGCAAAGGAGGGGTAGGATCTAGAAAGCATTATTCCTAGCATCTTCAGCATCTCAACCACAACCTGCGTCTTAGGTTAAGGCTCACATCCAGTTTTAGAGTTAGGATTAGCATTAATGTTGTTTAGTGCAGCAAGAAAGCCAGGGGTCCAGTGAGATCATGTCTGCAACAGTGGTGTCAAAGGGGCAGGCTTCAGAAAGAAGTGTCTCAAAGGCTCTTTCTCATGGACCTTCAGTCAGTGGGTCAGGCTAAGGCACAACCCGCTCGTCCCTCATGTCAGAGCTAAGGTTAGTGTTATGAGAGAGAGAGACAGCCTCAGAGTCCAGTTGGAGGGATGCCTGCAGTGTGTTGCCAAATGGAAAAGAATTCTCTCTTTACATCTGCTACATCCTGGAAATGATTTCACATTCCTAGGCTAAGCACAACTGATGCCTATGGATACATTTTGGATCACCACATATTGCATGACATCATATATTTTTCTTAAGTTTTCATTATTCAGACTGTTTTCATGCTGTGTTTTGAGATTCATTTTTCTCATTAAGTTTTCCCAGGTCCTAGGATTTAAGACATTACCGCACACACAGACCACATGTCCTGGTGTGCAAGACTCCATCACATATCCTATATCAGTTGTTCTGACACTGTCACCCCTTTCATCAGGACTTTTTGGTAAGTCTGTAATAGGGTGGGACAATAGATCTAATAGGATTCTCCATGTAACTTCAAGATCATTTACTGCTTTTTTAAAGAAAATCTAGAAAAGCACAGGAAATCCCTTCTAGAGTTGCTACTATTAAGCCACTTGGTCAGGAAGGGACATGGGAGACAGATTCCTGGAGGCCAACAGGGACAGCAAATCCACAGAGGCCCTGGAGGGTTAAACACGGGCTTCTTCTGTTCAGAGGTGATAAAGATGATTAAACTCAGAGTTTCACCTACAGCCCACGTACCAACTTCGGGAAAATTGAATGAATTATTTTTAGGCTGAATATAGGACCTTTGACTCAAGAACAGGTCCAGGTTTCACATATAAAGGTCATCCTTTCCTTGTTTGTGTGCATCCTTTTGCAAACAAGTAATGCAGAATGAATAACCAGCAGGAACATTCTTCCTAAACATGGTTACTTTTGTAAAGCTTAAATAATTTTTACAATATACAAATGGACACTTTCAAATTCAAAATCCTCAGATGTTTTTAGATTAAGAAGGAATTTTAACTTGGAAAGGAATGAAATAAAATTTTATTTATTTAGCTCAAAATGCTTGCATTTTTGAATCTTACTCAAGTAACCACAAAACATAAAGGATGCTGTACTTCTCAAGTTGAAACTATTGAACAGTATACAACTCTATGCAGATGCCAACCTGAATGTGCTGTTTCCTCTTCCTAACCCAGTTCAATTAAAATATTTTATGAAGGGCCACCCATATAAAATAAGTAAGAATTAAAATAAATAATTATTTGTTCTGTAGCTGAGAGAATAATGAATCATTGGATGTCAAAATATATCATCTCTTTGTAAGGAAAAATCAGAAATATAGGGTGACTTTAATACTTAAAGAAGACAGTTATATGCCAGAGACTCTTCTTGGTAGATGAATTTCTATCAATAAGATATTAAAATACACACTGCACTACATAGAGAAAAGACAGCATATAAAAGTTCTCCTTACTTTTGAAATGAGAATTTGTTGTTCTTTATCCTTTACTAACATTAGGCAAGGAGCTGACATGGATAGGATACTCAAACACACAAATTACTTGAGCTTTTGCAAGTTATCTGATGCTTCTTTCTTTTCCACAAAATTGACGTCAGCATAATAAAAAAGTATCTGTATATCATTGACCAAAGTTCCCACTCTGGTGGATAAGCCCACCTCTTTCCTCATGTAATGGAATGGAACAGTGCAGAACACTGAATGACACACAGGAACATAGTGCAGAAATTCTGCTCTCCCTCTGCCCCCAAGTCCAGTCTCTTTCTATTGTGGCAGCCACATCACATAATTGATAGGGTTAAACCACTAAAATAATAAGTGGGTATTGTCTGAGAACAGTCAGCTTTCCAGTCTTACATCTCTACTAATGTAGACACAGTGGGAAATAAACATGCCCTCTGGGGAAAAAAAAAAAAAAATCATTAAAAAGTGATGATAATTCAAATGCATTGGATCTACCTGCCTCATATACAGAGGAATGGCTGTCAACTACTCTGCTACTCCATCTGAATTTTGATTTCAAGAATACATTAACACTATAACCTTACATTCTGAATGAATGAGAATAGTATTAAACAGGTGGAATCACTGATATTTTGATGATTTACTTCAAAAGCCCATTTGAAGGTGAACCTGTGTCATTTATGCATAAAATAAATAGTAACTGAAAAAGCCATATTCTTTCCCATATTCCAAATTCCACATTCAAAAATAATTTACTAATTATGTATTACAAAAAAAAATAGGTTATGAAACTTAAAATCATATTAAAAATGTAACTTATAAACTAGTATAAATCATTATACTGCTATAAAATAAATATACTGTAATAGTTAGGAAAGGGAAGGGAAACATTTTCTAGATCTACAAAAGGGAGATGGGAGCTTTGTCGAGTTGATGCCATAGCTTATAAAAAAGGTTTTGTTGCATATGTTTTCCATCCCTTGCCATGGTCCACAAAACACAGTTTGAGTCAGTTATTGTATAGAATCTTCGAAAGCTTGTAAGTGAAATGCTTGTCTTGTTCATACACTCCTGCAACAACTTGCTTTCAGCCATTGATGGATCAATGGAGAAGGACACTGAAATTTGATATTACATAGAGTTCCAAAACATACCCAAACAAACCACAGGGAATATAGGTTACCACAGTGTAGGAGAATTACTTTCTCCTTAACTATTTTTCTTCTTTCCCCACCTTCAAGGCTGAGGAGAGTGAATGAAATAAAATATAAAAAATACTGAAATAAAGGGACAGAAGTGACAAGGACAGAAACATGGGACTCTGGGAAGAAGATGAACAGCTGAAGAGACTTTTGGAGAGCTTTGGTTTCACTTCTACTTGCAGGAACACATAAAAAGTGGAACACATAAAAAGTGGAAAAGGCAAGATAGATTTAAGATAGTGTAATGGAGAATCAACTGTATCAAAGAATACATTTTTACATACATTTTCAGTTTTCTTAAATTTCATCTTTTCCATGGTTTATTCTTTTATTAAAAAAATACACAAATTCTGACTAGTCTCTCTCTTCACGAATCTGTTTGCTAATAATTAGCACACGTTTCCTGGGGGAAAATTGCAAAAATGTGTGCAAAACTTCAGTGCAAATTACAGGATGTAGTCCTGGACCTTGAAAATAGGTTATTAGATCCCTGCTTTCTGGAGAGAATGATAGTTAGAGTTCCGCAGCCTGAGAACTTGGCTAGGGACACTGAGAAGCAATACCAGAACTCTGGACAGACTCCAGAGGTTTGAGACATTAAGAGAGCTGGTGGGTTGATCTTGCATTAATTTGATGAGTAACTGAGAAATGTTGCTTGGCCTGGTTTCTTCATGGCTCAGAGCCCACTTCAAGATGAAAACAGTCTCTTCTGAGATAATAAAGGAAAAAAATCTGCGAAGAAAGGGTACTCACCACAATGGCAGGCAGCTCAGAGTAAGGCCACACGGCTCACAATCTTCTCCAACCCAGGTCTAGAACATCTCTGAGGATAGGCTTTGATAGCCTCACAGTCTAAATATTTGACTACCCTCATAGTATGATTATTTTTATTATTAGAGTTAGAACCCCCTGTGTGCCTCTCATCTTTGTGAATCTCTGACAAGAGTCACCAGATCCTTCATCTTCTCCATGCCCTCACATTAGGCAGTTGCATCTCCCCTTCCTCTTTTCTTCTCTGGGCTAAACTATCCTATTTCTTTAACCCTCTCCTCATTTGCTCTCCTCCACATGGTCATAGTCATGTCCCTTCAGTACGACAGATTTTTTCTTGCACAAGGAAGCCCAAAATACAACGTTATGCTTCAGTGCTGAATAAAGGGGAATAAACACTTCTCACGTGCTGGCTACTTTCTTGCTCGTATAGACAAATGAGGTTAATCTTCACTAAGGGACCACATGGCAATTCCTGCTCAATTTATTGTCCAGCAGGACACCTAGGTTCTTTTCCTTTTCTATCCAGCCAGAGCCAAGCCTGTCCACGTGCTCAATTATTCCATCCCAAGTGCAGTTCTCTGCCTCAGTTGAACTTCATTAAGTTTAACCTTTCTTCAGCCTGTCAAGACCGTTCTGCCAGGCTGCCCTGCCCTCTAGTTGGCCACCACTCTCTACCCCAGTTTGATATATTAACAGTGAACACATGTTAAGGATTTTGCTCTATTCTTAGAGATTTTTTTAATATTATTATTATTTTTTCCTACTCTCTGAGAATTCTGCCTATTGCCTTTTCTGGACTGAGCTTCATGTTAAAGGTAAAAATTATAATTTCAACTGTTATACTTTTTTCTATTCTTTATGGGTAATGGAACAGCTTCCAACAGAATTTGTCTACTGGGTAAACATGAAACTCAAAATCAGTTTATTCCACAAGAGAATTCTGGATGTTCCTGCTGCCTTGATTCATTGCAGTTTTTTAACAGAAGTAATCTCTTTCAGGGAGGGAGGCAGTGCTTTACTTTCTGATTTAAACACATATTGTTAACAAAGAATACTCAAACAACAGATTTATAATTTTATCAATATTTCACATACAATAATTGGGAAGGAGAGAATGGGAAGGACTGAAATAAGATCCCCAGCATATTTTAAGAGTAAGAAATACTCTTAAAGGAATGAGCAAAAAATGAACTCACAATTAGCAGTAATGTAATCAACAAAGTAAGACAAATGTCACTAGGACCTTTAAGTACATAAAATGAACTCTGCTACAGGTGTGTTTTGCAGGGTGCTGTGCTGTGCACTATGCCCAAGGACCCCAAACCCCAGTTGCTGCTGGATCACAATTGGGATCCTCATCAGGGTAGAATACAGGCACTGAACGTTTGTAATAGTACTGAAGACGTGAAAGCAGTTTTTTCACCACATGAGGATATTTTTCAGACAACTCATTTTTTTCTTCAGGATCATGAACAACATCAAATAGCCAAAGTCTCTTTGTTGGTGGATCAGACGACTGAATCTTTGATTCATTGAACAAAGATGGTGGAGGGAACCAATGACTGCAGCCTACAGAAATAGGAACAGACCAAGCATTAATTCTCAGATATAGTGCAGTGAGGAGAGGCAAAGTTATACTGTAACTGAGGAATTCACTAGGTCCCTTGACAAGCCATGGGACAGTGACTCTTGCTGCATTGCTTAACTGTCCAGCATCAGAACCTCTTTACTCCAGGGCTACCTATACAATAGTTACATTTTTATAAAATAGCTACACCATTGGGATTCAAACTTGCATGTTGCTTAATTTCAAATCAAGTAATTTCATGGACTTTATTTTTTCACTACTGTGAATTTCACTACTGTATATGTCAAATGGTCATTTGCAAAATGAAAGAATATGTTGTCTGGATATTAGAAGTGTCCCCTCTAGATTTTTCCATGTGATCTAAATCCTGAAAGCTAACAGGACAAGTAAGAGAAATGATCATATGCTAAACAGAATTAAACTGTATTTAGGGTGTAGGGGAGATATGACATCTTGTACAAAAGGGAAGTACTTTGTTACCTGGATATCCAGTTAGTAATTTCCATTTTCCATGACGGATTGCTGCATGTATGGATATATTGAAAAGTGTATTATCCCATGGAAAAGAATTGATCTGCGGTAAAGATGTCCTGTTGTCAATGCCAAGACCTTAATGGAACAGTAAACTAAGTTAGATACATTACATATGGATGAAGTCATTTTTAGAATTCTGATAGAAATCCAAGCAATATCAACCATTTATTTTTATGTATTGAATACAGAATTTGTTATATATATGTAGAAAGATCTCTGTTACAATTCACTGGATATACTTAATTCTTAGAACTTAAACTGAGAGTGACATGATGACCAGTGGAGAAAGTGACGTCTGAGTCCATCCAAATAACTGGACTCATCTCATATACAGATATCATGTGTGTACGCAGTATACCTATATTAAGAACATTCATGATTGTAATTGCTAAATTTCTTTGTAGGATTGAAAGATCTCCTGAATCAGTATTGCTGTTAGTCTTCTTCTTGATCACTGCAGGGAATGAGCTAGGTCCCAGCTTTTACCCCCACACAAGAGAGATGATTCTCTGAAATAAGCTGGCTGCATTCACACAGATCCAAATCTGGCCAGCGAGGTACTTCTATCATATGACAACCAGAAGCTGTGAAGTAATGGTGTCCTTGTAGAAAGATTAATCTATTATGTGTCCCCGTATCCAGACACTGCAGCAAACTCTCAGATGTTAACTATGGTCCAATTCCCTCTCAAAAGGAATTTTATTTTGCTTTTTATATGAGTAGGCTCGGAAAAGCAAAACAAAACAAAAACAACAAAAAGCAACTAGTTCTTTACTGAAACCAAGAGAGTCAGATGTTCTAGGAGAATTCAAACCTGCAAAAATCCTGCATATCAACTTTCATAAGCAAGCTATGTTTATGAAATAAAATCTACGAGTTTTACATTAACTGTATCAGCTAATACTTTGTTTACGAAAAGACTACCAAAGGGCAATTCTGTAATCAGACTAGAAACAGGACATCAGGAGACAGACAGAAACCACTGTTGATTTTCTAGCATCTTTTAAGAAATGACTTTCAATCATTTTAGGGAATTTGAAGGACTCAGCCGACATTTTTGCCATTGAAACAAGAAAGAGAATCCTTGAGATATGCAATGATCACATGAGATCCAATATTAAAGGCAATACTAGAGATAATTTACAGAGTAAATTACACCACAGTGAGGCAAATATAAATCAGATAGAAGAAAATTTGGAAGAGAAATGCTGGGTTACAATTTCTCTATTTTTTTTTTTTTTTTTTTTGTGAGGGTCCTGCTAGATTTCTATTTTATTACTGGACTTCATACTGTGAATCAGTTTTTCTTTAATAAAAACTTTGTATGTATATCCAAGTTCCTTTTTTTTACATCAGACTTGTATAGTGTTCCTAGATAAAGAAGACTATAAAAGTGGGCTACTTGTTTAGAATTTGCTTACACAGACTAGGGAGGGATTAGCTCAGCTTAGATCATGAAGTACTGACGGGAAAACAAACAAACAAACAAAACCACTATAAAAAAAAAAAAAAGAGAGAGAAAAAATCATAAAATATCCTGAAGAATCTGTTCTGGAAGATAAATCTACACATAACCATGTGATGTCTGTACCAGATACACAACGTTTTGAAGATTAATATTGCTTACTTTTCCACATCATTATGCTACATATTACTCTGTCATACTGTTTGCTACTGGGAATACTCATCATTGCCATTTACTTACTTAAAGAGCACAATGAAGGACATCTAGCAGATCAAAAAATACAATATTTTTTAAACATTATGTCAAAAAATACAGTATTAGGTCTAAAGGAAAAATTATTTAAGTCTGATTTTAAGATTTAGCATGGAGAAAATGCTCCTGATTGCTGAGGTTATGGTATGTGAAGCCATAGCACTACTCAATATAAATTATCTAAAATACTTTAAACAATCAGTATGAAAGATTGCATTTTAGAAATACTTTGCAAAATACAGGTAACAAAACCTAACAGATCTTAAACTAAGAAATGCTTCTACCAGAACTTATATGTGAAGTTGTTTGATAGAATAACATTGCTGAGAAAAATTTATTGAGAAGATAAATGCACTCATGTTGAGATATTATAAACAGAACCCTGTCGGTCATGCTAACTCACTTATTTTAAGCCATTTTACACTGTCTTGCACCGAAGAGATGTGCAGCCTATTATTCAGCCATGTGCCTTGCTTCACAGGCAGTACTGGTCAACTTTTATCAGACCACGAAAAACAGACTGGTGCTTGTTTGAATGAGCTTTGCATGGAATATTTACCTGACTGGCAGTTTATTATATTACATAAGCACCAGATACAATACTTATAAAAGGTTGCTTGATATGAGTTGTGTTTTCCCATTATATGATTTACTCGGGCAGATAATGACAGCAAAATAGGGACTAGTTTTAAGCTAAAAGAGGGGAGAGATAGATTAGACATTTGGAGGAAATTCTTCACTCAGAGGGTGGTAAGGCCCTGGCACAGGCTGCCCAGAGAAGCTGTGGATGCCCCATCCCTGGAGGTGTTCAAGGCCAGGCTGGATGGGGCTTTGAGCAGGCTGGTCTACTGGGAGGTGGGCAAGGGAGCGGGTTGGAGTTAGATTGTCTTTAAGGTCCCTCTTCCAACTCAAACCATTCTGTGATTCTGTGAGTCGCCTTAAGCTATAACATACCTTGCTCTCCATATACCTGAATTGCTCCTTCTCTTCAACCCCGCTGTTAAATTTCTATCTCTGTCTTCATTCTTCAGCTTCTGCTATTGCAGCTAAAATGCAAAATTACTGGGCAGTCTTCTCCTGCCACAGTTCAGTAGATTAAAGAAGTCACATTCTTTTTTGTTTCCTGCGTAAGATAAAATGTTCATTCCCTAAGCATCTAAGTAGCTTTCCTCTGCATCTGCTCTAGACTGGTTTTGGCTTCTACTATCTCCTTTCCTCTTTCTCTCCCTCTCCCTCTCCCTCCACTCCCTCCCTTCTGTTTTTCAGCATCATTGACAGGCAAGAATCCCATGGACTAATTCAGCAGACAGAGGACACATGCCTTTTATGCATCTATCTAATGAGTCTACCTTTACATGCCCACATGTTCCCTTTATAGACTTATAAATCTAAAATGCTTTTGATGCCTTTCCCTGTGTGAAGAGGTTAAACATTTTATTTTTCTGCCATTTGCTCACCAATGTATCAATAACTAATGAAGTACTACAGCTTTGGTTTTGCTTTAAAGAAATCCCACAGCCTTTCCCGTCATTTTTCATATTTTCTGACTGAAGCCCAATTTGTTACCCTCAGCAGCTACTACATTTAACTGCTCTTTTGGGAAGTGATGCTATCTTTTATTATTTGGGAAAGCATTGAAATTTCATTAATTTCATGATATTAATTTTCAGATATTAATTTTTGTATATTTAATGCTACAACAAATTGATCTAACTATTTTAGTGTTTTGTATGAAGTTGTAGGTAACCAAAAAAAGTTATTCAATAGCTTTCATATCTCTAATAGAAAAAATAAGTACTTTGGAAAATGCAATCCTTAGATAAGTGACTTCAGAGTTTATGTCATATTTCAAGCCCATCCTTAGTCTAACAGCCTGAAAACTGGTTTCAAGTCAGAATTTAAAAGGAACTGAGGTGGCCAACTCACACTATCCACAAAGGCAGTTTATCATCTAAAAAAAATGTCTCTTTGCCAGATGAAAGCTGTGAAACAGCTAAGTGAGAAACTACATAAATAGGGTCTTCATCCCCAGGAGGAACAACACAGATCTATGAGATGGGTGGCAACGACAGGACAAAAAAGGAAAACTGGTCTTTTGTAATATGGCGCACCAAATAAATTATGAGGGTACTTATTCAAAAAAAACAATATGATGTACATTCTTATCAAAAATGCAAATCAACAGGGGAATTCCTTTCCATGGGATGTTACAGTCTTAACTTCACTTTTTTTTTTTTTTTTTTTTTTTTTTTCTTTCAAGAAAGCCTCCACTTCTTTGATTTAGTCTAATATATAAATTTGTGGGAAAAAAATCAATTAAATAAATTTATTTAAGACTCTATTAATTTAGTTTCTGCTCTCTTCATGATTTTCAATAATAAAAATAAAGAAGATAAAGTACAAATTTTCAGCTGAGGTTTTAAAAGTAAATATAGATGGGAAAACATATTCTATATCTACAAAGATAGGTATGCACAGATCTAATCAGCATAGATTAATTACTCTTCTCATTTCCATCGCTCTTCTTTCTTCCTCCAATGAGACCAACTCAAGCAATTGGTAGAAAACTAAAATCTAAAGATATAAATAGACAGTACATCTAAATAGACAGTACATCTAAAAACAGAATATTCTGTATTCAGTCTGTGATTAAGATGATGAAAATGATCCGCGTTGAGAAGTTTTCTTGGTTGGTAGGAGATCAAAGAGCGTACAGTTTTGCCCAACCTGCCATTTACAAGATCCCAACCACAAAATTTGGAGGATCCAAAAAAATATTGCCTGAAACATGCTATATTTCTGTACACTATGGTCTATGACACTAATGTGCAGGGAAGAAATGTAGGGTACTTGACAAAAGCAAATAAATGTTAGTTTCTGATTTATTTGGGAAACAGAGCCCTGCACAAAGATGTAATTTGAACAACCCAAGTACCAGATTGTACAGAATATGTCTCTACAATTTTCCAGTATCCTACACAATAACAGAAGCTTTCCTGGCACTGAGGTCAAACTAACAGGCCTATAGTTTCCTGGGTCAACCTTCCGGCCCTTCTTGTAGATCGGCATCACATTTGCTAGCTGCCAGTCTACTGGGATCTCTCCTGATAGCCAGGACTGCTGATAAATGATGGAAAGCGGCTTGGCCAGCTCTTCCGCCAGTTCTCACAGTACCCTCGGGTGGATTCCATCTGGCCCCATCAACTTGCGTACATCCAAGTGCTGTAGCAGGTCGCCAACCATTTCCTTGTGGATTGTGAGGGTCACATCCTGCTCCCCATCCCCTTCCACCAGAGAACAACTGTTCTTGTCAGTAAAGACTGAGGCAAAGAAGGCATTAAGCACCTCACCCTTTTCCTCATCTCTCATCGCTGAGTTTCCCCCCACATCCAGTAAAGGATGGAGATTCTCCTTAGTCCTCCTTTTCATGTTAATGTATTTATAAAAACATTTTCTGTTATCTTTAACAGCAGTAGCCAGACTGAGCTCCAGATGAGCTTTGGCCTTTCTAATTTTGTCCCTACACATCCTTACAATGTCCTTAAAATCCTTCTGAGTGGCCTGCCCTCTTTTCCAAATATTATAAACCCTCTTTTTTTTTTTTTTTTTCCTAAGCTCTAACCATAACTCTCTGTTCAGCCAGCACAGTCTTCTTCCACACGGGCTCGTCTTTGGGCATGTGGGGACAGACCGCTCCTGAGCCTTTAAGATTTCCTTCTTAAGGAGTGCCCAGCCTTCCTGGACTCCTCTGCCCTTCAGAACTGCCTCCCAGGAGACTACCATCCAGTGTCCTGAACAGCTCAAAGTCTGCCCTCCAGAAGTCCAAGACAGCAGTTTGATACTTCACAGTTTGTAATGTATGCCATTCCCTAGGTATTCTGTTAGTAACTAAATAATTATCTTTGTAGTTCTCAAGACTTATTTCATTAGTTTTTTTTTTTTTTTTTTTTTGTCTATGCAACTCCCTCTATCATTTCTTTGGTTGCTGCATTCCAAAACTTAAATAATAAATAAAAGGATCCACATAGAACAAAAGCTTACTTCTCACACTGTATGAATTATTTAAGGGAAGTGCAAAGGAGAGGTTTTGCCCACCCTGAACAGGGCAGACAGGGTTGAGGCTACGCCTTGTAAGAAGAGAAGATGTGTGGTGGTTTTACCCTGCTGGGCAGCCAAACTCCAACACAACCACTCACTCCCTCTCAGAGGAAGAAGAGGGAGATACGAAAGTATGATAGAAAGAAAAAAGGATAAGTTTAATAAGATGATAGTTTAATTAAAGAGAAAAGGAAAATAAAAAAGCAAACAAGCGAAGGCAAGCAAAAGAGCAGAGAAAATTCTTCTCGACTTCCCATCAATGAGTGATGTTTGGCCATGTCCCAGGAAGCAGGACCTCAATACATGGATCAGCTGTCTGGGAGGACAGGAGTCTTCAAAATGACAGCCCTCTCCCTCCATCCTCTTCCGCAGCTTTTATTGCCGAGTGTGACACCACATGGTATGAGATATCCCTTTGGTTGGTTTAGGTCAGCTGCCTTGGCTGTGTCACCTCCCCATCTCTTGCCCATGCCCAGCCTGCTGTCTCTGGGGGAGTTTGGAAGGAGCCTTGGTGCTGTGCCAGTGCTGCTCAGCAATAGACACAACACTGGTATGACACCACTGCTGTTCTAGCTACAAGTGCTGAGCACAGCACTGTGTGGCCCGCTGCAGGGAAAGTTAACTCCATCCCAGCCAGACCCCAATCAATTTGAAGAAATCTGCTAGCTCTTGACAAAGGACATCTGACTGATACACCCCAGTTGGATTTCCAAAAGGCTCTAGACAGATAAAGTAAGCAGCAATGGGTAAGAAGAAAGATCCTTACATGAATAAAAAGACATCCAAAAGGAAACAAAAAGTTTTCCTTTCATGTTTGATACACCACTGGATTTCTGAAGGTATTTGTGCTGATACCCATACTGTTACACATATTCCAAATGACCTGGAAAGGGGTCTGAAAACTGGGATTACAAAGTCTGTGGATGCTAATACGTTACATAATGCTGCCTGAAAAGTATGACAGAAGACTTTGTGAAACTGGATGAGTGGACATTAAAATAGGCAATGATATAGACATAGATACAGGTAAAGTGAAGAAAGTGTGAAATAACAATCCTAAATTCAAGTCTAAAATGATGGCTTTTGAGTCACCCATAACTGTCCAAGACTGAAACCTCAGAATCATGACAGGTTGAGCTGACACTTTTTCAGAATTATGTCAGCACTTGTCAAAAGAAAACTGAATGCAAAGGATTATTATAAAAGATCAAGTGAACAAAGAAAAAGGTTCTATGCAACTGAAAAACTGTAGTTCTGGTCTTCTCATCTGAAAAACAATATGTTTAGAAATCAGCTACAAAATGTTTAGAAATCAGCTACAAAGTTGGGTGAAACCTGCAGTCCCTCAGGAGTTAAAATTCTCTGCTAGATGTATATTCTGCTTAATTAAATTAATATATTATAGAAAACTCTAGGGACCAGGCTGTTTCCATCTCCTGTGTGTGCAAAGTAAGTTTTGTTCCATCTTGTGTGATGTTGAGCCAATCAAATAATCAACTCCTTAATGTTTTAAATGACAGGAGACATACCAACATAATCAAATAGTTTGGCCTGTCATTAATGTATTCGATGTGACTACAGTCTCTATGTGAACCTGACCTTCTCAACAGCTGACTAGATGTCACATACAATGCCAAATGATAATAATACACAGCACATACCCAGAGTAAGGAAAACTCACATGTGCTGAAACACTGGATGAGTTACAAAATTCTTTGCCTAAGAAATTCATTGCCTGCTTTTGCCAGAAAAGCCATGTTCCAACTAGACTAGACTACATTCTCTGAACAAATATAATCTTGTCTACATCTTTCAATTACATACCATTATTTTTCAATCACCAAAAAGGCTTCATGGAATAATTCTATGTTATTGTATCACTTTGTAAAACCTTCTTTTAATAGCATCTCAGCTTGTTGCTATCAGAATGGCTACAACAACTCTCTGAGCTTTTGTTCCCCTGCTGTCCTCACCGCTGCAGGTTAAAAACAAACTTCGTTTTGTTTGTAGGTACCACATACCCAACAACTGTTACTAGGATAGCACTGCAAGTGTCCTCTGTGTTTGCAAAGACTCTCAGGAGGATCACACATGTTGGGTGGGACTGCTCAAGCTTTCAGACATAGAATTAGACTCATAGAACATCCCAAGTTGGAAGGAACCCACAGGAATCATAAATATTTCTCTAATGCCAGCTGGGGAGACATACTGGCCTGCAACTGACAGATGCACCTATCATAGGATTTTCTACCAGTTACGCACTGACAGCAAGGATCACAAAGCCTCATCACACAGCCAGAAGACAAGAAATTACTGAACTGCAGAAACTAGTGCCCACAGTAAGGCCCTTCCTCAGCTTTAGTGGTACTATGGTGGTACTTAAGCATATGTCAAAAAAAGATTTGGATTCAAAAGAATACAGTCTTGTCCATTCAAATTGGTAAGTCACTAAAGACAGTCACTCCAGAAAGACAGGCTTTCAAAAGGTATTGTCATCTTTCAATGACAAATCTCAAGGGAATAAATTAGATGTTCAATCTTTACATCAGAGAGCAGAATTCTGCTTAATAGTTGAATCAGAAAAAAATTTGAAAAAAAAACAACACACAGGGTACTACTATTAGAATTTAAAACCAACAAACAATAAGTAATATTATTTTCATAGTAAGATGATGCATATACTTTTCTGCCTCTTGTGATCTGATTAGTAGCCTATAAAAACCACAGAGGACATCCCCAGACAGAAGTCTGGGACTGGCAAACCAAAAACCACTTATACATGAAACCCACACAAAGACAGAATACTTTCTAGTTCATTATCATTTTTAAAATAAACACACTATTTTAATCATCCAAAAAATGTCAATTTTATTTAACAGCTTTTATATATTGTTGTAAAAATAGTAACAGTACCATTCTCCTACTGTTTCCATCAAAATAAATCAATAGCTTTGCACTTCACAGCCTCTTTTCTAATGTAAATCATTTGATTCTTTATCAAGATTTGAAACATTTACTTGCATGATGCCCTTTAAACAGAGAAGACTGTCTCCCAGTTGTTTCAAAAATCACAAGCAATTACTTTTCTATAAACACACACTGCAGAGTCCTTTGAATCAACTTAGGCTGACTCTGTGCTACAACTGCAGAAATAGTAAGTAAAAAAGCACAGACTATCATTAATATTACGGAAAGCCACAGAAAAATACTTTCATGAAGAGTCTTCCATCTCCTAATAATCTTACCACATGCACACACACAAAACTAGCATGTCTAACAGGCTCGCTGTCCCTTGCTAATGCTTAGCTGTGGAAAAGCAGGAGGTTTCTTGGGACTTGAAAAAAAATCACACTGCAACTAATGGAATCCTTTCCATTGCTTCCAGTGGGCTCTGATTTAGATCGATAAGCATTAGTAGTAACAAACAAGGGGTTTACACCCTACCAGATTCTATTAATCAAACAAATGAAGCTGAATTCCTCTTGATCCACACATTTCAGCAGAGACAGTATGTTTTCCATTAAACCTTTGTAAGAAAGGCTTACATATTTGTATTCACAACAATCATTTCTAGCAACACGTAAATTTTTAAACACCCTCAAAATTATCCAGGGAAAATTAAAGTGATGCTAATCAAAACAGAACAGAAACACCAATAGACAAGTTACCAAGTGTTAGAAGTAAAAGCAAAAGCTTAAGAAAAAAAAAGATCAGTAACAGTACACAATCCCAAGAATGTTCCCAAAATTGAGGATGATGGATCAGCAGAGAAAACTGAACTTGAGCCATTTTCTCTGCTGCAAAATCCATGTCACTAAGGTCAGAAATTAAGATCAAGAAACTGTTCACTTAAACAACTCACTTTATCTTCCCTGCAGCACCAGAACAACAGAAAAAAGCCAGTCTTCAGGTACAAAGCACCAAAACAATTGATTCTTTATAGGAGTGTGCAGCCACAAAGGGAAACACAAAGCTGAGAAATGAACCATAACTTCACTGCAGTAAAACTCAGGAAGCCACATTATAACTTTTCTTTGTGGTCAGCATTGCTTCCCATAACCACATCTTCTGAACTTTCCTTGGACAACATTTTTCCAACTGTCCAATAGTTTCCTCCCTACAGGAAAAAATTCTCAAGTCACACTGAAAGCTCCACCCCACTGCAGGCTATATGAATTACTATCTGTCCACTAGAACAATTAGAAACAGATGCCAATTCAGTGATGAACTTGCTTAATTTTCAATAAACTGGAAATTAAGGCTCAGACCAATTAAATATATAATTTCCATACATTTTAATAGGTGAACCTCAAATCTAAGGGTTGCATTTGCGTAGGGATATACCTGGCAGAATGAGAGATTTTATCCTGCTTCCATAAAATCTAGCCCACCACCAAGGTTTTAGGAACCCAATTTCCTGCCCTGAGTTTCCCTGATTCTTAAAATGGGCTTTCAACTGGGATCTTTCTTTCAGGACAGATTTCTCACCAACAGACCATATGAAACTCCAAGATGGAGATTTTCTCAATATTTTCTGTTTCACATCATATTATACATGCAAACATTTTGACTGACAAAAGAGAAAATAAGCGTGATTAATTTGGTGATGGGATATTGAGATGGGTTTGGGTAATTTCAGTTTCGCTCATACCAAATTCATGCAGAAAGCTTTGAATTTATATAAGAATATATGTAAATTTAGTGTGTATGCCATGTGGATCAGAGTATTAGCTTTTAGTACATCCTAAATTTTAATCCAGTGATCTATGTGCTTTTCTGGAATCCATAGAAGCAAAATATTCTGTGAGCACAGGGTGGTTTTGATTTGCAGGCAGACTGGTTTGGTGCTTAAACAAATTATTCTACAAATAAATCCAAAGCTGAATTAGCAACTCTACCTTACTTCATTAAAAAAAAAAAAAAAAAAAGGAAAAAAAGAAAAAAAAATACAGATTTCTTTCATTATTTCCCTGTCTGGAAGTAGCTGGATCTGGGGAGAAGAGAGAGAAGGTGACAAGAAGGCTTAATGTAGAAACATAAGAATATATAAATATCTTTCAGCATACATCTTTTCTAGTGAAGGTCATTTTAGCAACTGGAAGGTTGTACTCTTCACTGAACTCTTCACATTATTCAGCTGCACACATAACAAAAGTAGTATAAATCTATGGGCTGGGTCAGCAAAACAAGCTGACATTGGATTTCCATTCTATTTGAATTTATTTGTTTTATACCTTTGGATTAGGGACTGTATAGCTTTACATTAACATGAGATTTTTCTCTTCCTAAATTTCAGGAAATAATACACTGAACATTATTTAAGTTTATATCTAACATACATACTTGACCACAACAGTTATGGCACTGAGAGCAATGAGAGTATATTTTTCATTTCTATTGATAAATATTAAATTTAAGTATCTTCCAAACCCCCTGAAAATCTTGACTGTCTCTTAATGTAGTAATATAATTTACACAGGGACTAAAATCTTAAACTGGTCAGATGAACTAACTACTCACTTGCAATAAAAGAGTAAGACTAAAGTTTCAAAGAAAATTTTATTGATAAATAGAAAAGTAAAATAACAAAAGGCATAGTTAATATTTTTACAATTAATATACACATTTATACCTTATGTATATTTTATTTATACATATACAGTCTTTATAAATGCTTAATTTGTTTGACAATAGTATGGAAATGCAGAGATATTCCCCATGCATTTATGAAAAGAAACAGATGGGAAGATAAAGTATTTCTCCCCTATTGCTAAATAAGCATGAAAAGTTTTAGATAAAAGTAGACAAGGATTCCTCAGGCCAAATCCTTGTTATGCTCCAGGTCCAGAACAAATGTTTCCCAACAGAAGGACTCCTGTGCTATGCTGATCTACACTGCCCTGCAAAGCAGCACAAGGATATCAGGATTCTGTATTAAATGATAACATTTGATGAAGGATCTGTACCTCCCCCTGCAGTACAGATTAAAAAAATGCTTGAATTATATGAACAACTCTGATTTGTTTATGTATAAAGTACATTTGAAACAATTTCAATTATCATTTGTCCATAAACAGAAAAAATTGTGCTGTGTTTTACACAGATGCACTAGAAACTTTGTAGGTGGTGCTATACTGAAAATTTTCAGCATTTTATATATATAAAAAAATCTCCTAGAAACTTAATGACAAATATTACCTCTTGATTGACTGGATTCGGTGAAGCAGACTGTTACTTAGTTTTCATCGTGAAAGACAAAGCAAACTGCTAGAGGAAAAAGAAATTCTCCCTATTGCTCTGGCAAAATGCATAGTGCTGTCATGGGATGACTGCAACAAATGTTGCTTTTGCAATTGATTCTGCTCCAAGATCCAGTACACACAGGACAGTTAAGCAGGATATGATCAACCCTGGCTAAAAGTGCTGATCACTTTGGTGATCAGTTTGGTCATGTGCAAAGTATATTAAGGTCTTTATTGACACCTGATGATTTCAGCAAATCTTAGCCATGAACTGAAAAAATTAAATTAGAAATATCTTTCTCAAAATGCAGGGAATTTTTAAAGCTTCCTGATGACAATTCTGGAAGTATCTTTTCCTGAGAATAATGTTTATATACTCATTTGTAAAGTACCGCAATTTTTGAGACCTAAATACAGCAGAAGAGACAGTGACTTAAATGTCTAACCTATTCTTTGTTGGGATACATGATTTTAAGTAACTTCTCTGTATTCTCTTTGAATTAACTGAATCTGAAACTCTTCCATGACAGGAATTTTGTGAAGAGATGAAGAAATAAGCAGGAGAAAATGTCACGAAACAGAAAAATCGTTATGGACACTTACCTTAATACCCACAATCACCATCATCCACAGAATAGCCAGAATATAAAGCTTACTATATTTCTCAGAAAATATACATATATAAATTTTAAAGTCTTGAATAATAATTGCACTATTGTATTTGTAGCTGCTTTATGTCTATTGAAGATTTAGTATTTTGGAGACAAAAACTACAGGGAAATACAGAAAATCCAAAAAATCTACTGTGGCAAAAATTAAATGTAGAAGTCCCAGTGCCTGACTTTAATAAATGAACAACATTCTGAGCCCTAGCAGATTATTTAGACCATTTAAATGAAAGTATATATAGGTGTATATTTTCTGAGAGCAGACTGCTTTTGCACACACATTGGTTTTTGCATGTTAACAAGCATCTAATCGGTAGGTTATTTAGTGTTTCTTTGACTTGTGCTGTCTTATGCAGTACCAAATCAAAAAATCTCACAGAAATCAAAGTTAAAAGTTGCAAGGTAACTTGCAAAAGTGCTACCAGTTAAGTCGTCTTTTCCTTCTTCATGATAACAAACAAACACCATGAATATCAGAGCACAAGATCTTTGTGGTTATTTCTAAGCCTACCACAAAGTCATGGACCGTTGATGTTGCAGATGTTCAGTACTATAGAACACAGTGGCATCCCTGTTGGGTTGGAACTAGATGATCTTTAAGGTCCCTTCAAACCCAAGACATTCTAAGGTTCTAATGTACTGGAGAGAATTTTTTTTTTTTTTTTAAAAAAAAAGGTCAGACACATCATACGCTTAGTTCCATTAAAACAAACAAACAAACAAACAAACAAAACTTTTACTTTCTCACACAGATGAAGTAAATGCATTTTTGCCTGACTTCTTGGTCTTACAAGGCCTACATTGTTTCCTTTGTGTTTATAATAAATAAAATAAATATTTTACAGTGTTTCTAAATGATAACTCAAAAGTCTATAGCCCTTTGAAAGGGATCACAGAATCACTGAATAGCTGAGGTTGGCAGGGACCTCTGGAGGTCACCTGGTCCAGCCTCCTTGCTCAAGCAGGGACACCTAGACCTCATCCAAGAGGATTCTATGTATGTCCAAAGAGGGAGACTCCACAGTGTCTCTGAGAAACCTATCCCAGAGCTCAGTCACCCACACAGTAAAGAAATGCCTCCTGAGGGAAGAAAAGAGGGAACGTCCTGTGCCCATTGTCCTCTTGTCCTGGCACTGGGCACCACTAAAAACTGTGGCTCTGTTCTCTTTGCACCCTCCCTTCAGGTACTTAGAGACACTGATGAGATCCTCCCCGAGTCTCCTCTTCTCTACGCTGTGCTGTCCCAGTGATAATTTTCCCCAACACAAAAAGGACATGGACCTATAGAACAAGTCCAGAGAAGGGACACAAAGATGATCAAGGGGCTGGACCAACTCTTCTGTGAAGAAAAGCTGAGAGAATTGGGAATGTCCATTCAGCCTAGAGAAGAGAAGACTCTGGGGAGACCTCATTACAGCTTTCCAGTACCTGAAGGGAGCTGACAGGAGAGCTGGAGAGGGACTCCTTGTCAGGCACTGTAGTGATAGAACAAGGAGTAATGGTCTTAAACTAAAAGAGGGTAGATTTAGACAGGATATAAGGAATAAATTCTTCACTATGAAGGTGGTAAGGCACTGGCACAGGCTGCCCAGAGAAGCAGCGGATGCCCCATCCCTGGCAGTGCTCAAGGCCAGGTTGGATGGGGCTTTGGGCAACCTGGGAGGTGGGAGGTGTCCCCGCCCATGACAGGGGGGGTTGGAATTATCTTTAAGGTCCCTTCCAACCCAAACCATTCCATGATTCTGTAATTCAATGATAATGCCCTCAGTAACATGCTTTAACTTTTGATTAGCCCTGAAGAAGGAAGGGAGTTGGACTAGATGATCTCTGAGGGTACCTCCCAACTGAACTATTCCATTCTATTATTTTAAAGTTGCACGTGTTTTTGTAGGTATGCTGCCTTAAATAATGGACTGCTTGTGAGTGTCCAAGAGAAAGACAAAAATGTTACAAAGAAAGACAAGCCCGCTCTAGTCATTTTGAAATGCAGATTGCTCTGTGGGCTAACAAGGCCTTTGCATATATATACTTTTAACTGACTTCTCTTTTTTGAACTGTGATGTATGGAGCAATTATTTCATCTCAACAAGGAAACTGCAAATGTCAAGGGATCCTCCAACCTATACTGTGACAATGAATTACTGAAGAAATAACGTTTTTTGCTACTTCACCGAGGAAAGACATTTGGTGACCTTTTGCTGCTTTATAGCAATAATGAGTTTTCTACAAAACTCTGTCTTTCTTTTATGCTATTAAAATAAAAGCATTTGAGGAATAGCCATGACCTTAACCTTGGAAAAATTAATAGAATACTGATCTTGAAGAAACAGCTGAGGCCTGAGACACTATAACCTCCTAATGTCATGTTGATGAGGCATAAGTCTGTGCCGTAGACAAACTCATACAATGAAGTTCACCTGCCTTAATTCACTTACTTGAACACTGTGCACATACAGATTCAAACTCATCTATTATCCCTCCTAATTTCAGTTTTGTCATGGCAATGCTTTAATCCAAATAAAAGATTTTTATGAGAATATCATGCTTAGTCTCTTACCTTTCAAAATGTGCACCCTTCTAAACTTAATTCCAACAGTAGTAAGCATATTAAAATATTCTTGGTCTTGTTTAAAAGTATTCTTCACCTTGATCCTTACAACAGATTAAGATTATATCTTAAAAAAACACTGGACAAAGAACTGAGTAAAATCCAGAATTACTAATGGCAGCAAAAAATCCCTACACACATCAGCAGAGTGAAGCATTTATCCACATTATTACATTCTTATAAAATTACACAATTAAAAAAAAATGTTATTCTAAATAATATCAAACTGATTAATACAGCCTACAAGATCAAACATCACAAAATGAGAGACGGTAAAATGAAGTGCTTGACTTTCACTTTCCTTAGAAAAATATGAAAAAAATACTATTTTTTCAACACTTGTTTATTCCATTTTCCCCCCCAGAAAACAGATTTAAGCTGAATGGAATAGTACTTATGAATTACTGAAGACATTAAAGGTCATGTTCAGATGGTGTTCTATGTGAAGCGCATAAAACCCATTTATCTTACTGTAAGATAGCAATGGTCACGATAAAGAAAACTGAACAAAGTCTGTAATCTGACTCTAACATCCTGTGCACAATTAAAACTTTACAGATTTCCAGCTCAGAGATATTTCATTTGAAAAATGCAATCCATTTATATCAAGAGCTACGTAATGTAGCTAGTGTTATGTTCAAGTAGGTATAGGATATAATGGAGCATAAAAAAGAAGCAGTTAACAAGGGATTTCTGAATTCCAGCCATGGTACTGGCACTGGACACTTTATCAAGTAACTTAAAATTTCTAAATTCTAAAAGAGATTATCTGCATCCCAAAGGAAACATGGAGATAAGCATGAGATTCACCAAAAGTTCAATAACCTTATACTTAGTATTGAATACTATGATGTATGGCTCACATTCAGATGCAGGAAGCCTAAGAGCCAAAGCAATGTATAACCACAGACCAAGCTTCCCAAGCTATATCCCCACAAAAGCTACATCCCCAGAAACTTCAGATAGCCAACACCCAAACACTACCTATCTCTGATCTGAACAACAGCAGACCTGCTGGCCTCCCATCAGGGAGTGGAGTTGAGTTCTATCCAAAACTGTCAGACCAGCATGAAAGCACCATGTGAAGTGGTTGAGTGCCATGCACAGCTCCAAGGTCACTTATTGGTAACTCCTGCCTTATGCATATGCATGGGGTCATTTGAATTTATGATTTACTTGTAATGAAGAGATGACAGACTCCAGATGGTCAGCACATGGACTATTTAATTTTGCAGAGAGATGGAAATTCAGAGAAGCAAACAATGTATCTTTTTCTCCATTCTAGATCACTTTCCCATTCCAGCTGTGATGATGTAAGCTCAATCATGTAACGCTACCAGTAGCTTTTCTTCACATTTTGATTCTCCAGGAATGGATTCTGGGTCTTAGCCTGGCACAGACTTGGAGCACTTGCATACTCTTCACAGCCCAAAGAGCACATGCAGGCATGCATACCTATGTCTATTGTATACTTCAGCTGCTACTGAATAACTCCATTACAAGGGATTTTTTTATTATTTTTTTCAGTAATTCTGAAGCAGCTAGATCGCCAGTAATAAAACTGGGGAAGAAATCACTTCTGGCCTGCTAAGTCCTAGGAATCATCTTTCACCTGGGCACAATAAGTAATAAATGGGGCCTAAAGGAGCCTAGAATGTCTATTCCTTAATCAAGATGAATCATTTTGGTATATGTAGGATATAATATATAATGCTGTAGCCATTATAATGCTATTTTAATGCCCATGAATGATACATCAGTCCCAGAAACAAAATGGTTTCTCTATTGTAATAAATCATATGTTCATTCTGCACAGAGCAGATTTAGTCCCTTATAAGCAATCATTTATTTTGGCAATTAATAGTGCAATATATGAGGTAATGCTTTTTTTTCAAATGTCAAGGAGAGCAATGTAAAGTCTTATTTGCATTGAGAAAATTAATCAAAGCTTGGAGAAAAATCACAAAATGTTTTTACAAGTTCTCTGTCTTGGATATCTGCCTGTATGAATAGGTATCTTCAAAATAAATTAACTACAGTTAATAGCATACAGTTTTATTATGCCTTTGAAGTTTTAGTTTATGGTTAAGCCTGGAATTTTAAATGAAGGCAAAGTTTTTTCAGCCTGAAACAGCCCCACCCAACAACATATTTATTTTGAATACACCTTTGAAATTTAAAGAAATTCAGATTATTTTTTTAAGTGATTCTACTTGTCATCTTCAAGATTTTGCACAATTCACTAAATAAATTCATACCTTTAGCAAGTCGGATTAAAAAATAATACAGTATGTACTGACAGATTCTGATTAACAACTCTGAAATAAAGGGTACATTTTCTTTCACCATGTCATTTAGCTCTGATTCTCAAAATAAAATTGCCTTCTGTGGGATATAAAGTTTCAATACTGCTTCAAGACAGACCATCTAGTAACAACGGTGTGGTCAGAAATATGTTTGGTTTAGCAGTTAGGGGAATTTAGATTTTAAATCCAGTTGGTTTTTAATTTAGCTGAATCACCAAAACTTGATGAAATGCCATAAGACTGTCTAAAAGAAAGCAGATCTTTCACAATGGAAGAGCTGACGTCACCCTTACAGCTGCCAAACCATCAACAATTTGGCCTTTTTTTCTTTAAAGACAAAGTCACAAAAATGAGGCAAAACATTTTCTTTTCTTCCAACAAACTGAAATCAGGTTTTGATTTTTGCAACTTTTCAGTTACTTTACACATCTTATTTGAGCTTTCTTAACCTGTACATTACAGAGAATATGATACTGTTTCCGCATGATTCTACTTTTCTGTTTTTAATTTTCTTAATTTCCTACCAAACTCTTAACAGAAAATGTGACTGTTTCAGACAGAAATCTGGGAGACTGTAGGTCTTTCATACCAATGACCTGCTTTTATAGAATTGCAAATTCTATAAGTTACAAGCTTACACTGAGACCAAGTGATTGAGACGTATTCATCGTTAAAAAATAATTAATTAATTAATTAAACCAAGAGGGAGATGAAGAAAGAACCAGAGAAAAAGACAAAACTAGTGGCTTTTAGCAAGCAGAGAAAAGAGCAATTGCCTGGAGGAGCCCAGGTCCATCTCCATCTGCTGAGCTCACCAGACTGGTTTAGCAGAGCCAGGTCCAACCAGAGGGTGCGGCCCACATGCTTTCCCCCTGGGGCTCTGGCTCCAGGAGCAGCCAGCCAGCACTAGTAGGGTTGGCTCTCCCTCTGCCTCTCCACTTCCAACTGCACAGCCATCCTCACCCCCGCCTTGCTCTGGCATCCATCAGGACCTTCAATGAGCCAGTTCAACCCAACTGACAGAACAAAACCATCTGTTCCCCACCCCAGGTTAGCAAGTCAAATCAGTCTGTGGAGGCACCTGACAAGTACCAGAAGAGATACACATCTAGCATCAGGATCATGTGGCTGGGAAAGAGGAAGGGAGAAAGTGAAGTATTTCCCCAACAGAAACTTGCTGAATCACTTCATCTGTCATTATGAAACAGAAACCTCAGTTTAATTTCAGTGCCACCAACAGAATCAGCCTCACCTGTCCCTGGAAATTCCTTCTTGCCCCTTCTCTTTTGCCAAAATGAGCATTTGATTATATATCCAAGGAAAGAAAAGAAAAGGAAAGGAAAGGAAAGGAAAGGAAAGGAAAGGAAAAGAAAAGAAAAGAAAAGAAAAGAAAAGAAAAGAAAAGAAAAGAAAA
>CM021763.1:25172959-25198751 GCA_011075105.1 Heteronetta atricapilla | reverse complement strand
AAGAAAAGAAAAGAAAAGAAAAGAAAAGAAAAGAAAAGAAAAGAAAAATGATTAGTAAAATCTGTATCAGTGTTATGATTTGGTTCATACATAGTATGGCTATATGAGTGGTTTTGGTGACCCAAGAGAAAGAGGAAGACTAATAGGCAGCCATGGGAGGCAGGATTTCCACTTTGGTAGGCAGCATCAAGCTATGCTAACTTAAGCTCCATCAAACTACTGCCTCTGGCTGAGGTTCCCTGGTGGCCTGAGCTGATCTAGTGGCCATGTCCTGTGGCCACTGCCTCCATCTACCACCAACCACACACTCCCATCTGCTCCTAGTCATACAGCTACAGGGGAAGTTGATTCAGCTGGCTGGTTTGGTACAAATCTTTCCTCCTCTTCCACCCCACCCATGCCCTAAGACAGTTTGAAGGCTGATCTGGCAGAAGTCTCATCTTGTTGCCATGTGATTTCCAGATCCAGCACAAGGGAAGCAGAAAAGGATGGAATAAAAAGAGAGACATGCTTTCCATTTTGGCAATGAATCACCACCACACTGGCCTCACTGCAAAGACCACAACACCCTCATACCCTACCAGTGCTAGTTTTTGGAGATTCCATCCCAGTTTTTTCACTCCACCTCCTGTTAAAACACCAGTTTTTAAGGTCCACATTTTAAAACAGATCAGTTCAGAGAGAAAAGATTATATTTTAACCCTGATCATTCCACTGGGTTGCCACAGGTCAGATGTAGCCTGAAGGCAAAGTCTGCAGTCAGGACAGAAACTCTTTTTAACACTGAGGATGACAAATGAGAAATTACAGTTTAAAACACTGCAATATGTTTTAGACCACTCCAGAGGTTTATATTTGAATGCAAAAAGTCTGCCCTCAGAGACAGAAGGTGATTACTTGAAAGAAACAGTAAAATAAGGCCTGTCAGCATTGTTTTGTAAAATGGAACTGCAGACAAACTAGATTACAGGGTTTTGTCTCTCATGTTGTTTAATATTAACAACAGGAGTGAAGTACAGTACTATGATACAAGACTACTTTAGGGCTATTTAGGACACAAGCTCCTGGAAAAAGACAAGAAGATACTGATCAGTAGATTCATCAGAGCTGCTACAGCAAGTATGTCTGATGGCAAGATGTTCGGTATCAGCACCCAGCCTAAGAATTTGAGAGGCTGTACGATACTACTCCATGAGTGGTACACTCACAGGTCAAGGTTAGTTCTAACAGACCACAGCAGCAAAGATTTAGTTAGCTCTGTAATTAAGATAGTATTCGCAAACTTAAATTTAATATTCTGTTGAATACCTTGTTGTAACACTTGAGTTAACAGTAAATTAATTGTCTTCTGCACAAATTCTTCCCTGAAAAAAAAAAATGCTTATTTTGGCATTAAAAATCTGAACAGAACACAATTCAGTTTTCATATTTCAGTCAAAAAAAATCTATGAATTACATGAGACTTCCCATGATTCATGCTACTAAAATATACATACTATCAGCTTATTTGGAGATGAAGATAGATGAATCCATTACATAATATATACTGAAAGAATGCACACATTATATGCAAAAGCAGTCAAGGATTCAGGAGCTCTGAACATGCAATGAGCACAACAGAACAATAACTTAGTTTCCTACATGTGCAGAACTACAGCAATAATCAGAACTCTCTTGATTATCCCTGTCCTCCTGAAATCTTTTTGATTATGTTTATTAGTAACTTGAGATTTAAATTCCTCTTCTACAGTACTCTGCAGGCCCAAAGCTTTAGCTAGTCTGTATTTTCTAGTCATTATTTTACTTTCTACTTCAATTTCTACATAAATAAATAAATAAATAAAATATTAGCATGATGTAAATACTTCATCTGATGCAAGAACCAGAAGGGTGATTTAGGTGAAATGATATTTTAAGTGGACTTGAACAAGGGCAATGTGGGCACAAAGAAAGCCAAAGACTACTGTCATAATACTCAGCATAGGAAGTGAGAAAGAACCAAGCAAAACAAACTTGCATACATGTTAGCACTGTAGGCAAAGGAATATTTTGATCTCAATAAAAGTTAGTGCAAGCAAATAACAAACAGTCAAGGAAAGAGCAACACTCAAGAATGACACACATTTTATTGCCTTGGTGATAAGAAGACTATGTATATGCAATTAATTTTAAAGTGCTTTTTAAAAACATGCAGTGAGCCATATTGCCAAAAGTATGAAAGACCTATCTATAAATGTCGACCTTTGAGTCTCCCTCATCGATCCATAATGGAGATGCCAATATCATTACTCTGGATCTTGATTCTCAACCAGTTAACCAATTTGTACAAATAAACCCCAGACATTTTAAGAAGAAATTGGCTGAGTTACAAACATATAGTTATTCCTAACAACTCAGATTTCAACAGTTATTTTAATCCTTGTATGACAAAGCATAATTTCATATCCTAGTCAAAAACAGAATCATGAACACCATGATCCACCCTACAAAGCACAAAACTATTCCTAATTCCAGTTAATAAATTGAGCACATTGTAACAATTCAAGTACAAGAAAAGATGGATTCTTTTCCCCCAGCACTGGACTATAAATAGATATGTTCTGTAAAAATACAAACTGTATGTTAATAAAAAGAATGGTGATGTAAAAAAGTAAAGTTTTATATATGTTTTGTCATGTATAACAAGGATGTATTTTGTCAAATGTATCAGTAATACAATTATCTACATTCACATTTTTTAAGAATGGTATTGTAAGATCAAAATTAGGAAAAATGTAATGGATACTAATTTAGAGGTAATTTCTGCCTGTTCTTGACCAAAAGTGCTATGAAGGGAGAAGGTGAAACAGGTGGCACAAAGTATCTTGCCAAAGTCGAAGACCTTCACTGAGAAGAGAAAGGAAAATCATATATGGTGCATAAGGACTTGCAGGTAAAGATTTAGATTTTTGGTTTTCATTACTATAGCTTCAAAGTTATGTACAAATAATAGGAGTTTACAAGTACATATACCCCTCCCCACATTCATGATGGTTAAAAGTCACATCTTCTCCAGAATAAAAGTTTCCCTTACTACACTTACTGCCCGCCTGCCCAGTTCCCTGCCCAAATCCCACACAACACACATGCACACATACAGCAAGGACACGCTAGACATTGTGTACAGTAAAGAATCATCATGGTGTGGCTTCATGTAAACAATCTATGGATGTATTTCCTCAGCTTAGACTCCTGAAAACTTCCTCTTCTCATCCCCCCTCTATTTAAACTAGGAAGTTGGCTATTCAAATGCCTCAGCTGTGCTCAATAATAGCAGCTCCCACATGGAAAAGATGGTTTCTGAAGTATGTTTCAGAATACCACATCAGGGCACAACATTGTACAGGAATGCTACAACTCATTGAGGATTCTTTGAAGGGAAATTGTTGTAGCTACGCCTTAATTCCATCAGTATATAAGAATTAATCTGCAGGCAGTGTTGTACTGCCAACATTAGACGTGCACAATGTTGATCCTTCTCAGAAAAACACCACAGAACCAGATGTGCATTGCAGAAGGACACCTTACCACTTTCCTTCCTGTTAACACAACACAACTTGTATCTGTCATGCAAGTAACAGATCACTGTCCGTACTGTACCACTAATTCCTATGCCTGGATTTACTTCTTTATTTAATGAAATACAGAAATGCTATAAAAACACTACAAAGAATCTGTTCCAATGTTGTGCATGAAAAGATCTTTGCTTGAAAAGTTTGTAGTCCTTAGCAAACTAATAATGTTGAATCATAAAACAGACAGTTTTTAAAGGGCCATGGAATTGGCAAAGTTAAGCTCTAATTCATGTGACTATGGCACTAAAGATCCAACTTGTATGATTATGGAACAAAAGCAGTCACAAAGCTTGGAACTTCTAATATTCTCACAGACTCAGGTTTTCCATTTGCAAGGTCAATAATACAATCATATTGAATAAACATATCAAGATACGCCAGGCTGAGCAGCTCATTGGGAGCTACCTGCCAACCTGGAACACTGAAGACAGGATTTGGTGGTTTGTTTTGGCTGTGTGCCTCCCCACACACCTCAGGCACATGGCTGCTCCTCAACAATTCCATGTCCCAAAGTACTTTATTCATTACTCAGCAGTGCTTCAGAGCTCTGCAGAATGGGAACCGTGCATTGGTCATAATTCAGTAAGGATTTACAGTACCTAGGGGGTGATGTTTCAGTATTTTAAAGCTAAACACTTCATTTAAAAGTAGAAGGCATCCTAGTTTATTTTATTTCATTTAGAAGGCAATACTTTACTTAGGAAAAACAAAGAGCATTGGAAAGATAAACTGTCATTTAACAAGTCTTTACCAGTAGCATACTCACATGGGTAATCATCCACAAACATGGGGTCAATGTTATGAAGCAGTTCCACTCTGGGGGAAGGTCTTCCTTCACTAGGAGAAATTTCAAAAGGAAACATTAATTTCCTTCTACAGCTCATTAGGATTCTCCAAGTTTTTGTTTTGTTTTGTTTTGTGTGTGTGTGGTGGTTTTTTTTGACATCCTAATATAGAATTCATATCCATAAACTAATTGCTAACAACTTTAATCTGACCATAAAACGTAATAGACATCTAGTAGAAACCAAAAATGGCTGTTATTTTAGTATATAATTTTTGAAGAAGTACTTTAGAATTAAACAATATTTACACATAATTTAGAAGTTTCAATATTAACTGATTAAAATTAATATTAATCAGAATCAGAATATTGTTCAATTCTGTTTCTAAAACCATTTCTGGATTTTATACATTTTGATTAAATATAAAATTAATAAGAAGGATCAGATGAAAGATTAAAATTACTTAGACCATACAACCTTGCAATTAATACAAAGTACAATAATTAACCTATAGGTTAATTGGTGGTCACACTCCTGACTAACCACTAGGAGTGGTCACACTCCAAACTGTGGAGTGCCCAGCCTTAAAAAAATCTAATAGACCTGTACTACTGCCTCTAGATGGTCCATTTACAGCTATGGTCAAATTTGCCTTTTCCCATGCGTTAATAAGTAACAATTACATGAACCAATTAGACACGCTAAAGTAGGATGTGAATTTAAAGTATGTAAGTGAATCTGTAGTGACTGCTTGGACACGTATTCACATCTTTCTATCCAATTTTTCCAGTATTCTAACAAAGGAAGTCAAACACTAGAACTATGCTAAGTAGTCTAGTATTTCCCACCAGTGTAATCTACAGAACAAAAAAGTACCTTACTACTATGTGTTTCTCCTAATTATACATCCAATATTCACACACTAAGAGATTAGGCCTCAAAAAGTCAGAACTGAGAATATTGACACTACTAGAGCCAACTATTATTATTATCATATCACTATAGGTAGTTTCCTGTTATGGCTTTTAATCTGTAGGTTGGATGCCGTACAGTAAACGTGGCTATGAATGTTATTGCACAGCAGGTAGAACAAAAGATCAAAAGATAAAAATTATACCTGAATTCATTTAAATTTTTCATGTTGCAGTGGTCATTTATGGGCGACATTTATGTGGCCATTTATGGACCACATTTACGGGTTTTTTTGTTTGTTTGTTTTTTCTGGGACAGAATATTAATATTAGTAACTTGGTAACATCATTTACATGTAGTCATGAGATATACTCCCTGAGGCTTATGGTTTTACTACAATAAGCTCCATAGTACTATTAACTGGTAATGAACTGCTTGTTTAGTTTTGGTGTTATTTCCGTAATTCTGTTGCACACAAAAATGGAGGTTTATAATCACTATATATTATTCACAATACAATAGCCAGAGAGAAGGCAGCACTGCACATTAAAGAAAGTGGCTGGCTGATAAAAAAGGACATCAGAAAGGCAGAAAAAAAAAGTCCTGAAGAAAACAAGTTGGGAATTCAACCTTGCAGCAGAGTTCCCTTTCTCTATGCCTAAACTCTGTCCTACTTCCCATTTACGGAGCTCCACAGCTGACTTTAGTGTCCCCTGATGCCCTGCCAAGGAATATATTCTAGCTGATGCAACTAGAATAAGAAAGTAGTAAGATTCTGTAGGATACTTCATCTTTCTGTTATAGCAGCTTTCAGTGTAACCGTATCTAGTTTATGCTGAAAATGTCAGTCTATTTTCTGCCTTTTAAAAACATCCAGAAAGATCTATTACTCTTTAGTGAACTTGCACAAACATCTACATGTGGTCTTTCACTTTTATTGTTGTTAAATAAGCAGAAGGCTTCCTTGGGAAGGAAGACAAGGTTTTTCAGGGTAAATATGTTTACCTTCCACAGTGTCACTCAGCAAAAGCATTTGTGATACCTTGTATTTCTCTAGGTCATATCTGTATACACTTTTCTAAAATAATTATATTTCAGATGTCCTGTCAAAAATTACTCTAAGCTTTCACTTGCTCTTTTGTGAGCAGTAATTTACACCAAAACTAGAAATGATAATTTTTCCAAATGAGTATTCAGTTCCTCAAGTTAATATAGCCATTTAGTACATAGGAATTCACGTTGATCTTACTTTATTTCATCCTGTCAAATCTGATAGGTCCAACATCATAAAAATTAAATAATAATAATAACTTAGCAGGCAAGATCTCTAAGTAAAACTTGAAAGCTTTTGCTTGCTAACAAGCTTTGGAGAAATACTATTTTTTTTAAAACTGCATTTTATCCTGAATCTCTCAGTGACTACCAAACTGCTTCGTGTACTTTACCATAATCAGCACCATAGTTTTCTGTTTTTTTGTTAATGCAAAACTAAACCCTTCTTTTGAGCATAGACTTAGTAGATGTTCAGTGTTGAGAAACAAAATATATCAAAACAATGTATCAACCAAGGCAAATTTCTATGTAAGGAAGATTATTTTGCCTCATATCTCTATTTCAATAAAGTAGCAAGCATCTGGAAAACAGATGTTTCTTAAAAATGCAAATGCCTTTTGAGATACTTGCTTGGAAACATGCAGTGCAGTTTAGATTCCTTGATTAGTTGCATTTTAGTATTGTTTTCCATTAATCATTCTTGATATTCTCAATTACTATTTTTGTAAAATAGATTAGTGATATTACTACCAAATTTTAGATAACATTTCTAATACATACATTGTTTTAGAGGTTCTAGCTATATTGTGGTGTTATGGGTGATAATTTAAGATACTAGATAAGTGGAATCTACTGTGATTTATGTAGGATGTTTTTATTTGAGATTTAAGTTTTAGAGTGGAGAGTTAAAATAAAAGGATTGCCATGCTGTAGCACTCTACTCTGTAGTGGGTGGGAATGGGAGGGCATCAGGAGCTGAATGTGAGAAAACAGGGAACCACGGTGGCAAACTGAAGCGGCACAAGGAATCCCTGGTGGCTGCCCTCTGTAAATTTTGGAATGGTCTGATGGATGTCCAAAAAAACGTGGTTACAGTGATACTATACTATATTTCAGAAAGAAGCTGGGGACATTAAAAGGAATTCAAATTTAATTCCAAAGGCACTTGGAGGAAGATTAAGTCTAGGAACTACTGGTTCAAAAATATGTTTGAGCAGTTTTGCATGGAAGACCTTTTTTGATGTCCTAGTTTCTTTTACTCTAAAGAACTGCAACAGAAAGGCCAAGACTGGTATGAATAGAAAAAGATTGAGAATATATGCATATGGAGACAACAGCAGGAAATACACAGTACAGGCTCTCAGAATGGCCTGTGTTAATGACACCCGGATTAGCAGGTCATCAGGATCCCAACTTGTAGGCCACTTTCCCAGGACACAGATATCTGGAGATAAAGAACAGTGATGCCTTCTGATGACTAACAGGGGTGGGACAGGACTAACAGCACCAATAAGAGGACAAAAAGGCATAACCACAACCTGTGTATGGTCACCAACCAAAGAACACAAATGTGAGAACTTCATTGCTTGTGTTCCTTGACCTCTGCACCACTGCAACAGACCCTGGGCACAAGCATTCTGGGGCCCAGCTGCGAGATGGATGGCTTAAGAACCCCTGTCTTGGTACCTGGCCACTGGGTCAACTTCTTAGACACACACCTTTTGGTGATTGTGTGTCAGACCATGACAGTGTGAGTGAAACCTGTTCTGTTTCAGTTTCTGTTTAAGTAAAATCACATTCTACTTCTATTAGGTCTCCCAGTACCTACAGGGCCTTCCAGTACCTAAAGGCCTACCGGAAAGCTGGTGAGGGACTCTTGTTCAGGGAGTGGAGTGATTGGACAAGGGGAGATAGCTTTAAACTAAAAGAGGGTAGATATAGACTAGACATAAGGAAGAAATTATTTACTCAGAGGGTTGTGAGGCACTGGCACAGGCTGCCCAGAGAAGCTGTGGATGCCCCGTCCCTGGAAGTGTTCAAGGCCAGGTTGGGTGGGGCTTTGAGCAGCCTAGTCCCTGCCTGGGAGGTGTCCCCACTCATGGCAAGGGGGTGGAATTAGATGGTCTTTAGATATCCTTCCAACCCAAAACATTCCATGGTTCTGTGACCACAGTGATGCAGTCTAACTACGTTACTAGGTCAGCAGAACGAACTGGAAGGAGCAGACAAGCTTTGAGTTCAAAGGCCCTGTCAGAGAGCTTCTAAGTAGTATACAGATTTTAACCCAAGAGAAGAAGTTCAAACAAGGAGAACAAGAATATTGTATTTTTGCAGTTCCAAGTATTGTATGAAAGAAACTATAGGTAGGTAAAAAGCAATGTAGGAGAGGATATTTCCTTGCCTACAAGAACCATGTGCTTCTGAACTTAAGGTTTTCATGCTGTTAACTTTCTTCTGGTACTTCAACTAACTGTTGACTAACTGTTAACTTTCTTCTGGTTCTTCAACCAAATTAATCAGAGGGGGTAAAAAACGAGCAGTTCTAGACACATATGGTTTTCAGCACTTCTGTTTACCTCAATAACTTAATATTAATCAATGTCATGTTAATACAATCCCCAGTTTGGACTACTAATCATTTTAAAATCATTATAAAAAAGTTTATTTTGTTATAGGATTTTGGAATTCATATTTAATGTCTATATTTTTATATTATGATCTACATAAACATGCTACATGTTCTTTTATGTTTATTTTCTGAAATATGGTTACTTATATTAATATCATATTATGAACAGGTCCTTTGAAAAATGATCAGTCATTTATTGACAAAGACCAGATTCTGGAATGGATCTATTACTATTGTGTCTTCTGAGAATATTTGCATTGTTCCATATATCCTTTTGAAAGGATGCTAAATAAATCTTCCCATTTTATAGTGTTTTCCCCCTTGATTACACACGTATCAAACAGTAGCCTTAGGATTAAAGTTTATCAAAAACAACAACAAAACCCAACCAAACAAAAAAAACATGCAGCTATTTGTAAAATACTGGGCAGGAATAAAAATAAAAATAAAATAAAGTGGTGATACACTATTAATTTCTATTTTTCAAATGAGGTAGAATCTTAGCAAATTATAATTTCACTCATTTTGAGCTACCTGGTCCTAGAGCAGCAACATATTTGAACTTTCCATCAGATGTCACCAAAAGGGCATTGTTCCTTCATTGTTTGCTATCCAATATTCAAGTGACCTTTTGAGTTATGATCATGAAATTTAGTACACTCATTTCTCCTGATTATGTGGGAAAATCATGTGAAATTTGACATTTATGCTGCAGGTCAGACAAACAGCAGCCTAACAATTCACAAAAACTGACTTTCCACTTTGGACAGAGGCACCCCAGTTGGCACAACTACAAACATCTGAGGTCACCTATTTTCTGACAGTGCTAGTAGTGCATTCAGATCCTACAAGAAGAGCTAAGATTCAAGTGACACAAGTATGCAAGTGACATGCATACCTGTTCTTCCCCACATGTACTTTTAATACTGAAGTAAACAGACCTAAGAAGATCAGTCCATAACAAAGAATGCCTGTGTGAAAGTGAATCCAAAGTAGGTGGAAATTCTGCTGGCAACTTTAAGAAAAGTTAGTCTGCAATTTAGCAGTACCCCACAATCTTGCTGATGCTATTTTCCCACGGTAGTGTCAGCATGTAAAACATTTTGCTATCTCTGGGTGGACAGAAGACTCCATTTCTTCCTGGCAGCTAATGGCCCCGGCCTCATTTACACACATCCTTATCTTCTTCCACTTGGAAGAGAGCCATACAGTATACCTGGGAACAAGACCACAAGATCTCTGCAAACTCCAACTAAGACAGAAAGCTACCACATAGCTCCTCATGAACAGAGACAGCACTAAGGAATAAATCAAGCAAGATATTTTCAAAACAAGTAATCATACTAAATGTACGAACAATCAAAAAAAAATTCAACTAATGTAATTCATGGTTTACAATGCTAAAATACTTGATATCTGTGCTAGTTTATCTTAATGAACAATGTAGACAATTGCAGTGGTTTCAGCAAATGCTACATAAATAACAAGATTTGTGCTGCAAGCTGGAGTGGGAAGCCTGAGAAGGGGACAAAAAGCTATATAACACATAATATACAAAGAAGTAAGTACCCTTACAAGGAATGATCCATAATAATGGCTTACTGCTATAAAAACAGAACAAAAACTATCAAAAGAAACAAAAAACTAAATGGCAGATGAACAACATTTACAAAATAGAATTGCTAGTTCTTCTGTTCTGTTGAGCAGTATTAAACTTTCCATGTTATATAATACTCATGTAATTTAAAACTATATTCAAAGACCAAATAAAATAAAACAACTTCTAAGAATATAGATGATCAGATTTAGTCTCATCAATTAATACAATACATGTAGCACAGAAGAGGAAGAAACAAAGGAACTTAAACCGACATGACCAGACAACTTTTGCAAAACCAAACTCGGCCACAGAAGTTTAAAATTCTGAAGAAACTCGGGTTTTAAGTGCTTTATAATCCATTTTAGTAGAGTAAAATAACATTAAAATAAAAGAACAGCTTTGAAAGATGACGGACTGATTGAATGTAAGTTTTGACTGAACATAGCACAAAAGGGCAAAATCAGAGTTCCTTTTGATAGTTTGTTCCAGTGAAAAATCACTTGTACTAGTTAATGCCTATTTCATTTATTCTTTTACATTCGATTTACTCTGGTGAGCCTAGTGCACCAGTAATAAGCACATATTCAGATATGCCCAGAGCCCCAAGTCCAATATCTAACATTTGTGATACTATTTTTATTATATTTCTCCAGAGGAAAAAATGAATGGGATTTAACTCACTTTTCTTTTAATGCACAGAAGACTCTCCATTATCTGAACTAATGGGGTCTGGGATATCCCAATTAATACAGGCAGCACAAGAAGTATACAGTCAGAATGAGTCCAGTAAAATTCATTAGGTATTCATGGTCTCAGTGCCAATCCAGATGGAGCTAAACTGCTTTCCTTACAGCCATCTAAGCATTTCTACACTTCACTTGCTTAAATCAGGCACAACATCACAAACCCAGGAACCAAATCAGGTCTACCATTGCACCCAGCCTCAAAAGCTTTCTGAGGCACTGAACACCATGCTAAGGACCCATTCAAATGCTCATACTGCAGACCAGCCTGGCAGATTCTACGCTGATGTAACAAATCTTGCTGAATCGAAGTGGAATCCTGCAATCCATATTAAATTAGTTTAATGTATGCATTGATTTCCTACACATACAATTCCAGAAGCATACTGCAAAGATGGCCAATTTGGCTCTGTAGAAAGGAGAAGTGGATCCATATAATTTACTAACATGTACTCCACACAGTGCAAAATCAGTTAGCATATTTCTGGATGATAGAGGATTCTTGACAAAAGTATCCTATGTTTATGCAATGTTGCACACACATTTATAAATTCAACACACACAAGCTAATGCATTATGAAGGCTTTGTATCTGGGACAAGGATTAATTTGCAATCTTGATAATTCTGTAATGGACAGCAAAGATAACCGCACATTTATCTTCCCCCTCTTTAGGGAAGCAAACGTAATATTTTCCTTCCAATTCCAGCTCTGTTCTCTAGCCTGAATAAATTCTTCTCATACCAGAATTCTGACTCAGTGATTTGACATGCAAGTTACCTGATAGTTTTCCAAACATCAAAGCCATCCAAAGGCTTAGTGCCATTGGTATGTCCTCCAGCAAGGTGTACCAGTGTTGGCAGCCAGTCAGAGATATGTATTAGTTCGTGACTTTCTACACCTTTTTGTTTCAGTAAAGGACTTGCAACAAAGCCTACTCCTCTCACTCCTCCTTCCCAGAGGGTCCATTTTCTTCCTCTGAGTGGCCAGTTATTTCCACCTGCCATAGTCTGTCCTCCATTATCTGAAAAACAAGTAATTGTAAGCAATCAGTGGTAAGAAAGAAACAGAACAATCCTCCCCACAACATTTATTCACCCATGTGAAAAAAAAAAAAAAAAAAAAAAAACAGTTTTATGATGTAGACATGACATGCAAGTACTTGCATAGAGCTGTTAGGTGTTAATACCATGTACTACACATTCAGAACATGTTACAAACTAAGTTAATTCTTGCAAGAGTCTTACAAATTACCTCAATGAAAAGTTATTAGTGGGCAAAAATGATACCATACTACAAAGCAATGATTTAGAAAGGTATAGTTAACAACAACCATTGATCATTAGACATCCAAAGCTTCCAGAGCTATGGACTTAAAAAAAAAAATAATTCCAACTACTTTCAAGACCATAGGAAAAGTTGCTATCATCATTAGTACTCAGACTACATTATTACTCTGCTTTCTGAAGCAGTTACAGTTTAAATGGAAAACTGTTATTCCAATATCAGGACAATAAATGTACTTATAGTTCAGAATTAATTTTCTCTTTTTGTTTGTTTGTTTGTTTGATGTCACACAAAACAGATGATTTCACAGTCAAAAGGAGAAAACTTGAGAGTACTTGAAATAGTTGAAATAATTTGGAAATATGCTGAATCTATTGTTTGGTGAGAACAAAATGCAAGATGGTTATAGAAAAAGTTGAACTTTGACTACAGTAACTCAGAAATATCTATATGAGTTAGAGATAGTTCATGTAACTTTTTAAATTCTTTTCTGACCAATTTTCTACACTTAGAAAAATATCCAGATGACAAAAATTGACAGGATTTATGACACTTTGAAGTCACCTTTACTACTATTGTACTGTATAGCTGTTCTTGTTCATACCTGCTTTAATGATTTCAGAAGAGTAATTGATAGCAATCCTTGTAAGCATGACTTTTCCTGCATTTTAGTAAGTTTAAAATTACTTTCCATAGTAGTCATTGAACTGACATTCAGTAAAATCTGTCAAGTTTCTACTTTAAGCATTTTCTGATTAAAAAGCTGGAATTTGAGGTAAGAAATAGGAAGTCCATGTCCATTAGATTACTGAAGAACTTTACTGTAACTGCAATACAGCCAAATGATCTCCCTTCTGTTTTATTAATTAAGCATCAGTGTAAACCCCTACTGTGAAGATCCTTCTACTGAGAAACTCTTTTTGTTCTACTAATGAGTAATGTAGTGGAAGATTTTCAAAGGTGGAAGCCTAAACTAAATGAAACGTGGGGAAAAAATAGCATGATCTGAAAAGTGCAGTGCTCGGTGGCCCAATTATCTTCCAACAGGACTGCTTGCACATCCAGCACTCTTGGGTTAAAAAATAAATAAATCAAGAGTTTTACTGTTTACAGTATGAAATACATGCAACTTGATACTAGCTACCAATAATTCTCACACAAAGATGTTGAGCGCTGAGATCTGAGAATTTAAACAGTTGTCAGAGACAAAGAAGACATCAGTTTAACAGTTCCTTTTACTCTTAGTGTAAACAGGAATTCCTGCTGGGAATACTCAGGGAATAGAGCTTTCAGTAGCTCTTAACCTTTGGTGGTATTATAGTAAAAAGTATCAGTAGCTACACAATTTTAGAACTTAGGACATACTGTGGAATCAAATCTTAAGTATGTTAAATACTTTCTTTGTATGAGAGGGTACTTACTTTATCTAGCTGTTTAATGTTAGTATTCAGGATTATAGAAGGTGGCATATCAACAACAAAGTAGCAAGGAAATTATAGAAGTAGAATGTCTTACTGAAGAATGGAGAGAGAAAAGTTTACCTTTCCTGGTTTACAGTCAAATCTTTATTGTATTTTTTTTTTTCCTGAGACATTACTATCTGCAGTTTAGTTAAGACATTCACCTTATGCCAGTTTCATTATGCAATAAAATCCCTGAGACAAGGATTCTAACATATATCCACAAGTAAAGACTTATATGCAATGTCAGATGTAGTACAATAAGATTGAAAAAAAAAGGGGGCTGTGGGTGGGCAGAGGGGACAACAATATTTTCTTGTTTTGATAGCTTACCTGACATGCAAATGGAAAAACAACAACAACACATGAAACAAGCTTCACCCCCCTTGTTTTCACATTTCTAACTTACTACTTCCCTCTCCCTAAGGAATTCATATTCAAGAATTACCTTCTGCTTCAGTTCTCTACCTAGTTTCCAAGAAAGTTTTGAAGGAAGGAAAAGAATGGTTTCTGTTTTGATTCTTGAAGTTTCCTTTCTAGTTAAGCAGAACAAAGTTGATGTATCATTGACAGTTTATACATAAATATCATTTTTCGAAGTTAGATGTGTCTATTCCTGTATGGTTTGAAATACTATCTAGGACTTCAAATATCAACAATACATTAAAGAATAGAAAGTTTCATGATACTAGAAGATCATAGTCAAGTCTGTATTGATGCCAAATAGTAGATAATAAAGGCAGGGGAAGGGAGTAAAAAAGAACCCACTGACTTCATGAGATGTGGATTTTGGAGAAAGAAAGGCATGAAAAAACACTACAGGACTGTACCTGGACTCCTAGGTAGTCTTACCTGCTATGGCATGTCTAGACAGCAGGACACAAAATGGATAGGTATTGTGTAACCAACACAGAATCATTAAGGTTGGAAAAGACCTTCAAGATCATCTGGTCCAACCATCACCCTACCATCAATGTCACCCACTAAACCATGTCCTTAAGCACCACGTCCAACCTTTCCTTGAACACCCCCAGGGACAGTGACTCCACTACCTCCCTGGGCAACCCATTCCAATACCTGACTGCTCTTTCTGAGAAGAAATGCCTCCTCATTTCCAACCTGAACCTCCCCTGGCACAACTTGAGGCCATTCCCTCTAGTCCTATCACTAGTTATCTGTGAGAAGAGGCCGACCCCCAGCTCCCCACACCTTCCTTTCAGGCAGTTGTAGAGAGCAATGAGGTCTCCCCTGAGCCTCCTCTTTTCCAGACGAAACAACCCCAGTTCCCTCAGCCACTCCCCATAGGACTTGCGTTCCAGGCCCTTCATCAGCTTCATGGCCCTTCTCTGGAAACAATCCAGAACCTCAATGTCCTTCTTGTAGTGAGGGGCCGAAAACTGAACACAGTACTCATGGGGTGGCTCCAATACAAACATCCTTCCTCTAAGATAACACCTGTGAATACTATCTTACTCATAAATTATCCGTTGATGCTATTGCACAAAGTTTGCAGAAAGCCAATGGAGACGTTCAAGATTAAAATATCATTTATATCATTGATCAATATCATTGATCAAATGAAAGAACTATTTCATTCTAAGACATTAAGACAGATTCTCTGACTGAGGAATTTCTTCAGCCACAAGCTGCTGAAGATTAGAAAAAAATCACAAAGTTTTTGGTGAAGGACAGCGATGTTATAACACTTTCCTAGGCACATGCTACTAGATATTGCTGCTGTGAGGAGATACAAGTTTAGATGGATCTTCTGTCAGTGGGCATACAGACATACTCATGTTCTCCAAAATAAGCCACCCCTTACTAACTCTTCATGTTGCTTTAGCAAAGTATCTTGAATGTGCAACACACTTAGAAGTCCATTTGGAAAATTCCAGTCATTTACAACACAGGCAATATCCACTTAGGTAATAGACAAATAGGATCATTGTTGCTTCATGTTCTACACCAGAACCATATCCAATTATAAACCCACTTCAAAACAACATTTCCTCAATGATTTATCAGCCATTTTTGCAACTGTTTCTCTCCATGACTCATCCTAATACATTACCTCAGCAGTCTCCAGAGCACAGCTTTTGGAATCAAGGTACCTAAAGCTAGAGGCCCTGATCTGTAACATTTCTTATATTAAAACTTCAGCCTTGCTACTTCAGTGAAAACACAAGCCTCCCCCAAGCATGATACTTCAATTGTCTCCTTCCTGGAGACAAACATCAAGTAGAATTTCATTAAATATAATAGAAAAATAGTCTGGAAAATGTGGTGAGCATATTTTTCCTATCTGTAAGAATAATTTTTGTAATTACATCTGTATAATTTAGACTTCAGTAGTACCCACAACATATTATGTGCATTACAAAAATCATAAAACAAACCAGCTCCTGTTCATAAAGAAAGGATGAAAGGGGAGAGAATAAGGCTATAATTGGAAATGATGGTACTTGGCATAAGCATCACCTAACACATTTATTCAGTTTTGTTTGTTTTCTTAAATGGAAGCATCATACATTTTTAATGAGCTTTGTTGTTGGCTTGGTTTGGCTTGGTTTGATAGGTGTTTAGCTACTTTTATTTTCTCTTGGTATTTTTATCAATCCCATCATTCTGTGTTATTTTAAGAAAAGGGTACCTGAGATGTTCTTTTGCATTCTGACAGGATTTTCTTCTGTAAGCTGAAATTCAAGGCATATTTGCCAGCGTAAATGGAAAAAACAGAACTGTTTACACTGGCATATTTGCCAGAGCAAATGGCAAAACAAGGTCAGAAACAAAACAAAATCATCATCAACAACAACAACACACACATACACACACACACAAAATAGTATCCTAGCTACTTTTAAAGGTTGATTTGATCAAAGTAGTGCACCTTTGAATTAACATCAGCCTTGCTGACTACAGAGAAATCTGTATAAACTAGTAAAAAACACCAGTGCTTCACTGATTTGGGAAGAGATGTCATTCCTGCTGAGTAAGAGAAAGCAAAAACCCTAAAAAGAAATGTATTGAGATCTCTAAGTACTGGTGAGAGAGCCTACAACTCTTAGATCTGAGGAAACCATGTAGTGACATATGTAATAGGACAGTAGATATTTCTGAGGACCAGGAACTGGACAAAAGTTGGAGCCCCTGGGTATAAAAGCCACACACATCTCTAGTATTATCATTCTCTGCCAATGTGTATGTCTCTTGTGAGTAGCACAACTGTCTTTAAACGTTGTGTTGTCCTTCAGTATCCAAAGACAGGAATCTGTCAGGACCTGAATTCCTCTTACCAAAAGAACTGCCACATCAAACAATCTCAATGCAACTGACTAACAGAATTAGTAGGTCTAAAATGCCCCAAACCAACATAACGCCCCCAAACCAAAAGCAACAAGCAACAATACATTTGGTTAGTTTTTCCATAAGAATATATCTCTGAGACATGTGTCCTGATAAAAGAGATAGATATAAAGCTCTCCAGATGAAACTGCTTTTGCTTTAGAAATATTTTTACACAGTACTCTAACATCCTGAATGAATTTTAAGTCTTGGAGAACTTCTGCCATCCATTTTGATGAAAATAGCTGGAAAAAATATATATTTTTTATATAATATATTATAATATTATAATAATACATTATAATACAATACATATAATATAATATTATAATAATACATTATTATAATATATTATAATAATATAATATATTTTATATAATATAATATATTTTTTATTTTATTTAAATATATATATATATTTCTTTTAAGCCTAGTAACTACACAAATTTACCTTCAAGAAAAAAATTAATTGCACATAGGACTGCTTTTACTTTTTTCCCTCATACTACTACTTAAACCTAATCACTTTCTCCCCCCTTTTAAAGTCAATACAAAGGTATTCATATTAAAAGACTTTAGTAGACCAAGTTGAAACAACAAAAATCTATAGTACTTTCCTCCCAAAAGATTTTAGATGAAAATAGAACATATTTCTCACACAGAAAATCAGAGAATATAATCTATACTGAAAAAAATCTTTGTACGACAGAAGACAGCTGTCTTTCAAAATATTGTGAGTTTTGTAAAAGTAATGAATAGGATTCTTTTTAAATATAAACCATAAGCAAAATAAAACAACAAAGTTTGTGCATCTTGACTATACCTTTAAAAATGAAATCCAAAGTTTTCTCTTCACAAACATCTGCTTTTGTCATTAATATTCACTGTCATATACATGTGAAAGAATTTAATTTGTTAAATCTGTAATTTGTAAACTGTCAAAGATGTTTTGCAGGAGTTCTTTAAGGAATCAATAAACAAAACTAAACAGAGGGCCATTCTGTTTCTCCCATACTCCTCTCTGAAGAGTTGCCAGCTGCCAAACATTCGGACTAGTGCACAATATATATGCGGTGGTATGGGACGTATGCAACTAGTAAACAGATTAATGAATATAACCTCTTTGAAGAACAGCTTGATTATAAGGAAAAGGGAAAAAAAATAATAAAATTCTGAGAGCAATAACTAATGAAGCATGTATGGATTCCGGTCTTTGCATTGACTCACTTTTCCATTGAATTAGTCTGCAACTTCAGCAACAGCCTATTTCATACTATGAAGACAATCCACATAGGCAACAGATAATCAGAACTATGTGAAAAACTTCATTCATTATTTACTCATCGTCAGACAATGGAAAAATTGAAAATGGCAAGAGTGGTGACATCGGAATGAACCCTGACCAAGGGTCTTCCCAGGATCATAAATCTCATTGTGCATTCCTTGCAAAATTAATTTACCAGTTGCTATTGAATTCAGAGGCAATATTAATAACATTAATGGGTTTACCAAGACTTCACATATCAATAGGTTCAAAAGTTACATTTGAGAAAGGAGTTCAAATGGAAACAATTTTGCAATAATTCATAATGCCAGTTCGGGGACTTTGTTTTGTCTTAAGAAAAAAAGCTTACCCTCCCCTAGTCACATGCACAGAAATCATTATTGCCTATGTGGTGAAATTAAATGCTTACTTAAAAAACTATGAAAAGATCTTTGTTTTATATTTGGATGGTGTGAAAGCACCATAAGAACATCTTCCAAAGTACTCTTTAGCATGATCAGCCCATGAGCATTTTTCCGCATATGGCCCAGTGGTCCAAATTATTTCCCTTCTGTGACTTTTACTACCTGCACACGCTGTCTTAGCAACTTCTGCTAATGGTGTTGCCTTAAAATTAATACTCTAGAACAGAGGTGCAAATAAACTAGGAACTGGTCTTCACTTTTAAATATTTCCCTTATCCTTTGTCAGTTTTTCTGTAGGACTTAAATGACTAAATTAAAAACTGTAAATGATACAGAAAATAATTTTGTTTTGTTTTGTGTATTATTCATAAGCAACAACATGCCTTGTTGTATAGTAACATATTTTTCCACCAACAGACTACATCGTGTTTCAACTACGCTATATCTTTATCAACGATCTGGACAAGGGGATCAAGTGACCCTCAGTTGGTTCACAGAGGACACCAGGGTAGGAGCAAGTGCAGAAATGTGCTCAGGTGGCCAAGAAGGCCAAGACCATACTGGCTTGTTCCAGAAGTAGCATGTCCAGAAGGACTAGGGAGGTGATTGTCCCTCTTTACCCAGTTCTGGTGAGGCCATACCTCAAGTACTGTGTGTCCACTTTTTGACCCCTCACTAAAAGAAGGACATCGAGGTGCTGGAGATTGTTCAGAGAAGGGCTTTGATGCTGGTAAAGGGTTTAGAGAACAAGCCTTACAAGGAGCAGCTGAGGCAGCTGGGGGTGTTTAACCTGGAGAAAGGGAGGCTCAGGGGAGACCTTATTGTGCTCTACAAGTACCTTAAAGGAGGCTGTAGCAAGGTTGGGGTTGGTCTCTTCTCCCAAGCACCAAGTGATAAGACAAGGGGAAATGGCATCAATTTGCACCAGGGGCGGTTTAGGTCAGATACTAGGAAAATTTTCTTTTCTGAAAGGGTTGTGTGGCATTGCAACAGGCTGCTCAGGGAAGTGGCTGAGTTACCATCCCTGGAGGTCTTCAAGAAACCAGTAGATTTAGAACTTAGGTAGCATGGTTTAGGGGTGGACTTGTCAGTACTAAAGGTTGGACTGGATGATTTTAGACATCTTTTCCAACCTGAATGAATCTATGATTCTGCAGCAAAGTAACTTTTTTTTTTTTTTTTTTTTTTTTTTTTAATAGAGCACTTTTTTTTTTGTCTTGTTTGTGTCTATTCATGTTGCTGCATTCTTGTTATGACCACAGTTGAGCTAAACCTTGCAGTCCTGTTCCTGTGCCAGGCAAATTGTTCTAGACAAGCTCCCTGAAGAAATGTTCCTGAAAATTCTCCATAGATTCATACAGCATTATATTAGGTGCTGTTATTAAGCAGTTTGAATTCCAGTATTTCTTTTCAACTGTGTTTTCTTACTCGAAGCAAGGAGATACTCATAACCCTCCTTACCAAAAATAAAAACAAACAAACAAAAAACCCAACCAACTACCCAACAAACCAACCAAATAAACAACAACAACAAAAAAGCACACCAAAACCCACCCACTCTTCCTGACTGCATTTTGTGTACATATTGTTTTAAACTATGAGCCCCATAAAAATACTCAGGCTTTACATAAATTCTCTTTGACTACTATTTGTTCTAAAACTTCCATTCTCATAAAATGATAAAACTAGAGATTTTAAATTTCTGATACATTTATACTACCTTGGTTACAAAGGCTAGAATGGCATTCCTGAATATGTATGCTAGTAATTCTAATTATCATTAGGTTAACAGTTGTTTTTGGCATTTGTAGAACAAAACGAGATCCAACAATATGGAAAATGTTTACAATGATAATTCTGCAAAATACAGCATTTAATAACTTATTTCCTTTAAGAAATGTAACAGTCTTAACAGAAAACAAACAAGAACAAAAACACAATCAAACAGATACAAAAACTTTCAGTACAACAGTGCACTAGGACAAGCTTTTCTGGACTGTTTAGTACTGTATGTCTCAGTACAAGTTCTGCAAAAATAAATTTTAGCAATAAGTAACAAAGGAATAAAACTATGGTAGACAGCAAGTTGAATATGAGCCAGCAGTGTGCCCTGGCAGCCAGGAGGGCCAACCGTGTCCTGGGGTGCATCAAGCACGGCATCACTAGTAGGTTGAGGGAGGTGATTGTCCCGCTCTACTCTGCGCTGGTGCGACCTCACCTCGAGTACTGTGTGCAGTTCTGGGCACCACAGTATAAAAAGGACGTGAAACTGTTGGAGAGTGTCCAGAGGAGGGCTACGAAGATGGTGAAAGGCCTGGAGGGGAAGACGTACGAGGAACGGCTGAGGGCACTTGGCCTGTTCAGCCTGGAGAAGAGGAGGCTGAGGGGAGACCTCATCGCAGTCTACAACTTCCTCGTAAGGGGGTGTCGAGAGGCAGGAGACCTTTTCTCCATTAACACCAGCAACAGGACCCGCGGGAACGGGGTTAAGCTGAGGCAGGGGAAGTTTAGGCTTGACATCAGGAGGGGGTTCTTCACTGAGAGAGTGGTTGCACACTGGAACAGGCTGCCCAGGGAAGTGGTCACTGCACCGAGCCTGACTGAGTTTAAGAAGAGATTGGACTGTGCACTTAGTCACATGGTCTGAACTTCTGGGTAGACCTGTGCGGTGTCAAGAGTTGGACTTGATGATCCTTAAGGGTCCCTTCCAACTCAGGATATTCTATGATTCTATGATTCTATTTTATAATTCAAAAATGTGAACATGCAAAATATTTTATGATCAGAATGTCATTAAATTTAAATACATATCCAATTGGAAAAATGCATTTACTTTTTAAAGTAGCCATCCAAAAGTTTAACAGACCAACATTTTAACAAAGTATTCAATAAGGAGTCAATAAAAAAATAAAAAATAAAAAATCAAGCGATGTGTGCCAAGAAAGTCTTTTGACTATGTAACCACTTTATTATCCTATTCAAACCCCAGCACAAAGAAAGCATTTTAAGTAATGTATCTATATTAAGGACAAAGTAAGAGAAAATTTAAGCATCAAGGATATTACAGATGTAATTAGATATTACAAATGTATTCACCTCTAATAATTTATCAAGTTCTGGTGCAATTAGAGTCTATAAAGAGGAGATCTAGCCTAACATTTATGGCTCTCAGTAACAGACATCTAGATCTCCTTCTTTCCTAAAAACTGTTACAAAATACTAGTAAAATACTCTTGCTGTACGTACAGTACTTTTCAAATCCAGCATTCACATGCTGCAGATTTTTTTTTCTATTTGTCACCTGTGCTTAACCTCCTACTTTTTTCAACCACTGGATTTTCTGAAGCTGTAAGAGAAAACTCCCATACCCTGAAATTTCTCCTCATGGGCCCCTGCAGTAAGCTGATCTAGCACACATCTGTCTAATACATAAACCATGCCAAGCTCTGTTTGAAAGTCTTGTCTAAAGCCATGCAATATTTTAAAAGTGAGTACAGACCGGAAAAAAAAAAAAAAAAAAAAAAAGAAAAAACACTCTTTAATTTTATAATCTAGGACAGTTCAATACATTATCAAATTAAAGTATCTTTAAAATAAAGAGAAAAGGGGATCTTTTAAGTGCTGCTACTCCTGCAACTGAAGCCTGCTGACACACTTAAGCCATCACCTGCACATAATCTAGCATGAAATATGTGCACAAAATGTTTGAAGGGGAAATATGGTCAATATTGATTCATGGTACTTACTCCAGTTTCTTGCTTTTGATTAACAAATCGCTTTGTGAAGACAGGAGAAGAAATAAAGTTGTTTCTCTTTGCTAAAAAGAACAATGGAGACCTTCCCATATGCTCTCTCTCTTTTCATTTAAAATCAGGGGGTAATTTAACTTAGAAGAATGTTTAAATTCACATTTCATTTTCGAGCGCACCCCCCCTCTTCCTACCAAGTAGGAGAGAGATGTTCATATGGCAGACAGACGCCTCCATAAAAGGAGGACTAGATAGGACTGATAAATGACTGGGAGTATGCTAGGAAGCACCAAATTCCAAGCATTAAGACTTGTGGGTGCCAGAAACTGTCCAATAGCTGGCAACATCTAGGTGTTTTTATTCAGTAAAAGCATTCGGAAGTTTATTTGGAATATATTTGTGGGGTTTTTTTCCTCTGCTTCTGGAAGCACTGTGAACTCTCTTACAAGTCTAGTGCTGTTATCCAAACAACGTAACGGATCTAATTAGGACACAATTATAGTAGATTTCGGAGGAAAAAAGCAGGAAGTCCAGCAACTGTTACTGTACTTACAGACAGCCTGTATAAGCTCCAATCAGCCAAAACTAATGCATCTATACTTCCAGATGTATGGAAAATGCCTGACCTCAGGCCTGACGGTTTTCTGCTTTAAGTTGCAGCTGTAAGGTAAGAGAAGATGAACGAACTCTAACATGTGAGGACAGGAGACAGCCTAAAGCTGGTTTTGCCTCTATGGCTGATCAGTCATATACAAAAGATTTCCCTGACTTCAGATGCAGCAAGAGCTTTAAGATGTGCATGGGCTGCCGGGAAAATGGCCAACCTTAGAGGATCATGGTTTCACTTTTCTCCTAATTCTTCTTTTTTTTTTGGTGGTGGTGGGGCCGGGGGCAACACCCCGGGGGGGGGAGGGGGCCAGGCGGGAATACTACTTTGACCTAACACTTTTTTTCTTTAAAAAGGAAAAAGAAAAATCATTTCCAGGGATATGAAGCTGTCAAAACTTACAACTACATGCAAACAGCAGAGACAAATGAACTAATCTACATACATTAAAGCCGCATGCTTATGTCCAGAATCTGCTTCTTCCATCAAAATATCCTGTACCCCCTTTTTCCTCTGTGTTTACTTGAGGAGGACTGCTAGGATTGCACTTTGTCACTTATCTCACACAAAATAAACAGAGCAATCTGGAGCTAATTTAAGTGGTTTAGTGTATCAGGATACAGCTGGGAAAGATTTTAAGAGAAAGGCTCCAGATGAACAATAGCAGTGTGCAGCCGAGCAGCAGCGAGCACAGGAAGGCTGTGCAGACAGGCTGGCAGACAGCTGTCAGCCATTCCAATAACAATTCCTGCAGCCAATGTTAACTGGTCAGTGTCGAAACTCCCCAGCCAGCCCAGGAACAGCCACAACCAAAACACGGAATTAAGAAGTTCACCCATAACAAGAGGAGTGTCAGGGCCACAATTCAGTGTCACGAGCATTTCAGTTGTTCCTTGCTTGTCTAGCAATAGCACAATTCTGCCTATGTATCTATGGTTTTTATATTTCATCTGCTATGAGCCAGATGTCTTTTTCTTTTTCTTTCTTTTTTTTTCCTTTTTAATATTAAGTGTAGACACATGCACTGCTTTTACACATTGCAAACTATGACTTGATTCATGCAATTGGACACATTTGCATCTGTTTTTCACATCACTTTTCCTTGAGAGGAGTGACTTAAGTTCTTAATCACTTGGGGCTGTAGCTATACCAAGGAAATCCTGGCACAGTTCGCAAGCAAAAAGAAACACACATCTGCTGTCACATGGACATAAAAATGAAACAGAACTCTTTTGTTATTACCTGCCACACTGGTCATATGAAAAAAGGGCAGCAAGTACCTTCATAAGTGTATTTGTCCCTAGGGTCAAATCAAGCACATAAAACACAAAAATGAAATTCCATCTGACAATTCTCCCAACGAACTAACACAACAAAATTATAAAGTTGAGAAAAATCTTTATAACACTAGCCTTAAACTTCAAGGAAAAAAAAAAAAAAAAAAAAAAAAAAAAAAAAAAAAGAAAGAAAGAAAGAAAGAAAGAAAGAAAGAAAGAAAGAAGGAAAAAAGTTAATTACTTTGTGATCTGTTGTAACCATTTTGTCTCCTGTACACTTCCATTCTTCTAGAGATGACAATGAAATGAACCAGGTAAGACTATTCAGCATTCACTGACAAGGTGGAAAATGCATCAGTCTTATATAGGTACATTCAGCAATGTCCAAGGCAATGTCTACTGCCCATTCACCAATGTTCCAAAAGCTATCTTGGCTTTTGCTAAGTGCAATCAAGCTAACAGGAGGAAAGGGCTTGGTCACCATGCTACTTTAACAAATAAGAAAGACAGATAATGAAGAAAAAAAATAAGTTTACATAAACAAAATAAAAATAAAAATCTTCCCCTTCAATGATCTGAGCAACATTTTAATCAGTTTTCAAAAATTGGAGTTTTTCTGCAATGGATTCTATTTATAGGATGTGAAATGGCAGGCAACTTTCTTGCTGAATGAACTTCAAAGTGATTTTTTACTTGGTATTAATTTCTTTATCTCTGCTGCATGATAGTAATAATGGCTGAGTAGCATACTGCCAAATCTAAAAAACAAGATGTCAAGCTGGCTAAAACTGAACATATTTTCTCCAAATACACAGAAAAACCTAGTGATATATTTTTTCTTATTTTCAGCAGTACATGTAATGTTCTTCTTCCCCTTCTTAATTTTGTCACATCAAAGTGACATTTAAGTGAGTGACAAGAAAAAGCCCTTAAACTCATTTTTTGGGGTTTAATATAAATTATTGTAGTCAGAATTTATGATTTTTTTTTTCTAACTGCATGCTAAGACATGCCTTTTTCTAATTGATCCCATTGTATGAATC
>CM021763.1:25126809-25172859 GCA_011075105.1 Heteronetta atricapilla | reverse complement strand
TTGATCCCATTGTATGAATCACTGAAATATGCCTGCAAGACACCATGGTACATTCATTAAGGTAACCAGCAATTTCCTCTTGGCATGACCCAGCCTTTCTCCAGCATTATCATCCTTGAACTTTCTGCTACTTTTGGTCATATTTCCTGAATCCTGAAGTTGTGGAATCTCTCCTTTTGCAATTCTCTGGCATTAACAGACCATATTCGGTCCTCAGATACACACATAAAATGCTCAGCAGTTTCAAGAGGGAGCTGTTCATACATACTGCAGAAACAACAGTAGACTTTGAAGAAATAGTCAAATTATGTATCTTGCTCTTGGTAGAAACTTTGTTTTTGATGTTTTCATGTCTACGTGTAAGTAATGATCTTTCCTTGGAAATTTTATCCTTGAAATTTATCATTTGCAGGATAACAGGTTTGCTATTCCATTCCTGATATTGGGAAATAAGTAGACAAATCCATAATGCACTGACAGATTCTTCTGGTCAAAGACATTATTTCACTATATACAGAGCTTTGGCCTTGGGTGTCCCAGTGTTTCCCAGTACATGCATACTTCAGAATTAAGCTATTCCTTTCAATTTCAGAGAAGTCCTTGCATTCTTTTTTTCCGCAAATTCTTTATCTACTGTTGTAAGATTAAAGCCATAAAGCATATCCACTTTATGGTTCAGTCTATGCTTGCAAAAAGAGTCTGTCTGCTTTTGCTTCTCATCCCTAATCCCACCAACAGTCAGAATTCATCATTTCTTTCATATTTACTCCAAACTACTCACAGGTTCCTTCCTCCATCTGCTCAATCCAAAGCTGCATTAGCAAAATCTACTATTTCATCAAATGAGCAGATTTACCATAAACAAGGGTGAGATGAGCGGGGATGATGGCATCCTGTGTAATGAGCTCCCCTGATGTAGTGGGCTTATATGGCAAGGTTTTGGTACCAGGGGGCCATTGGGGTGGCTTCTGTGAGAAGGATCTAGAAGCTGCCCCATGTTAGGTAAGGGCCTCACTGCTGACCAGAGCCGAGCCAATAAGTGATGTTGTTTTGTGCCTCTGTGAGAGCAGATTTAAGACAGGGAAAGAAACGCTGCGCGGCACAGCAGCTGGGAGAGTGAGAGGAGTGAGGAACAGCCTTGCAGGCGCCAAGGTCAGTGGAGAAGGAGGGGGAGAGGTGCTCCAGGTGTCAGAGCAGAAGCCCCCTGTAGCCTGTGGTGAGGCCCATGGTGAAGCAGGCTGTCCCCCTGCAGCCCATGGAGTACCACGGTGGAGCAGGGTTCCACGCTGCAGCCCATGGAGGAGACCACGGTGGAGCAGGTGGGCCTGCACTGATGGGGACTGTGGCCTGTGGAAGACCCCTGTTGGAGCAGATTCCGGGCCAGAGCTGTAGGCCGTGGAGAGGAGCCCACGCAGCAGCAGGTGACCTGGCAGGAGCTGCTGCCTGTGGGGGACCCAGGTTGGAGCAGTTTGTTCCTGAGGGATGGACCCTGTGGTACAGAGCCGTGTGGGAGCAGTTCTGGAAGAGCTGCTGCCTGTGGGCAGCCCATGCCGGATCAGTTCAGCAAGGACTGCATCCCGTGGGAGGGACCCCACAGCACTGGGGACGAGAGTGACCGAGAAGGAGCAGCAAAGAAGTGCTGTAGACTGACCATAACCCTCATTCCCCCGTGACGCTCAGGGGGAGGAGGTGGAAGAGGGTGGGGGGGGGTGGAGCAAGGTGCTTTTAGTTTCTTTCCTTTGTTTCTTACTTCTCTAGCTTGTTAGTAATAGGCAGTAAATCTTACTATCTCCCTATGCTGAGTCTCTTTTGCCTGTCATGATAATTACTGTGTGATCTCCTCATCCTTATCTCAACCCTTGAACCCTTTTCATCGTATTTTCTCCCCATTCCTCTTTGAGGAGGGGGAGTGAGAGAGCGGTTGTGGTGGAGCTCGGCCGCCCACCCAAGTAAAACCACCACACCCGAGTACCCTACTTAGAGTTGTAGTTTTATCTTTCTCATAAAGACTTCTGCTCTCCCGGGTAACTACTACCCAGCCCATCTATGTGACTTGAGAACTCCCATCTTACCCTTAGTCCCAATTTGACAAAGGAGTTACTAATTCTTCAAAAATCCAACTTCACGTCTTTCTTAGCATAATGGAGTAGGTAACCCATTAGATTAATCAAGGTCTTCAGGTCCAATGGCTTTCTGCTCATTTACGTTACACTGCAGTAAGATCTTTTGGCTCTGACTAAACTAATTTAAAGTGTTAAGATAATTAAAAGCCCTTGGATCATACAAAAGGTCAACAGCCCTTCAGCAAAGGCTGGTACAATTGCACATGTGCTTACTCTTAACTCTTTAGTTCCATCAACATTATCTGGATTAATAAACCAACACCACTGTAACTACTAAAATTGTTCAAACTACCCTAAGGTATCTTGGAAAGAATCACAGGAAGCCACATGCATTTCCTGAATGCAGCTGAAAGACCTCAGGGGCAATCAACTGTGAAAGCACAGTGGGCAGAAAAACACCGATAGGCAGAAAAAGAGACCTGTGGGCAAAAGAAGCCCGTAACTTCTCAGTCTCACTCATTAGCATCATTATCTACACAGCTGTTCCTGAGGCATGCATTCTTTTATTTTTGCTTTCTGTTGTTCTTGACTTCCTGTAATAATAACTGTTGACTGGCAGTAGTTCATATCTCCTAGTCAATGTGAATCATTTGTTGTTGACTAAGTGTAATTATTAAACAAACTCTCTTAAAAAAAGGCTTTGCTTTTTCAGTCAATCAAATGCCTGGTATAAAGCTGGATGCCACATTTATGGAGCACAACTTGCAATATATTCAAGTAGAAAAATACAATTTTGTATTATTAGCAGCCACAGCTTTCTGTGAAAAAAAAAAATAATGGAAACCACTTTTTTGTATTTTCCTCCACGAGAGCAGTAATAGAATAATACTATTGTAAAAATCTGGACTTGACAGAAAAGCATGCATAGGATGCCATTCCTAAGATCCTCTTATAAGAAGTGTTTATTTGATTTCAAAACACTTTGCAATGTTGCATTGCAAACACAAAGGTAGACTGAAGAAGACAATTATTAAAACAGTCATCAAATTTTGTTTATCAGATGTCAACATATTTCAACTATTTCACTTTTCATTTGTTAAAATATCTTCTTGCAAGGTATCGAATGCAGTGCAGTGCTCCAATACATGTAGTTCTCTGCATTGATCAGTAATCTAATTACGTAGACCTCAAGAAGTTAATAAAGAAAAGCATGTATTGCAGTTGCTGAATTCTTTTTATATGTAGTTGGTTAAAGCCATTTACTTTAAAATACAAGTGAAATTACTGCTGCTGTTTCTTCCCAACCAAGTTCAAGCAACACTGTAATCCTAATGGAAATTCAGGGTTAATTCACTTCAATGTACACAAAGGTCTGGTACTCCTCTTCCATGGCCAAATCTTAATATCCATGACTAAGGTACACAGCTACTTTGAAATTCTCTTACTGCTCAACTTTATTAGCTCTGAGGATGGATGGACACTTTCTAAGCTTTAGCCTTCACTATTTTATAGATTTTTTTCCCAGTATTAAACACTTCCCTTTTTGACCCTCATTTCTAAATCAGTACTCAGTCCCAAAGATCTTGCTTTCTTGTGTCAGACTATTTCATCATGGTCCAAGATGACTTCCTTTTCTTTGTTATAATATCCCCTCTGCACCTGCTATTCACTGCTGCAATTTAATGTAGCAAAATCCTGCCACACATCTAGATTGACCATGGGTGACATCTTTAGTTCGTGCTATTTCTGCTTGAGCATCCAGGTATGTTCTAAAGCTTGCTTCCCTCAACATTTTGAAGAGGTGAGAGAGAGAATGAGTGTGTTTCCCACTTCTTTTTTTTTTTTTTTTTTTTAATAATAATCTCTGAGGAACTCATGCTATAACTTAGTCTTCTTTTTTTTTTTTTTTTTCCTTGTTCTCAAGGTGCATTCATCTGATCACATTTTCATAAATATATCCATGATCTCTGTTCCATCTCATAAAATTAAAGATCATCCTTCCCTCTGCACATTTTTATCTCATTATTTACCAACCTGATTTATTTAATCAGTTTCAAATCAGAGGACTTCAAAATAGTATCTCATCTTCCACAGCCTACTCTGCATTTTACCTATGTGATGATTTTTATGCATGCAACAATGTTTCCAGCCTAGAAAGCCACAGTCCTGACTTATCAAAAATGTATTTCTTCTAGGCAATCAAAAACACAGAAGAAAGCTGAGATTTGCACGCTTTAAAAATTCTTTTCCTATCCCACTACATTAATATGATTATTTATCTTTTTCTTTCAGGAGAGAGCACAGATATTTCAGAAGGACAAAAGTCACATTTTCCTGTATTTTGCATGTTGTATATTGATAACCAGTGACTGGAATCAATCCTTCTCTTCTATCCTATTCAATAATCAATCTGAAATGTCATACAGATTAAACCACTTAGTCCAGAAAAGATTTCCTAGTGGCTACATATGCTTCAAAGAAAAGTGTAAATTCTTTCTCTTGCCAAAGGGGGGAGTCTTTCCATAGCCCCCAGAGAAAGAGATTTGTATTTCATGTCATGAAAAGCCTAAATCCTTTTAAACCTTTCTTAGAGAAATGGATGATCAAGAAAATCTACAGTAAGGAGCAAAAAACTATGATACTAAACTTTCCTTCCATTTTTAAAGTCAACCAATTCTTAACTGATACAGTATCTTACTAAAATAACTGTAATTTAGAAACACTACTGTTTATGCATGATAGGTATTTTTTCTACACTTGAAATCTGTAAAATGCATAAATTCCTAGGCATTCAGCACATCCATGTTCTGAGGTTCTAAGTAAATTCTGCTTTTTATACTCACCCATGAATTCAAGAAGAGAGAGAAAATCTTACTGCCTTAACACATGATAGAGTGAAACCTTCTACAAATCTATTATGTTGTATGCATAGGAATAACATGGAACGTTGGAAAGTGAAAGACAGATAAGAATAAAAAAGACAGTTGTGCTGAGCTTTTATATGGAAGGTCTAGTTTTTTCTGTAGAGTTTAGCCTTTACTCACACATTATTTGGAGTACACTTTAATTCTGGAATATTCAAAAGTACACAAAATAAATGTACTAATCAAGCCATACTCCATGTGAACATACAGGTATGAAGAAAAAAAATGCAAAGGAAGAAAACAGATTCAGAACTCAGCAGGGATTCAAATAAGGTAACACTTCAGGTAACACTTGACTTGGGCCATCTTACAATATCTGCAGCTTCTCCCAAATGCTAAATCCAGACCGGACAGTATTGTATGCTTTCTTTCTAAATTAATGATGGGTTTTCCTTATGTTTCTATATTGATTCATAAAAGCAAGGGGTGTCCATGACTGACAGAGTATGTCTCTTGGACAAGCAGTATTACTAAACACACATGATAGCTTTCTGTGAGATGGTTTTGTGCTGTTTCAAACAACATTAATCAGTTACAAAGGAAATCTGAACATCTATGTATGCAAAATTTCAAAATTTGCATTTGTTTTATTAAACCATGATTTATAATTTTGTATTTCAGTATTCCTTCAAAGAGTATTTCCATCACTGTTTTCATATTATCTACAATATAAAATCATATATATGATTTTATATATATATATATATATATATAATAAAGCTATATAATACAATAACATCAGATACCAAAAAAAAAAAAAAAAATCAGTGCTTTAAGTGACAGCTTTAGTATAGATCACTACAGTGACTGATTCCTAGTGATACAAAACACTATTCCTTTTTTCCCTGCATATTCAAAGTTGAAAAGTTGGTTATATAAGAAATGTAAGTGCTAAAAAGTGCAAGAGCAATGTACAAAAGATGATCTCCTTGGATAATCTTGGTTATGAGACTAGTTGATCAGAAAAATTGCACACATTTTGTTATATTGTAATATTTAGTAAATGTAATAGTACATCATGATATAATGGTACCCAATGTATTCATAAATCCATGGCCATCATCCAAAACAACTTACAGGACAAGGAAGAAATACTTAAGGTTGTGCAAGGAAGAATCATCAGGAAAAACAGAGAGAGCTAACTTAACCAAAGTTTTTCTAATCTTTTTCCATCACCTGTGGAGATATACTAGGATATAGTCCCCATAGAAAGTAAAAGACAGTTCACCACCTGCTCACCTCTAAGACAAGCAGAGCAATCAGGGATAGCTATACCCACCAAGTCCTAGTAAAATAATGAAGGAGCAGATTCCTTCCCTCTAAAATTTCTGATATAATTCCACTGTGCAACAACCAAGCTCTGAATGATGAAAGCTTAAAAAAAAAAAAAACAAAAACAAACAAAAAAACATACTGGCATATTTCAAAGGCCTTTGTTCTTTTCTTGTTGTGCTACTGCATTACGAGATTTTACAATGAACTGTAAACAGCAAAAACAGAAACAGACTTCTCTTCTAATCCTGCATCTCACAGCATCTAATGTGATCCCATCTCTTTGCCATCATCAGCCAGGCAACACAATTCTTTTAACAGAACTATACAGGAAAATGAACCAGGGACAGCTTATCAACCATCCAGAACAATTTGATCCACAAAACTGGATTACTGAAGATGTTACTTTTCTTCTCCTCCTTTGTGTAATTCTGTATTTGCTTTGCAATACTGAGTTTTTGATTTTTTAATATTAATTGCATTAAAAAAATCAAATGCAATTCAACTTTGAATACTAGTGACCACATAGGTTCTTTTAATCCACAACAACTAGACTTTAATAGGAGTAACAACTACAGCAGAAGACAGAATACCCTCTTCATCCACGGTTTAATTCTGTAAACAACTGTTAAATGTTATTTATTGTGTTCCTGTGAAGGACTGGGGCTTTTATGAGCAATCATAGTCTTATACCTAATCAGAACCATATGGAAGCCAGTGTAAGGGTCCATCCACTCTGAAGAAGAACTGGAAAGTCTATTAAATGTTAACTGTGAAATTATTTCATACATAACTTACAAAGTTTAAGAAGCCAGTTTGACCATGCTAGTGTCTCAATACTGTTGAAAGCAAAGATTCAACAGAGTGACTCATGATATCTACAATATTTCTACAAAGCTAATTTCTGAATTTTGCACCTAAAAATTAATAACTGGAATAACAACACAGGCAGACAAACTTAGACAAGGTAAACAAAAGGTAGACATTGGGACAAATAGAAAATGCGATGGGATAAAAACCCATATTCCCATAATTTTCTTGCTTTTGTCCTGATGAGCAAAGTCTTGTATGCAGAATTCTTGTACATGGCTTGGATGTAACACTACCATCAGTCACTAGTATCAGTAATATAAGCAGGCAGTTAGTTGTTTGGTTTTGCTTCTTTAAGGAAAAAAAAAAAAAAAAAAAAAAACTTAGAATTTTGTTGGTGAATTCAGTATATACAAATGGGAACTGAATAGCATTTACTAGTGTCAGACACAATATGAGAGAGCACTAGACAGTTTCACGCACAGCTCTGTAAATGCATCTCATTTTTGACCTTCAACATTCTTGCTGAAAGTGTAGGTCACAGACCAGGACTTCAGAGCCTTTCCTTTGTGTGATTTAAGCTCATGATTGTGACTCAGAGTTAAACAGAGAGTACGGTCCATAATGGCAGTAAAGGATCACATTTGGGAAAAATTTGTCCCCTCTGATCTTCACAGCATGAATAACGCTTATTTTGTATATGTTCCAAGTACGGAACTCCCATTGAGGTTTTGTTTGTAACAAAAAAAAAAAAAAAAAAAAAAAAAATTTAAAAGTACAGCATGCACAGCAGAGATCTACACTGCGGATAAGCTACTCACAGCAGGAATTAGAGAATAACTTTGCCCTTAATTTGAACTCATGTTCTTCCCTGCTTCCCCATAATGGATTTGAAAGATCCATTTGTTGCTACATTTTCTAATTGTGCTTCAAGTATGATAAAAATGTAAGCACACTAACTCTGATGGCTAGTAGAAACATATATTTTCAATGAAACAAACCACAATAATTTAGCTAAAATCAGCTGATGAAAAAAACATCTGTTGTATACCTCACTATGATGCAGAAAGAGTCACATTGAAGGCTCAATATATGCAGGAGAAAAGCCACTCAAAAAAGTGTCTTCAGACTGATGATGCATTATTCTATTTTCAGCACTTAATACAGATTTTTTTGTGTGTGTGTGATGGAAGAACTACTGAAAGTCTTTCTGTTGGAAGCACAGTAGGAACAGAAAACCACACCTTCTCCTATAAAATTCTGCTCATATAATTTTTGTCATGCTTTAAATACACCCATAGGGCTTTTATTTTCCATCAAGGGAACATAATACCTCTGATGCATCAGAGCACCATGTTTTTACAGAGTTGTGTTCAGATAAATCAATTTTTTTTTTTAACTTACCAGAATTGTCTGTTTACTCTCCTGACTGTTCTAATGCAGAAAAAAAAAAAAAAAAAAAAAAAAAGATAATAAAAAAACCTGATCCTGTGGAAAAAATGAATTTGATTTATAGAAGATTCTAATAGATACAAACTCAGTACTGTAACAGCTGCATGCACAACATCCTTTTTCATTCTATTCTTTTTCCTTTTTTTATTCTATCTCTTTCCCAGTACAGCAATAGGATCCTAATGCAGACAGCTTCAGGCAATCACCTTTACTTTAAGCAGCCTCAGCAATTAAACAGGTCTCAGAGTTACAGACCCTGCTGTGTGAGGTATACACCAGCATTCACCATCACTAAATACAAGCGAAATACAAAGGCATATTTTTATGTAAAACTACCATGAATAACCTGACAAACTTTTGATATGTCTGTAGTACGCAAGTGCAATGAGCCATAATTAAGAAAACCGTGGACCCTTCCCAGTGAATGACAGAGAACTGAACCAGACCATTGAATTGTATGTAGAAGATTCTGATACATAGCATAAAGGCCTCTTTTACACTATCATGCAGAACAAATTTTATAGTTTAATAGTAAACACAGTTCAACACAACATTTCAACAGCTATGTGAAATTATTACATGTCATTAACATGTAAAATAAGCTGTTTTCAGCATTCATTACTACCCCTCAGACTGAGAAAAAAAATGCTAGAATAATTGTTGGCACACCTAGGTTAAGTTTTAATCAAAAATGGTCAGCTTACAACACTAGCAAAATTAATTTCTGAGGTTTGTTTACCAGTGAACTTCATTTTAAGTACTGACATTTGCTCAAAACAGGAAGAAAAAAAAACAGTTTTCCACTTATGGTGGAATTTAAAACACAAAGCATAAGAAGAAGTGAGTAACTCTGGGACAAGGTCATTCTCTGTTCAGAAGCTCAATTTTGGAATGCTAGGTTTTACAAGGAAAAAAGAAGGGAGGGGTGGAGGAATTCAGTGCTATAAGAAAGCAAAAGTAAATAAACATTTTCTACAAAACATTTTAGGTCTTCACATGGCTTCAGAATAGGAAACAAAATCATTGTATTTCTTGACTATCAACACCTTCTCATTTTTCATTTTGAAATTGATTTTCATCATATGACAGCATGTCTGCTTTTGATAACTGTCTTACAAAATCATCTCAATGAGTCATTACTATTATCTGCATCTTAGGGCATCAATCTAGATGTACTGTGTAACACACAATACTAGAAAGAATAAACTCCATTATTTCCAAAAACATTTATTCTTACCTCCCATAATCTAATGTGGAAAAAGTTTAAATAAAAAGAACAAAAGCCAATACTGGAATATGAAGCACCAAACACATGCACCTTTCATTATTTGTCATTGGCATCCAATGCCTGTGATCAGTGCAAGTACAGTGAAAAGATGCACCTCCTATCTGTATAATAACAAGCTTAAATACTCAAGATATAAAAGTAATATTTACAAGTACGCAAACTCTATTAACTTGTTTCATTGAAGGTAATCGCAACCAAGATATATGTGCTTACTTCCCCTTTAGGAAAAAAAGCAGATACTTTGGTACTTTCCTTGCTGGCAGTACACTAAACCTTTCAGAATTTCCTGACAGGAGAGATTAAAGCAGTTCTTCAGATCTATAATTGAGCAAACTTACTAAAAATTCTGCCTGATACACAACTGGCTTCAAAGTTAGCACCTCTCATCACAACACAATCAGATAATAACTGTTCTAAGCAATCTGTCCTTTAGTTGTTTTGGATAATCTAGAATTAAAAGTCTCTCTCAAGTCCCTTACCTACTAAAGAGAATGAGCAGAATTTCACTCAGGATCAAAGATATGAATAAGAACAGCCCTCAAGAGAAGTCCAGTGGAAGTCAGATCCCTGATTTCTACCATAGTAGAAGCTAGACACAAGAAAAACAACAACAACAACAAAAAACAACAACAACAACAAAGTTTTATCAGACAAAGCACAAAATGCTCAAAATAAAATAAAGTTGACTAATAAGAATTATTTATTAGGGAAAGATAATATAAAGTTTTTAGGAAAAAAATAAAGGAATACATGAGAGAGACTGTATAAACATCAGTAAGTATGTCCAAGACAATTTGTGCTTCTATTAATCACAATTCTAAAACGATAAAAAGACCATCTTTTGGAGTGAAAACAGTCATCACTGTCACATGGTCCATTATGGAAAGGATTTATGTAGTTTCCTCTTAGTAATGTAAACCAAGGTTTGAAAATAAAAAAAATCTACATTTTACTGTTCAAAGCCCTCTCATGGCAACTACCAGACACTGCAGTGCTAATTCCCCTTTAAGAATTGTCGGACATACTGGAAGAAACAGTGGTAAGGGTGTTTGCTTCAAAATTGTTTAGAATACTTAAAAGCAGAAAGTTGAATAAGACAAGGGATATTTGCTCTAATACAGAACTCAAATCAGAAGTCAGATTCCTGTGTTCTAATGCTGATGAATTCCTACTCAAATCACCTGTCGTACATTGCAAAAACTATAAACACGTGCTATACATGGGAAATCCCAACTTCTTACCTCACATACAGGCTTACATTTGAAGCAAAACTTGGACTAAAAGCCAGTTTTAATACTGCTAAGCTAAATTTGTATGCTTCTTATGACCTTTTGTTATTTTAAATTAAGGTCCTCTTCAGGAAAGTTCTAGGTATATTCTTCTATGTTTCCAAAAAGAAAAACAAACCCTATTTCTTGTGTTTGTTTTGTTTTGTTTTGTTTTAATAAATTCATTTATTTTGAATTGATAAAAAAACATGGATACCCAAGGCACTGCAACATCCATTTTTATTTGTTTTGCTTAGACCATGACTATATTTTCAGCACTGATTCCATTATTGGAGAAGTACTTGTATCTGCAGGCTAAAATGTGCTCTGTAAAAGCAAATTCTATTTTGTATTGCACCAGTCTAGAAGTTGCTTGTAGCTACTACTTGATACATAAATATAACACCACGTTATCATACTATCCCCCTCCCACCCTCTTATTTACCTGCAGAAATAGCTTATGAATCTGTTCAAAAAGACACATGAGATGTTGATTTATATGATATACTACTGAGGCATGGTGAGGCTTCACTAATTACCAGAGTACTTCATTCTTGGCCCAGTATTTCTGTCAGGCTTTTTATTTCCTTTAAAGTGGAACTGGAGTTCTACACAATTTACAAAGCTCTTTTAAAATGTGCAATAGTTCCATTTGCCAACTGGCATGTTTTCAAGTGAATCTTGGTTTAGCAATTACATAGACTAATAGGAAAAAACACTCAAGAGTTTAACAAAAAGAAAACTATTGTGAGAGCAAAGAGTATGTCACGTTCTAGTCTAGAACTAGATTGTGTCATACTAGCATCCACTAAACAGACATCTTTCATTTTGGGTTTGATATTTAACAGTGAAGGAATCAACAGGAAGACTATGTTTGTTGCAATGCTATGTGGCACAGCAAACAATAGCAAATGATTGCTGTAATTTCTATATTTTTTTCTGTGAATTTTGAAGTAGTAAGATGCAAACATCCAAATGTGAATATTGGCCACAATGAGCAAGAGGAGGCTTCCATAAGAGCATTGGGAAGGCCCTGGAGAGCCGAAAAAATATGTTTAAGGAGTATACCAGAAAAAAATGTATATGAAAAAAAGAGTTAGGGGCATGTCCTACAGTTAGGACACATGAGAGCATTGGTTTTACTACAAAAAACTATCTCAAGCCAGACGGCAGACCAAACTCCCAAAATCATTACTTTAGGTAACACTATACTGCAAGTACCAATGCACACTAACACTCCCAGTTATAAAGAACTTGCAAGCTGTGCAAATAACTTGCAGAGAGATCTCATATAGCATAATTCTCTGCACAAGACACCCAACTACAGACCCTCTCAAGTTTCTTTTCAACCACTTTCTGATGCCCATTTTAAAACACACCATCTGCAAAAGTGATAGATAGAAAACAGAAAAGCTGAATAGATTTCACGCCTTTTTTTTTTTTTTTCCCAATATTTAATGGTTTCAACATTTGTTGTTTTGGAAGCTCAGTCTTTAATGCATGCAATATTTTATGCCTATAAAGACCAGTTGTGTGAACTGAGGAAAGAACAATGGAAAAAATGAATCACTGCCTGTGATCTCCTTGATCTAGGCCCAATTTCCTTACATTTCAATCATATTAAATTCCATTCCTGGCAGTTTAAAACATCAATTAAGTCAAGCCAAGTCCCATTAGACAGGACAGATACTGGATTCTCCTGACTGTCTGACTCTTGTTGAAATGTACCTGTAATTGATGGTATGATAACTACTGTTAAATCAGGGCATACTCTGTTTGGAAGAAAATGCTTTATAAACAATAAATAAACGTATCTCTCTAATTCAGTCATTCTCTGAACTTCCAGCTCAGATGTCTTTAGTTTTATTCCATAACGTACTGAAAAAACATTACTGAAAACACTCTGTCAGGACCCCGTGAGCAAAGAGTGGATTTTTTCCACATGGAGTAAGCATTGCTATCATTTTCCATATGGCTTTGCTGTTCATTTTTGGTTCTAAATATGAAAACATTGTAAACAAAAAAGGCACAAAAAGTTATTGAATCCTATTAGAGACAAAACCTGGACACAAATGAACCACTACACGGCAAACAGGCTTGGACTTAAAATGTTGTTCCAAGATTTCAAGTGATATACAAAGCAGCTGATAAACTCAAAATATGTCATTTCATTTTAATCAAAACATGAGTTTGGGATTTTGCTTTTGGATTTCTTTTGGGAGGGAGATGGTTTTCAGTTGCTTGATTGCTTTGTTTTTCTATAGTGTTCAAAGAAAATTAATTTACCATTTTGACAGCCCTGATGTGTAAAACCTGGACAAACAAGCAATTTTAAGTACTGAAAGGTCAGTTCCCACTGCCAACCAAACAATATTATCTATTTTCCTGAAACCCTGCCAAGCATCTGTATTTCGAAAAGGTTCCACTTCATTCCGAGTTTGGAAACAAAGAAAACAGCTTTATAATCCATTATTTGTATTCTCCTAATAATCTAGAAACTAGATCATATGCTAATACATACAGAATCTTAGCCTGTAATTTGGCAACCTAGACTGTATCATCACATATTAAGCGTTTTTATTAACAAACCTCTGCTTAATGGGAGTAATGTACCAGTGAAATATTTCAAGGAAGAAACTGCAAAAATTACATGTTACATAGAAGTTGGAGAAAGAAAGAGTTTTGTCTTCACAGTGCTTGCTGTCTGGCAGTTTGTGCCTCCTGCAACAGGTGGCAATGACTGAGCAGACAGCTACCTATACAGATCAGGACATATAAATATGACATACGACATCCTCTCAATAAGGATTCAATTCTGACAGATATTCAGTGACCTCATGCCTATTAAGATGCCTCCAACTTCACTTCACTCCACTGCTTTCACAACACTGTTCCTACTCTGATAGGAGTATCCTCCATTTCCTCTGATAGTTCTCCAGAGTTGTTTTAGCCATATATAAGACAGCTCTTCAGTAGTTACAAAATAGATTGAGGAAAGACAGAGGGGCCAGATGTGTCTGCATTCAGCTTGTTAGACACTGTATCAAAGGTATTACTAAGAGAATATTCAAACAAACTTACCAGTAGAGAAAACAAGAACAGTATTATCCCAAAGACCATATCTTTTCAGAGCATCAGTAAGATTTCCTACAGCTTCATCCATAAGAGTCACCATTCCCGCATAATGGCGCCTCTTCTCATCTTTAATGGAGGAATAGGGTTTCATGTATTCTTCAGGGACCTCAAGAGGTTCATGGACAGACTGAAAAGCAAGGTAGAGAAAGAGGGGCTGGGGTAGAAAGGACAGAGAATAAGTTAGTTGAACATAAAGTACTAAAAAAAAGTTGCTGTATGAAAAGCAGTCCTGATTAATTAACAGCTACAGAAATTTATTCAACTTCCCACTTTAGTATCTGCTAAAATTATGGACAAGATTATTCTGGGAGTTGTTGAAAAACACTTGAAAGAAATGCAGCCATTGGTCATAGCCAAAACAGGTTTACAAGGGGAATGTCCTGTTTAACTAACTTCATTTCCTTTTATGAAAAGGTTACCCATCTAGTCGAACAATGGAAACCAGTAGACATGGTCTTTCTGGATTTCAGCAAAGCTTTCAACAGTTTCAGTACTCTTCTGGACAAAATATTCAGCATACAACTAGAAAAAAATATAATACAACGGAGAGCAATCAGCTGATGAATTGGGCTCAAAATGTTGTAGTAAATGGAGCTACATCCGGCTGGTGATCAGTCACTAGTAGGGTTCCTCAGAGTTACATTTTAGGGCCATTTTAGAGAATTTTACATTTTCTCTTCAGTGTTTTCATAAATGACCTGAATGCAGGGCTCAAATGCATACTAAGTTTGCAGGTAAGTTAGGCAGAACTTTTGACTCTCGTGAAGGTAGAGAGGTCTCACACAGAGATCTTGACAAATTAGAGGGCTGGGCAATCCCCAGCCAGATGAAGTTTAACAAGAGCAAGTGATGGATGCTGCACCTATGAAGGGGCAACACTGGCTATTTATACCATCTGGAGGCTAAGAAGCTGGCAAGCAGCCCTGCAGAAAGGAATCTGGGGGTTCTGGCTGACAGCAACTTCAACATGAGATAGCAGGGTGCCCTGGCAGCCAGGAGGGCCAACCCTATCTTTGGGTACATCAGGGATGGCATTGCTAGCTGGTCCAGGAAGGGATTGTCCTGCTCTGCTCCATGCTGGTGCAGTCTCACCTCAAGTGCTGTGTGCAGTTTTGGGCACCACAGTATAAAAGGACACAAAGCTATTAGAGTGTCCAAAGAAAGGCTACAAAGATGGTGAAGGGTCTAGAGGACAAGCTGTATGAGGAGTGGCTGGGGTCCCTTGAATGTTCAGCCCCGAGCAGAGCAGGCTGAGGGGAGGCCTCATGGCGGCCTGCAGCTCCCTCACGAGGGGAGCGGAGGGGCAGGCGCTGAGCTCTGCTCTCTGGGGACAGCGACAGGACCCGAGGGAACGGCATGGAGCTGGGACAGGGGAGGGTCAGGCAGGGGGTTAGGGAAAGGTTCTGCACCCAGAGGGTGGTCGGGCACTGGGACAGGCTGCCCAGGGCAGTGGTCATGACACCAAGCTTGCTGGAGTTAAGAAGTGTTTGGACATTGCTCTCAGACAGGGGTTCTGATTTTTGGTTGGTTCAGTGTGGAGCCAGGAGTTAGACCCGATGATCCTAGTGGGTCCCTTCCAACTCATAACATTCTACAATTCTATCACTGCCTCTTCTAATCCCTAAGCACAAACTAATAAAACATTTGTAAAGGACTTAGGCAAAACTGTGGGAAAACAGCAAGTGTATCTTTTCTTCATAATACAGCTAAATTTTTTTGTTTGTTTGTTTTAATGAAAATTCTCCTGCTAAGATTTTCACTCCCCTTTTAGGAGAGCAAGTTACATGTTAAATCATTTCCATAAATTCATTACTTGTATCATTAAAAATCAAATGGAGAAGGGTAGTCGGCCAGGGTTATGCAGCCAAAACTCATCCTGACAGGGAGAGAAGGCAAGTTTTATCAGTGCTACTTTTCATATTTAGTTCTGTGTACTCTGCTGAAAAACCCACATTTACAGCCCAAACTTAGGTCTCCGCATTAATACTTCGTTAACATTTTTATAAATATTCTTCAGTGTTAAAATTCTCAAATAAAGTAAGAGCTGCTGACTCTACCTTCTCAGTTTTATGATTGGCTATAAGATCTATAGCTCTTTCTGTAAATAAATTAGTGGAATACACGTTTTTAAATCCAGTTGCAACTTCTTCTCCATCTCGGAAGTCCAGAGCACAGCGTGTTACATTCTTTGCTTTGATGAGCACGCAGTGATCATGAGAATAATAATCTTCACTCCCCAGAAGATAGCCTAGATCAGGAAAAGATGACAAGTAAACAGATCAACACAACATCAAAGAAACAGGAGCACTTTTTTGGGTGGTGGGAGGGGGCATTTTGAGACACCCATCCAACACTTGATAGGACTAAGTAGCTCAACATTTAACACACAGACTTTTTATCGCTACTACAAATAGTAATTTCAAAGCATACGAAACAGTTTAAAAGCAGTGTAATGACACTACAGGGATAACTTTATATCAAAGTCCTTAGTATTTAATAGACTGATAGCAAAGGATAGCTATACCTGTACTACTATATTTTTTATCTGGTTTGATTTTGTATATTTGCTTTTTCCACAAGAATTTTCTCTCTATTAGAGAGCTTGGAATTTGTTTTGTTGGGAATTGCTTGTGTGTGTGGTTTTTTTTGTTGTTGTTGTTTGTTTTTTTTTTAACATTTATTAAAATGCATCCAAGTATGAAGTGTTTCGTTTTTTTTTTAAGCTGTAAAGTAATTTCTGATCCTCTGCTGACCCCAACTGGTGTAAAGAATATACTACTATTTGAAGATACCCAAAAGAAACAAACGATGTGTTAATTCCAGACGTATAAATTTTCTCCTATCAAGGCCTACCCTGTTAAGCATTGAGCACCATTGTTTTTTATTGACCAAAACCAAAACTCTTCGAAATAATTCGAATCTCAGTAATTATTACATCTAAAATTAAATTTCAGATTTATCTTCTAGTACCCTGAAAAAAAAATAATCAACCAAATCTGAAAAAAAAATAGTATTCTGAAGTTCTGCAAAAACAAACTAAAATTGAGACCATAAATTGAGGAACTTCACTTGAGCAGTCAGCATACAGCAGCCTCATGTATCATTATTCATTAAAAATAATAATAATAATATTTTTTTAAAAAAAAAAGCTTACCAAAGAATCAAATGCCTCAAACTGCAATCAACTCCTACTGAAACTATATGAACATAATGAACATATAGTATATTAAACCAACCACCACATCTGCTGAAAAATAACTCCCTTCGTGTCATGGTGGGCACCCAATGACTGTGCCTAGAGCCAGCCTTAGTCCTGGTATTAAAGCCTGCTCATTCCTAGGGGCATAAACCTATATAAAACCTATATAAATACATCTATGCAGATGGGAGCATACAACCAACAGAGGAAGAGGCATATAGATTCAAACAGTGGTCCATCATGTTATGATCAATATTTACTATCTTTACTCAGTTTTAAAACCATATCCCAAGCTCTCTGAAGAGCCAAAAGCGACAGTCTAAGGGAACAGTTCTTTCCACCTAGAATTTGAAACACCAGTATCTGTAAGGGAACATAGCACAAATAGGCTCTTTATTTAGGTACCTAACATTACATAAGAGGACTGTGGGCTTCAGCAAGCATAGCTTGAGTTTCTGTATCCTAGTTTCCCTATTGTAGAACTGGGCTGCATTACTGTCAACAGCTTACAGAGTTATTTTGAAGATGATCTGTTTTGAAGTCCTTCATTCAATGGAAGTATTCTAAAACCAACCAAGCAGAAGTTAACAACTTTGTATTTAATATCAGGTGGTATGAGATGTATTACTGATAACCTAATTCACATAATGGGGAAACAAATACTATTATGGGGCAAATATAATATTATAATACAATTTAATCATATTAAAATAAATACTACAATGGGAGATAAATATTATTATGGACAAATATTAACATAGGAAACTTGCACAAAACTATTAAACATCCAATCAATACTTGGATAGGAGCCTTTGTGAGAAGAAAAATATATAATATGTAGTTACAAGCTGCTTTGTAATACACTCACATACACATTTGGACAGTCTAATTCTGGTAGTATCTTTTTTTTTTTCCTCCAGTCTGAGTGCTTGTTTTCATAACTTGTGAGTTCCTGTAACATCCACATTTTGTAAGCTGTTTTTATAAAGGCTCTCACACCACCTTCCTTGCCAGAGGTGATATTCTATTCACAAAGCATGAAGACACTGTGGTATGATGCTTATTTCTCTCTTTTTAAAATATATAAGCTTATTTGCAGTTTTATATCATTTGCAGAGCATGCTAGGTCTATGATCGGATCTAACCCAAAATGTACAGTTTAGAGACACTTTTAAAAGGAAACTAATCACTACACCTTAAATCATCATAGAATGAAATTAATGCAGATCTTTAAAGAGAAATACTTTCTTTGGAGGCACTCAACAGTTACAGTATTTTCTTCAATTAATCAAGGCTTGGGCATGCATTTAAGGCACTAACTTATTTTTAACAGTTATGCATTGGAAATATACGTGCTCAAGTATTACTTATGCACTCACAGTAATGCTCTTCTTGGAAGAATCAAGCAGTTTTCTCATCATTTTTAACACTACATTTATTGTCCATTTAAATTTAACCATTACCGAAGTAAGTGTCAAATCCTCTGCGTGTTGGAAGGCATTCTTTCCTGTACATCCCTATATGCCACTTCCCCACCATGTGAGTAACGTATCCTGCATCTTTAAGTAGCTCTGGTAGGAGTTTTTCATCTAGTGGTAGGCAGCTGGGCTGGCAGGGCCAGATTATTTGGTGTTGTAAACCTGTATGGATCTGGTAGGGAAAAGAAAGGAAGGGGTATTAGTTACAATGCAGTAACACATAAGCAGGTCCAAAAAGAAACAATATTACACAGCTGGGTAGCATTAGGTTTTGGGCCTGCTGGTTTCACTGATGTAACACCGCAGAAGTTCAGGAAGCCAAAGGTGGAGGTCAGGGGTGTATGGAGGAAGACCATGAAATGGTACTGCCGGTGTCAACAAGAGGATCTTCCCAGGCATAACTCAAGTGCAATAAAAATGAATAAATAAATAGTCAAGCCTTTTGTAGTTTCATCTAAAAGCCTAACAGGTAACAGCTACCATTACAGTCTTCCTGAAGACTAGTGATAGCATCTCAATGTGGAATGCAAAAATTTAAATAGAACACAGATGGACAAAAAGGTGCAATGCAGTTACGGCTACAGAGCTTTTGCCTTTATCAGGGAACAGTTACCGGAGGAAAAGGCGGCAAAGGCTAGGAAAGCTGTTTTTGCAGTACTGCTCCAAATGGGTATCACATAAGCAGAGGTATGTATTTATTCACATCCTCATAGTGAGTGTTGAGCACTTTTACACAAATAAATAAATAAATAAAAATTGGATATTGGAGATAAGTTTTAGACACTGACTAGATCTGACCTCTGACTGTTCCACCCAGGTTTCTAAACTTACCAAGTGGTGAACTTTGTATCTCTTCACAGAATTATGACTGGTAATAACAGTCTGAGTAGTATATGTTGCCTGAAGCAAGAAACCTCTTCAGTTACTATGTACTACAAGCTGACTTTTGTCAACTCCCATATCTCCTACTAAAAAAAAAAAAAAAAACAAAAAAAAAAAAAAACCAGACAAACAAACAAAAAAAAGTCCTACCACCCTAAACCTAGGAGAGAAAACACACACACACCAGTTTCAATATTTTGTTTGTTTACTAAGTATTTCTAGTCATCTGCCTCCATCAGAGCACAAAATCTCCAACGCCCCCTAGACAGGAAGACATCAGATTTCACAATGCCACTAAGCACTCCAGTGCAGCAAGCTAAATGATTAATTTGAAATCATCATGGCAGCAACCATTTGAACTCACTTTTAAGTGACTTAAAGTGCATGGGTAGGTAGACTAGACTAGTAGACTAGTACACAGTGGTGGGTGTACTAGTTGCTAATTTTCTTTGAAAATTGAGCTGGATTGTTTTTGCTAATGCAGCATTAGAAACATTAGAAAAGTATTATTAATATAGTGAAAGATACAAGCTAGGAAAGCATTGCAATTTCTTCCACAGTCTCTAGGAAAATAAATAAATAAATAAATAAATAAATAAATAAACAATAAAACAAATTTACAACATTCAAAAACCAACAGCTGTACTCTTTTTTCCTCATAGACTGCAGGATGACTATCAGAATTCCAGCTTAGATGTAGGTTACATTCTTAAATCTTTGAGTAATTCTTCTAATTCTTCATTATGCTCACTGTATCATTGTATAAAACAAAACCCCACATATTTGTCACAGAGTTATTTCCTGAACAGAATGCCTGCTCAGTTTTCTAGAATATGTACTTAAATTTTTCTAATGTTATTTTGCTCATTTGTAATAAGGTCAGCATGACATTGAATTATCAAGTCAGATGCATTTGATGAACTTAAGCCAAGACTGAATTATGAGCACTTCTAATTTCCACTCTAAGATCAGACGTTGAGAAGTGACACTGACCCATTTCTAGACAAGAAAATTAACAGTATGAACTGCATTCTAGAATAGGTCAATATGAAGAAATAGTGTGAGGTTTTGTTTTTTTTTTTTTTTTTTTTTAAAAAAAAAAAAAAAAGTACTGGTAAAAAAGAAAAATTACATCTTTCTATTCCTTATTGGCTCTTCAAGTTTGGGAACAGAGCAACAGGTAAGTCCCCCATAGAGCACTCACTCTGCTACACCAAGAGGTAGCACCAACTAACATTTAATTTCATCCTGAGCACTTTATTTGACAAATACAGTTGCGGGACATTTTGAGAGAAAGGGGAAGTTTCTGAAACACATTTATTCCTTTGCCAGTTCCTCCATTTTGTTCTTGCTATTTTTTTCTCCTGTTTTTGCCAAAGCTGCAATGAAAATGAAAGGAAAAAAAAAAAAAAAAAAAAAAAAGTATAGTAAAATTATGAAGTTTAAACCTGTGGGAGGAAAATAAAATAAAATAAAAGGTGAAAAGGTGGGGTGGGAATCACGCGCATGAGTAGGAAGCTGGGTACCCAGGCTAAGGATCAGCCCGTGGGACTCCGTCAGGGGGCCGTGAGGCACCACGTGAAGGAGGATGTACAGGTTAAGGTGCATTGAAACATTGCACGGGAAAATAAATAGCATAAATTGAGCACGCCGTGCTGCTTCTGGCTGGACCTTGTGTGTGCCCACCCAGCGCAGAAGCACCAAAGAGAAGGGGACCGCGCCGGGGCAGTTTGTCACAGCTCGCTGCCGTGCCTTTTACCCGGCACCTTGCACTGCCCCGCCCCTGTATATCCCAGCCCGCAGCCCAGAGCTAAGCGGGCCGCGGTCGGTTTCGTTTCCACACAGCGGGGCACAGCCCGCCCCTACCTGGTAGCGGCCGCTGAGCAGCTGGCTGCGGGAGGGCGTGCAGAGCGGCTGCGTGTAGTACCGCTCCAGCCGCACGCCGCCCGCACCCAGCGCGTCCAGCCGCGGCGTCCGGATGGCCGAGCCGTGCCAGCCCACGTCGCCCCAGCCCAGGTCGTCGGCCAGCACCAGCACCAGGTGCGGGGCCGCACGCCGAGCCGCCACCGCCGCCAGGCGCAGGGCGCACCACAGCAGGCAGAGCCGCGGCGGGACGCCCGCCCGCCCCGCCATCCCCGGCCGGCCGCCGGAGCAGGAACTGGGCCGCTGAGGGAGCCGCGGCGCCGCCCCGGGGCCGGGCTGAGGCGGGGGGAGCGCCGCGGCCCGGCACGGGCCCGCCCCCGGCTTCCTTCCCTCCCTGCCTCCCTCCACGTCCCGTGTGTGGGCCTGAGGGGAAGTCGTGGTGCGGTGCCCGCCGAGGGCAAGTGCCGAGTAGCTTGAGGTTGATTAGCTTGTCGGATGAGGTTAAAAAACAGGGAGTGCGCTGGTGGCGTGTGTCAGCTGAGTAATCATCTCAGCAATGTTGCCTTCCGATTTCATCTTCCTGTAATTCCTACGATAAACATCCGTTTTAGACCACCGAGGCTTTCCCAGGTGGAACCATGGACCTGCCTGCAAGCCTGCATGTCAGCGTTCACTCGAACACGACGCAGTGTATCCTGGCGCAAGGAACGGGACCGTTACTTCTCCCTGCCTCCGTGAGGCCGTTGCAGCTCGCCCAGTGCTACCCAGAGGTTATGCAGTGCTTTAAACAAGGTGCAGCAGCCACAGAGCAGCCATGGCCTCACTGCTTGCCAAACTGTGCCACAGACCTGGAGAAGCAGCTGAGGTGTGCGAGATGGGAAATACTCCTGTAGCAGAAAGTGCACGGCCTCTGCCGCTGTTAGCTACTACCCTCCCTCCCCTGAGAACTCCTTCTGCAAAGCCATGAGTGACACAGTGCTTTTTTCTCCTAATTTTGGTCATGTGGTTGAGAAGTCTAGATCCACCTCCGGCTGTAAAATGTTGCTTATGACTGTTAGAGTGTAGGAAGGAAGTGAAGAAACCAAGAGGCAGAAATACCAGCTATGTCAACAGGGCTGTTTCTTCAAACCTTGTAATCTTCTAAAGCAACGCTGTAGACAACTGCTAACCTACTTAAAAGTCTTAGTGTAAAAGCTAAGACTGCAGATGGACAGAATCAACTTTCAGCTCTCATTAATTTTGTTCATCCGTGGAATACGTAAGTATTTCAGCATCCAGTTAAAAATCAAATAACCACATCTTTGAAACTTAGCTGGAATGGTACCTACATGTCCTAACTTCACAGAGCAATTTGGTAAGGTGCAAGAAAAACCCACACTGAAAATACTATTTATCAGTGAAAAAAAAAAAAAAAAAAAAAAAAAAAAAAAAAAAGTATCAAGTACTGTTGCTTACTTTCTTTTTGATTGCCTGGTCTCTGTAGAAAGTAGGTTCTCACTCCTCTGAATTAAATCTAGTGGATAAGCCTATGAAGTTACCAGATATTCTATAAACCCCAAAGGATTCCCTGCTGGTTTGAAAACAATTACAAAGATGAGTAATGACACATATTTTTTTCTACAATAATTAATAATACGTTCATTTATATTCCCTCAAGGAGTCAGTTTAACCTTAAATTTTCATCTCCAAAGCAGTATTGATTGTTAGTGGTCCTGATACCTGTCTAAACAGATATTACTTGCTCTCTTCTACACTTCCAGGTCTTTCTCCAGACCTGGTCTTTCTCCAGGTGGAAGAAATGGGGTGTGCCACAGAGGCAATTCCAAATCAAATGACAGAAAGAGATTGGAACTGAAACTCCGTACACAGGAGAGGAAAATCCATAATGAAAAGAAAGCAGGGAAGCAGATTAGGGAAAGTGTTGATAAGAAGGTGTATATGGCAGGTAATGCAAAGTGCCAAGAAAATCCATGTAAAAAGGAATTTTATATGATGTAAAAGAAAGAGAGAGAAAACAGAATTTAGAGGGAAGAGATGCATTAAAAGAAAAATCTAATTTAATTTTTAATTCTTTCTCTCATAAAGGACAATGAAGAATGAATGGGTACTATTAAGTCGAGTTACCACTAGTTCCCTTATACCAAGATCTCTAAGTTCTTTTTCTTTACATACAAACAATTATTATTGCTGTCTTTTTGTAATTTTATTCCACATATTATACCTTGTTTATTTTCTCCGAGTCAATTTCTGGGACTGAGCACTGATGTGTTTAAGGTTCTGGAAGGGGGCTGTTCCTTTGCTTTTGTTCACCCCAGCTTTAGGAGTTGTATGAAAAATTAATAAAATTAAACAAATAAGATGACTAAATTTGATTCTTTATTGCTAAGGAGGCAAGTGAGCCCCTAGTTAAAATAGGAAACTACAAGAAGTAACAAGCTACAAGAAGTAACAAGACTTTCCTAACATCATTTTTCCTTGATAAAAAAATTCCAAGGTTGCTGACAAAGTGATATGTGACTATGAGTTAAGTTTTCTTTGTTGAGATATGATTCATATTGTTCATAAGGCTGGAATATTCTGAATAGTCCAGATCCTATCACCAGTCACAGTCATCTCACAGAATTGTGTATTTTACTGACTTCTGTGTCCTCATTCTAAGTAAAACTCCATTCAAATTTTAGCAAATTCTCATGGAAGCAACTCTTGTTCATTCAGAGTAATTCCAGTGCTGGTAAAAATGGAAATATTGGATGCAAATTTTGCTATAAAATTCATAATAACTTATTTACATCACGTGTTTTAAAATGTAAGTTGGTGTTCAAGCTCAACTGAACTCACATCCCCTTTTAGAGGGGTGTTAAAAAATTTTTGCTGTTTGTCCTGCTCAACCAGAATGGGCTAACCTGATGGCCCGAGCTGCCAGAGTTAAAACATTATGTCAGACCATCTAAGGCATACACAGCAGATACTGCAACAGTCACAGTCTGGATATTGCCACTGTCTTCTTTTTTCTTTTATTTTTCTTATTATGATTTGAAGGATATAGATTCCCAAACAGAAAATAACTATTTAGATCAGAGTATTCACTTGAATCAAAAGAATAAACCGTGAAAATGGCACCGTGTTCAGTCCCCTCTGTTTCAGTCAACTTTTTCTGAATTTGGGTTTGAAAAATTTCGATTCTGAGTCTATGATTAATACAGTCATTAAAGTGACAGAATGATGGCATCCATGTTGCTTTATCATTCCACACAGAATACAAACATAGCACAATGTGGGAACCTGGACCAAAGATCCAAGTGACAGCAGTAACATCTGCTCTGAGGTTGGGAGGAGAATAGAGGACAACGACATAGAACATGTCTGAGAAACCTGAATTCTGAGATGTCCTAATCTCTCCACGCACAGAAATTTGAGTATTTCACAAGATTTCCTAGATGACCAACTGTCATTTTTTCACCTCATTACAAACTTCTCTGTTAGTTAATGTTGGTGACTTGAGAGATTCAAAAGATATCTCTGCTAGCCTTTCCACCCTGGTATTTCAGTTTGACTGGCTGGAAGTCCTCTTAAAACACGGATGTACTACTTAAACAGTCCTGTTCTTATTCACTTCCCCTTGCTGTATGTCGACATCAGAAGTTTATGCAACACCATATCACGACATCCAATGAAAGGAAGCAGTAACAGGAAAACACAAATGCCATCGAACACCCTCATCCATTTTTTTATTATTATTATTATTTTTATTTTCATTTTTTGGCTATGAAAGATTGACTTTTATGTGTGGCGGTCCCCGTGGGCATGATTTGTAAAGCTTATTCCCCTTACAACGTACCCGTGCTGCAGTGATGAACTATCCTAATAAATAATCAGTAAGCTGGTTTGGGTATCAGACTGGAAAAAAGCAGCAGGGTAACCTAGGAAGCCCAGTCAGAGATAATGTCGTGCTACAATAGCGACAAGGTTTTCAGTACTTAGCCATGTTTGCTTAAAACTGGTTTAGTTATCTCTACTCCTGAATGCACTGTTAAGTAGAAAGCATAGCCATTCTTAAGAGAGAAAAGAGTGCAGCAATCACTCAGATAGTCCTTTTGTGAAGAACACAGAGTTGTTTTGGTCATACAAGTCAGATGCAATAAAGGAACTTTTTGTGTTGCCTTGTCCCAGAAACAGTTTCTGTCTGCTTCTCTAAATCTTGCAGCTAACTGAACCTTAGCTGGCTAAGGCTCAAGCTGGGTGAGACCCAGGTAGCAACAGCTGTCATTGAGCAGCCCACAAGGGAATCAGTGTTTGGGCCTCCTCTCTAGATCCTATATTCTCGTAGTTACATAACTACGATAACTACATGTCTGGGTTGTGGAAGGCATAACTGAAACCGTGCTTTGGCATAGGGATGCTAATTTGCTCTCCTACATCATATTCTAAGTAAAACAGTATCACATTGTGCTGTATTTTAGGTTCCTTAAGTGATCACAGATACATAGTAGCCAAATGCCTCATTAAGAATAATGCCACCTTTAGAAAAAGTAACACCTCTGATTGGTTCAGCACAGAAGAATTAAATCACTTAGGAAAGCAAAACAGAATAATTTCTGAATGGGATTTTCACTCAAGATAGTATTACAAGCAAACCTGCCATATCTTGTGTTTAATTTTGACCTTCTGTGTAAAAGAGATTCAGAGCAGCACAATGTAATGTTAGCTTGCACTAAGACTTCAGCAAGAGTCAGAGTTCATTATTCAAACTGTGTTTCTCCTGATATATACTATTTATACTTTTGCTTCTTTGCTAAAGATTTAGATGCACAACTTATTTGGAAAAAGCAGTACATTTTGCACATTGTTTCTATTCTTATAAAAACTTTTCTTAAAAGTTTTATCTATAGCATAAAGGTGCTATAGATAAGTCAGAAATTGTTGTATTGTTGTGATTCAAAAGAACTGTTGAACATATTATGGAATTCAGAAGTGTGTTTTAATATTACAGTGTGTTTCCATTGTTTAGTTTATTACAATCATGTTTTTTATGGGCTATCAAGTATTTAACACTGAAAGAAAAATCCTCTGCTGTGGATTTAATTTATATTTTCCATTGTTAATATTTTTGTCTAAAAACATATGGTTCTAACTACTGTTCCAACTATAATCAACAGGAAAAGGAGAAACAGAAGTTCTTCAGTGACACTTAACTCTTCAGATTTAAACCAATAAATCCATGGGACAGTACTTTAAATTATTTTCAAAGATTGAGCAATAACATTCCTTGTGTTGTAGATGTAGATTCCTTGTGTTTTAGATGTAGAGCTTAGGGATATGGTTTAGTGGGGACTGTTAGTGTTAGGTCAGAGGTTGGACTCGATGATCTTGAGGTCTCTTCCAACCTAGAAATTCTGTGATTCTGTGAGAATATTACATGTAATCTACCAGCTAAACTGTACAAAATAATGAAGAACAGACTTGCAGGTGTTTCATTAGAAAGAACTAGATTTTGATCTGCAAGGATTTCCACTAGGACGATATATTGAGAAAATAAAATAGCAGTTCAGTTTGTCTTTAATATTGCCTTTATTATTTTTTAATGATGGATTGGATTGGATATATTTCAATTCTTTAGGGAGCATTTGCTATTGGCCAATACCAAGAACAACTTTCTCTCCTATATTAATTTAGATCTGCCAGTCTTTGAGCAAGCTGAATCAAGGATCTTACTCACTCCCAGCCACTTCTTGCTCACAAATGTTACTGAGAAGGGTCAATATATCCTGCTTCGTTAACTGTGCTCAGATCTCTGATGTGAACAACTCATACAAGGAAGCAAGGGGGTAATACAATCAAATTTCTCACTGATGAATGGAAATGAGGATCTTGTGTTCAGCAATTAATGAATCTGAATAATTAGATTCTCTTAATTTCATGCATATAAATGGAACTATCTCCTACTGCACAATTTCCTGTATCCTCATCTGTGTTTATATTTTGGGACTTTCACCCTTTCTCTGAAGGCGCATTCTTGTTGGTTCAGTCAGCACCAGTGGCTCTTGTATAACAGTTGCTGAGTAATTTTTCCCCAGAAGTTCAACTTCCAACTTCTGTCCAACTTTGCTGAGTTCTATGGGAACATATGCAAAAGCCAGACTTCGCTGGGCACTGTAACTGAAACTTCCAGATGTGGTATTGCCAATAACCTGGAAGAAAAAAAAAAAAAAAAAAAAGTTAAATGCTTATTTTCAACATGCATTAACTTTTTTTCCTTTGTTTTTGTTTGTTTGTTTGTTTGTTTGCTTTAAAAAAGCTATACACCTCAGATACTAATTTTGGATTATACATAATATGCATCAAGTAAATTTGAAGTGCATCATGCAGTTCATAACATTCTCAGTGGGTGATTTCACCTTAAACTGGGCAGGGTTTGCTCCCTGAAAATACAGTCTGTTCCTATTTCATTCAGTTAAGTTTTAATTGAGAACAAAAACTGTACATATATGTATATACATATATTTATATATATATACATATAAACTATATTTTAACTGCTTTTAAACTATATTTTAACTGCTAATAATTGTTTCAACATGTAACATGAGCTGAAGTGCAGAGGCCTAAACTTCACTGCCTGTTTTTATTTTATTTTTTTTTTCTGTTTTTCTTTTAAGCAAATTACAGAAATTATCTTAGGATGATTTGCAAGGTGACTTAATGGATGATGTGGTACTTTAGTCTAACTCCAGTTTCTGTGCTGGTATTCCACATTTTCACTTCAGAAATGTACAGTTAGTCTTTGCTTTCTGCTTAACGATTAGAAAATGGTATCATACCTTCAAAGTGTTCTGTGCCAGTAAGACAAAAATACTATATTCACATTTGAAACAAAGAATTAGATTCTGTTCATGGGGAATTAACTTTAGTTTTGTTGTAACATGATCTATATAGTCCTTACCTTCCCATTATGCCACACACTTTCATTTCCCTCTGGATCAACATCATCTGTTTCCAGGGTGAGATATACCAGTTGTCGTTTGAGCCCCTTTTCTTTAATCTTCTTCAGTGTTTGCTTTCCTATAAAGTCTGCTGGCTGAAAAAAATAGCAGATAATAATGATACTTAGGTTATTCAGGTTGTGCAAAAAGGTTAGAGAGAAAAATATATTTGTTTCTGTTCATTTGTTTTCCTAGTATTTAATTATTCTGTATGAAATGCAGGTTATATCAAAGTTTTGATGGATATTGTATCTTGTATCTTGATACTTTATACGGATATATTGTGTCTTGGTAATTTTATTCAGTATGTTAGTTTTTCTAGAGCTTAGCCTTTTCAGTATTCATAATTTAAAATGTAGCAGGAACACATATGTAGCAAGACAGTTAAAGTTGTGAGCCAGAAAACTCACAAAGAGTTTCATTTCAGTTTCTGTTAAAGAAATTGGATTCCAATACCAATATCCTATAGCCTTGGCTTCTCTCTGTGGACTCTCATCCATTTCAATGCTATGAGCAACCACAGCAGTAACTTGGTATTAGTTTGCTTTGGTGTCTCAGTGTCAGGGTGCAGAGCTGGCAGCTTTCTTCATGTTCTTGTTTTAAGCTATGTTTTGTTTTGTTTTGTTTTTTGTTTTTTCCCATAGGCACCATTTTATGGGATAATAAAGAACATTAGGTAAAGAATAATACTGTCATTTGGAGTTCCCTTTCCATCTTGCCTAACAAGATAAATTTCTAGCAGCAGACTGCATAAATGTGTGACAAGTACTGGGGTTGCCACCTGTAAAGCTCGGAATCCTGAAGTATGACAGTATTCATAGAATCATAGAATCATAGAATATCCTGAGTTGGAAGAGACCCTTAAGGATCATCAAGTCCAACTCTTGACACCGCACAGGTCTACCCAGAAGTTCAGACCATGTGACTAAGTGCACAGTCCAATCTCTTCTTAAACTCAGTCAGGCTCGGTGCAGTGACCACTTCCCTGGGGAGCCTGTTCCAGTGTGCAACCACTCTCTCTATTCATTGTATGCAATGATGTTGAACTGGCTGAGCTAACCTGATTCCACAGCCAGGATCACAGATAAGAGCTTGTTTTGCCTACCAGTAGCTGTGAAACTGACTTGCCTCACACTGCGTCTCCTGGGTCTTAGATGTAACTCAACTTCCTTACTTGCTTGGCTGGGAGCAAATTGGAAAAACAAGCTGTAAGAAGAAGGGTTGTTAGAAATTGGTGGTCCTGGACAGAATGCTTCAAGAGCAAAAGAAAGCCCCTTTCAATAATGCTGACAGTTCAGACAGAGGACGAAATGGTAATTAGGCTGGATCTGTGCAGGAAATATAAGGAATAGCGTGCTATAAATTCTGCCTTAATTTTTTTTCATTATTTTTTAATTTAAAGGCATAGATCAGACAGAACAAAAGACTTGCATTCAACTGGTTTGCCAGATCCACATCATCCTGGCCTGTGGGCAAGAAAAATAATAGCAGTTACAAGTTCATCTAGCTTTACATCCTTTGCTGAAAAGATGAGTAACAGTGAAAGCTATTTTAAGGCACATGGTCCTAGGTCAGTGTGACAGTTGTTGTAGATCTGAAGCAGGATTTCTAGTCATCTGATGAGCGCTTAAGAGAAGGAAGGGAAATACTGTCAAAGATAAAGTGCTATTTCTGGTAATCTTCTTTAACTTCTGCAGAGAAGTACACCACTTAGATCCATCCTAGCACTATATTTGAAATACATTTGTAGTTAGTGCTCTGCTTATGGAGAGAATTTCAAAATAAATAGTTCTAAAGTGCTGTACTCTGGGAGTTTGTCATAGTTACTCCTTGTGCATCAGCACTGAATCATTATTTTGCAGTAAAAACAGATCTACAACTACAACATATTGTACTTGGAATACAGTATTACACAGAACGTGTTCTTATTACTGTACATCTTGTTCAGGTTCACATTTATCTGTGTAAAGGCTCTGAAGAAACTATTAATGCACTGATGAATTTTGAAAGATTGGACTATGCAAGCAATTGTACAAAACAGCTGATGTCATGAACAGTTAGACTGAAAATCATTGTGGATCAACTGAAGATAAAGGTTGATGCCCTGTTTTGGGGAAAGGCAGCATGAAATACAGCCCAGATCAGAAAAAGACAGGACTGTGAGGATTGCCTTGTGAACTCTCAAGATGCATTGGAGAAATATAAAGCAAGGATCTCAAATCAGACAGTAAGTAGCTACTGGGTAGTTCCCTGTCACTTTTCATAGAATTGCTTTTGTGTTACACAGGCATATTTATGACAGAAATAACCTACAAGTAGAAACACAAATGAGATGGTATACCACAGCATGACACACTGACTAAAATGCTTTGCATGAGACAGAGAGCTACCTAAGAAGCAAATATACTACAGGTGAAGTTAGCGCTGAATCAACCCCTTCCTGAACACATCGATGTTGGTATTTAGTCTCAGGGAATCTAACTGTGGAACTAAACACAAGTATTCAAATAAAATGGCATGTGACCTAGGGCCTCCACCTGCTGAACCAGGAGAGGATAGGTCTCCCTTCAGTCTCACATCTTGTTTACCAATCCAGTGTGGATATTACTGCTGGCACATTAAGGCATCTAAAATGGCAGTAGGAATGTCTTTAAATCCCCATCCTTAGGTAATCTAATTACTAATCCTCTTAGTAATAAGAGTGGTATCATGCAGGACTCTCAGAACTAGCTTCGGACAGTATTCTTTTACTAGATTAATTAATTAAAATAATTAAATTATTCTAATTTATGCCCTTTTCCTCTATTGAGTCACCCTCCAGTTTTCCAAAAACAAAAAGAATGCTAACACACAACTTTGGGAATGCAGTATCACAAAGCATTGACATAGTTCTGTACTGACAGCATGGCTTCTTTTTTGTGGAGTATTCGTGTACGTCTAAACGCATGGACATAAACAGAGATTAAAGCCCTTTAAAACATGTATCGTTTTCATGGATTAGGCTAGATTTTTTTTTTTTTTTTTGTCTGTTTTCTTGCTTTTTTTTCTTTAAAAAAAATCAAAGCTTCTGGTTAATTTTTACCTCTGTAATTTCCCATTTACACGTGGAAAAATATTTTTATAAAGGTTAATGCAGCAAGCATAACCAGAGCCTTGAGTATGACCTGGTAGCATATGAGTGCTGCTTTAATGGGTCATTTGAGATTAACTGTATAGATGACAGTTAACTCTTGTTAATCTGTTTGGAACCTTGAGGATGACAGCAATAAATAAATAAATAAAATTGATTTTCATTCGTTAATTACCTTTCAGATATTAAAACAATTATGGAAAATTCTTAGCAGCTTGCTGGTTTTAGAATTTACATATTTCTGGAATATTCTTTGCCTGATCATTACAGATACAAAATGGAATTCCTGCCCTTTCTTCTGGGCCAGGCTTTTGACCCAGACCACTGCGTAGTCCTTATGCTACCTGGAGATGGATCTGGGGGCTTTCATACAATGGGTTTGTTCTGTGTGGATCTATATTCCTTGAAGTTTAAAAATTTTCTTGTCTTTTCAGAATTCAGGCCTGCAAAAATAATCCTGAGGTAACCTAGAATTCAGACTCTGCAAAATACATACACACCCACATCCACACAGTCTGCAAAAATGAGTATATAAATGTATGTGTATATGCACAGATGAACATACACTTATATGAACATTATATGGACATGGCTAAAAATCTATGACTGGACATTTGTATATATATAATATACATTGCTGAATATATACATATATATACACATACACACATACACACACACATTTTAAAAACATTTAAAACAATCTCTTAAGAAACTACAGCTATATGAATACGACTAAATCAGTCTTCTTATTCTACAGTTTGTGGGTATCTGCATCATTTGTACTGACCACATTTCCTCCATTATTCATTTTTTTATTTATAAGCAAGTGTGTGTGTGTATGTGTGTGTGCATGAGGTTGTCCATTCCAATCCAAACAGCATTTTGGAAACTGATTCATTCAAACTCATAGTGTCTATTCTTGGTAACTGCTTCCTGTTTCTAGAAGAAAAATAGTCAGTCTGTTTCTATTTCTTCTAGGTTGTCACACTAAATGTAATGCAAGATGAAATCCCATTCAAAACAGCATATATCATTAATAGAAATATTCTGAAAGAGAAAAAGAAAAAAGAAAAAGAAAGGAATAAAGAAGAAAAAAGAAACAAAGAACAGGAACAAAGGGAAACGCCAAACAATTCCAATGTCAAGTGTCAAATATAAATGAGCTCCTATTGTTCCTATATAATCACTTGACATGGAGAAACTATACAAAACTTTTACTACTTAGAATAACGAGAATCTCATTAAGCTAAGCCTAAAATACAGAAGAATTTTCATTATCTTGGCATGAGTTTCTAAAGCATTAAGATGGAGCAGACGTAATCTTTTCACAGTAAGTAAAATCACTTCTTAGAAGCAAGAAAAGGACAACATTTATGACTTAGTTATGCATTTGAATGCATTTTGACAGACAGAAGCAAAAAAAGAAGGGTTGTCCTTTTTACTTTATGAAGTGGTATTAAGACAAAATTGTATCACAAAGACAAATCAGTTAAGATTTTCAAATAGCATATAGCTTCAGGAAGGCCATAGATTATCTCACCTATTACCATATCAAAGAGATATTTTCGCCTTACCCTTCTCCTCATCAGGCTTTCATCTTGTAACAGTTACCATGTCTTTACTAGCACAAGATAAAAACGCTTTTTTTTTTTGTTTTAAAGAAAAAGACATTAGGAGACATAAAAAAAAGAAAAAAAAGGCATTAGGAGACATTAACCAATTAGGTGATTTGAGGCACAGCGTTATATCCTGAAAAGTTCCATTTAATTCAAATGTGTTTCAAATGTGCTTGATTTGCAAGGCATACAGATAATTCTTCATTAAAATCTCTTGTTGCTTACGGGATGCAAAAAATTACCTATAAAACTTTCAATTTTATTTTTTAAATTGTGCAGCTTAGTAGAATTAGGTGTGGGTTTCTAGGAAGACAAATGTCATATCCCTTCAACATTAATTGGAAGGAAAGATACGCAAATCTCTTTTAATAACAAAGTATTGTAATTTATTTGGTATCCTGCTTATGAATGTGGGCTTGCAGCCAAATTATGTACACAAAGCCACCCAACTGAATTAGGCAGCACCAACAGCTGCTGCCATCTGCTATAACCATTGCATTACAACACACTGGAGACAGCATTAATGCAATATTTTGAAATTAATTATTTTTACTTGGATGCTCTTGAATTATTTCAGGGTATCACTCCAAATGATATCACAGGGTGACAACTGAGGATCATTTTACTCCACAGGTAGCAAATATTTGATAATTTTATTTTCCTGCAGCAAACCAAAACTGCAGTTTACACTACACAAAACAGTTTTCAAAGGGATTTGTGGACAGTCAGTATGTATGGCACCTGCATCACTGCATCGTTCATTCAATCCATCTAAGTCCTTGTATGCAAATTACCAGTTCTAAGAAATTGATACGAAATAAACTGCTGATGAAAGGTTGAATTATTTTGGCTCAAAATTCCTAGCTCAGTGGGTGTCTATTGTGTTATGTGATCCAACAAACACAGTGGGAGTGACCTAGGAGTGGATTTTATACAGATAACAAAATCACTGCAGATATCTTTCCACTGTATTTCATGCTCTGTGTAAATCAATAGGATAAATCTTCTGTTTTCATGACCCTCTGTACACCAGCTGAAGTAACGGTAGAATATGATAAGAGTATTATATAGAGTATTCCACACCTAAATCTTAATTTGAATAGGCACATGTGGAAAGGTATGTTTAATAAATGTTATAGGCATAATAAATGTAGAGTGAAAGAGGAAAAAAATAAATAAAAAGGCGTCCTTCTGAAATACACTGGGTCTAGTACCTCTTAACTGTCACTCTATTCTTTTTCATATCCTTCTGCCTTTCCCCAAGCACATTATCCCTTCTTAAGTAAAATCTTTCTCCCCTCTCTCCTTTTCTTGCTTGGATAAGAGTTGGCAAAAACACAGCCTTTTTGCAGGTTTTGGAGTGGGGTCAGTAATAACTGCTATCTTCATTCCTCTCTGAACAAGAGAGATGCGAGTCAGAGAAAGGGAAGGATGGACAGACATTGATGGTAAGGGGGAATTAACAGAAGCTGTAGCAGGTTGGCCTGTCCAACACTGAAGGGCTGGAGCTGTGCTCCCCACAGAGTCAGTCAGCAAGTATCAGATATTCCAAAAACTGAGACTGCATTATATGCTTTATATTGCAAGAAGAAGCAAGAAGATAAAAATCAATCACTTGCTATGATCTTCCAAACATGGTGCCCATTTTAAAGTCAGTGGTTGTTTAAATAAAACAAAATTCAATTAAAAATTGGAAACAGGTGCAAATGGCTAAAAGAGGTTGTTTTCCTGGTAACCCCTTTCACTCCTTGCCTCCAACCCTCTGAAACGTATGAGTCTCCTGCAGGTGAAAGGTTTTGATTTCATACCACTGCTTAACAGTGCTACAAGCTACATGATCTAAGTGTCGAGTCAGAAAGTAGCACCAGATCATAACAACGGTATTTTACATTCATGATGATAGAAATGACTACGTATGCTTCAATGCTGCAGAGAATCAGAGCCAGCGTGTACATCTTACTTTCTGTCAGTTCAACTCTTTTGTTGTTCTTTCTCAAAACTGCACTTGTAAAATTATGAAAATAACTTTTTTTTTCAAAAAAAAAAAAAATTCCCTGTTCCGTGCTTTACTAAAGCAGAATACACCACTTCAAACTGTGGTAACACAATGAGTTGGACTGACACAACTGAGGGGCAGTTCTGGCAGAGTGGAAAGGAAGGAGACAAAACAACTGTAAAGAAGAGGGCATGATCATGTAAGACTGAACTTGCTACTTGAACTTGACAAAGGAATAAAATGAAGGTACAATTTAAAGCTGTTTATCTTAGTTTCCTGTGGGATAAAAAGTCATGTATAGTTGTGATGGAATCTAGGTCAATGTTCAAGGACTCCAGCTTTCATTTACAGTCATTCACCATCTGCATTCTGCTGGGCATGTCACTCGACTTCTATTCATAAAAAATAAGGAAGCAATTAAACGGTCACGTTTCCGGTAGGTGCAAACATAAAAGCCACCACTGAAATCCAATGCAAAAGTCAGAAAAGATAGACACTGTTATCTTAGAAGCATTGTTTAACATCTAAATGCAGGCAGTCACTGTGCAGGCTTGTTAGAAATGAGTTAGAAATAGTGAGAAGTCAACAGGGAAAGAAGCCAAAATGAAGCAGAACGCTAAAAAATAGGAAAGGAAGGAAAGGAAAGAAAGGAAGGAAGCAAGGAAGAGCTAGTATAGTGGGCCTAAGAAAAGAAAAAGCAAAGGGAGAGAGATTGTGGATAATGTATATTCTGGGAAAAAAAATAATAATAATAATAATAAAAAAAAGAAATGGTGAATCACAGAACCATAGAATCATTAGGGTTGGAAAAGACCTTCAAGATCATCTGGTCTAACCATCACCCTACTGCCATTGTCACCCACTATGTCCCTAAGCACCACATCCAATCTTTCCTTAAACACCCCCAGGGAGAGTGACTCCACCACTTGCCTGGGAACCTCACTCCAGTGCCTGACTGCTCTTCTGAGAACAAATGTCTCCTCATTTGTAACCTAAACTTCCCCTGGTGCAACCTGAGGGCATTCCCTCTAGTCCTATCACTGCGAGATAGGACTAGGACATATCTGTGAGAAGAGGCTGGCTCCCAGCTCCCCACCTCTTCCTTTCAGGCAGCTGTAGAGAGCAATGAGGTCTCCCCTGAGTCTCCTCTTTTCCAGACTAAACAACTCCAATTCCCTTAGCTGCTCCTCGTCGGACTTTTGTTCCAGGCCCTTCACCAGGCCTTCACCAGGACCTAGCGCTTAGCCATGTTGAACCTCATCCCACTGGCCTCTGCCCATCAACCCAGCCTGCCCAGGTCCCTCTGCAGGGCCTTCCTACCCTCCAGCAGATCAACACTCCCCCCCATCTTGGTGTCATCTGCAAAGTTACTTAGGGTGCATTCAATTCCCCCATCCAAAACATCAATAAAGATATTAAAGAGGATGGGCACAACATCAAACAAAATAATTGCCGCAGTAAATAAATAGGACTTCAATAAAGAAACACTGTCTCTGATAAAGGTGTTCCTACTAGTGGAAAGAAATGCTAAATATTAGCTAACCTCTCAGACAGAAGACTGGAAGAGTTCATTAGAACGGAATCCAAAGGGTTTTTCCATCATCTGCGGCATTTCCCTCTCAGTGAGCTGTTGCTGCAGACGGTGCCCAAGAGATGGCAGTGTTGTACATAGTATAGCAAGTAATAAAATAAAAACAAAAACAAACAAAAAACAGCTAAATATGGAATTTTGTGGCAGTATACTCCTAAAGATTGTTCCCACTACTGGATTCATGTGGAAAATCCTCCTGAAAGAGTTCCTTGTTTTTCACTCTAACATGAAGTTTATTGGGTCCTCTATGCTCAGTAGAAAATCAGGCTGTTTTAAGAATAATCTACTAAAAATCTGTCACTTGAGAAAAGTGCAAATGCACATGCTCGCAGATTTTGAAGACACAAGCATCTTCTGAAAAGATGAAAGAAGTAATATTTATTTTTTTCTGATGTCAGTAGTGAACATAATAATTGGTTAGAACTTTAAAGTATGGTAAGAAAATATTTTCTAACATAAGGATGGTGAATTGCTAGATGAGACTGCTCAGGGAGTGCCTTCAGGACTGGGAGGTCTCTTTAATTTTACACAAAAAATTTTATACATACAGCAAGGTAAACAAAGGATGAAACTCTGGAATTAACATATGGTAATTGCTTATCTTTTTTATGGTTTTTGACAGAAGAGTTACATTTAAACCAAGATTTTGAGAAATAAAAAGCATTTATAGGTGATGTACCACCTGAACCACATAAAATATAGCTCTGACCACCTGAACCATACAATGTTCAAATGTCAGGTGGAACTAAAATGGTAGCCGGTTAAATGAAGCAAAAAAAATTGCAACTTTTTCTTTTCTAAAGATATCCTGTGAATTTCCTGCCACAAAGTCAATTAGGACCCTAATATTTAGTAGCAGTGCTTATTCATGAGAAGAAATATTAGTGAGTGAGGCTATCTAATGAAGAACATTTAGTAAAATCAGAGGAATAAAAAGATAACAGGTATTAAAAAAAAAAAAAATATCTGCCTGAAACAGAAAGATTTTTTTAAGAATTTATGAAGATGATGTGGACACTAAATTGGAAATCCTACTACCATAGGATTTAATCACAGCCCGTCCTGTTCATCTGAGCAAGCAGCTAATACCAACAGAAGAAAGGAATACTAAGCAGAAGCCAGAGGAACATACATAGAACAATACCATTTCTCTAATATTATTGATAAAATCAAACTTGCCACAGAAATCTTGAGGAAACAGGTTTACTTGCTGTTGTGCTATAATAGATTGTGAAGAAAAAAAAATCAACTTAAGCTTTGAAGATTTTTTTCCTGATACTCATCACAAATAAAATGACTAGTTTATATGTACCTGATGATGATGTAAACACAGAGAAATATGAGAATTTTATGGTGAATTAACATCTCTTCATATTTACTTGCCAGACATTTGAATGTCCTTTTGTGGAAATTAAAATAATTCTGATTTTATTATCTTCGTTGGCATTTGGTGTTTCATTCACTTTAATCTGTTCATGGGCTGTTTACATTTTCCATGACATACCACTCTATATTCATACATATTGAAGTTAAGTCTTTCTGTCCATTTTGTGAGCTATTTCAGCTATTTGTTGCACAGTAAGAAGCACTCTCTAGTAATTAGCTGAATAGTTTATTTTGGTTTAAATTTACACAGAAATAAACCCTCTCTCCAGTTGGGAGTGAACAGTTAAAGGAATAATCCCTGTCAGAAATTTCCTGCAGACCAAGAATGCAAACAGAAGGATTTGTTGCTTATCTCACAGACTTTTTAAAAAAAGTTTACTTGACAATAGGAGCAGGTGATAATGGGAGGTCTATGCCATGCCAAATGGACACCAAACCAGAGGTAGAGAATTGTAACTAAAAATGGGACTCACAACCCCAAGCTGCCAAGAAGCAGAGTAAACAATCTCACATGGTGCATCATGCTACAGTGTTTAGACTGCTTCCAATATCTGAGTTAACTCAGGTACCTCTGCAGTGTCAACATACAGTCACAACTGCCCGCTTCTCTCAGTCAATAAATAAACATTGATTATTTCCTTCTTCACATTAGTTCAAAAAAACTGGCAAATGTTTTAGGCTGACATCCTGCATCTGTGCTAGAGGTTCATTTCACATGGATTTGTCTACCATGAGTAGCCATGCAGAGAAGAGTGCAGAGCAGTAAATAATTGCTTCATGCACATTAGTGCCTTTGCATGTTCTGCATGGGCATTTTGACATATAAACTTCCCTTGCATATGGCTGCTTTCCTATCTATACTTAAAACAAAACAAAGCAACCAAACAACCAAATAAAGACAGGCATATCCAATAGAAGCAGAAAGAAAAACAAGTAGCAAAACATATTTTCCATTGCATCTCTCTGCTAATGCTCTCAAGATGGGAAAGTCCTTGATGGTTAAATAAAACATTATCCTTACACACAAGACTACATATTTCCTTTGTATATGACACTTCCTCTGACCAGGGCAAAATTACACAACCCAGTGAAAACAGCTGTAGCTTGACTACGTGTTCGAAGGGCCACTGTCATCCATTCCAGTGGACAAGCTCCATAGTTGGGCAGAAATAACTTCAGAACTTGTATTTCATGCTAGAGCACACACTGATGTTAGACTGGGGCAAGAATGGATATTTTATCAATCCTGCATTAAAGCAATCATGATTTAACACATATGGAGAGGTTCAACAGTTTGGGAGAAAAAGCATATTCCTCTGCTCATTCCTCTTATAACCAGTACACTTATTGCATAAAGACAAAAGCACCATTTATGTTTAACCTGATTCTGTAACTCTTGCCTACCCAAAGATATAGCTTATTTGGAGCTGTAACTTAAAGTTTGGGATTCTTTTTATCAATTCCACAGTGCCTCCATATGACATAATAAAAAATATCAAGTATCATATATTATCTGATTTATTATCCCTTTCAGGTATAAGGAAAATGTAAATAAGAATATAATTTGTCCCTGTATTACACTAAATCATTATAAAGAATGAATACTTCAAAATAACTACTTTTTCTTCTTACTCTCCCTTATGTAAAAACATTGGCATTTTCTCTATTTTACAGATTTAAGTCTGAAGCTAAAGATTAAATCACAAATATCCCCTAATTTGGGGCACCTAATGTGAAATACCTAGGACCTGGTTTTTAGGCTAGAAACTTCACATCTACTGTGAGGTAACTGCTGTGTGAGTCAATAAGCTAGCTGGTAGCAACAGTTGGCATTAGAGCTGCATAGCAAAGGTTTCACAGCATTTTATCAAAAAGTCTTCTTTTTGACAGAGTTTGGACACATGGTTTGTTTTTTATTTGGACTAGAAAAGAATATTACAAGCAGTTTCTCTATCTATTAGAGTGCAATAGAGTTTGATTTCCTAAAATATTAATATCATATGAAAATGGGGCTGCTAATAAAGGGAGATAGGATAATATGTTTTCACTTTTATCACACATTTAAATTCAACTAGTCTCATTCTCTGAAATTCAGATCAAACAGGAACAATTTATGATGGAGGATCACTTCAGAAATTCCATCAAGAGCTACATTTCATTACCAAAATGCAAACTTAATATTTGACTCAAATCTGAGTTGTCAGTCAGCAGTTCTTCTGAAAAATCCATTGGTTCTTTTTTTCAGTGATTCCTCTACCAAAGTGATAGGCAGAGATAAAGGTGCTACAGACAACTCCTTTAACAAGACTAAGGAAGTAAAATGTTTTCATAATATGAACAGGCTTGTTCAGCTTTTATATGGACAATATATGCTTGCAAAAGCACATAATAACTTTCTCTAGAAAAATAAACCACACTCAAAGTTATTTTGATATAGATTTAAATTAAATTTAATTTAATACTTAAATTTACTACTTGCAAATTTCTGATCTAAGATATAATTTTGTTACCAAGAAGCATGTAAATATACATATATTTAAGATACTTCATAATTATTCTTGAATAATGTGAAAATAATTGGTTGGTTCATTTTCTAATACCTATTCTATTCTACAGATAATTACATTTTTTGTTTTCATACACTTAAAGGAATAACCTTGTACATAATGGAACACTTTAAAAGTCATAGGACATATACCTTGTTTAGCTTTACAAAATATTCCAGTCCAGCTTCCAAGGGATTTGTGTCACAGTTCATCTGTTAAAAAAAAAAAAAAAAAAAAGCCATCTATACATGAGGGACTGTCACAGGTTTTACTTTTATTATTATTATTATTATTATTATTATTATTAGCATTCTTCTTTTTACTCCTGGGTCAATGTCATCTACACTGCCGATGTGCAGCCTCCATTTGAATACACAATAAAATTCCGATATGTGATTTGAAGCAGAATATCTACTCTTATCCTTAATATAAAACATAGATCTGCAAATCATTCACAAAACTTTCAGTATGCAAAGTAATACACACTTCAACAAGAAACAAGACTTTGGAACCTGCAGAAGCTTGAATAACTGAGGTATAAACATTAACTGTAACACACCAAAATGCCTTAGCTGGAGATGAAAATAAAATACAATGCCAGCTATTTTTATCACCTTCCCATCAAGGGGAAGAGGGACATGTGGTTTGTTAGGCAGCAAGAATGAAAGTAGTTATACATGGACAAAAGGAAAGAATTCCCAAATGCCCAGCATTTCACCTTTGTGAGTTCTTTCCAAAGAGTTTGAAAAAAAAAAAAAAAAAAACAGGTAAATGGAAATTATAATGATTTTCCACAAATTCTCTAGCTCCCCTGAGTAGTTCTTTACTGTGAATGAGCAAATTCAGCAAAAAGAAGCTAATGGGAAATGAAAAAGTTCCAAACACATTATGAAGCAAAAATAATTGGCCTCCCATGACCTAGTTACTACAAAAATAAAACATTTTCAGAACCTATCAGCCAAACCTTTGATTTCAGAAGACTAGAGCTCAGCAAAACCCTCATAACTTTGCACAAGATATAAAAACATCAGTGAATCAGCATAAGTGTCTCTTTGCCAGTAATAAAATGTTGCATAGTAGTTATCTTTATTTAGAAAAGACACTGTTCAGAATAACAGAGTATTTTCCTGTTCAAAGTAAATTTTATTTTCATGCTAAACTTAGAAACTGGAACAAATACTGTCTTTGTTAAGTCTAACTATAAGCTGTATAGTCATAATGAAATAAAGAAAATAAACAGAGAGAATAATTAAAAAATATTATTTCCTGACCTCTGCCCCCCAGGCTCGGAAGCCCTTTTCTAGCCTTAAAGCATTCAGAGCATATGTTCCAAAGTTGTCAATTCCCTCTTTTTGGCCAGCTTCCATGATTGCACTGTAAAGAGCTACAGAGTCTTCTTTTCTATGATACAGCTCCCAGCCCAATTCACCTGTTTGACAAACAAGACTAGCAGTTTAATCAACTCAACAATGAAACAATCCTAATAAATGCAGTCTCTTCATTGGTAAAAGTGGGGATCACTGTCGTGTTAATTCACATTAGAGGGTCAATTCTGCAATCATACAGAAAGTCAAATTCCCTGCAAGAACCACAAGAGAAATCATGCCCTAGATCTTAAGCAGAGGCACTATTATTCTATTTTAAACTGTAACTGAAATCTACATGGAAGGGAGAGGGAGAGAAGGGGACAATAAAATATAACTGGTAAGGGAAGGTCACGTGATGAAGTCAATTAGCAATGAAGTTTATTACAAGCAGATGATGAGCTGGCAAATGAACAGCAAATGTAACTGAGTGTAAATAATAAAGTGAGTATGTTTGGTCATATTTACTACACTTCAGCTGCTTCGGAATGCTCTGAATTCAGTTAATTGCAGTAGAGATGGACATAAAAAGAAATAAAAAGTAGCCGAGAAAAACAAATACTCAGCACTTCAGTGCTGCATTTTCAAGGCACTTGACAAACAATAATATACGATAATCCAAAAACAATTCCTGACGTTGGTTTTGCAGCAAATACCACAGAGGTTATCAGAACTGGCCTTTTGTTCTGTAAAATAAATATTTACATCATAGGGTATTCTAAAGAAGAAGGTCTTGGAAAATTTGGAACAGACGATGACCAGCACACATCTGAAAAATCAATGTACTGTATTTCCTCACAAGTTTAAAAATAAAGTGTGGTGAATGTACTACCTATGAATACATATTGAGATTTATTTTTCAACCTATTTTTAGTTATATTTTTTTGGCCTCTTTCCTTCTTTATTCTGTCCTTCTTCTCTATCACTTACCTGTGTATGATATCCTAATGGCAGTAACAGCAATACCAGAGAGTTTCAGATGCTTAGACTGGAGAAACTTAAATGAAATGTCACTCAGATCCTCAGCTGTCAACTTCTGGAGGACCTGTCGTGCGTATGGACCCGCTACACCAAGTACTCCCATCTCATCTGTCACGTTTTCTATTTCAACTTTGTATCCACCTCTCACTACCTCCTCTTCTATCCATCTGCATGTAAAACACAACAGCGATGTTAGCTTTATATATCAAAAATAACTGATTCATATAAACATTAAAAAAGGAAGGTTTTGTTTTGTTGTGTTTTGTTTTGGTTTGGTTTTGTTACCTTTTATATTCTGTTGGGATAACTGGTATAGGAACTCAGGTGTCTGTGGTACAGTAAGGAATGTTCAGAATGTAAATTGGTGGAATCCCAAAGTCCCAGAATGGTTGAGCGTGGAAGGGACCTCCTGGGGTCATCTAGTCTAATCCCTGCCTCAGCAGGGACACCCAGAACAAGTTTACCAGGATCATGTCCAGGCAGCTTTTACATATCTCCATGGAAGCAGACTCCACAACCTCTCTGGGCCACCTGTGTCTGTAAGGCACACTATAGGCTCATGTTCACCTTGGTGTCCAAAAGGAGCCCTCGGCCTTTTCTGCCAAGCTGTTTTCCAGGTGGCTGGCCCCCAGCATGTATTACTGCAGGAGGTTGTTCCTCCTCAGGTGCAGGACTCTGCACTTCCTGTTGAACATCATGAGGCTCCTGCCAGCCCATCTCATCAGCTGCTGAGGTCCCTCTGGATGGCAGTACAACGCTCTGGTGTATCAGTCACTGCTACCACCTTTATGTCATCTGCAAACTTGCAGCGGGTACACTCTGCCCCATCATTCAGATCATTAATGAAGGAGATGTTGTACAAGACTGGACCCAGCATTGACCCCTGGTACACCACTGGTTACTGGCCTCCAACTAGACTTTGCACCACTGACCACCACCCTCTGGGCTCAGCCATTCAGACAGTTTTCAATCCACCTCCCAGTCTGGCCATCTAGCTCATACATCAACAAGTTGTCTACAAGGATCTTATGGGGAACAGTGTAAAAGGCCTTACTGGAGTCCAAGTGGACAATATCCACCGCTCTCCACTCATCTACTAGGCTAGCCATTCCATCATAGAAGCTTATCAAGTTGGACAAGCATGACTTCTTGGTGAATCCATGCTGACTACTTCTTTTCTATTTCCAAGATAAGAAAAAGAAGTGATATCCTAAGACTGAACAGAGCTCTGCCTTTGGATTCAGAATGTGTTAATAAAACTCGACATACTAAAAGATACAACTCCACAGAACATAAGAAACCTCAAAATAAATTTCTGTGTTAACAGAAATGTACAAAAGGGATTGTTGCTTCCTGAATATAGTATTTATAGTATTTCCAGAAAGTTTAGTTTTGAGTCCTGCTTTAATCAAAAGCATCATCTGGGCACTGTCTTTCAGGAATCTCACCAAATAAATAAAAGGAGTGTATTTAAAATAATATAAATTACTGATTTGTTAAAAAGTGTTTAAAGGTCTCAGGACCTCTACCAAATAGGATGGTAGAAATTATTTAAAAGTAAATACAGTAGGCCTACCCTTTTTTACTTGCATTTGGTTCCTGAATGTGCCAATGGTTCCCATGGGACTGTTATGAAGCAGTGCATTATCTGTCATGTGTTAGGGCAGCAAATTCCAGTCTTTTATGTATTGATTCATTTTGAAGAACTGATTTTTCATCAGTCTTCCATAAAAAAAAAAAAAAAAAAAAAAAACTTTTTTTCCAGTATGTGGGTACAGCCACTAAGAGCCTTAGAAATGTCACTTCCAATGTGTTTTAATTGGAAAAAAAATAAAAATAAAAAAATAAGTCAATCGGCAACTGCTTCTAGCTCCTTTCTTCCTTTTATTTCACTTTATGACCCCAGAGCCCAAAGCAGAAGACATTATCACAGTATCAGGAAGACTGTATTACCCATCTCTGCTGGCCAGGTCAGTGTCTCTGGGGTCATCCATGTTAAAAGCCAAATTTCTTTTTTACGTAAGAGAAAACACTAGAAAGGAACAACCATGCTGTGTTCCACCATACAATGCCAAATACAAACAAGCTCAATAACAAAACAAGAACTACTCACACTAGAGTATATTGCATAACATCTGTAAATTATCCTATCCACCTTTTACACCAGCAATTAATCCAGTATTCAACTGCTTATATTTCAGGATTCAACTCGACTGAGTTTCTAAGAAACCAAGATCAATGAATAAGTAGAATTCTCTTGAACCTAGTGCAAGGATTATTGAGTAATAATTAAGAACTTGACACTTAATAAAAAAGGTTTTTATATTAATGTGACTGTACAGAACTATGTACTTACTGTATCAAAAATAAACTGACCTCAGATCATGGAGTTCTGACCCTGAGCCAGTTACAAGCATGAATTCTCCTGGATACAGCTGAGAGACTGTTAGCTCAGCATAAACTTTTCCTCTTGGTGTTAACATATGGCTTATATTTGTGGTACCAACCTGCAGAAGACAATTTTTAATTATTAAGGATGCAAATTAAAACCTTTGAATTCTTAAACTTTATAAAATATACCGAAATATATACAGAATATATATATATATACATATATTTGTACATATATTTGTATATACAAATATATGTATATATATATGATAATAAATATGAAAATATGATAATATATATGAAAAATATATATATACATATACAAATATATGTATATATATATATATTCTGTGTATATATACATATACATATACATATATATAAATTTACTTGAAAGAATAATGTTTTATGTTTGTTCTGCTGTGCCTTAAT
>CM021763.1:25092770-25126409 GCA_011075105.1 Heteronetta atricapilla | reverse complement strand
AGTGGAAATTTCGTATTTTTCTTCATAGCAAAAATGAAAATCTTGAAATGAAAATTTTGAAATCAAGACCTTCATAAATATTTGTTAATTGTGTATTAGACAAAACATTCTCAAGAATAGATTTTCAGTGCAAACAAAATCAATTTCAGTTTGTTTGCTGATCATCAGAATAAAAAAAATCTACTTGTTATTGTCATAGATAATCTTTTTCAATCACGTGATTAACATTTTCAGAGACAAAAAGTACAACATATCCTTTGCTCCTTACTTAAAGAAAAAAAATATTGAGCTGGGTTATGCTTTTGTAGTCCTGATTTATGCGCATTTTTCATATTTTATGCAATTGTTGACTTTGACTATTAATCTACATCTCTGTACATTTTGATCAGATACTGTGTAGATCTCTAAAGGCAAAATTTCAACAGCTACTTAGCTGTGGCTACATGTATGCATGTTCACACAGATACCATCCATCCAAACAGAAATGTGAATGCACCATAGCTGTTGTTCTGGTCTCATTCCAGAGACAGAATTTAATTTCTTTCAACTCATTCTGCTTTCATAAGAACCTTGTCAATCACCCAACCAGTGCCTAGATTCCAGTCAAAGAGTGGAAAAAGTAAAAATATAGCAGATACTAACATTCTTTTGCAAGGTCATGCTACATAAACACAGTTGTTGTTACACTACAGGTGCATAGTCAAATCTTCACAGTCTGATGCTAGTCACACCCAATCTGCTTGTGATAGAAGAGTATTTCCAGTAACTTCACTGCACTATTTTATGATGCAGACAAGCATGAATGGCACCAGAAATCAGACAGCCTAAATTATCAACTGTTGGATAAAAAAAGCTGGATTTTTAAGTGGGCTCATAAGCTGTTCATTTTGTTTGCTATCTTTCTTTTTAGCTTCAGCAACACTTATTAAATTCCATAGAAAGCACTTGCTCTTGCTATGTCTTCATAGTTTCCTGTTTAATCTTGCTTTCCCTGCAACACATAAACATATTTAGCAAGTGTTATCCATGCCAGCTGATGACATAATCACCTCACCTCTAATCCAAGCTATAGAAAAGATAAACATCAATCAATATTGCTATCACAAAATGAATACAGTAAAATATACGATTATATCACAGTTCAGGTTCTCTTTTCTGCCAAATCTATCGGGCAACATTCTTGTGTATAGCCTTCCCATTCTGTTGACTCTGATTTAGAAGAAGACACCTACCTCCATGACTGTAGTTTCAGTGTACGTAATGTTTCCCTATACTTACTTCCTCTGTTGTATGATGCAGATAAAACCATAATATACAGGGAAAATAAATAAATAAATAAATCTGTGCTAAAACAACAGAATCCCACTTCAGAAAGGAACAATCTGCTGGCTGGTGGTATATCTCCAAAGCTAGACATTCTGTGAGAGTGTTTGACAAAGCAAGAAAACAAAAGGGACTCGTGGAGCACTACCTGCCTGGTAATGGGTCTGAGCCTTTACGTCCCACTGCCCTTCTCTGACTCTTGCACTGTTCTGCAGCACAGTTGGAAGAGACACATTGAACTGTTGCCATTCACAATAGGTCTCCCTTCAAACCTGATGGAGTAGCACTATTAAACACCAGCCAGCCAACCAGGCTGGCAGCAAGACCTTCTCGGTTTTTTTTGTTGTTGTTTTGAGGATTTTTGTTTTTGTTTTTGGTTGGTTGGTTGGTTGGTTGGTTTTTTGTTCTAAATTGGTTTGAAACAGAAGTGCTGAGGTACTACAGGCCAACTCCTGTTCTCACCCCTGTCATCAGAGTGGTTCCAAAGAGCGTTTATCAATATGGTGGCAGGCACATTCTATATGTAAGTATAAATATACATATAACATATGTTATATATATAAACAAACTGAGGACTGAACTGAGGACCAAGAATCAGAAATCTGAGTCATGTTGTCAGTGTGTCATTTCTGGGAACAGGATCATACTCTGAGGATCTTTGAGCAGAGTCAGACTTGTGAAGAAAGGACAGGTGTGAGTCTGAAAGATGAAAATGCTGATTATTTGCAACCCTGCCTGCTTTAGGCAGGTAGCTATAAGACAGGGTAAGCATGAGCGGAGTTAAAAATAAGCATGAGCACATTTTTTAAAAATGTTCCTTTGGCCATCCAGGAAGAATAGAAAATCCCTCTATGGTCAGACAAGAGCAGATCCCACTGCTATGCTCTGCTACTTAAAGCTGCCATAACATGGCACAGTCTCAGGCAGGCAGTTCCCATGCTATTCTTAGCATTGGAGTTATTCCTGTATGAGACTAGCATAGGAGTACTATTATAAAATAATTCCCTGTATCATTCCTATGGTCCTCTTTATATCAAGATCTGAAACACAGGAAGTTCTGTCTGAACCTAAGAAAACACTTTTTTTAATGTCAAGGTGACAAAGCACTGGAATGGGTTTCCCAGGGATGTTTTGGAGTCTTCATCCTTGGGGATATTCAAAAAAACATCTGGACACAGTCCTAAGCAATAAGGTCTAGGTGACCTGCTTTAGGTTGGACAAGATGATGAGAATGAGGTCCCTTGAGCATCAGCAACTCTGTGACTCAATGATTTGTGTCAAAAGGTACTTTTTCTTGGGACTGTATTAGTACAAAATCCACTGTTCGTACTCTTGACTGAGTAAAATGTACCTCCTGAAACAAGAATTTCTCCAAAGGACCTGAGTGCTTGGTATCTGAAAGATATTATGACAATATTAAGCCTCATTTTCCATTTCTGAAACAGATCTTTTTTTGTCTAAATCCTACATTGAAACAGTTATCATCATCTCATTTACCTTTGGAACAACATTTGCAAATAGATGATCCAGCAGCTTAACAGAATCAGTGCCTTTTACTTTAAACTTGCCAAATGGTGACAGGTCAATCACACCAACTTTTTCCATAACCTGTTTATACTCACGACCCACTGGGTCAAACCAATTTGTGCGACGAAAACTGGGTCTGAAACAGAGCATTTATAGACATAAAACACAATTTGGCCATTTTGTGCTCTTTTCAGCAAAATGTAGTCTTCAGTTTCTTCAGTTTAAAAATCACTCAAAAGATTCAACTCTCCTAATTATAGGTAGCTTACACAATATTTTCCTTGGACTAATATAGCTTAATTATTAAATCCTCTAAAAACAGAAAAGATATGGGTTGATATTTTATCAACCACTTTGTAATAAACTGTGAACTGTTCAAATGTTGGAAGAAGTAGTAGTCTGTCATGTGTAAAAAAAAAAGCATACTTTGTTGCTGAATCATTTATTTGATTTTAAGGTGTGAAAGGCTTTATATCTCAACAGCAGAGTGTGTCTCCTTATTCCTTTATGAGCCTCATTTAGATTGGGACTACAATAGCCCTGGGAAAAACATTTGCAGCATGCTCCCTGATGTAAGCGGGTAGGCAGGCACAGAAAAAAAAAAAAAAAATAGGAAGACTGAACTTCTCCTTTCCTGAGAATTATACAGACAGTAATGAGCTTTTTCATGAAAACATTACACTGCACCAAGGGAGAAAGTACAGATTTATTTTTTTTTTCTGTCTCCTTTGATAGAAAAAAAAAAATCTCTTTTGATAGATTTTTGAACATATTTTTTCTCATTCTTGATGTAGGCTGCTTTCTAACACCCCATCTCTAGAACACCTACAGGTTAACTTGATCTGTGTTTTGCAATGTCTGCATTATCAGAATGAAATGGATTTTAAAATATGGAAAACACAATAATAGATCTACCAAACAGATTAATTTCTTTTAGCAGAAATTAATGATAAATGTAAGCTTTCCATCAACTTTAATTCAGCTTGCCTTTGCTGATGATTTCTTAGAAAAAAAAAAAAGAAAAAAAAAGTAATAATTTATTTACTTATATCCAGTCTCATCTCCAGGTTTGTAAAACCAGTGAGGTTGCTCCCATCCTGCATGAAAGCCCATGGAACATTTTGACTTCAGCAAATCATAGAGTGCACCTGCTCTCTCTGTTGGTCTCCCAGCAAATCTTTCCTCTTTAGGGTAACCAACTACGGAAGAAAAACAAATACATTACCAGGACAGAATGCATAAAAAACATGTATGTAAACAGAGGTGGGCTTTGCTCGAATTCCTTTGCAGGATATAAACACAATTCAGAAAATATCTTCTTACCAATGTTATTGAAACCATAAGATTCTCTTGCTTTGGCTGCTGTGTATTCCGTGGTGGTCCACTTTCCATAACGATTAGGGTCTAATTCTATCAGGTCAAATGGAGGTTCCCCCTCAAGGATCCAGTCACTCAGGTACTTTCCTATGCCACCAGCATGTATAATGCCATACCTTAAAAACAGAAGAAGTCCTCCAGTGCTATGTCTTTTTTTTTTTTTTTTTTTTTTTTTAATCAATACTAGCTTATATTACTAATACATCTCCTATTCCTCCTCTTCCCCCTCTTCTTTGGTTTGTTCCATTTTGTCTTGTTTTCCAAGATTACATGTGTTATTGACAGATACTTCTACTGTACCACTGTCAGTAGCAGAAGTCCACTAAAGTATGGCAGTTATGATGCTAAAGATTATAGAAAGCTCTTTCTTCCTCTGACGTTCAGAATTTAATAGTCTTTTCCAGGAATGTTAACAGTTAATACTAAAGAAAGTTGTCTAACTTCTGATATTGATAAATATTCTAGCCATAAAGTACCTCTTCTTTGTTGATCAGATTAAATTAAACCAGACTCAGAATTGAAAACCATACTGAGACATTATAGCAGCTATGGTGAAGATTTACATTACTGTGGCAAGAACAGCACCAAAAATCAGGAGACAACATTACCAAGCAGCTTTAAAGAAACTGAAGTAGCAGAAGGACTTTCTATATTGCTCCACTGAGAATCAGAGAATGTAGTAGAACTGGGGGTGAAACTAGGAGACTTTTTGCAGCAGTGCCAGAATGGAGAGCTGCCTTTTCTTACTTGATTTGCCTTCTCTGTTGTCTGCTACAAGAGAGAGAACAGGTTCCAGAACATTAATGCTAAAAAAATAAACAAGTAGAAATTTTCTGCTACTAGTCTGTAGCAAAACCCTGTCCTGTTTCTACATAGTAAGTGTGTGAAGCATCAGGCTGTAGAGGTTTCTTGTTAGAAACCTGTATTAAAGGAACCATACCAGACAAAGGTAAGTACCCAAAAGTTATGAAATGATAGATCACAGGTTTTCTTTTTTAAGTATTTTGTACATAATTTGACCTTTCAAAATGCTCAACATCTTGATGCCCGAAAGCAGAAGTCTATATGTGAAACATGCTTCTACCACGTAGCTGAACTGGACAAACTGGTAGACAAGGAGCTTCAGTGTACTGCAATATGTGTATGTCACCACTCAATATGCATGCAATCAAACAGCACTATGTAATGCTGAATTACAGGCATTTAAGATTATACATTGAAATGGTTAATGACAAATAATTATTAATAACAAATGATTTAAAACTGTTATTGTTAATATATCCATGAATTAGTTTACCACATCTAAAAGAGTGCCTAAATATCCTTCTGTCACGTGAAAATAAATTATTAGTTATTTGTGACATGCTCCAATGAGCAGAACAGAAAAATCCTTGAAGAAATATGAAGCCAATGGAACACCAAGTTTAGATTAGCATGCAGAAATTAAATCACAGAGACTCTGTCTGAATAGTGATGCCAAAAACTGAGCTGGTGCTCATCAACTCTGCATTCCGAATTCTAGGCCCTGAATTAAATAGTCTAAGATATTATGAAAAAATAGAATGTAATAATTTAATCCTAATGCATGTGCATAAGAAGAATTTAGTCCTGGCATTTAGTCCTGGCACTTCCTAACTGTAGAATACCTGATTTCATAATCTTCATGATATTGGTTGGATACAGTAGTTTTTTTATCTTTTTGTTTGTTTGTTTAATAAAACTAATATCAAGCAGTTGAGTGCATGAAGCAGTTCTGCAAAACATAGTCCTTTAGGACATTCAGCAGAAATCTTCAGATTCTCACCCCAGTTGATATAGCATGGATGACTGCTTGTCAACTGCCACTCTACAACTACTACAGAAGAGCTAGCCACTTCTGGTGTTAATTTTGTTAGACAACTCACTTGGGCAATTCATGTGTGCAAGTTTTGTGAGCATAGCTATGATGCCTTCAGGACCAGCTCCAGAAGTTTTAGCCAGCTCAAGTCTCTCTGCACCATTCACTACAGCCAGCAGCACAGAGACCATTGCATGACTGTGGATGGAAACAGACCAAATGCACTGAAAACTTTTAGGTTTATTTGAAGACTGAGTTGATGGCAGGGTAACCTTGGGAGCAAGACAGACCAGGAGGCAGCCCTGCAATGTGGAGTCACTAGGTCAGGTAGAGCGGTGCACCTTGTCTGACTGGTCTCCACATTTTGCAGAGCTTTTCAGCATTGTCTCTGCTCATTTAGTTGACTCAGTGTGTGCTTCCCACTGGGCCTACATCATCAGAAATGTACCGATTACTCAGGGTGCCCAAATCCTTCATCAGCTCAGATAAGGTGAGCTGATAGTATTAATATATCCACTGCCATTCTTCTAAGAAAGAATGACATATATGGGATGTTACAGCTGTAAAGAGTGATACAGCTTAGGAGTCGCTGTCTTCATATGAAGATTTCAAGAAATTGTGCTTTAGTGAAGAACACAAACTGCCCTCTGCTCTTCTCTCCTTTCAATCCATGCCAGCTTTGCTTTGCTCTGTGGTCTTCCCCACTGCCCCTTTCCTATTCTTGTGCCTTAGTGGTTTGTGAAATATTGCTTCTCACCAATTTAGGCTCCTGAAACTTTTCACTCCACTCCTTTTTTCATAGGAAATCTAAGTCCCTGCACACCATGGTCCGTTTTCTAGTGACTTTGTTCAGCCACTTTTTCTACCCCATTTCTGCAGAAAAACTCCTATTCAGTCTCTGGCTTTAGACAACTATTGTAGATAGAACTCATGAAGACTTAGTGAATCTCTGTGAAGTGTTTATGAGCTGTAACTTCTCCGAAGGCTTGTGAATGGGCCTTGCAGATAGATTTTGTCAAGAACAGCAGAAAGGCATGTCTTTAGGAGAAAGGTCACTTCTGCCAAACATGAAGTTCATTCTCAGCAAATGAGGAAATTAGAGTTCTTCAAAAGAAAGACTTCCCCCAAAAAACTGAACGTGGCAAAACGGCATATCTTCCAATAATCTAATTCTTTTGAAAGATTACACTGCTTTGACACCAAATATGGTCAGAAAAAAATCTAGCTTATTGTTATCACTCCCAAAGCTATAAGTAACCAAAAACAGTCTTAAATGTTGCATTGAGCAACCTCGATAATAAACAGTGCTACATGTCCTGCTAACTATACTTATTAACCTCTTTGCACATTAAAATGTCTAGCATGCTGCTAATTTTAGATAATAAAAATCCTCTAAACTAATAGCACTAAGTCCTCTGTCACAATGTCCCTGCTAGCTGACTGTGAGATAAGGATTTGCTAATGCACACAAAAAATTACAACACTGGTAGAAACACGGCAGTGACCCAGAAGCACAGAACAGAGTCAAAAGTCCCTGAAAAGCAGACAAAGCAATCCAATGACAACAACATAATTGTGACTTGTGTCTACACACTTAGAGATTAATCGAATTCCTGAAAGCTGTTTTAAGAAACTTAAGTATATAATACTGGTCTCTGGTTATTCCTACACGGAACTTTTATACTGCTCCTATTGATGCCAAATGAAGGAAAACAGGCTCCAAAGTCTGGTAGCACGGTAATGAACTTAAACAGTCTTTCTGGTGAACTAGGACTAGGCAAACCACTTTTGTAACTATAAGTTCTGCAAATGTTACTAAAAGATAACAATTTTGTTGGTTCTTTTTTTCAATCCAAGCAGCAAAGGTGAACACCTTTCACAATGAATCATTGCAAAATTACCAAACCCTTTTATTTTGAGGGCCTCGGAAAGCATGTTAGTGATACTACTTTATCTTATGATCTGAGGGTTTGTTTGGTTTGGACTGAAAGAAAACTGGAAAAAGCTTAGCTGGATTTTGAACAGCAAATTAGGCAATTGGAAAAGCAATGTAAACAGAACGTGTTCAATAACATGTGCCTGGAATTGCATTCAGTTCATTCTACCCATCTTGAGACAACAGGCAAACTAAGACAATTAAAGAAAAGTCAGTAAGAGCTTTACCACCAACTGCAGCAGAGCCAGAGTATATAAGATGCAAATCACACTCAACATAAATGTCATAGTGGGCAGGAGAGAATAAACAACATCATAAAAACACCCATTCTTACTGTCACACTAACCTTGTCACACTAACCTTTTCATTTGCTATCTTCCAACACCCAGCAACATCATTTCTCAGCTCAATATTCAACAGTCAGAACTATGACTGTTTGTATCCCTAGAGCAGTGAGTCACACAGTGTGCCTGCAGTCCTCTATGCTTAGCATGCCTTCAACTCTTCACCCAAAAGCTATTACTTCTGATTAGAAGTTCTTCCTGTAACAATTCCTGTAACATTCCTGCCACAATTTCAGTGACACCATTTTCTGCATACCAAAAAAGTATTGAACACAATGTAATTGAGAATGATCCATAAAATTAACTAGAAAGTGTACTACAAAGCCCAGCACTTTCAGGGCTTCAACTTGCTCCACAGACAAGTTGAAGTCCTACCCACTTCTTGCTGCTTCATAAAGTGTCACAGATATCAGCCTCCAAAATAAAAGGAGGAAACAAATTGAAAGAATTGTGAGAGTTAGGAAAACAAAGAAAGAGAGAGGGATAAATTCACAACATGTGGGTAGTGGTTATTAAGATTATTTCCAAACATATTTTATATAGGTACAAAAAAAAGAGAGAGAAAAGAAAAAGCAAATCCATTAAAATTTAAAAAGTTCAAGCTAGCTATCATTTTAATAACATAACAGACAAAAGTTCTCAGAAAGAAATTTACTCACCCAAAACCAATAGCTACCCAGTAATTTCTTACACCCTGATGTGGTCCCACCATAGGAAGAATGTCTGGAGAATAGGTGATAGGACCTGCAATTGTGTTTATGATGTCTGCTTGTTTCAGAATTGGGACCATTTCCATAGCAGCCTCAATGTGTTCCATTATTCTGTCTAAATCAGACTCAAAAAGTTCTTTTCCAAAACCTGCACGAATATTTGACTCATTATATACTTGTTAAACACACTGAAAATACTTAAATTTTAATCACAGTTGTGAAATTTAAATATATAAAATGTATACAGAATTTATCAGTTCATTTATCCTACCTAAGAAAAATGGTGTGCATAAAACCTTAGTTACTTGCAGGATCAAGTTTACTGTCACTGCAGTTACACTGTCTTTTACACATATTTGTTTAACCCTAGGGTCACACAAATTCAACAATGAAGTAGAAAGGAAGTGGAGAAACACATAAACTTCATCTGTGTTAATAAGACCCAGTTATTTTTCTCAATATGGCAACAATTTGAGGAGGGAAAGAAAGATATTGCCTGTGTCAGCTTATTTTTTCCATGGCATTTTGTGAATTCCTGGATACATTTCAGCCTTCAGTCTGTGCTCTGAGAATTACTGAACATGACTCTGTAGAAGGATTTGATACTAGTGGAGACAAAAAGCTTATGAAGCTAAGACAGTGCAATCCACAGCCCAACAATATAAATTAATTTTTTCTTCCTTACAAAACACTTTCTGTTGGTGGTTGTGGCTTTTTTTTTTTTTTTTTTTTTTGGTTGGTTGGTTTTTCTTTTTAAACATCATGACCATTCATTTAAGATGAATTTCTGTGAAGAAGTTAATGTAAAGCTGGAGCCTAGGTATAGCACAGTACTTATTTTTATAATCATCAGTGTGTTAAGGTTGGGATTTTTCTGTACAGAAATTCTATACAAACCTACAGCTCATTTATACTCATATCTGAGCACAGTATTTTGTCTAAGCCATTCCTTTGCTGTACCTGTGTTTCTTTTTGACAACTACATTGTCTCCAAGGGAACAGCGAAAAATTCAAAGCCCTTGCTAGTATGTTGGAGAGAACTGTAGCTTAAAAAAAATAATAAAAATCAATTCACATGCAAAAATGTATATTTAGTGACTCGATTTAATCACTACACACAGACAGCTGTTCAAAGAGTAAGATAATACTATATTGTAGACATATATTTTGTGCCTATTTCAAATAGCCTTTTTAATATTATTTTTTTATTTCTATTTACTTAGAACATTAGAGGTCACAGCTATTTCAAAAAAGTTATGCTCTACAATCCTGCATTGCAAGTGTTTTATATTTTCCAACATATAGGACAATGTGACATGGTGGGATTTATACATGCTAAAATATATAGTAGTGCTTATTGAGTTTGAAGATTTAATGTAGTTAATTACCTGGTGGGACTCCATTTGTTACCCAAGAGTCCTGAAGCTTCATCTTCTTCTCACTTTCATATGGACCAAATAAAAGACCATCTCTTTCCTGTCTTAGGTAATACGACCCTTCTAAGTCACGAATCACGGGTAATTCTCTTTTTAGGGCTTTCACTTCAGGGATGGTTGATGTCACAACATATTGATGATGGACAGGTATAAGAGGGTGCTGCAGGCCAATCATCTTGCCTATTTCACGGGCCCAGAAGCCTACAGAGGACAAGAAAAAACACACTAACATTCAAAGATTTTTCTTTCAATAATGGAAAATAACATCAAAACATTCTCAAGAAGCACTGTGCTTTGTGGAATGTGACAAAGACTTTTTTTTACACACTTTCACTTTTAAAATTATTTTTCATACTATCCAGCATCACTTTCACTCCTTAATTTCATGATCTTGTTCCTAATTATCCTACCATAAATTACTCTAGTTTACAGTCATTCAAAAATGTAACTGAAAAAATATGAATTAGGCTTCTAACAGTTCAGAAAGGTATTTAATTATCAGTTCCACAAACCACAAAATTCATTTCAGTAAACTAGTACTGCAATGGACAAAATTCAGTAACATAAGCAGAATAAATTAGCTCATACTATAGGTGTTATCCTAGGCTCTTACTATAAACCAAAAGAGCTAGTGTGCTTTCCTAAGACAGTAGTCAAGGTCTAACACAGCAAGGCGTTACATTCAGCTGGCTAATCCCAAAAATCCAAGTTTCCCTCCTTTGTCACATGTAACTTGTATTACTTATGCCTGTCATGTAGTAATCAATTAACTATGATGTTCCTATTGGCAAGTAGTTAGTCTGCTCTCCCATAGGTGTCCAATTAAAAGTTCTGATACACACTGTGATCAGAAAAAGTAAAGACCAATTTCCCTGTCCCTAAAGCCTGCTCAAGGTCCTTCATGTAAACTCCTAAGCATACATTACAGAAGGCCTAATTCTTCTCTCTTAAGGTCCCTCCAAACTATCTGCTTGCACCTGGTAAGAAGTATTCACTTAAGTGATGTATCAGTGTCAAAGCTAAGGAGTAGAAGCCATTTATCTCTGCCAGGCTTACTAGTTAGGGCTTTGCATCATGGCTCTCAAGTCTGCTGTGAGATCGGAGTGTATAGATGAGAGAATCCAGCAGATGCAATTGACTGGGATGGCAGCTGCTCTTAGAGACTGGAATACTCTTTAACACCTCTTCTCCTGACTCTTTGTAAGAAGGAATGTAAGTCTCAAAAGTGGGAATGAAGGGAGTAACTCCAACAGAGCAGGAATTCCATGGGAGTCTGTGGGATCAGGAGTAAGGGTTGAGAGAAGGCAATATGCAAGATGAGGAAGAATTAGGTTGGCCTTTCAAAGAAAAGGCTGCGTGCTGTATGCCACCAAGGAAATGAAGGCAGTTCAGCCTGGTTCCTGTGTAATCAGCTAACTCCCAACTTCATGAAAAACTGTCTCCAGCAAGGTTTCACACCTAACACAGCTGCCTCTTCTCCTGGGACCTACACTCAAGAACACCCAGCTTAACATGCAATTTTTGTTCCTTTTTGCTGCTTACTTGGCTTCAGCCCCAGATGTTCCTACCTCTCTCTTCAATTCTGCCTTTTCCAAGAACTGGCTAAATTTTAGCTCTCGGGGCCCTGAGGGCACTAACAGGCCTCAACAGTCCTGAGCAGCCCCATTGGGACTTTCACCCACACACCTCCCCATGGGGCCTGAAGCCCCATTTCTGCTCAGCTCAGGGACGTCAGCACCAGTCTGAGCTGGTTTGATCGGAGGAGTGCCTGTTTACATCTCTGTCACAACCATGCCCGTGCCTGGCCATGGACCTCATTGATCCAGACCCTGATCCGTGGACTACTTCCCAGCTTGGCCTCACCCCAGACTCATCACCGTGGACCTGCCAGTTGATCACTGGGCAGCGTCTGACCCTGGTTACTGTCACCAGACCCGCTCTCGACCTGCCTCGTCTGCCGTCTGGATTTGTCACTATGTCTGCCTGTGCTTCTTCCCCACAAAGCAGTCTGTAAATGTGGACTCTGGGTGGACGTCAAATGCCAGTCCTGGGCCTGCCAAGCTCCATCCCTCATGCCATTTAGGACAGAGTGCTGGCTGGCAAGACCCATGCCCTACCAGCCATGTTATCGCTCCTGGCACCTTGTCCCACAGAGAGCACCCAGCCAGTGCTGCTAGCTGACACTGCCTTGGGAATGCAGCCTCTCTTCTCTGGCAAGGCCTAATGCCACAGTAATTAGAAAAGATGAGTTGTACTGTGCTGGCTTGGAGCTATTCCCCCCACAAAAGCCAGCCTCTGGGTCTAACACCCACAATTAAAAAATAAATAAATAATATCCAAGGGCAAGGTTTTCTGTGGTAAATCAGCTGACAGTTGCTAACAGACAGGTAAAGCAAGGGAGACTGAAATAAAGGATCATGATCAAGAGAGTTAGTTAATTAAAAGCCCCTGCCCAGTAAATGGTAAAAAACAGTATCTGTTGCACTGCATTTATCATATGTAAGACTTTGCTTCTCAACTGAATCCTCAATACTTGGAGGAGACTCACTGATGGAATAGTTGTTATGTTGGTCACATTAGCTGGGGGAAGATCATGCAGCGTACAGTGATTCAAAAAAAAATCTTTCAATACTACTGAAACCTGATTTATGCTCCCTTATATAGAGAAAAATCAAAAAATGCTAGTGAAGTTGAATTTCTAGCGTATCTTCAAGAGCTTCCTCAATTAAACACGACAAATACACATTTGAATTTAAGCATAAAAAAAAAAAAAAAAGAATGTATGAATGCAGTGAATGTACTTACTCTCATTTGCTAGCCATTCACATACAGTGTCCCCCTTCTACCAAGTCCAGGCCATTGACTAGTAAACTACAATTACTGTTTAGGGAAATTTCTTTTGATTTCTGTATTTCCATGTCACCTCCAAAGAAGACTATTTTAAGGTAAGGTCAGTTAATGATCCATACAGGAGAAAAGGTGAAGTAGCAAAAAAATCCACAAAATTTAGTATCACACATTGGTTTTCTGCCAATTTTTTTTAGACTCAAAAGAGATATTTGGAAAAGAAATAATAATCCAGAAGTGCACTCCTAATAATTTCACTATTTTGCTTACATGTTAAAACAGAATTAGTGGGAAAACATTAAAGTAAAAATATTCAAGCTCCTCAGAGAAAATAAAAATGACAGATAATTTTAGATCTTTGAAACTTTCTTTTTTCCAAAATAATATTTAATAGTTACAATAAAAATAGTTTCTTAACCATTAAGTCTCCAGAAGTACATCACAAACACAGCTGATTTTAAACTGCTGTTGAATTAAGAGCAAATACTTTAGATGTGCTCAAAATCAAATTTAAATGCCATAATTCTAAAAAATATATATATATTCATACTTAGGCTAAATGCTTATTTAATTGGTTAGAATAACAACAGCTGGCATTTACTAAATGAAATATATCATAGTTTCTTTGTTTAAAGTTTTTGAACCATGTGCAAAAGCCATTACAAACTCAAAAATGACAAAAGAAAGAATATGTTCTCTAAAACAAAATTCTAATTGGAAGCAGATGTCAAGTCCTATCACACAGAAGAGATAAATGAAGGCATGAATTATATCTCAAGGACATTTATAAAGATAGAATTGTAGAGATTGCAAACATCTGATGCTGAAATATTTACTGGTGGTATTACTGAGCATAACTGTTGAACTATGTAATCTGACTATCTCTTGTGTTTTAAAAGAAGAGAAAATATTCCATCACTACATATATATAAATGGTTGTATATGAACTGTGTACAGGCCTGCACGTGTGCATATGTATGCACGTGCATATTGTGTAAATAAACTAAATTCATGATTTTTGCAGAATTTAATCGATCTTTAAATTATAAGTAGGCTGAAAATCACATTAGCTGGCTCAATACCAGTTAATTTATGTCAGGGATTATTTATTAGGCATCTGCTTTCTTCCAAAATGGAAATCTCACATAAGGAACAGCTAAAGATTGGTTGAAACTGGTTTGTTCCAGTTCCACAGCAGATGTCGGTTGGGGGATGAGGGAGGAAGAGAGAATGTGGAGAGCCTTCTGATATATTCTTCTCTACTCATATTGCAACATGAGCCTAAAATATGAGCTCTGAATTATACCAGTCATGATCTGTAGTGGAATGAGGCAAGGCTGAGAAGAAGAATGAATGTTAGCTGAGGGAACGTTTATAAAATATATTGGTTATACAGTATTAATTTCACATCCCTAGCCAGAATGTTAAGCAACATGTGCTTCAAATGTTCATTTTGGCTGAACAGTTAGCCACGTATTGTTAGTTTAATATGTTATTAAAAAAAAAAAAAAAAAAAACTATTAAAATTTCTGATTTTTACAAACAGACTTTGAAAAGCAATTACTGAAAAACTCTGCCTAATGTGTACTTGATACATAAGTCAAAGAAAGACAACTACACTACAAAAATAAATAAATAAATAAGTTACATCTGTGACACTTTGTACATATGATGTAGAGTCAATATTTCGGAATAATAAGTACCTACGAGTTTGAGGCCTAAATAAGAGGTCTAAATGCCAAAAGAAAACCCTGCCTCTCCATGCCATAATCTTGAATTGTTTCCAGACTAATAAATCCATCCTGTGTAATAAATGACACAAGTATCCTATTAGTAAGAGAGCTTGTGATTTTTTGTCTGAATGCTGTCCCATAATTCATGTCCAAAAGCCATGAACTGTGAGTCCATATTCAATCTAAATATTGTTGTCTTTCATCTTCTAAGTGCTTGACTTTGTGGTCTAAATAAAATTATTTTAATTTGGTTTCCTGGTCTGTGTCATTGCTTGCTTTCTAACAAGCATATTGAACTCCTTATGTAGTCCTCTTTCTCTCCAAAATGTTGTTATGTTGCACTACATTGACATCATGACAGCTCATGAGCGTGCGGAGGACCTCAAGGTGAACTTTTCAGACCCCTGCTATTTTAACAAGGCTGATAGCCATAGCAGGTGATCACATGTACGTGGGAGGTATATGATGAGAAAACACACTTTTCAGTGTGTTTCACAGTCTTTACTGAAAGCCTGGAATGATCTAACACAGGGCTCTCTGCATTCCATATATGGAAAGAAAGGTCACCTAATACGCACCATTTTTCTGTCCAGAGGACAATCCTTTCATCCCATTCCCTCCAAACTTCTCTCTGTGCCAATCTTCTTTCTTCCCCACCCCTGCTTATCCTGTACCTGCTTTTCATCTCAGTCTCAAGCTCTTTTTCAATCATTTTTCTACAATACTTTTTCATCTAGTTGTCTCTCTCCACATGCAAGTCAACCTTCCTCTTTTGTCAAATCCTGCCCCATCTGCCTTATCTGCCTTCCAATCCACTCACATCCACCTTTCCCTTGCTTGTCTGATAGTCTTCCATCCTCAGACAGCTCAGAAATCCTCAATTTTCCAGTTCCAGTTTCACCCACAACCAGTCCTCAAATATCCTTCCTAATCTTTTTGTCCAGAAAAGCTCCAGTTCCTATAATGAAACATGTCAGATCCTTTTTGGCTATCTCCCTCCATAGTGTCATCCCCACTGTTGCTATCACCACAGTCCTTCCCAGTCTGAGCTTCCTTATTCAGAAAGTCCTCTAGCACGTAATCTCTCCACTTGCTGCCAGTGCTCCCAGCCACCTCCCAGCGTCTTTCCCAAGCATTTCACTCTCCCTCTCTACTCCCCTTCCAGTCCAACTCTCTCATATTTCCAACTACCAGCCATGGTTATTCTACCACCAACAGGAACTGTACCTCTGTCACTCAACTTCTTCATTTTATCTGCCTTGCATTAGAGACATGCTTTTTTTTTTTTTTTTTTTTTTTTTTTTTCCCACTGCACATATGTGGAAAGGAATTAAAAGGATTATATATCCCTGCTATCATTTTGCTCATTCCATCTGAAGAAGGAAAAGTCTTCTGGAGTCATCACACCTCCCAGCTGAAACCTGATTATTCACTGGGATGGGATGTATGAAATAATATTTCAAAAACACAAGTACAATTCAGTTTGAGGCTGTCAGTGTCTACAAAAGTTTTATCCAAATGGTAAATGTTCAGCAAATATTCAAGCAACCGAAACCAGGAAGTCTTCTGCTAGGAACCATTAGGCACACTCCACGTGGGAGGTGCCAATGTACTGTGATTTTCTGTAATTTTTATAAAGCTGCATAAAAATAAGTGAAGTTTTGTTTGAATACTGCTTCCTAGACCTATCAACTCATTTGGGAAAACAAAATCAAATCCTGTTGGAAAGATTTTTGAGGCAGAAACATCGGTTTAGTTTCTTTAACAAAAATGCATAAGTAAATACAAGTTCCTTTGACTTAGGAAATTTTTATTATGTTGAAAAATGTATTTTTAAACAAAGTGTATGTTTAAAATACTAATCAAATAACAAAAATCTGCTGTCTTTCAATGGTACGTGGAAAGTTAAATCTTAGAGAAGATAATACTGAAATAGGCAGTTATCTTATTGGCTGCAAATCCACAGTCTCTGAAAAAAAAAATAAAGAAAAGAAAAAAAAAAGTGAAGATATTTCTAGTTCATTTGTACATCCCATATCCATTCCTAAGTAGCTCTCATAATATTTTAGAGGACCACATTCACAGACAGTAACCTGTCTCTTCTACACCACTTACTGCAGACAAGTAAGGGTCTATTCTGCTTCTGAAGTCTAACAACAAGACAGCCTAAGTAGTAGCTGCTGCAGGCAAGCCAGAAAGTAATATTATTAATGCCTAGTCAAGGACATTTATCTGAAGAGGTAAATTTTCACAATCCTGTAAAGTAATAAGCACAGTGTATATTTTACCACAAACCAAATATTCAAAAACATATATTTATTCCTGTAAACCACACAAATCTGCACAGATCCTCAGTGTCACCTAGTCTGTAAATCAGAATACTATACAACTGATGATGTTACATCCTACCTGCAGTGTTCACAATTCTCTTTGCTTGAATTACTCCAAGCGGAGTTTCAACTTCCCATGTCCCATCTGATCGGGGGTTCAAATTAGTCACTTGGACTGGGTAATTCAGGTGGGCACCATATTTTCTGGCTCCTGCAGCCAAGGCCATTGTGAGAGAATAGGGATCAATATGACCGTCTCCAGGGTTATACAGGCCAGCTAAGACCTAAGTGGAGGTAAAATCACACAAAATGAATGAAACTGGAATTTATCAAAGTCAACTAATTTGTTTCAAAAATGCTTTATTTCTTGATCTGATGTATTTCTGGAGTAAATCTTAAGGAGTCAAATCAAAACAAAATTTTGAAAACATAGCATGTTATAAAGGCTACAGCTAACCAACTTAACGGTGGTCCTTGGGTAGCAAAATTCCTCAGTTCTGAGATGTAATTCAGAGTTTCCAGTTCTTTAATATTATAACATATAGTATTCACTAAAACGCACAAGTGATTTTAGTTTATATATTTTTTCATTGAAAAACAATAATTTCTCATACTATTTATATAAATGGAACAGGATCTAAATACCTGGTAGACAAACATTCAAATGCAATGGATGTTTCATAAAATTATTTATTTTACCATATCCATGTTCAGTAAGGGGAATAGCTCTTGTACTTTCTCAGGAGTAATTAGGTATTGTTCTGTTGGGTGCCAACCAGCTCGAGTCATTTGGTATTTGAATTCATCCACCCTAGTGGGGGTTGAAGCAATTCTGATGCTGCCAGGCTGATGAAACCCCACAGCCTAAAACAAAGAGGAAAAAATGAAATACTTTAAGAACTTTTACTTATCTCCATAAATGCATGTTCCTATGCTATGAGAAGTCCACAGGAATTTTGCCATTAAAATGACTGGAAAAAGACTCAGTGTAAGTTAGGTGCCCTTGGAGGAGCAGGACTTAGATGAAAACTCCTAGAGTTAATTGGCTTCCCAAGTAAATACATGCAATTTTCAAAAGAATTATAAAAAGTTTTTATTTAATGTCATACTTTTATTAAGATCTAATTAATATTTGAATTTATGGACTCACTTTCAAACCTATAATCAGATACATCTGAAAATAAATATGTAATAATTTGTGTTAATCACCTACATAATTTGCTATTGAGAAGCAGCAGAATTAACTTAACAGAAGAAGCATCTCTATTGACAAAATGAATAACCCCTTCCTTTTTTGTCTTTCTAATTAAGCAGAAATCCTTATACAGCTAAACACTGAATGCTCACTTTCAGGTATACATAATGTATTTTATCTTTTCTGTTAATTAACAGGACATTAATAGGGTTGTATAAGTCTTTTAGCAGAACTCACAATGATAATTTGCTGCAGTGTTTTATCTTGCTGTAGATAAGAGCAGCAGAATGAAGAAAAAAGCACTTTGTGACAATTATCAAGTTAGTACTGCAAGGATCATGGAGATTCTGCTGCAGTCTGAAGCAAACAAAGCATAGTAAATGAAATCTATATAGCTGAATGTTGCCAGATAAGGAAGACAACTCCTGTGTTTCTCTGCATACCCATTCCCTAAGTCACTAAATAAAAACATGTCTCTGAAGGGGATGGGAAGAATTACAGCAATCTTCTCAAGTACAGACCATCATATCATATGAAATTATAAGCAGACAAGTTTAAAGCAGGAATGTATCATAATCAATCCATTCATTCCAGATCCTTGATGCTATTTTAACTCCTAGAGCAAGATAAAGTTGCAGACTCTCAGTCTGCTGAGCTTCTGAGATGTTTGATGAAAACAATCTTCTTAAACTTTACAGAGATCTGAGAACCTATCTAGAGCATTTACTGATTAAACACCAGGCTTCAGTATAGTTATGCAGGCAGAATAATGTATTTCAATAAAAGGGGAGCCTTATGATAACCCTAAAAAAACACATCCAACTTGTCAGCTCTTTTGTGAGACAATTCATAAGATTGGTTTGAATTAATACTTAAAAAGTTAAGGAGATTACCTGCCCAGTCTCTTCTTCCAGCTTTTCATAGAGTTTGATGCTGTAAGCATGGATTTTCTTTAGGTTTATTCCAGGATGAAAGTAGGTAGTTAAACCAGCCTCAAGTAAGAAATAAGAACAACACAGAAATCAGAAATACAATTAGAAACAGAGTGTTGTCTTTGCCACCTTCCAACTGCCATTCAAAAGTGAACCATCAAGATACTCTAAAGAAAAGCAACACATGGATAGAGCCAAGTGCTACAAAAATAAAAGCAAAATCCTTTCCCTACTTATGGCATTCTTCTCTCTGCACATGTTTTTCCACCTGTCTTTTCTCATCAACTCTGTCAGCTCATGATACTCTTGCAGTTGTCCTCTCCTATGGTTTACTTTCTTCCTTAAATTATGCAGTTGTCTGTTTCAAATGTTTTGGAAGTGACACACAATGTACTCTCTGATCAACTGCAGCCTCTGCAATTGTTGAAGTAGCTTAAGAAATTAGTGTATGAATTTTGCACATCATTTTACTAGGCTTTATTTTAGAAAGCTGATGAGCCCTTTCGGGTTCATGCAACTGTAAAATCAAGAAACTACTACAGCCTTTTCTGTATTTAAGGAAACTATTCACCTCACAATACTGTAGACAGCTTCATTAATCTACTGGCATTCATAAGTGCAGATATTTAGCACTTAAAGGAAGTTTAAGTCTGACAGACTTAATTTAAGAGTTTAAGTCTTGCAGAAGTTAGGTTACATGTGTTCATATCTCCAGAATTTGAGATCTTGCTAAAGCCCTTCTTCAAAGTGATTTAACAGCACTGAAAAATTACATTAGATTATCAAGCTAAGCATTGATTTAAATATTTTTATAGAGAGACAGTGCATACAAGTTTGCAAATTAAAAAAGAGCTTATTCATACCTGATGCTTGTTTTAATTAAGAACCCAACTTATATATAATAGTTCCATTTAGTTACATAGATATGATAGAACAAAGATTTTTAAAAACAGTTAAAGGAGCTAGACACCAGTGTTCACCTTTGAGTTGACTGCCACTGTGAAATAAAAACAGCAGAGAATCTAAAGGTGAAAAGTAACACACATAGTAGAATTTTGATAGTTTCCTTCTAAGTTGTCTAGTAAGCGTATACATCAACTACCCTTGATTTTCACTTGTCAACTCAGCTCTGTGCAACAAATACGTAATTTTAAGGCCCTAACTTTTAAAACTAGTTAAGTAACTTTATGAACAACAAAAGTAAGATTTAGTGGTCTATAAATATAGGTCCTGATTCAATCTAGTTTAGTTTTGCTGAGAATCTATTAAACATCACTCTTCTCTGTAATTAACAATACTCTTCTCTATAATTAACAACATATATTGTATGCATTACACATTCTCATTTTCTGAAATAATGGCCTGTTGAGGCTCATCTTTCTTGTTGCACCTTCACATTTAAGACCCATTTTTTCCTTCAGATAAAATTAGCTTCAAGTTGCACTTAGCAAGTTGTCAAAAAACAAACAAACAACAACAACAACAAAAAATAAATAATTCCTAAGTCACTCACTGCCTGAGGTGACAAATACTCATTCTCTTCAGAGTATGAGAAATGTCTGGCATTAGTGACTGCACAGCTTTATGCATGGTGTCAAAGTTTTTCCTACTTTTCTTCATGTGGATTTTATCTTCTTGATACCTTAAAGTTTATATACACTATCATAGCATACCAAATGAGTGAAATGACATATTTTTCATTTGTAAAGGTATTTTATTAGTAAATTTATTGGTATTTTATTAGTAAATTTAATGGTATTTTATTAGTAAATTTGGCTCTGGTTCCCTCAGTATGTTTGGTATTGTTCATTACCCAAATGTTTTAAGTTTAAAAGCTGATCATGAAAATCTGAAGGAGAAAATAATATCCACTGAGGGCTCAAATAAATGCAAAGCAAGCACCTTGGATTCAGGAAGTCCCTGAGATAGAAAAATATTCTGGAAAACTATTGCTGGATTAACAAAGTCCCTGAGATAGACAAATAATCTGGAAAAAAAATATTGTTTGTCCTTTTCTGATTATCATATTATATCATCATCATATCATCCAGAGACTGGATGATATGCACTATGTGTGCATTTGACCTCATTTGTTACATGTGGTTTTAGGCTGTTGTAAACACTTGTATTTTATTTTCCTCAAACTAAAACCCAAGGCTGCTTCAGTAAAGAATTTGTAATTAAAAGTTTCTTGTTTCCTAAAAAAAAAAAAAATAAGTCCTAAAGGCCTTTTTACTATGTATAGAGAATAAAGAAATAAATTAGGCATTGAAGTGTTCACATTTCTTCAGCCATTTACAATGATCTATGGGTAATTCATTCACTTGTGCCTGGAAATCATGCCATCACATATTATTTCTACTGTCCTCTTTCATTTATGTAAACATTTTCTGGTTGGTCTTTCGTTATTTTTCCAAATGTAGCAATATATTTTCCAGATATAAGGAAATTCCATTTTAGTGGCCACTGTTAGTGAAGTCATCTTAACCAAATGAAGCATAAATCACCTACAAGTTGGCTATAAAACCATATAAATTCAAGTGCATTTAATTGTAATAATTAAATCAAATCTCTGACATTTTTTAAATGAAGAAAAAAAAAATCTAAATGCATTAAGTCCCCTTTGGCTTCTCATTAAGAATATTTTTGATTTCAGAAGTGTAATTAGGAGACAAATATAACCTGACTGGACTATATCAAAATTAAAGTAATATAAACACAGAATGATTTAGACTTAATGGTGACCTCTTGAGGTCTGTATTTATGCTCATGCTTGAAGCAGGGTCAGCTACGAGATCAAATCAGGTTGCCTAGGGTTTTCTCCAGTCTGGAAAACCTCCAAGGACAGTGACTGCACTATCTCTATGGACAAATATTCCGATACTTTGCATTTGTCCTTGTTAAATTTCATGAAGTTTTTCTCATTCCATCCCTCCAGTCTGTCCAGGTCCCTCAACATGGCAACCCTTAACATCTGCTGCACTGACTGGTTCCCACAATTTAGTGTCAACTGCGAACTTGGCAAGCATGCACTTTGTCACCTTCTCCAGGTTATTGATAAGGATATTAAACAAGATGGGTCCAAGGACAGACCCCTGTGACACTCCATATGTTTCCAACATTTGGGTGGGGTATGATCCATTAACCACACTACTCTCTGATCCCAACCATCCAAACAGATTTTTTTTTTTTTGCCTATCTAGCTGTCCTGCCGTACAGACCATAACATCTTCAGTTGAATACTTGAATATTATGGGAGACAGTGTCTCAAGTCTTGCTGAAATTCTAAGTGACATCAGCTGCTCTCCCCTTGTCCACAGATTCAATCATTTTAACATAGAAAGCAACTGGTTTGGGTCAGGTATATTTTATTCTTGAAAAATCAATACCAACTGTTCCAAATTACTTTATGAGATCAGACATGATCTGAAACCCACTCCATGATTTTTCCAAGAACCAAAGAAAAGCTGGCTTTTGGCTCCACTAATCATTCCTTTGGCTTTTTATCAACATGGATACTCCCCCAGTTCCACAATATTTAAAAAATGATACAACAGCAGCCTTGTAATGCCATCAGCAGCATTCTTGGATTCAGCCCATCTGCTCCCATGTATTTGTGAATCAAGTTCTCCTAGTAATCCCTGACTTGATGATACTCTTCCACTGCTGGTAGTTTCTCTGCTCCTTAAACTGTGCTTCTAAGCACAGAGCTGTGTGAAACTTTGACAGTGAAAACTGGTAAAGAAGGCATTGACTACTTTAGCCTTATCAGTGTCCATTGTGGTGAATCACCCACATCATTCAGCAGCAGTCCCACATTTTCCTTGGTCAGCATTTTACTGCTAATGTAGCAGTAGAAGGCCTTGTTGGCTTATTGTTCCTTGTGAGTCTTAACTCCAGTTGGGCTTTAGTTATTCTAACATCCCCTTTGCATGCTCGAGCAGTTTTTCTAAGTTACCTCTTTGCAGCTTCTTCCTGCTTTCAATTCCTGTAACTCTGCCATGAGCCTTCTGTTTAGCCTAGTTAGCCTCCCAGGACATCCAGCTCTTGAACTGAATTTCAGGGTGGACTGATCTTGTATATGAAGAAGATTTGCCCTTGGTTTTACTCTATTTTTGTAAGACAGATTTTGTTGTTTTATATGAACATGAGCTGGGAAAATAATTTTCTGTAGAATGGCCACTATGCTATGAAAATCAACAAAGACGGTAAAGCATTTTTATAGATGAAATTTTTTATATTTAGAATTTTTCATGTGTTCTTTTCCTTCTATTCCAATCTGTTTCAGATTTTACATTTACTTTACCATTAAACTAGCTTTCTGGAGGAGATGGCATTCATATTGATACTACCTACACTCACTCTTATTTCAAGTTTGACTGAGCCTTAACAAGTTTTTATTTGTCTTGTGCTGTGATTTATTAACTATCAGCAGCAAAATCAACTGAATGTTGCGTGAAACAGTATTACTTAATAATGATACATTTCACATTTTCTTAGAAAACACCTTGTCAAAAAATAACTACAAAAAAAAACCTATTTGCTGAGTGAGTTATATATGCATTGTTCAGTCCTTAGAACGTCAGTGAGATTGCAAATGATTTGACTCACAATATACTAGAACCCTGCAAGTTCATGAAGTCTAAGTCCTGACCTAGTTTACATACATATAATAATCACTACTTTGTCATGGTTAGATGGCACAAAAAATGAGCAGTACTTACTCTCTTATTTATATCTGCTCATTATTTCTCATTATTCTCATAGCTAATACAAAAATGTGCATGGTTTCTGTTCTGGTTTCATTTCAATAAAACGAGAGTCAGACAAATTTATCTCAGACCTCAGAAGTGGGAGTTTTAACAGCAACACTAGCAGGAGTTTGATCTATATGAAATGTGATTCTGATTGCTGGCAGGACTTATTGGACTGTGAAAGAGGGAAAATCTGGCACAGTACAGCAATATCTGAACTAGGCTCTCTCAAATTTTGTGGCTGCAGGCAATATGCTTTGTGCCATATGACATGCTAACTATACAAGTAATTTTCATCTATACCTAGTATTATATCCCTGGGAAGAGACTACTGATCAATGCACAGTACCTAATGCAATAAAGAAATGACAGTTAACAATTCTGATATTTTTCATCATGTGGAACAGACAACAATTTTTTCATCTTTAGACACAGCACTCTAGTATGGAATTCAATTGAGGGCATTAGCATACCATGTATTTTATTTAGTAGTTATTCATTGTTAGCCTGTCTCATAACTAGGTGTCTTTGTTCATCACCCCAAACTGTTGCAGCCCTCTGAGAAGCCTGGTGCAGGCATCTTCTCTACTGTGGTCCCTCCCTGCCTTTGTAATAGAGTTCCTCTCCCAGTGCTCCGTTATTGTGTTCACTAAAAATGAACAGGCAAAAATACTGAAGGAGAGGTTGCTTTTACATAGTTAGGAGCAATAAGCTAGAGTGAGAGGACATATGAACAAAACATTAGAAACAAATTTCCCCCAGTCATGATTTTGTTTTCGTATTCAATGATTTTGATGATTTTTACACGTACATTGTTCTGTATTTGTGCTGGGTAGATAGAACACAGTCTGTGACTCTCTTTTATTTCATAATTCAATTTCATAATTCAAATTATTTCTCTGAACATTTCATAATTATGATTCATTACACAAGAACTATGATCTGATACTTTCTATATACCATATCGTTGTTTTCTGAACTGCAACAGCTGAGGTATGATTGTATAAAAGAAGTGTAATTACTGATTTTGTTTTTCTTAACTTGTTACAGTGCGTTTTCTTCTGTTTTGTTTGTCAAAAAGAAAGTAAAATAAAATATAAACATACATTTCTAGCAGGTTGTTTTTTAAAAAAATATTTTTAACTAACATCCACTTTAAAGGCTCCAAATCCACAAAGCATCTGCCCTATAATATTTTAGACTTGAGGCTTTCTCCTTTAGGAACAGTGTGAGAATATAAATGGAATACTATGCGAGTCGTCCTCCTTTCTTTGTTCCTAAAAGTCACTCAGATATTCCAGTTGTAAGGACTGCATAAATGCTCTATTGTATTAACAGAGTAGTCCCAGAGACAGTAAGCTGTTGCTTTTATATGCACTTTTATTACTACACACAAGGATAGCTTTCTCCTAACTCCATGTGAGTGTAGCTGGAAATGAATGGAAAAAGCACCTATTATTGTGGCAAGCTTTATTTTATTTCATTACACTACCTACTCCAGACATTGACACATACAAAATATGTAGTTACATACATGAATGCTATGCACCACTATGGCCATGCGATCAGCATTATTATAGGAGGTGTCATTATTACATGTATGTCTTTTTAGTTCTTTTCTTTAGACTACAGACAAACAGTCGGCCTTACAAAACAAGAGTGTACAATTGTCAGCTTTGGTCCTCCAAGATTTTGTGCAGTGTCAGTAATGGTAGGAAAGAAAGCTCTTGTCTCTAGTAAGAATCAGTTTCTGAGACGTGATGTTCTCTGAGAACTGGACACTGATGCTGGTTCTTAATCATCTCTCTTTCAGGATAACACATAAATAAAATCAGTTAATGATAAAATAATGCCAAATTTCACATTTCTTTTTTTTTTTTTAATGGTATTATAACCACTCCCAGTGATAAAGTCTGCAGTATAAACTAGATTATTTATGACATAAAAACTTGCTTTTAAAAAATCCAAATTGAACTAAAGTTTAAAGTCTAAGTCCACTTAGCTGCCAAAAAGATGTAATAGTATTAACAGTTACCTTCCAGTAATTTCAAAATACAATATTTGTCCTAACTTCTACAAATGAGGAAAGTATACTATTGACAGCTGAACCAACTTTTCAAAACTCACACAGCAGGTCTATACAGAGCTCAGTGATTAAGTCTGCATCTATGAAATAACCAAGACAATCTCTGGAAAACCAGGGAATATAAGAGTAATGAAACTTCCACCACTGTTAAATAAACTGTTGTTGATCTGAGAGATTAACAAAATGTTCCTTACTGCATGCCAAGTAGATCCTGCAGTGAGCTCAGATTTTTCAAGCAGAATGACATCCTTCAAGCCAGCCTTAGCCAAGTGATAGGCTAGGCTCACACCAACGCAGCCACCTCCAATGATCACTGTGTCTGCTCTGTCTTTCCCCAAGGAAGGAGATGGATTTTCTTTCCTGGGAAAAAAAAAATAAATAACAATAACAGACAGTTTCAGAGAGCCAGTTACACATGTGTCCATCTTCATTGTTTTCAGCTCCAATCATTACATAACTTGGTCCCTGCTTGGGAGTCTAACTTAGGAAGTAACCTGTTCATTCCTATCTTCTTTTAAAGTAAACACTCCTAGAGGTATTTTACCTACACAGGACTAATAAGAACTGCAAAGCAAGTTTGCTTCCACTCACAGCTTTAAATCTTTGCTATTTGTCCCATTTACTCTTATATGTAGTCTATTTTCAAATGAGAGCCTGTACCCCTGAAACAATGCCAAAATCTGGCTTTTCGGAAGTGCGAGTGTAACACAACACTGTCTTTTAAGAATGACTTCTTAGTTAACACGTTTTTAAAGTGATATGTCAGCGTTCACCAACAGCGAAAATTAATATTTATTTTCAAGTTGTGTATATCTTAACGTGTTCTACTTTGCTGAAGTCAGAGCATTATGGAGATGGGTTTTTCTCAATGGCTTGCTCACACCTGCTACAACGCGGTTTCACCACTACTGTAAACCAGTACAACTCAGAGCTGTTACCCCGGGCAGCCCATTCTCTCCCATCTTGTGAGACCCCTCCTCGGCCGTCCCTTCCGCAGGGCGTCGAGCAGCAGGCCATGATCAGGAAATGCATAAGGATAAATAGCCAAATTTAAACTGGCTTTTTTTTTTCTTTTTTTTTTTTCTTTTTTTTTCATGAGCGGGGCAATGTCAGACCTTTTACTGCAGCAGAACACTGTGAAACTACAGTGCCTGTCCTTTCGGGATAGTTAATCAACACTCATTTAATTTTATCTCCCCCCCTCCTTGTAGGCAGCTTTTCGCTGCTTGCCTTCTCAGCTTCTCCGGCAGAAAGCGATAATGTGTAACTAACTGATCTTTCACCCGTCTGCGCTCAGAAATCCGAGCTGCTAGCTGCATGCATGACGATGCGCACGACAAAATGGCATTTTAGGTACAAACTCACCCGCCCTGGGCGCCCGCGCCGCAGCCGAGGGGCCGGGGGGCGGCCGCGGGCACGGGGCAGCGGTGGCGGCGCGGGGTCGGCAGGCGCCGCAGGGCCGCCCGCAGCAGCGTGCCCATCCCGCACACGGCTCGCCCGCAACACGGGGCCGGCACACAGCCGGCTCTGCGCCCCCCCGCCGAGGACGGCCCCCGAGGAGGAGGAGGAGGAGGAAGGCGCCGGACCGCCCCCCTGGCCGAGGAGCCGGCTGCCCCCGCGGGGACTGGGGTCGGAGGACGGGGGGAGGGAGCGCCCCGAGGGGTCAGGGGCCGGACTGGGCAGGGACGGGACAGGGGTGTCGCCCGCAGCGCTGCCCACCTCCTGCCCGGGCTATAAGAGGGCGGGCTGTTCGCTGAGGGCATCCCCTGCTCCACGCCCAGCCGTCGGACAGACTCGGGTAGCCGGCGTCCCCGGGCGAGCAAGATGCTGCCGATCGCCAAGAGCTTGAAACAGGGCAAGAGGGTAACTCCCCGCCTCCCCCGGACCCCTGCTCCCTCCCTGCACCCCCTCTGCTCCCCCTCTGCTGCCTCCTTTAATATTTTTAATTTTGCAGCCTCAAAAATCCCCGCTGCTGCCATCCCCTGCTGAAGGGGCTCAGTGTGCCTGTGGGTAGGGGCATACTCTGGGAACCTACCTCATGGCATGGTGTGCATATATACCTTCATAGTATACCTATACGGTATACTTGTACACCTATATGGCATATCTGTATACCTATATAGGAGCTGTATCTGTTCACCATCGGGCCCCTGAAAGTGTTTGGACGCTGCTATAAGGTGGTGGGTAAATTGGGTTGGAGTTAACGCTGTGGCGTCTCCCCAGGATCTTGGTTTCTCCGAATGCCTAGCCACCAAAGTTCAGGAGCTTTTTGCTATATAGTGTTTGATATGTAAACTAACCTGTGCTTGCAACACATTAAAACCGTGAATGTTGTGAGCGTAAGCCCTCATTGCATGGGGTTTCTGTCTCCAGCATCCTGCCAACGCTATTTAAAAGCCCCAGATTGCTCTTCCCTTGGTTTATATGGCTGAACACCAACAGTGTTTGTAATATGAGTGCAGTCTCCAATATATGCCCTTTGCACTCTCGTTTAGCTGAAGATAAGCCGATATTAAAAGTTATTCAGACATCAGCCGTTCTGCCTGTTAAGACAAAACTTTGAGTATTGTCTAAGTCAAACTCTGGCATGCACCAGTACTACTACCCAGTACTGGGAGGGTGGGTGGAATCACATTTTCTGCCTTCCTCTCAGAAGGACAGTGTTATCACGAATAGAACACAACTGTTTTTATTCTTTTTTATGTGTAACATGCAAATCAGAAAACAGGCCATGGGAAGCAGGCTCAGTTTTGGGCCTTTTGCATAGATCAGTTACAGCTGGAGGACTCACTGAAGATCTGAACAGTCATTTTTCTCTCCACTGACAGAAAGATAGGACATTGGTAGAGCAAGAAGGCTTTACACCTGCATGATTTGGTTACATTCCTAAAGCTGGCTGGGAGGGTATCTTCGTACAGTCACTTGCACTCTTTCCATGGATAGATAGATAGATAGATGTATGAACTAAGTGGCACAATTTCATTCATGGTAGCTGAAGTGAAGCAGTGAAAAGGTGGCTCAAAAGCTTTGGTTAGTGTTATACAGATAACTTTTTTCATGTTATTTAATATCAGAATTGTGCATTACGGATTGTCTGATCATATAATTTTGGTCTGGATTGGGCGTGAGCACACAATTGTAGTTCTGCTGTACAGAACAAACAGAGTTGATGCCGAACTTATGCTAGCTATATGTTGTTTGAGCCAATGGTATTTTATCCAGTGTGGATAAGTAAAAATGGTTTGAAGAGATGGTATCAGATCTATAATAAGCTGTCTCAATAGAGGAATTATATTCTTGCAGAATTTGAACTGGGAAAAAAAAAAAAAAAGGCACATTTGTATTAAGTACTTTGTGCTTTAGAGTTATGTTACCTTTTATCTGCTACTAGATGCTCTTATGCTTAATAAGTTTAATATAGGTTTAATATATTGCACCACATTATATATTAAGATATGTACTGTTATAGTATGGCTTTACATTCTCTGTGTTTAAAAAAAAGGAAGATTTTTTACAGCGTAGTTTAAAAAAGCTAGAACTGTGAGGGAAAGCTGCCGATAAATCTTAGAGGTGCCTTGTTAAAAAAAAAAAAAAAAATCCCTGTTAGTTGCACTGCATTGAAATATAATATCCATATATTATGTCAACAGGTATCTACTATTAATCTTCAGTTAACAAGCAATGACTGAAGTTTCTTGTGTGTTCAAGATTTTCCCCTCCACACTCCTGCATGCCCTCTGCATACTAAACTTCTGAAGCCAGCTTTGTCTGCTGTTCCTTGGCAAGCAGAGGAAGGAAAGACTCAGTCGTTGGTCCCTCAGCTGCTATTCTCTGGCTCTGTTTGAGGCATTCTGTTACAACTGCAAATTAGTTAATTGCAAGCACAATTTTTACAAAGCCTCTGGACACTTACACGTACAAGAGAGTTGCCCTCTCTTGAGGAATGACTGGTAGACTCACTGGAAATTACTGATTTTGTAGATTCAGTATTGCAGGTTGAGTTTGCCTGGGTCCTGCTGAAATGAAGAGAAAAGCTTATGTACTTGAAGCTGTAGAATTAATCAGGTCACTATTTTGGCAAGTCCAAAACGTGCAATAGAATGGGAAGCAGAATCTGCAAGCCAACTCTTGGTCAGGCTCATATGCCTGCACTGCAGCCCCGTACCTTTGTTGCCATGTCAGCACCGAAACGTGAGTCAAAAATGCTGACCCTCTCAGCCACTCTTTGTAGCCCCAGGGCAGCCAAACACAGCGATGCTTGGTACCAGATCGGGCAGAGGTGGCATGGTGCTCCTTGCTGGAAAGGCGTACCTCATCCCTCCTAAAGGGCGGTGGTGCTGAGAAGTCATAGATGTTTCTTTCCTGTATATAAATGATGAGATAAATGAATTAATGGAGGAGAAATTATCAAGAAAGATAATCTCATAAAGGTTGGGGGCTATTTGTTTAAAAAAACATTCTCTCAGTGCACAAGCTACACTCAACTCTATGTCCATAAGGTTCTTCTTTGTCCTACTCCCTCATATTTCATTTAAGACTTCTTGGAAAATTTGAACGAGCCAATGAAGCAATGAATGGAATAAGAAAAATAATATGTATTAGTACAAGCAATCTATATTTTTCTCATATTTTTTATTCTACAACAACAGAAAGACTTGCCTTGTGTTAGGGTCATTTTCAAGGGAGAAACAAGGTTAATCACAAGGTGTTGTAAGGTTTGGCATCTTAAAATTTTTCTGATCTGTGCAAAGCAAGCAGGATTAACTTTCATTTTCTAAGTCTAGGTAAGCAAACAGTGAAAACAGCCTGTCAGAAATTGGAGGCATTTTGTGGTGTCTTATTTGCTTGGAAAATGTTACATGCTTACTGTTTTATGATGCCTGTTGTGTCATCTTCTGTCATGAGCTACTTGTTCTGAGGCTCTGTCAAGATGGCATTTGTAGCTAAAGAGCAAATGAGCTGATACTTGTGTTTTATTTTTAATTTTCATATATATATTTTAAAGGAGGACTTGAGACTGTGGTTTATATTCATAGAGATAAACTGAACCGTTGACTTCTAGCTCTGGGGACTGTGCCTCTAGAATACAATAAAACAATACAATAATGAGAAGTCTTAAGTAATACGTATCCATGTATTAAAGCCTGATGTTCTTATAAAAGAGACCATCTATCATTTTTTCAAGAGAACTTCAAGAACTGAATGTATTACTTTTTATTACTGTGGTAAAGGGCTTTCTGGTAGCCCACAGATAATTATATTTTATTTGTAAATATAGGAAATGATAACAAAGTCAGGGAAGCTCATGAAACGGAAGAGCTGTAATTATTAATCTTTTCTCCTGCTTTCTTCAGGGTATTCTAGAGCGCTTAGATTCTGGAGAAGTTGTGATTGGAGATGGAGGATTTGTCTTTGCCCTTGAAAAGAGGGGATATGTAAAAGCTGGGCCTTGGACTCCTGAAGCAACAGTAGAACACCCAGAAGCAGGTCAGTTTACTGGGAAACGGTAATCCTATAATGAAAGCTAAATGGTTGGATAAATAATAATTATATAGGGATTTGTAGCAGGTTTTAAGTATGGCTTGACAATGTGGAATTAAACACTGTTAAGAATAGCCTAAGAAATGCATACACCAGAAAATCATTTTACCCCATAATCTGTCTCTAATACTGTCCAGAAGTGGTTGGCAAGGGACCAATGAGTAGTGATACCTCTCTAGAATGTGCTCTGTCTTCAGTAACTTGCAGCCCAGAGACTTTTTGACACAGAAGTTGTATCTTTGTGTTCAATAACATTCACTGATTGCTCTTTCATGGACTTGTCCTGTCTGCTGTCTGACCTAGAGCTGATATCAGATTTATCATTCACATCTTGTCACAAAGAATTAGGCAGGTTATATGATTGTCTTCTGACCATTCTAGTTTTTTTATATTGTTACAAGCAAATATAGCTTATTTATTAATTCTTTCAGGAAAAATGATAGCTTCAAATAAGCAATAGAATGAGAAAGGAGTGTTTAATGTATTTGCCTCCACTACAAAAACAGGAATGATAAACCTCATAAGAACCTAACCGTTCTAATAAAGCAGCATCACTTTCTGTGTTTACACTATTTAATGGAATAGCTCTTTACAGTGGAGGAGAACAAAACAAGCTTGTTGTGTTCAGAAGAGTACTTGGTCTCCATTTTCTGTACTTGTGAGAGTTTCAATATGGAAACAACTTTGTAATTTTGCTTTACAAAACTGAATTGTTGGTTCTAACAATACTGGTTACCTTTCCTGGACCACTTTTAGTTCTAATTACCACATCTAATAAACAGGGCATAAATTACAAAGCTATTCAATCTGGGAAGGGTCTATTGGCTATGAGCTAATGGCAGCTGGCTTAGCCTGGACAGTTGTCCTACTAATTGCTTGCCTTGCTGAGATTCTGCTTTATGCTGGAAACGAGTTCTTGTTGTCACGTTCAAAGGTTGAGACATGCTTTCAGTGAAATTTTGTTATTTGGCTTTCTTTGACATGTTTTATATGAGGAAAACATCTAGATGAATTCAATATGCTAGATGAGCAAACAGATTTGCTTTAAATAGCTGACTAGTTGCCATTGATTAGAGACCAGCCACCTAATAATTGCTACTGATTTGCTTGTAACTATTTATAGAACATATTGACTATGTCTGTAGGGCACTTATAACATTTTAATAAACCCCTTATAGGCAATTTATAAATATACCCTTAACTGGAAATGTGTTGATTTCTCTTAGAGCAACGTGCTGCCTCCTCTCCATTACTGCTTTTTGCTCCTGCATGTTCAAGAGTCATGTTACTTTGAAAGCAGGTGTGAAGAACACAAAGAACAACTGTCTAGGGCAGCTGTACAAAATTCATACAACTACCAGGCCTTCTTCTCTTTGTAAGGAGAGAGGAAAAAGGAGGGAAATTCTTAGAATGCAACAACGTATGAAAACAAAACAAACAAAAAAACAAAACAAAAAAAAAAAAAAAGAAAGATAAGTTCTGCAAGACTGACAAGTTCAGAAATGAGATCTAAATATTTGTTCTGAGCCAGATCAGGTATCAGAGCTACTGCTGTACACAGTAGCTGTACACTTGCTGCTCCCATCTCCTGTTGGATTATTTTTTTGCTAAATGTCCAACTCATGGTGAATTGAAATGAAAACTCAGTGTTCTATGCCTGATTCCTAAAATGCCTCAAATTATTAATAATTATTTGGCCTTACATGTGGCTATTATCCTCATTTCTCAAAT
>CM021763.1:25080265-25092670 GCA_011075105.1 Heteronetta atricapilla | reverse complement strand
TTACATGTGGCTATTATCCTCATTTCTCAAATAGTGGCAGAAAATACAGCTTGAGTAACATGCTAGAAGTCACACAAGAAGTAAATTACTGTTGGTTTTTTTTTTTTTTTTTTTGATAGTGCCATGCACACTCTTGTTGACTTTATAATAATGACAATGTATACTAGCAACAAATGTTTGCCTGAGATTGAATGAGATTCAAGTTGATACTTACTTTTAAGGACGTTCTTTCTCTCCAAATGTGAACAGCAGACTCCCAAATGGACCTACATAACTGATAGTCTGGGATATCAAGTTTCTTATTTGTATGTGTTAGGTTGTTTCATTCACTTGCCTATGTCACTGTCTTTATTCACACAAATCCCAAGCCTTTTAAAATGCAACAACTTTATTTAAAGACCACACTAACACTGTAGATAAATAAAACTGATTTATTATGGAAACGTCATAGAGCATTTGTGAAAGTATAGGTAGATTCCCTCCCCCCCTCCCCCCCTTTTCCTACTTCTTGACTAGTTTTTGTCAGTGTTTTTTTATGGGGGAGAATCAGAAAACAAACTACAGACCACTAGAAATACACAGAGACAGACCTTTTATTTGTGTTTTAATGCTTCAGGAAAAACAATACTCCCTGAACTAGGAAATTTTTGACTTTGAGTAAAGGTTGTAAGACTGAAATCTGATTCTGATATTTCAGGCAAATTCCAGGGGCTTTTTGAACTGTAGCTATACTACGATCTGTGTTCCTGAATAGGTCTTTTTGATTGCTGGGAAGAGAAGCATTGTGTTAAGTCACAGTGTGGTTAGCCAAGGCGGCAACTGAAAACGAAATGTTCTACTAGCAGAGAAAAGCAAAGAACATTACCGTCCTTCACTGAAAGTAAATGTGTAATTGTGTGTTTGGAGATTGACTCTAGCAGCTACTGTTTGAGCTTTGGTGTAGAAGGCTGTTTGTTGTAGCTAAAGACAAGTTTTATAATGGCATATTCACACATTTTCCTAATGACACAGATTGTCTGTAGGCAATGAGGTATGATAAAACAAGACTCCTGGAAAACTTCCAAAACATCTGCCATAGAAACTGAAGTGTTTTCATGTCTGTATGCAATATCTAGAGAATAAATTGCTCCTGCATTTGCTATAAGCTGTTGAGCCTTTTAACTCTGTTTTGCATGATTGGTAGTGTTCTGGCAATTAGAATTGTTTTGTGGGTGGATATATATATATATATATATATCCATTTTATATTATATATATAAAATCAATTGACAGCTCCTGTTTTGCGCTTGTGGTGTCAGTTGTCATTGCTTACTGTGATGAAGTCAGAACTACATAAGAGAGCCTGCTACCAAAGCTGTAACATAGGAAACTTGTCCTTTAAAAGTAATGCCAGCCTTTCCTTCAAAAGAATTGTTGGCTCTGTAGTAAAATCATCATGTAACAACTTATGAGACAAATTAAGTCTGTGTTCTGATTCACTTTTTTTGGAGGAATGAATCATCTCTTAATCAAGTGTTCTTTTAGCCAGAGAGCTTTGGTCTCAGCTGAGGCTAGGTTTTGCTTGGAGAAGAAAGCTAGAAAGTGCAAAGTGGATGAGATTTGATGATCTTTTTTTTTTTTTTTTTTTTTTTTTTTTTTCTGGTATTCCTTGCTATGCTTTATTTTGCCAGTTACGTGTTTCCCCCTTCCAAACCATGATGTGGTTCTATAAAGTGAGACTGGGAGGTCTGAAGGACTGGCAAGGTGTCAGACAAAACTGAATCTACTGATGAACTAAATGGAAATCCTCAGTCATTCTTAGCACAGAGTAACTGAGGAGAATGTCTTCTACCAAATCTTCTAAGAGAGTGAAGAAAAGGAGTTCTGCAGAATACCGCTTCTACTCTTTCACAATGACTCTTCTAGTAAATACTGTATCACTTGTTTTACAGTAACATTAATTCAATAAGCATTAAATTTGAGGATAACAATAGTAATAACTGTTCCAAACATCTCTTCTTTTTCTCTGTCTTTATTATTCTTTACAGTTCGTCAGCTTCACCGGGAATTTCTCAGAGCTGGATCCAATGTTCTGCAGACATTCACCTTTTATGCCAGTGAAGACAAACTAGAGAACAGAGGCAATTATGTAGCTGAGAAAATAACTGTGAGTAAAATACATCTACATCTATTTTGATGTAATGTGAAGTAAGTGCATTCATTTCAAAAGGCTCAGTAAAGAGATTATGGAGTATTTTCAGCTTTTCATAATGGTTTTGATTATACTTGATGACCAAAGTATGAGATAATGCAATTTCAGAGGTAGGAACAGTAAGAAAGACAAGGTGAAATGCAAAACCAAACAAATCAAACAAAATGCAAAAAAGGTATGAGGATGAAGAGAGGAAGGAGGATGCCCACATCTTATTTTCTTCAGCTGAAGAAATTAGCTTACTGGAGTTTTCACAGAAAGTGTATGAGGAAAACTAAGTGCACAGGGAGAAAAATCAGTTAGGGAAATAACACTTTAACACCTAGAGAGAAAAATCAACTGCAAAAAATGGTGAAGAATCCTAGAAAACAACTTGCTAGTACGAGTGGAATGTTCATAGAATCACACAATGGTTTGGGTCAGAAGGGACCTTAAAGCCCATCCAGTTCCAGCCCCCTCCCATGGGCAGGGACACCTCCCACCAGACCAGGCTGCCCTGGGCCCCATCCAGCCTGGCCTTGAACACCTCCAGGGATGGAGCACCCACAGCTTCTCTGGGCAGCCTGTGCCAGTGCCTCACCATGCCCTGAGTGAAGAATTTCCTCATTATCTCAAATTTAAATCTCACCTCTTTTAGTTTAAAGTCATTCCCCTTTGTCCTATCCCTACACTACCTGACAGAATCCCTCCCCAGCTTTCCTGTAGGCCCCCTTTAGGTACTGGAAGGCCACTGTAAGGTCTCCTTGAGCCTTCTCTTCACCAGGCTGATCAGCCCCACCTCCCTCAGCCTGTCCTCACAGGAGAGGTGCTCCAGCCCTCTGATCATCTTTGTGGCCATCCTCTGGACTCATTCTACTAAGTCTATGTCCATCTTCTGCTGGGGGCCCCAGAGCTGAACACAGGGCTTCAGGTGGGGTCTCACGAGAGCAGAGCAGAGGGGCAGAATTACCTCCCTCGCCCTGCTGACCATGCTGTTTTTGGTGCAGCCCCGGACACAGCTGGCTTTCTGGACTGCAGGCACACATTTCCAGCTCATGTTGAGCTTTTCATCAACCAACACCCCCAGGTTCTTCTTGTCAGGGCTCTTTTCAATGCATTCTCTGCCCAGCCTCTGTTGGTGCTTGGGATTGCCTCAGCCCAGATGCAGGGCCTTTCACTTGTGTCTTGCACCTGTTGAACCTCATGAGGTTCACATAGGCCCCTTACAGGGCTGCCCAGGTCCCTCTGGATGGCATCCCTTCCCTCCAGTGTGTTGACTGCACCACTCAGCATTGTGTCACTGGCAAACTTGCTGAGGGTGCGCTTGATCCCACTGCCTTTGTCATTGACAAAGATGTTAAACAGCACAGGTCCCAATACTTATTCCTGAGGAACATCACTAATTACTGATCTCCACCTGGACACTGAGCTATTGACTGCAGCTCCCTGAGTGTGACCATCAAGCCCATTCCTTACCCATCTAGTGGTCCTTCCATCAAATCCATGTCTCTCCAATTTAGAGACAAGGATATCATGGAGGACAGTGTCAAATGCTTTGCACAAGTCCAGGTAGATGATGTCAGTTACTCTTCCCATATCCACCAATGCTGTAACCCTGCCATAGAAGGCCACCGGACTTGTCAGGTAGAGTCTGCCCTTAATGAAATCACATTGGAATCCTGGGTTGCCTATGCCCTGCTGTGCTGTCCCTCCAACAGGTATCAGAGTAGTTGAAATCATCCATAAAAAAGCAGGGCTGGTGATTGTGAGGCTGCTGCTATCTGTCTATAGAGGGCCTCATCTGCTTGGTCTTCCTGGTCAGGTGGCCTGTAGCAGACCCCCACTACAATGTCCCCTGTCCCTGCCTTCCCGGTAAAGCTGACCCACAAGCTCTGTCAGCTCCTCCTCCATGCCCAGGCAGAGCTCCATGCACTCCAGCCTCTCACTGACACAGAATGCAATGCCCCCTTCTCCTTTACCCTGCCTGTCCTTCCTGAAGAGCCTGCATCCTTCCATTACAACACTCCAGTCATAGGAGCCTTCCCACCATGTCTCCATAATGCCAGTGAGGACACAGCCCTGCAGGCATGAATACATCTCTAACTCCTCTTGTTTATTCCCCATGCTACCTGTGTTAGCATAGGGACATTTGAGCTGGGCCCCTGAGGAAGCTGACTTACTGGCTAGAGTGGCAGGAATTCCTTCTTGCTGCTGTTAAAAACGTGCTGCTGTCTTCTAAGACCGTTTCTTCAGTAACAACTAACAAATCCAGGGAAGGCTCTGTGTCCAATATTGCCCTCTTCAGGCGTAAAGGTAATCTGGCACGGCAGCAAAGTACAGTGTTGGTGTTTTCTAATGGCTGTGCACTGAGGAGCTGCAGGATGATGGGTGCCTTCACTGGATGCAGGGCACAGCTCCACTTTTGGCATCAACATTTGTAGATAGTTCCTTTGAGAATAGGAAATTTGGCATTGGGTATTTTCTCTGATCCTTTCCTTTGGTCATATTGTTTGTTTCAGCCTCTGGAAAACAGAGAAGATTCTCCAGGAGGCAGAGAGAAAGTAATATATTTTATCTGTGAAGATATACCAGGCCAGAAAGTAGAACAATCTGGACACTAGGGAAACAACTGTGGCTTAAAATTAAGAGATTGCTTTTACCCTTATACTGATGCATATATCAGAGTGCAATATATAGCATTATTCTCACATCATCATATTTGACATCAGCTCTCAGCTATCTGGGCTGCTTGTTTAACAAAAATAAGCACATCAGTTATACAAGTATGAAAGTCTAATTTTTATACTTCTTTCTAGGTCATAACAAGATTGGATACTGTTTCTGTACAGAGGATATAAGTAATTCTGAGTAAAGTGGATCAGAATTCTTCATATTCTAAGGGGCTAAAAACACTGGTCATTACAAATATTGAGATATCCTGCACAGCTTAGAAGATACTGATGGGAATGATTCCAAAGAGGGTGGTTCTGCTTCACTGGGTGGAATTTTTGAGGAAGATCTTCCTGATCAATTTTAAAAAATACATTGAAATTCTAAGTGAATGTGAGGTCAATATGGGCTTTGATTCTTTTGTCCTCTTCTGTGCTCCATGCATATCGCTGACCAGGTAAAACTGATGTAATCTGTATTCATATAGTGCCAGAAAGTGAATGAAGCTGCTTGTGACATTGCAAAAGAAGTGGCTACTGAAGGTGATGCTTTAGTGGCTGGAGGAGTCAGCCAAACACCATCATACTTAAGCTGCAAGGATAAAGCAGAGGTTAAAGCTGTTTTTCGAAAGCAACTAGAGGTCTTCATGAAGAAGAATGTGGACTTCTTAATTGCAGAGGTAAAACTCTTAAACAGAAAAAAAAAGCATATGCCTTCAACTGGTACAGTGTGTTAACTTCCAGATGTGTAGTTTACTTTAAGTAATAAAGTATATACTGCTTCCTCCTTTTAAATTTTGTGCTATTCTTTTATTCTAGTAGTATCCAAATTCTTTGTAAATGCCTAGAAAAATCTGCAGGTGTTCAAGAATAGGACATTGAATCCTAAATTCCTATCTTGGGCAAGTCAAATTCTATACTGCCACAAAAAGGATAGGTGGATGTGATCTTGACTAGTTCCAGTTTCCTCCTGTACTCTGAACAATCAAACTGTGGTGACTGATTTCCATGAAACTAGCTCTTTGGGGAGAGTCCCTGATTAACTCTCGACGTGGACATTCCTACTCTGGAGCAAGAGTGCCTTTATTTTTTATTTTCACTAACTAACTCTTTAAAATCCTTTTATTTTAACTGTGTGGTCAGTGAACTCAATAGAATTCTTAGTGTAAGTCATTGTATTGCTAATGAATTTGGGGTCTGGATTAATGCACTTATGCTTCATGTCCAAGAAATGAAACTAGCTGAGTTTAAATTTCTTTCAGTACTTTGAGCATGTTGAAGAAGCTGTCTGGGCAGTTGAAGTCCTGAAAGAATCTGGCAAGCCAGTTGCAGCTACGATGTGCATTGGTCCAGAAGGGGACATGCATGGCGTGCCCCCAGGACAGTGTGCTGTCCAACTGGTAAAGGCTGGTAAGAATCTGTTTTAACCAGTCCTTTAAAAGTATGGAATAAAATGGATTTCTTAAGCACTCATTTACTTGAGATACCATGTAATTAGCTTCCTGATTACATCTGCAGATATAAAAAGTTTCTGTGTTTACTTTGCTAGAGCAGTCTTTAAAAAAAATAAAAATAAATAAACCAACCAACCAACAAAGAAAAAAAGAAAACACACATAAAAATGCAGCTATTAATTCTCTATTATCCAGGGTGGTATTGGGAATAGAAGCCACAGGTAGCTGATATTGCATAGAGCAAAATGCTAAACCTATTCCAGTTTGGATACAGAATCAGCCCCAAGTTCTGTGCTCAGAATTAAGAAACATAAGCAGAATCCAAAGCAACCTTTGATTCTCCACTCATGTTTTAAGAAATGTCTGGAGCACAGTTCAAATCCAGGATGAGAATGGGGTTGAAAAAATATGTCAGTTTGCCTATTAAAGCATGTGTTTTCTGGAGGAAAAGGGAAGGAAAGAAGGCACGAATCAATGGCATGATGGTTGGTACAGGGGTTTTACTGTATGTATCCTGAGCTACTCTTTTCCTTTGGAGTTAGCATTCACATGCAAAGGCAGAACTTGTGTTAGGAACCAGCTAGCTAATTGCATTTGTGGCTGTGTGTGTTACACACCATGGTGTTTCCTCTGGAAGGTAAAGAGGAGTGCAACTGAGATGTAAATACTCTGATCAGGCTGGCTCTCAGCATAGAGTGCTGTGGCTGAGAACTTTCACTTCCTCCTTCCCAGGGAGATGTGACTTGAAAAACTGTTTTCTTCCTCACAGGTGCTTCTATTGTGGGAGTCAACTGCCATTTTGATGCAGATACTTGTCTGGAAACTGTGAAACTGATGAAAGAAGGCTTGCAGGCTGCTAAACTGAAAGCCCACCTGATGTCTCAACCACTTGCTTTCCATACACCTGATTGTGGGAAGCAGGGATTTATTGATCTTCCTGAATTTCCATTTGGTAAGACAAGGGTATCTCTTTTTTACTGGCTGTTTCTTTTTTCTCTCTCTTGTTTTTTTTTTTTACAAAAATTGCAACTGCAGTTTATCCTTCTGTACAATATTAATAGTCCCTATTATCCTGTCTAGCACTCTGCTTAGAGGAATTGCAGTGTACTGTTAGGTGAAAGATCATCCACATAGTGAAAGTACTTCAATGGTATCATAGTATGTGAATGACAGTAAAATTATAATGAAAATTGTTAAAATGCCACAAACTAAGCTCCATTAAAAGTATAGCTCTTCCTCATGCTATAGAGCCTTGTTCAGGACAGCTGTAAAACAGCTCAAAAAAATGGACAACCTCCAGACTTCAAATACCTTTGAACTGGAGCTTCCCCGTGTTCTGGTTTGTGATATCTATCCCACAAGTCCTGTAATGTTTATCTTTATAGGAATTTAATGTCTAGCACATACATGGACATGGATCAGGTGCATGATTACTGCAACTCAGTCTTGCAAACTATCTGATGTGAGATTAGAGAGAAACCAGAGGCAATATGTTCCTAGATGTAGCTAACAAATGGGTTAGCAGTTTGGAGATGGATTCACCACTCTTATGCTCAGGAGAAATTTTACAGAGACTGAAAGGCTCCTCCACTTTTGTATTTAGAGCTTATTTGCACCTGGGATGTAGAAGATCACATCTTCCTAAGATGAGGGGACAAAATCAGCCAAAACATTTTTATTTTGATTAGAAAAATACCTTTCTTTTCAAGTATCATGCGCTCTTCTTTTCAAGATCATTCTATAATATAAGGTATTGAAACAACTGAAACTTGAATTTGTAGCAAAAAATGATTTTTAGGAAGGTCTCTTGGTCTCTCTCTCTTTTTTTTTACTTCCTCTCTTTAAATAAAAGAGAGAGAGAATGAAGCCTGAGGCTTTCATTAGATGATAATAGTGTGTCTAAATTCTGAAAGTGTTCTGGAATATTTCAGTGTCAGGACCTCGTTTGTGCTATTCATTCTTTCATGTAACTCCTCTGATTGCAAGCAAAAAAGATAGAACAGATGCAGTAAGTAATCAAGTGAATTGAAGGATTCACTATTTGGTTTGTTATGTTTCTTGGCTTGTCTTTATAAGCAGTCTGTATGAGATCTCATTTTTTAGAAATGTCATGTCTCAATTGGAGAAGCCTGGTTCTGTGAATATTTTCAATACCCAGATCAATTGATGCCAGATAAGCACTTTGATAAATGATTGTTAAACTAACCCAGTTAAATATGTTATTTATTTATTTTGTGAAAGACTGTGCAGAAGAGGCATTTAGATGTTTGAAGTGTGCATACGCTCTGTAAAGACCAAGACCTCAGTTTCTAGAGAAGAATTGTCTATGTTGTATTGGCAAACTCCAGCATCAGCTGCCAGCAGTATTTATTTATCATTAGCACTCTTTTTCAGTTCTCTGTTGTCTTCATTTTAACTGTAATTTGCCCTCAAATGTTAAGGAATGACAGTGTTTCAGAAAGGAGCATGCTGGTCAGTTATCTCATGAGTTATCTGCATGGAGGAGCTAAATCTAGGAACTGATTACAATCTTCTCATCCGAAGTTTATGAAAACTTCAGTCTATTTTTATCATAAACAACCAAATTGTTAAGGTAGGGATATATAACTCTGAATAAAGCCAAGAAAATAAATGCTGCAAAATGACGGGAATGGAAAATAAAACGTTAAATAATTTTTGGGAGGGTAAAAAAATACATCAAATCATGATCTATGTGGCAACTTCTTTTCATTGAATAGTGTTTGCTTTTAATCATCCTATTCCACCACATGAGTAGCCAGTTTGTACAGAGGGGTCTATCCATGTTTCTTTAGAGAGGTTAGGCTCTTGCTGTCCTCATGCTTACCATGCATAAAGGACTGATTGTGACAGTGTGGGCGATGGAGGAAACAGTGAAACATCCTATGCTCTTTCCCTGGAGTTTAGTTGCTTATACATGTATCAGCTGAGTGAAAGATGATGCATTCTTACCATTCATCACTTTGTATCAATTTTGCATTTACTTTTTAACGATATATAAGAGACAAGAATCATCAACAGGACTGAACACAAACTTACATGTATGTGAAAAGCTTTCTAAGATAGTTTCATTTGCTTTTTTTTTCCCCTCACTATCTAATTCCCTCTGTCCAGCCCCTCCATGTGAGACTAACTTTTTATTTAAGAACACTTTTTTTTCCTTCTGTTTTTTATTTTCTGACCCCTATTTAACTATTCATTGGACTTTAATCAGTTCTGCGTCTTGTCAGCATCTTGCATGTTAGGCAGTTCTGGGACAGGGTGTAGGCAGAAGAATCCTACCTCTCTGCAGAGGTGCCAGAGCCTTACTTCCTCACCACAGCTTGTTTGCCTAGGGGAGCGTTCTGTGGCCTGACACCACACTGTTCTCCCCTCGTAACCTTGCTGGTTCATTTCCTGCAGGTGTGCATAAAGAAGCAGGAGGATTAACCTCCTGTATTTTTATTCCTCCAAGTTTCTTTTCCAGTCCTTGGTCTTTTCTTTTCAATTCTGCCGCTTGTTGTGCTTCCTTCCCACTATGGTGTGCTTTTCTTTGTTCTTGTCATGCTCTGTTTTCTGCTTTCCTTCCACAAGTCTTTCCTCTCAGTTCTGTTGTCCCCCCATTCTGCTCACCACAATGTGCAATTGGGAGAGGGGCTCAAAATAAATGTGTCATCTACACACAGAATTCTACACAAGGAAGGAAGTGGCATGTGGCAGCAAACTGCTTATGGATGGGAATATAATTAATTGACGGGATGAGCTAAGAAACAACTGGCTGCCACTAGCTGAAAGTTTAGTAAGCACTCCTAAGGAATTACAAGCAAGCTTATTGCTGTTGCAGGTAGTCCAATACCCTCTCCTCTCACAGATTAGAGTGCAGTAATAAGATTTCCCACCTATTGATAGGTCACTGAAAATGTAACACTGAAAGTGCTCCAACACTCCTATTCAGAACTCTAGCAGAATGTCAAGCACGTGCCCCAGGGCTCAGTCAGTCTCAGAGGACGTGAGGTGCTGTTTTGCAAGAGCAAAGAAGCTTAGAACAAACATAGCCCACTAGCGCTTAACAGAACATAAAACTAGACTTCCAAAATCTTGCATCATTAGTTTTAGCTCAGACAGCTCAAACATCTACAGACACTTTTGCAAACAGTGTGCAAGTGTTTCAACAATGTGATTCCTTACTGAAAAACTGCAGAAATGGAGTGTGCTGGATGCCTAAACTATGAATGTCTTTGCAGCTCTGGAGCCAAGAATTGTCAGTAGATGGGATGTTCAAAAATATGCAAGAAAGGCCTATGACTTAGGCATTCGTTACATTGGAGGCTGCTGTGGATTTGAGCCATACCACATCCGAGCAATAGCTGAGGAACTGGCTCCTGAAAGGGGATTTTTGCCAGAAGCTTCTGAGAAACATGGCAGCTGGGGCAATAGCCTGAGCATGCATACCAAACCCTGGGTCAGAGCAAGGTATGTATATGTGAACTGGAAAGCACACCAACACAACCCTTGCTTAGGTGTACATTTGTCCATGCAGCAGACTGGTTTAACTGGTACGGAGGTTTCCTTTATGTTAATAGTTTGGAGGAATTAAATCTGATCTGGGAATAATGAAAGAGACGCAAGGGCAGTAGGAGATTTCCAAAAATTCTCACATACACCCTTTAATATGAAGAGCTGGTCATACGTAATGTGAAAGTAACTCATGAAAGTTAAGATGGAAACCTGACAGACTACGGTAGAACAGCTCCTGATGGCGAGTGGCTTACAGTGTTCTTTTTGAGGGTGAAAAGATATTTTTAGATGTGTAGCATTTCTTTGCATGCTTTGATTCATCTTTCTGCATCTGAACACAAAGTAAACCTGTGCAAGTCAGACGACCCTTTGTAACAATGCTTTAAGCCACAGTTCCTTTAGTATTGTGAGGTGCTGCAACAAATACTATATTTCTTTTTATTTATTCAGGGCAAGAAAAGAATACTGGGAGAATTTGAGGCCTGCCTCAGGCAGGCCATACTGTCCTTCAATGTCAAAGCCAGATGGCTGGGGAGTGACCAAAGGAGCCAAGGAGCTGATGCAGCAGAAAGAAGCAACAACTGAACAGCAGTTGAAGGAGCTCTTCCAGAAACAGAAGTTCTAATCCACTGCAGTTGTCTGAATGTTAGGATGCTAAAAAATCTCATGCTTCGTGAGGAAATCTGTGAAGATGAATACCCTGTTAATTTATCAGTTAACATGTAATGGAAGAGACAAAATGCATAGACAATGTGATTATAGATTAAGTATGTGAAGCTTTGATAATAAAGTCTTTCTCTGGTCAAATAGTTTAGAAAGAGATTTGGATTCTTATAATAATTGGGCTTCTGTTAGCTAGGTGCTACTTATTGGGTAGACATAGAAATGTACGGAAAGTAATAATTGGCTCAACTGGCCTGTGCATAAAGGAGAAAGCCACCTCTACTGTATCAATGGACTTCCACTCTTGAGACTGTTTTCTGTTTGGAATTATGTAGGAGCCTTCTCAGACCTCAGCATTTGCTGAGGGCTGCTTCAGGCATGCACAGGCTCCCAGTGCTTCAGGCAGAGTTATCTGTAGTCACTTTCTTTACTTAAAGAGACTAAAAGTATATTGGAAAATATATCTTACAATAGAATCAAAGGATAAAAATGAGATCTTGCAGGAATTTCTTACATGCAGGAGAAAGGTTCAGAAAAAACTTAAGATGCAAAAATGACAAGTAAATAATTAATTGTTTTTATCCTAAATTATCATGTTCACAAAACTTTATTCCTTTGGAGACTGTAAGGATTAAGAGATTATTCTGAAATTATATATTAAAAATGAATAAATTAAAAATAATATGATGGAATAGTACTGTATTATCTTCACACTTGAAATCATATGAACTCAAACAGAGTAACATAACTCAAGTAAACAATAGTCATTGTCAAATGCTCCAGCTGATTTCTGAATATCTCATTTGAAACACTTGGTTTTATTAAAAATCAAGTATTCTATAGAAAATTAGTAATAAGAAGGTGTGACAACCCTGTTATGAAATAAAATCATCCACATAAGTTTTTTGTTTTTTTTTTTTTTTTTTTTTTTTTT
>CM021763.1:25046807-25080165 GCA_011075105.1 Heteronetta atricapilla | reverse complement strand
AAAAACAGTCATTTTGCTGAGAAGGGTTTTCTTTGAAAAGATATCTCTATACTTGGAAATCATAGAATCATAGAATATCCTGAGTTGGAAGGGACCCTTAAGGATCATCAAGTCCAACTCTTGACACCGCACAGGTCTACCCAAAAGTTCAGACCATGTGACTAAGTGCACAGTCCAATCGCTTCTTAAATTCAGACAGGCTCGGTGCAGTGACCACTTCCCTGGGGAGCCTGTTCCAGTGTGCAACCACTCTCTCAGTGAAGAACCCCCTCCTGATGTCAAGCCTAAACTTCCCCTGCCTCAGCTTAACCCCGCTCCCGCGGGTCCTGTCACTGGTGTTAATGGAGAAAAGGTCTCCTGCCTCTCGACACCCCCTTACGAGGAAGTTGTAGACTGTGATGAGGTCTCCTCTCAGCCTCCTCTTCTCCAGGCTGAACAGGCCCAGTGCCCTCAGCCGTTCGTCGTACGTCTTCCCCTCCAGGCCTTTCACCATCTTCGTAGCCCTCCTCTGAACACTCTCCAACAGTTTCCCATCCTTTTCATACTGTGGTGCCCAGAACTGCACACAGTACTCGAGGTGAGGCCGCACCAGCGCAGAGTAGAGCGGGACAATCACCTCCCTCGACCTACTAGCGATGCCGTGCTTGATGCACCCCAGCCCTCCTGGCTGCCAGGGCACACTGCTGGCTCATATTCAACTTGCTGTCTACCACGACCCCCAGATCCCTCTCTTCTAGGCTGCTCTCCAGCGTCTCATCACCCAGTCTGTACGTGCAGCCAGGATTTCCCCGTCCCAGGTGCAGGACCCGGCACTTGCTCTTATTGAACTTCATGCGGTTGGTGATCGCCCAGCTCTCCAACCTATCCAGATCCCTCTGCAAGGCCTTTCCACCCTCATCCGAGTCCACAACTCCTCCAAGTTTGGTGTCATCAGCAAACTTGCTCAAAATACCTTCTATTCCTACATCCAGATCGTTTATAAAAATATTGAAAAGTACTGGCCCTAAAATGGAGCCTTGAGGGACCCCACTGGTGACTGCCCGCCAGCCTGACGCAGCCCCATTCACCATAACCCTCTGGGCCCTGCCCGTTAGCCAATTGCTCACCCATCGGATGATGTTTTTATTTAGCTGTATGGTGGACATTTTGTCCAGTAGGATCCTATGGGAAACCGTGTCAAAAGCCTTGCTGAAGTCCAAAAAAATCACATCAGCTGGTTTCCCTTGGTCCACCATACGGGTGATCTTATCATAAAAGGAAATCAGGTTAGTTAGGCAGGACCTACCCTTCACAAACCCATGCTGGCTGGGACCAATGACTGCTCTGTCCCCCAGGTGCACCTCAGTAAGTTCGAGAACCATATTCTCCATGATTTTACCAGGCACTGACGTGAGACTGACAGGCCTGTAATTGCTAGGGTCTTCTTTCTGACCCTTCTTGAAAATCGGCACAACATTTGCCAGCTTCCAGTCTACCGGAACCTCTCCAAATTCCCAGGATTGTTGAAAAATAATTGAGAGAGGTTCCACGATGACGTCCGCCAGCTCTTTCAGCACCCGGGGATGAATCCCATCTGGACCCATGGACTTGTAGGGGTCCAGGAGGAGCAGCAAATCCCGCACACGTTCAGGGTCGGTTGGGAGTTTGTCATCCCCACCGTCCCGGTCCTCCAGCTCAGGGCACCCTGGGTCCTGAAGCCCATCATCGGCATTGAAGACAGAGGCAAAGAAGGCATTAAGTGTCTCTGCTTTGCCTATGTCATTGTCTGTGAGGAGACCTTCCCTATCAAGGAGCGGCCCTATGTATTCTTTAGTTCTCCTTTTTCCATTCACATATCTAAAAAAAACCTTTTTGTTTTCTCTCACAGACACAGCCAGCTTCAACTCTAGGTGTGCTTTGGCCACATGAACTTTCTCCCTACAAACACAAACAGCATCCCTGTATTCTTTCCATGTCACCTGGCCCTCCTTCCAGTAGCGAAAGACTCTCTGTTTCCGCCTAATCTCCATTAGAATGTCCCTGGTCAGCCACGCCGGCCTCCTGCCCCGCCTGCCTGACTTGCGGTATTTAGGAATTGCCTGATCTTGTGCTTCTAGGAGGCATCGCTTAAAGAATGACCAGTACTGGTGGACATCGAGGCCTTCAAGAGCAGTTTCCCAGGGGACCTTGCTGACTAGTTCCCTGAGCAGCCTGAAGTCCGCTTTCCCCATATCTAGGGATGAGGACATCATGAAGGACATCTTTCCATAGTTTATGTTTGTGAAATACTACACAATTGAGAGCTCTGTCTGAAATCTCATTCCCACCCATCCTGTATTATAGCCACTGCCTTTACGAAAATATTCTTGAAGTTAGCATATTGAAAGCCTTAGTTGGGCTACTTTTTATGTATAAGATTATTTCATTATTTCTATATCCATGCTGATATTCAGAAGTCCAAGAAACATTTCAATATGCAACACTTTACTGGGAAACTTCAAATATATTTTTCAGGCTGTTATTGGCATGCAAATTTTAGAGAAAGTCATCTGCTTTCACCATGGCTTTAGCAGATTGCAATAATTGCTACCTGGAAATTTTGGCTAGAAGCCAACAGCAGGCAAATCAAGAAAGTGAATATTTTTAAATGTAGACTATTTTGGAAAGCATTCATTTACATATATGTGCATTACATTAAACTCCTTTCCTTCCTAAACCCTTCTGGAAGTTCTCCTTGCAAAAGAGGCAACTATGCAAAATCTATGAACCAAAAAAAGCCATCTCTTTGATCAGCACCAAAATGATCACAGCATTAAAGATGTATGCATGATGAAGTGGCTAAAACACAAGCTACAATTGCTAAGGAAGTGCTTTGTGCAATCATTACCAGTTTAGGGACTTCCTGTAGGAAAAGATGCAACTTGACCACCATACTGTATAGAAGCAGCTGGACTGATTTTATTTTTTTTTTAAAAAAAGCTCAGCTCGAACATGCAAAAAAATCATATCAGAGTGAGTGAATTGTCGAGGGTGGAAAGGCCTTGCAGAGAGACAGATTTGGACAGATCCGGGCAACCACCAACTGCATGAAGTTTAACAAGAGCAAGTGCCAGGTCCTGCACCTGGGATGGGGCAGCCCTGGCTATATGTACAGACTGGGTGATGCAACACTGGAGAGCACCCCCGCAGAGAGGGATCTGAGGGTTGTGGTTGACAGCAAGCTGGGTATGAGCCAGCAGTGTGCCCTGGCAGCCAAGAGGGGCAACCCTACCCTGGAGTGCATGAAGCACGGCATCGCTAGTTGGTCGAGGGAAGGGATTGTCCCGCTCTGCGCTGGTGCGGCCTCACCTTGAGTACTGTGTGCAGTTCTGGGCACCACAGTACAAAAAGGATGTAAAACTGTTGGAGAGTGTCCAGAGAAAGGCTACGAAGATGGTGAAGGGCCTAGAGGGGAAGACATATGAGGAGCAGTTGAGGTCACTTGGCCTGTTCAACCTGGAAAAGAGGAGGCTGAGGGGAGACCTCATTGCAGCCTACAGTTTCCTCATGAGGGGGAGTGGAGGGGCAGGCATCGATCTGTTCTCTCTGGTGACCAGCAATGGTTGGACCAGATGATCTGGAAGGTCTTTTCCAACCTTAATGATTCTCTGATTCTGTGACCTGAGGAAATAGAGTCAAGCTGTGACAGGGTTCAGGCTGGACATCAGGAAGAGGTTCTTCACTGAGAGGGTTGTCGTGCACTAGAACAGGCTCCCCAGGGATGTAGTCACAGCACCAAGCCCATCAGTTTTAAGAAGTGTTTGGACTGTGCTCTCAGTCACATAGTCTGAATTTCTGGGGACACCTGTGTGGAACCAGGAGTTGGACTGGATGATCCCTGTGGGTCTCTTCCATCTTGGGATATTCTATGATTCTGCGATTCTATGACTTGACAATACAGAATATTTAAGAACCATAACATTTAAGATAACAATCAAATATTATTTTAAGGACTTACTCTTAGATACCCAGTTTAAAAATGACCAAATTTTAATAACCAATAATGATGATGAGAAACATTGAAAGAGTTTAAAAAACATTCAAAAGGAGATCTGGCTCAAGGGTAAAGGTGCATGATGCCTGTTTGATTGTTATCTCAAACTGGGCTTAGAAAGAAATTGACCAGGTGATTTATTGATCACTATAGAACTCTCAAACTCTACAGGAAAACAAAAAAACCAAAAACCAAACATAAACAAAAATCATGCAGCAAAGCCAACAAGGTTTTATTTCCCATTTCTTTCTGTGTAACATCTGAGTGAGGGTTTAAGGAGCTGTTAGATTTTTTAAAGCTTTCTAATGTTTTATTATATGACTAGTTAAGGAAATAAGATGGACCAACAGCACAACCCTAGGAAATTTGTTTCCCTAGGAAGCCTGTCTGAAAACTCTGGTAATTAGAAATGATAGGTGCTTTAGGCAGTCACAGGCTCTATGTAGTATCCTAGGGCAAGATTGGCTGTTCATTGGATACATTTGTGTCAACTGCTTGGAAACACACCTAACCATGGAGACTGTGCCACCCCCACCCAATACAGTTACTTCCCTTGTCTTAATAAATTGTTCTTAATTTGGTGACCCTGCTTGAGAAGCAGGGTTGGATTAGATATCTCTGGAGGTCTCTTCCAACCTCAACCATTCTGTGATTTTGTGATTAATCTGAATACTCCTTGATATAACTTGAATATACCCTGATGGCATTTTAATCCATTATTTCTTTCCAGATCACTAGAGACATGAAGAATTTATTCCCTTTGTCTTCCCTGAAGCCTTTTATACATTTGAAGATGTATATACATTCTTTCTTTCTCTCTTCTGATTGAGAGACCCTGCTTGTCTATTCTTTCTGTGTGGCTTCTGTGATTCATCACAACCCCAGACATATCTCCATCAGATCTTGTACCAGAGCTTCCTAGGTCTTAGTATTTTTCATGTGGAAGCAGAGTTAAATGATCTGAACTTTGAAGTTCAGGTCCAGAAGTGAAAATATGAAGTCTTTGCCATGTAAAGAACAAACCTTTGTTAACTACGATGAATGTAAGGACAAGAGGGATTTGAACAAGAAATAAGCTTTGGAAACTTTCTACAAGCTCACTGTGCTTCACAGTGAAGACAACTTCATTTTTAGTGAGCTCCAATTTTTTTCAGGAATACCATGCAAAGACTGTTTGATGGCTCAAAAGTTTCAGTTTTACAATCACATCTCTTCATCCATATTGCTGGCTGGCTTGATCTATCTATAAACCACAGGAAAGCAAAGACTTACTTTCTTTTGTAAAGTAGGATACTCTGGAATAAGGTATGAAATCACAGAAAACACTTTTTTTTTTTTTTTTTTTTTTTTTTTTTTTTTTTGCCTTTTGCTTTGGGAGGAGAGTTTTCTAGGAATCCTACTGGAACAGAAATCTCCATGTACCACCAACTTCTTCCAAAAGCAGTTTGTGGTTCATGCCTTCTTTTTTCAATTCTATCCATAAATGCAGTGGTAGGTTCAGTGACAGTTTTTATCTAAGCATTAAGAAAAGTCAATTCATGTATCTGTCTTGTTCTACTGTATTGACTTTATAAAATATCTAACATAAATAATCTAATTTCATCCTGGAATGTCTTAAATTATTCCAGGTATAGATACTACTGAAATACAGTGAGCAGAATATTTTCAGTATCTCACTTTATTATAAAAAATTCTTCTGTATTACCTTTTATGTTCCACTTATTGACGTGTTTACGGACAGATGTTTTCTGCTGTAATTTCTGTAAAGAGAGGTTACAGAGCTCCACCTACATGCAGTTCCATGATTTATGATAATGAGTTTGGTCAACAGTGGATGATCTGTACAGTTCCTGAGACAGACAGTAATCAATTACGTCCCAAATTTAGGAATCAGAAGATGGAACTCAATATATTTTGGTCAACTTCAGCTCAGAGCTTCTGTATCCAATAAAGTTGTAAAACTGAAAAGAAAAACAAATTCTGGGTAACAAGACTTGAGGCATTCAGAGCAGAGGGTAGTAGCTAACAAAAGAATTTCAAAGCAAGTTCAAGAAGTGTGCATTTGGAATTCAGAGAAGTAGCATAATTGTATCTCATGACTAACAGAGCAATAGCAAATATGCATTGAGCAAAAATGCTTTACAGGCATTACCAGTTATAAATTGGTGGTTCAGGAGTGTTTTGTAGCATTCATTTGCAAATATTTGCATGTCATCACTTCAATGCAATGGAAGAAGGTGACCAACTGCCAGCTGAAATACAATAGGAAGATGGTGAAAAATTAAAAAAATCCTACTTTGCAATTTATCTGCTTGCAAATCCAGAGACCAAACCTATTCAGCCCAGTACTCCAGTCACTGCCTTTTAGCAGTCAGGGCAATAAGCTTTATAGCAGGTGTATTTTCAGCCAAAGAACTAAAGCAGGACAGTTTGACACATGGAAGATCAAGAATAAGAAGACTGTACTATTATCTCTGTCAAGCAGCAGCGTTCCTTTACACTAGGAAGGAAGGGAAGACTTTCCTGCAAAAGGTGTGCAGTGGAGTGTAGAAGGAACATTCTTTTTCCCTGATCTACCTACCTTATCCCAAGTCCCACATGTCCTTTTGATGACTCTCCATCAAAGATGAAAACCTCGTATCTTAGGTTCCATAGATAGTCCCACAGACTGATTTGCTCTACCAGCCCTTCTCCAATATTTTATGGTCCCATTTAACTTTAGGGACCCTCATGGATTAGAACCTCAGGCTGTGACTACTTAATGGCTTGCTGTTTCTTATCCTGAGTGCAGTGCAGTTTTTAGACATTTTTAAAAGATCAGACACATTCTGTTGCTCTGAAAATGCTAATTACAAACAGTGGTACTAGTAAAAGGCTACCTGCAGAGTAATCTAAAGCTAAATCTCTGATTAGCAAAAGCTAAATCCATATGCAGAAAATGCATATCATTAAAGTTGTTGAATCTCTGGAGATTCAGCAGCCCTGAAAGGAATTTTGCTCAAATAACAAAGGACTGAAAGTAATGACTGTGGGGTTTTTTTGCATTTCATGAAACTGGATATAATTGTTGTCATACAGATGACTCCTCTACTTGCCAACTCATTCAGTGATTAGTACATTAGTAAAATTTGTTTCCAAAAGAAAAATTTACACGTTTCTGTATATTATGTATTATATATAGTTACAGTAGAATGATGAAAGAAGTTGAAGAAAGGCTTGTATGCAGGAAACTTTGCATTATTATTATTATTGCTAGTTTGCCTGCTGGAAGACATTACCTTTTCCTCCACACCTTTCTGTAAAAAGGCATTTCTTAGTAGTATCACAGCACTATAACTTCATGAAAAATCAAGCAGATGTCTTATTATGGGTAAAGCTTTTTAAAAAACTTGTTTTTTATACTTTAATTCCTTCATAAACTCTTTTTCTGTGATGAGATGTCATCATATGGCAATTTAAATACGGAGGCTTGTTGAAATGTGTAAATGCTGCCTCCTGGCGACTCACTGTAAGGCTACAGGGTAGGGGAATCTCAAATGGCTTCTCAGGCTTATACACAGAAATCACATGAGCATTTTATTTGTATCTAACTTCAGAACAGACTTAATCACACCTGCATTTGTTACATAACAACGAATTGTTTTCTTCACAAGAACTGTCAAAGATAACTAAGCACCCGATTGTGCAACACTTCATTCTTATTTTCCTGCCAGGAGGAAAGAGCTGGAGTTTTACTTCATGTATGCTCAGGCTGGCTCTTATTTTGAAATGTTAGAGAATGTAATATGGAATATGATGTAGACAAATATTCTAAATTATATGAAACAGGGTAGTGGAGAAAACGTGAAAATAGAAGGTAGTTAACAAGTGTAAAGCTTAAAATATATCTAAACACTGCCTTCTCCTTACCTCCCCTCTAGGATTACTCTGAAGTCCAAACATTACTAAAATGCAGATTTTTCTCCATTGTTTAATTCTTAGTAGTTAAGAAATATAACCAGACATCCTTAACTCTGTCTGTGTGCTCATCCTGTACAATGAGTAATATGTAGGCAAAGAGACGCTGTGTGCAATATTAAATGGTATTCAACACTGTATCGACCACACAATGGGCAGAAATTAGCTGACCTGACAGGCACGCAGTGCTACATCCACTGTAGCCACTGCTCTTTGCAAGGCTAGAACTTGCCAGGTTTTGTATGCTGTGCTGGTGAGACAGACCTGTGACTGAGCAGCAAATGGACGCCATATTCTTTAAACCTTCTTACTGTCTTTTTTGATGCTTTTACTCATTTATGAATTATTTTCACAGACAAATCTTTGTTATTCCACCCTACTTTGCTACTGCTACACCTCTGACTGGTTCTGCTGGTTGCGTGAGGCAGACAGGACTCAAAGATAATTAGTATTTGCACCGCTGACCTGAAAGAGGATTTGCATTTGTTTTTTGGACCTGAAGGTGTATGTGCTCCATTCTGTTCACACTGATACGCCAACACAAATGAATGGAAACTGGATGAACCGTGTTTGCCTGGAAACTAAGCAATCCTTGGGTGGCACAATGATGATATGTGTGACTCTTACCACCAGCTTCTTCCCAGTTGTGGGAATATGGAACATTCCAAAGATGTGACAGCATGGCCACAATAACTCACACTCCAGCTAGCTTTGACTATAAAATTAAAATACTTCATCAGTTTTATCATGTAAGCATTTGTAAAGAGGGCTGCATAGGACTACAAGTAAAGAATTATCATCTATTTATTCTTTACATTCGTTCTGGGTAGAGTTATTACCATCTGCACAGGGTTTAGCAGAATAGCAATTTAGACTTTAATTTTCACTTGTAATTTCTACCAAAATATTTACTGTATATATACTCTGAGGTGTTACTGAAAAGCTGTGCAGGAAAGTTATCTTCAGCTGAGGATAGAAAGGAGATAGGAATGTGTCCAAATGGCAACCGCCAGCTGTATTTTCAAACAATATGCAGAACATTGTCTGGCCAAACAAGGATTTGGCCTCTGGTTCAAAGCTTCATGAAGAAACCATGTAGAAATCCTCTGTAAACCAGATTAGCTATTCTGTTCTCATGAACAGAAGCAAAAAAACATGGATTGAAATCATTATTCCTTTGGGTTATTAATAGCCACACATTATCACTCAGGTGAGCATTAAAGGCTGGCAGAGCAAAACGCTTTCCTCCAGACCTCCAGGCTGGTCACTTCCCTGTGGCATAACTGAGTAGCCAGGATCAAGGCAACAGACAGACCACATCCATGTAGCCCACTGCAACAGAGGCACTAGAAGCAACAATGGGCTGTGTTCACTGTTAGGTACATTTTTACTGCTTATGGCTTTGTTTAATAGTCTGGCCGTTTTAATAGTGTGTCTGGTTAACAAGCAGTTATTTCTCTGAAGCACAAAGAGATTTCTGAGTAACATTGACTATTCAGTTACTCAGCTAGCTAGTTGCAGCTAATAAATCAAAGTTCTTCTCATTCTTTTATCCTAATATTCTGGCCTCATTTCTAAAAGTAGTGTCTCAATATGTGCTGTGCATGTGATAGATTTACTTACGAATCCAATCCTACAGGCATTCTACAGCTTTGCAGACACATCTGTTAGGACATTCTTTTTTTTTTTTTTTTCTTTTTCTTTTTTTCCCCAGCTATAGAGAACATGTACATCAAGCTTCTAGAAAACAGCAAAAAATCACATTCATTTACAGGAGCATACAGTGACATATTTGTTATAATCTTCAATTAGGTGATGCATGGAATTCGTTAAAATAATAAAGTGTGTGATACTCACAGCTCCATATTTCCTTAAACATGAAGACAGTAATATTTTCCATGTGAAAACCTGCTGCCCCTCACTAGTTTCTAAAAGAAACAATGGAACAATGGCATCAATCACTCAGAACAGTAAGGACCTGCTTAGAATCCACAGCTTTTAGTTAACAACGGAATCAAGAATAGCATGATGTCAAGGAATAGCCTGTAAACAGAGCTAATCATGATGCCTTGTTGGTCTACTTACTTACCAAGCCTACCACATGCACCTTCTTTTCTCCAGTGACTGTTGTCATTTCCCAAAGAATGACAATGAACTTTGAGTTAGATTATAGCTAGAGGTCATAGTTGATCCTGGACATGGCACAGAGGAAAATGGTGTAGTAATGAAATTCTGAAATTCTTCAGAAAGCTCTATGTTTAGAAACTTTTAGTGTTTGCAGCTACAGAATGAGGCAATGTGACCTGCAAGCAGTTCATGTGTTCAAAACAAAATTCTTCCCTGAGTAAAGACAATAAGGCTGGGATTCCTCATCTGGAATAACATCTAGTCTCTTCAACCACTAATAGCATGAATAAACAACAAGGATGCAGCAGAGGGTTATGGTAATGAAAGTGCAATTCATCTGAAGAAGCTTATGTAATTGGATTATATTTATATAACCTCCCTTTTTGCAGCATTTCATTGCTCTGTACTCTTATAAAGTGCTTGATTTTACAAGAATCAAGCCAGGCAAACAACGACTGAATGCAGATAGGAAACCAAACTAAAAGAAAGAATGGGAGCTACATTCACACTGATTCACAAAATTAACTTCACTATCATAAATGCTTCCTCCATCGGTGCTGTAGGGTGTTCCAGCCTTGCAGAAGCAGTGTTCTGAATTGCTGTGTGCACTCCTAAGCCTGGATACCTCAGCAGTGGCAAAACCAAACGTTTGTACTGAGAGCAAGTGGCCTGAATGGGGCCCTAAAGAGCTTTTTCATGGTCATGCTTTATTTGAAGTAAAACAGACAGCTGTAGTTAGATGTTTCACAAGTCCTGCTGGTCAGGCAGGAATAATTTTGGGGAAGCAGTAGTTCTATAGGTAATCCTTTAATGTAATGACAATTTTAGGTGAGCCAGAGGAAAGTGCAGTCTCCTCTATCCAGCTTCCTAAGGTCTTGTAAGTTTTTGGCAGATATTCATGCACCCGTTTTACCCCATGATTCCTTTCTTCCCCACAGCTAGTTAGTCCCTCTCTTCTCTGCGACCTTTTTTCCATTTAAGAGACCAAAAGCCTTATTTTCAGTTCAACTGAAGATGATTATAATTGATGTGAATTATGCAAAGCCTCTTGTCACATTTTCCATTCTGGCTGATTCAATGTCCTGGATCTCAAACCCCACTCTGCACTGCTGTTCCAGGTCTGATTCTATAGATCAAATCAATTTCTAGTTTCAGAGATCTTTGTCTAGTTGATCATATTAGTAATTATGGTCTGCATGAACATAACTCACAATATTTAAATGTGAGTTAGTGGATGAATACCATCAGATGAAAGTGTCCTTTAGTAAGTCCTTTGTAATACATAAATAACTCTGCTGAGAGCAAAACAAAGGCCCTTTGTGTTATTGCAGAGTGGAGCCAAAAATGTTCTCGAAGCAAAGTTTGTTTTCAATATAATTACATACAGCTCATACATAAAGCAGCTTGCCATGCTGTAGCCAAAAATGTAGTCCTTTAGATTCCATGAACATCTCCATCTATCTATATTAACAATAGAAACAAATATATGGTAAGACTGTTTATATTTCACTGGTTCCTTTATTTTATTCTACTTGATATATTACTTGTTGTCTAAGGACACAGTCCTGCAAGAATCTTACTGCTGGCACAAATATCGGCCTGTACAAATGTCCTCACAGCACTGGGAACCTTGTGAGTGAATTCAGGACTGTTTTGATATGTTTTGGGATAGTGCCTGTTACTGATTGTGACTGGGGACTTTAAAAGCTGCAGTGACAGAACAGAGCAGAAAATGTAGAAAATATATTCTAAGATACTACAGAAAAGGATGAAAACAAAATCTCAGATATTTTCTTTATATTAGGTGTGCTAAGAACAGGAGAACATATTCAGATTTCCAGTGAAAGCTTAGATGCCTAAGAAATTGTTTTAGGAAAATGAACATGTCCCCAGACACCTGATATTAGCCAGCTGATAGATCAGATGAAGCATCCTGTCAGGATGATCCATTTGGAGACTTCTCAACAATTAAATAACCCTTCTGCATGTGAAATGATGGAAACAAAAGCACCTTAATTCATCTGGAAAATTTTGTTCTTTAGTTATTTTTCCTCACATACCTGCATCCTTCCCTTCCACAGTATAGTGACTGTAGAGCCAGATGTCTATCATAACCAATTCTCCATTGTGTTTCCACCTGTATATCAGTATTTAACACATTTCTTTCTGAATGCACTAACAGAACAGCAAGTGATGATAATCCACAGTGCAGTCTCATTACTCAGTAGTGTATGTTTCTTTGCCACTACAACATGTTTATGTGGTTCCGGAAGAATCTCCATCACAGAAATAATTTTCCTTGTATAGAAGTCCATAGTCAGTAAAGGGCTGTTACAGCTGGACAGTAGGGATGTGACATCTATGCCACTGAGATATGGAACAGACCAAAGGAGAGCTGGTAGCTGAAACACCTCAGGACAACATAAAAGCTTCCTCTAAAATCCTTCCTCTGCTCAGGATAGGTCAAGTCCCTGGAGGTCTCAGATCAAAGTAGAGAAGATCTGCACTGAGCACACTTTACTTTGCTAAGACAGCATGAAACATGAATGTCACCAAAGGGTCTAGGTCTCTAGAAGTTTTCTCTTATTTTGAGGAAAAGTCCATTTCCATCTCTGCTTCTGAATTATTTTTTTTTTTGTGAAGCAGAAGAGAGTTGTGACCCTGACACAACCTACACAACTGGAACAGTACATAGTTATTGTTTCCACCAACAGGGAACCACATCATCAGATATCCCTAGTCCTCTTACTCTTCCCATCTGCTACTACCACCAGCATCCACTCATCTACTAGCAAAAAATGTGAATAAGGAAGGCATCCTAAACCCTTTTGCATTTCTCACACAAGCAACAGGCTAGACCACAGTCTTGTCCTGAATCACTATCCTTTTAACCTAGAAATACTAATGGCACACCAAGCTGTGCAGGAATGTTGATCTGGTTAAGCCTGGGAAGACTCTGTGGAGGGATCTGGACAGGCTAGGTCAATGGGCCGCATCCAGTTGCGTGGCATTCAACAGGGCCAACCACTGGGTGCTGCACTTGGGGCATAACGACCCCTTGTAGTGTACAGCCTTGGGGAAGGAGGCTGGGAAGTTATCTGGCAGAAAAGAACATGGGGATGCTGGTCTACAGCCAGCTGAACATGAGCCAGCTGTGGCCCAGCTGGCCAAGAGGGCCAACGCCATCCTGGCCTGCCCCAGAAATGGTGTGGCCAGCAGGACAAGGGAAGGAATTCACCCTTGAATGCAGCAATGGTGAGACTGCATCTTGAGCACTGTCTTCAGTTTTGGGACCCTTACTACAATAAATTGAGCTGCTTTTTATCAAAAAGAAGTAAGATCTGCTCCAAGGATCAATATGCGTTTTATACTTATTGTTAAACCCCTGCTAATAAAGTTGTTTAAATGACTTTTTGTCTAAATAGTTTCAAAGTAACTGGTAGGCTGCACTGACAAATGTACTTCCTGTTCTGAGAGACAGATGAAGAAGTAAACTCAGTCATGATGAGTATTCTCTGTCGAGGAAGGAAAACTCTCAACACATTTTTCCAATGTGTGTCACGAGTGAAAGCTGGCAGATACAAGACCCACCAAAGAACCTACACGTTCATAAAATCACAGAATCATAGAACCATCTGGGTTGGCAAAGACTTTCAAGATCATCAAGTTCAACCATCAACCTGACCTGCCAAGTTCCAATGTTAGGCCATGTCCCAAAGTGCTGCATCCACACATCTTATAAATAACTCCAAGGAAGGGGACTCCACTTGCCTGGGCAACCTTTTCCAATGCTTGACCACCTTCTCTGTGAACCAATTCTTCATAATGCCCACTCTAAACCTTCCCTGGCACAATTTGAGACTGTTTCCTCCTGTCTAAGATATCACTTCTAAATTTAAAATTGAAGCAGGAAACAAACAAACAAACAAAAATTAACAATGGGATTTTGGACTCTTGAAACTTTAAGCAAAGGTAACTGAATCTGCCAAAGCAGGACCACCTGTAGCAAATCTCAAGGTAATGCTGCACCTCAGTTTCAAAACACAGAACCCACATTTATATCTCTGCAAACTAGTATCACACTGGCAGTCTGGGCCATAAGTTTTATCTTTGGACACTCTACCTGCATTCCAATAAAAATTTCAGACTTAAATAAGGAAAATATTGATCAGATTCACTAGATACCTAATTGAAAAACTAAAAAAGTCAAGCTGAAATTTTTACTAAAAATATCATTCAAATATGTGGAATTTAAACAATTTAGTGCTCACTGAAGAGGACATTTCCAGAAAATGTATATACCAAAGCAGAAGTAAACCCATGTGCTTTATGTGGTTTTCTATGCATACCCCTATAATGGTGTTTCAGTGTACACTGCATTCACAAGCACTATGGGTTCCTAAAGACAGATCAGTTCAAAGCATGATCAGTCCTGTTAACACAGTGACTGCAGGTACACACACAAAAAAACATACATGTTTTCTGGTAAAAGTTGAAACCTTGGTTTTTGGGAACAGATATTGCTCAGTGCCCAGTTGTGCCATCTGCAGAACGATAGAGCCATAAAGGATGATCTCTCTCTATCAGCTAGACACACCCCATGAGCGTGTCTTTGATCTGTGGGCAATTGCATGACTTAGCTGAAGTTTCTGGGCATGATCATTATCTTACATTCAGCCTATTTGAGGAAACGATTAAGAGGGACCCCTTTGTCTAGTGACAGCTAAAATAGGAGTAAATCAGTCACATGGGGACTGAGCCATGCAGAGGCCGCAGCAACCATTGAGCTGCACGGTCCCATGGGCTCTCCCTGCATGTGGGAAATAGCGCGGGCGTATGGGATTGATTTGAATGCAGAACAGTGTGTGTGCGTGCATGCGTTTGTATATGCATGCATATGTATACATGTGTAACAAACAGAGCAGTGAAGAGAAACTCTGCTGATACAAACAAGTCAGCAAAAAAAGAAAGACCCAAGCAGAGAAACAGCAGCTGGAATGTGACCATGAACAAAAACTAGAGCAAGCAAGAGGGTTGCAACTGCCTGTGCTGAAAAAGGTTTGGAATGGAGAACAGAGAAACTTACTCCTGTTACTTGAATTCCAATATACTCAGAGAAATAGGCTGTGCTTCTGTAAAAGCACCGGTTTACATTAAGAAACACCTAACTGCATTTTCAGTTTCTTCTTTTACAGGAAATATCCCAAGATTCATCCCAAAAATTATTCATGCCAAAACAGGGAAACAACATAAAGGTATAAAATTTGGGAAGCTGCACAGGAACTGGAACTAAAATCTAAAAAGTCTAAAATCTAAATCAGAAGATGATCTGGAATGTATCTACAGCTAGTTTAATTTCTTGGTTTTGGGTGTATGCTTTTGAAATTGAAATAAGTAATGCCTTCAGCTACTTGATTTATGATAGTTGCACAACGCCAGGTCTGCAGCTTATGTTTATATAAAACTGTTGTCTAAAAAAAAAGGGGGGTTGCAATTCAGTTTTGATGAGAGAGAACCTCCTTAGTGCCCTCCCTAGCCAGGTAATAATTCCAGAATGCAGACAGCTGTCTTTCTCTAGCCTGCTTGTTCCTTGTTTCACCTATTAGAAAACATATAAAATTGCACAGGCAACAATGTTAATGAGAACAGTAGAAGTTCTTACTGAATGAAATCACCATATTGGAAAAAAATATATACCACATATATATTACAAATTAATTGCACAATATTCATGACTTCCCTTACCACACAAAAGAAGATGTAAAAAAGAAGAGATAATGTAGTGATTCAACTGGAGTCGCATATTACATTGTATTTCAGGGTATCTGGGGTCTACATATATTTAGGTTGAGGTACAAGTCTCAACTTGCTGAATACTGGAATATACTCAGAATATTATTTTCCTCCTACTGTTATTGAAAGAACTTATAAGAAGTTGTAAATGATGCTCCTTTTTTAGAGGTGCCTCCTCAACATGAGAATCAAGAAGCTACAAAAGGTCTTACAGCACCTGAGAGTTGTAACTAGGAATCAGAAACAACCTTGCAATTAGAAGTCCCAATAGCAAAATGAAAGAAAATGGAAGTAAAAAGTATGCAGAGTAGAGCTAGCCAAAGATAAAGGCATGAAGATTATTGCTTTGATTTCAATTGTAATAATTTTAGAGGGAAGAAGATAATAAAATAAAACAAAATATATTAATCTCTATAATGCATATACTCATGTACAAGGGAGAAAATGAATTGAATTTTTTGAAAAAAAAAAAATTAGGGTCAAAATTTCAATAACATTTTGCCACAAACCAAAAGGGTTTTAAGTCAAACTAGGTTTTCTAAGGAGAATGTAGTAGAAGAAAAATTGTTTCCTTCAACCAAAAGTGCAGTTAGGTATTATTTGGGGCATTCAAAGAAGGCCAAACAACAAGAATGCAATTGATGGAGTTGGAGAAGAATGAAAACAATAATCAAATTAGAAAGGAAAGAAAAGCAGAGAAAGTAGAACAGTAAGAAAGAATGAATCAAACTGCTTACCTCTTACTGCAGTGCTCTGAAAGGTTTTATGTCTGACTTATCTTTTACACTTCGTGTCCTGCCCAAGGATTTCAGTGTTTCACAACTGTTGAGATGCATCATCATAAGAATGCATTTGCTTCACAGTATACCCCACATTCTTTCAACCTCCTTTTTTCTTGACTTGCCTCACACCTGCATCATTGACGACAGTCCATCAAAGTTATTTACAGTGCGCTGCTGAGCCATCAGTCTGTCTGCAACTAGCTCATCACTTCAGATTCCCACCCAGCAGTTTCCTGTCCCTCTGCAGCTGCACCTCCCATTTCCTTCCAGGCAGCATCTCCTCAAGCTGACTAAGTTAATGGTGGTAAAATAGATGCATGTGGTTAAACTGGAGAAACTGCTTCTTTCAAGGTGCTCCAAGACCAAACCAAACAGTATTTATCCCTTATCCAGGCACCAAATAATTCTTCCTGAAGCCAAAAATGAAAAAAAAAAAAGGTGTTTGGGGCGTGGGGAGGGCAGGTTGGGAGGGGGAGAGGCGCTGATTTTCTTTAAATCTCATTGATTCCTTCAAATGCTTTTGCCTGCAAGCAAAATGGTGTGCCTAGCTTCTGGGCTGAGAGGCAGAAACTTACATCCCAAATTGTCCAAAGGAAAAAAATCCAATGCTATCAGAATGAAGAAGATGTACCATTAATCTGAAATTGTATGGTGAAGATGGGAACTACAAAGTAGACTGTATGACAGGGTATCATGAAGTGTCAGTTAAGAGAATGTGTGCTGCTGGCTGAAGAGAAACACAGAGGTTTGACCTGCCATGTGGAAGCCCAGCCAGACCAACTGTTTTGAACACTGGGATCATCTGGTCCTAAAAAAGAAGCAAACAAACTTAAAAGCAAACAAACAAGCCTTTCCTCCCAAGGTAAGGAAGAATATGGTTAATAAGGGCTAGTTAATGTTTACCCTGTATCCATTCCAGTTCATAGAAAAGTGCAATCATTCTTTAAGGAAAACACAGACCGTAGCATGGTAAATTATGGTATTTGAAGAGCGATGCATGGCTGTCAAACTGTAATAGGAACAGCATTTCAGATTATCTGATATTCAATGGCACATGCTCTGAAAAAAAAGCTCAGACTGAGAAAAGACAGCCAGGAAACATCAGTGTTGAACAGAGGCAGCAGGATGTAAAACAGTATTATTTATAAAAGTCAGAAAAGATTAAAGCTAGAAAGGTCTCCAGGTACCCACCAAGGACCATAAAGACTGTGGGACAAGCAAATAGACCCACCACTGGGTCTCCTTTCATCAGCCCTAAGGAACATCCTGACAAGAGGTGTGCCTAAGGGGAGGGCGTGCATGACACCTCTCCTGCCAGCTTCAGCAAACGCTGGGGTGGAAGACAACTTGCACTCCTCCTATCACGTCTCTTCACTTGCGCCCTTTTGTTTCCCCAGTGTTGATCTTCTTGTTTCTGTTCCTCTCCCTATGCCGTCAGCTTATGTCAGCTGGCCAGATCACTATTTTTGGCAGCACCGATGAAGTCTAAAACAGGGAGGCAGAGGAAAGCAATGCCTTGAAACAGCTCAGTGCTTATACAGGTTAGCCAAATCTTGGAGTCACTGTGTGCTGTGCTCAGTCTCCTCTAGCAACAACATCGTAAATTAAAGTCAGGAGCAGAAACAGAAGGTGCACTTTCTAACTTGGCCTTTCCCAACCCCCCTTTATTCTTTTGTGTGTACTTGCCTTAATTTGTCATTGGAGAGGCAGATTTAGGCTTTTACTGCACAAAAATAACAGCAGCTCTGGCTCATCTTCTTAATTTCTTCTTCATCCAAAAAGAGCAGTTATTATCATCTTTAATACCACCTAAAAGACAGCCAAATACAACAACTTCCCTTATAAGAAGCAAAACAAAACCAGCAACCACTACTGCAGCTATGAGGAAGGAAGTAAGAGATGTGGTTAAAATCTCACTCAACCATTTTCCCTATTCTTTTTTTTTTTTTTTACTTTTCTTTGTGGCTAACAAATGTTAAAACTTCTTGGCTTTTTTAGATGTAGGTATTTGCTGAAATACATTTGGTTGTCTCTGAATGGCCAGACCTTAACTACTTAGTGTTATACAGTGGGTCATGTAAATAAATACCTCTGACCTTCCTGACTCATTTGTTCCAGTAAAACAGGCTTAAAGCTTCTAATTAATACAGGATGTCACTATCATCTTTCCATCCCCCACCAATGACTCCATAAACACTGTGCCATTGTTTCCTCATTATTTTCTTCTTCCCAGTGCTTCTCCTCTCACTGCTACAAGCTGACACTCCTTGGGTTACTTCCTCATCCCCACTGACTTAGGAGCTCCAGTCATTGCTGCTTTCCCCAGGAAAGAGCTGCTACTACACTAATTCCTTTACTCAGCTGAAAGACAGTCCTTTATGCCAGACCCCAGGGCTTTAATAACTCCCTCCCAATGACACAATCTTTCTGATACCTGAGAAAACATACTATTTCTGGCAATGACAAGATGAGGCCTGAATGCCTTCTTATAGTTCAAATCACTCATTATTTTTGCCTTCAACGTTCTGGCCTACAACAATGATTTGTCATCCCATTTCAGTTTAGAAGGCTCTCCTTCCTGGTCTCAGCAGTCATGGCAGCATGTCCATTTCTTTGACATTTACTTGAATCTTGGAAAGATTCTCTAAACAAGCCAGGCTTCCAGACATCCATCCACTCCCAGTTTGTTATTCTTTACTAATATCACATGTTCTAGACAATATAAAGCCAAAGGACTTCACCTAATATTGAAACTGCAGAAGGTAAATCAAGTTAAGACACCAGAAAACACTTTCCCATTGCAAAGAAAACTAGCCATTGTAATAGTTCACTGAACAAGAATGAGGAATCTCCATCTTTGGACACTTCAGAAAGGAGGTGACAGGGACATCTGGCAGTGTATTATGTTCTGGGAGAATGGGATCTTTGGCATGATCTGACCAGGTCCTTTCCAGACATGATTACTGCTTCTGTAATAAAAATAGCAATGTCTGAATCCATGTAACCCAGATAGCCTAACCTCATTTCTGTTCAAGAGGTCACTTCAAACCAGTGGTCAAATCACACTGAAGCCAGGCCCTTGATAACTGTTTAACAAAAGAAACATGCCTACTACCTGTGACCCCAATGCATGTGCCCTTTTTGTACCTGACTTTTCCCATAACCCCTTCTCTGCTTCTTAGTGCCTGCTCTGACTGCAAACTTATTCAGACAAATAGCTTACATGAAATCTTGGCCATACTACTTGGAATGGAAGATACTCTGTTTAAGTCAGTGGGATAATTCAGGGTAGTGAAGTTAAGCACATACTTGTCTATAAGTTTTAGCATAATAACAGTGCAGATTTGAAGGATGTTGGGGACTCTCATTCAGATAGCTGTAATAAGGAATTGCAAATCACCTACACTGAAGTTAAACTTTTGATGACTGAATGATGATGTCTGAGGCTTTTGTAGTTCTTCAAAGTAAAAACAGGACCCTGCCGATAAATTATTCTTTACAGAACTAAGAGAGGCCTCGAGATTAACTCCCCTTGTCATTATGGGGGACTTCAACTTGCCAGACGTTAACTGGGAGTGCCACACGGCAGACACAAGCAAGTCCAGGAGGTTCATGAAGCACCTAGATGATAACTTCTTGGTGCAGGTGCTAACGGAGCCAACTAGGAAAGGTGCCCTCCTAGACCTATTGCTAGAAAACAGAGAGGGCCTGGTGGGAGATGTGGTGATTGGTGACCGCCTCGGTCATAGCGACCATGAAGTGGTTGAGTTCAAAATTTACGGCGACAGAAGGAAAAGTGCCACCAAAACCTTATCCCTAGATATGGGAAAGGCGGACTTCAGGCTGCTCAGGGAACTAGTCAGCAAGGTCCCCTGGGAAGCTGCTCTTGAAGGCCTCGATGTCCACCAGTGCTGGTCATTCTTTAAGCGATGCCTCCTAGAAGCACAAGAACAGGCAGTTCCTAAATATCGCAAGTCAGGCAGGCGGGGCAGGAGGCCGGCGTGGCTGACCAGGAACATTCTAATGGAGATTAGGTGGAAACAGAGAGTCTTTCGCTACTGGAAGGAGGGCCAGGTGACATGGAAAGAATACAGGGATGCTGTTCGTGTTTGTAGGAAGAAAATTCGTGTGGCTAAAGCACACCTAGAGTTGAAGCTGGCTGTGTCTGTGAGAGATAATAAAAAGGGTTTTTTTAGATATGTGAATGGAAAAAGGAGAACTAAAGAATACATAGGGCCGCTCCTTGATAGGGAAGGTCTCCTCACAGACAATGACATAGGCAAAGCAGAGACGCTTAACGCCTTCTTTGCCTCTGTCTTCAATGCCGATGATGGGCTTCGGGACCCAGGGTGCCCTGAGCTGGAGGACCGGGACGGTGGGGATGACAAACTCCCAACCGACCCTGAACGTGTGCAGGATTTGCTACTCCACCTGGATCCCTACAAGTCCATGGGTCCGGATGGGATTCATCCCCGGGTGCTGAAGGAGCTGGCGGACGTCATCGCGGAACCTCTCTCAATTATTTTTCAACTATCCTGGGAGTCTGGAGAGGTCCCGGTAGACTGGAAGCTGGCAAATGTTGTGCCGATTTTCAAAAAGGGTCAGAAAGAAGACCCTAGCAATTACAGGCCTGTCAGTCTCACGTCAGTGCCTGGTAAAATCATGGAGAAGATGGTTCTCAAATTTATTGAGGCGCACCTGGGGGACAAAGCAGTCATTGGTCCCAGCCAGCATGGGTTTGTGAAGGGTAGGTCCTGCCTAACTAACCTGATTTCCTTTTATGATAAGATCACCCGTATGGTGGACCAAGGGAAACCAGCTGATGTGATTTTTTTGGACTTCAGCAAGGCTTTTGACACAGTTTCCCATAGGATCCTACTGGACAAAATGTCCACCATACAGCTAAATAAAAACATCATCCGATGGGTGAGCAATTGGCTAACGGGCAGGGCCCAGAGGGTTATGGTGAATGGGGCTGCGTCGGGCTGGCGGGCGGTCACCAGTGGGGTCCCTCAAGGCTCCATTTTAGGGCCGGTATTTTCAATATTTTTATAAACGATCTGGATGTAGGAATAGAAGGTATTTTGAGCAAGTTTGCTGATGACACCAAACTTGGAGGAGTTGTGGACTCGGATGAGGGTGGAAAGGCCTTGCAGAGGGATCTGGATAGGTTGGAGAGCTGGGCGATCATCAACCGCATGAAGTTCAATAAGAGTAAGTGCCGGGTCCTGCACCTGGGACGGGGAAACCCTGGCTGCACGTACAGACTGGGCGATGAGACGCTGGAGAGCAGCCTAGAAGAGAGGGATCTGGGGGTCCTGGTAGACAGCAAGTTGAATATGAGCCAGCAGTGTGCCCTGGCAGCCAGGAGGGCCAACCGTGTCCTGGGGTGCATCAAGCACGGTATCGCTAGTAGGTCGAGGGAGGTGATTGTCCCGCTCTACTCTGCGCTGGTGCGACCTCACCTCGAGTACTGTGTGCAGTTCTGGGCACCACAGTATAAAAAGGATGTGAAACTGTTGGAGAGTGTCCAGAGGAGGGCTACGAAGATGGTGAAAGGCCTGGAGGGGAAGACGTGCGAGGAACGGCTGAGGGCACTGGGCCTGTTCAGCCTGGAGAAGAGGAGGCTGAGGGGAGACCTCATCACAGTCTACAACTTCCTCGTAAGAGGGTGTCGAGAGGCAGGAGACCTTTTCTCCATTAACACCAGCGACAGGACCCGCGGGAACGGGGTTAAGCTGAGGCAGGGGAAGTTTAGGCTTGACATCAGGAGGGGGTTCTTCACTGAGAGAGTGGTTGCACACTGGAACAGACTCCCCAGGGAAGTGGTCACTGCACCGAGCCTGACTGAGTTTAAGAAGCGATTGGACTGTGCACTTAGTCACATGGTCTGAACTTCTGGGTAGACCTGTGCGGTGTCAAGAGTTGGACTTGATGATCCTTAAGGGTCCCTTCCAACTCAGGATATTCTATGATTCTATGATTCTATGATTCTAATTAAAATAAACAAAACAAATAGACAAAAATTGTTTTCATTGCCATATAAAATCATAAAATACACTTGGTAGTACTCAGAGTCCTCAGGAAATTTCTAAATGAAATTTAGGAAGCTGAAACGAAGGGATGATGAACAAAGGCACCAGATGGGGAGTCTCCTGTTCACCAGCAAGGTTGCCAGTGAAACACCTCCATTCTCAGAAGGAAATGATAAGTATCTCACTGTAGCAAGGGTAAACAAAAAATGAGGCAATGGATTTTTTTTATTTGAAATGTTGAACTTCGCTGATATATCTAATAAAATCAGAGCATCTGACAGCTGACGTGACTTACAAGTGAAAATCTTCAGCATACTGGTTTCTGTCAGCAAACATATTCAAAACCTTGGCCAAAAATGATCAAAAGATGGAACACAGATTAAAGTCCATCAATCTATTCTAAAGCCTAATTGAAAACAGGAAGCACTAAAAAGAATGCAGTTGGTAATTGCAAAATAATCAGTGATATTTTGAATAAGCAAAAATAGAGGGATTACTGTATAAATAAGCTTGCTATGTTAATGTAAATCAAATGCCAATACTTGGATACTTTTTCCTCCCAGCTATATCTGTCTAGCAAAAGATCTCTCTGTCCCTTGTTTTGAATAGTTAATCTTGTATTTTTGATAACTATGATAACCAGAATATCTCCAAAAGGAATAAGCGTACAGAATATACTTTTGATACAATTAAGCAGAAGGGATTTGCCACAGGACAATGACAATAACTTACCGACAGGAACTTCAATGACAGCTCAGACTTCTTTAGTTCTTGCATCAACAGCAAAGAATGTTAAGATGTGTTTGTGGTATGATGCAATTCTAGGAATAAAGACTGACTGGAAAAGGTGTCAGCTGATAATTAATGACAAGCACATGAGAAGCCATTAATAAAACCATTCCTGCAGATGACCTGCTCCTCTGTAAAAGAAAACAAGACTGCAGTCTTAAAGCAAATACACAATACTGTTATGAGAAATGGCCTGTGTTATGTATGTTACATCATGTTCAAATCTAGCAGGTGATCACAGTCTTACTAAGTTTCCTTTCAGTAATGTCAGGCATGGATCAGATGTGTAGAACAGATGCTGAAAGTAAACCTTGGTAATATGAAAAGCAGAACCTGGGCTAGCAACACTGAAGTGCCAGTGCCACAGCCCATTGGTAAGTATGCTGTGGTATCCTGATCTGAGAAAGCAAGGATTACACAGTCACCACCAGTCAGTTTGTGCCTGTTACTCCATGCCTTACAATATTTGAAAATGCTGGCCAGTTTTAACCAAATTTGAAAACAACATTGAATTGCAAAATCATTCAGCTGGATGATTCTGACAGATTAAATGTCCAAAGGTAAACTAATTTTAACTATGTTGAAGCACAAAATGATTCTGGTTGGATGAGACCTCAAGAAGTCATCTGGCTCACCTGGTGAAGTGACAAAAGGGTAAATTAATCTTTCACAAGTTTTTTTTTTTTTAAATAAATCAGTCATTATATGTATATATACACAGCTTATATTTTGCATCAGCATAGTGACTAAGATATACATACCTATATTAACATAGCTTTGGGCAAGTCATAGCACATACTGATTCTTACTCAGATGGGGTGGCACCTTGGGGGAGTGTATGGTGAGTTAGGATATTGAATTGAGGATACAGAACATAAATCCGTAAGGAAATAGTTTTGAATATTCTATTGCTCATAGTACAAATTGTTTGCCTAAGGCATAAATGTTAGAATTGAAAAAAGTAAGGCTCATCAAATAGGCTACAGAATAGTAGTGTTAATCTTCTGCATAAAATCTGACACAAGCAACCTTCTGATTTTAATTAAAGAGGCTATGTGTCATTTCTGCCTATAAACATCTTTGTACAGTAGTGATTTAGATGCTGTTTCCATTCTGAAGGGCCCACAGTCAGAAGCTGAATTTTTGTGCAAAGGATTTCAGATACTGCTTAAGAGGAAAAATATTTATTTCTAAAAATAAAAGCTGCTCGTTTTCTTGCAAGTCTGATTTGCTTTCAGACCAGCTATTCATCACCAGTCACATGACAGTAACAAAGAATCAGATCAACAACCACTTTCTACTAATGCTGAACTTATTTGGATACAGAAAAGTCTATTATTTCTAACGTTACAACCTCTCTCATCCCACATCCAAGAACTCTGCTGTTTCACTGTAGAATGACAACTTAAGAGGGTTGCCAAACAGCAATGCCCAGTGACGTTACAAAAAGAAACAAAACACATTTCCCCTTTTTCATGCTCCTTTAAACTACAAATTACTGCTCTGTATGAAATCTCTCTTGGACTTTACTGCTCTTCCAGATCTAATCATCTGGATTCAAGGAGGGATTTAACCATTCAGTGGGCAGCATGCAGGCCCAATGACACAAGATTTGGACTTCTTTTTACAAGGACTGCTTCCCTTTCTCAGCACTGCCAGTGGGATCACATGGCAATTCAGCTGAAGATGGAACCAGATGAAGATACCATCTGTTTCTCCTGTACTGAGTAACTGGATCAGACTCAAGTATGCAGCAGCTTCGGGTGTAGCTACGTCTACAGACAGCAGCTCATGCTACCCGGTATTTCTCCAGAACAGTTTAATTGGGATGAGAACTTGTTTCATAAGTGAGGCTAAATGTCAGGCCTTCTACTTACGCAGGCAGGAGAACACCTAAGATCTACCAGATGTAGGGGTATCACCCTGACAAACTTTGGTGAGGACACTGGGGATTCAGGCTTGCCTATAGCATCAGCATTGTTGCGACCTTTCACTCCATAAGCTGAGTTTATTCTGTTGTGTGGAGTGTTTACGCAGCGCTCTGGAGAATTTTGTTGCAAGACTTTCTCACTAGTATGTATTTTATTTTACTCAGCAGGCTGTTCTCTTTCTTGAACTGTCTCCAACCTCATTGGATCCCCAAATGCTGGAACAAATACCTGGCAAACTGTAGCTGCTATCTATAATTATTTCTGCTCAAAAACTGTTAAGACTTTAAACATCTCTCTAGCCTGCTGACTCGCGTTTTAATAGGAGACAGAATTCCAAAATGCCGTGGAAAATACTCTGTGCTTAGTAAACATCACACAAGTCTAAAATGTTTTATTCTGCAAAGTCTGTTAGTATTGGCATTATTCTGGCTTGTGTTTTACTTCCTGCCCCAACTCTGTCTCATACGCTAGCACACTGTTGCTATTGTGATGACCAAAGACGAATGTATAGATTTTCTGAGATGTTGCTACTCAAAGACTATTTACACCACAACCAGGGCTGTGACTAAATCTTGCACATATGTTTAGAAGGCAGCTTTAACACAAGCAGGTTGTGTATTTAGAACAGTATAGCTGAAACTGTGGGGTGATAACATACAAGCTGGATATGAACTAGTTTCTGTGGAGAGGCTAACAAATGATTCAAAATGCACTAGGCATTCTTGAGACAGTGTGAATAATAAAGCTAATCAATAAGTATCCATGGTCTTCCCTGACCTGTATGAAAGAGAATGATAAACATCAGAATGTTTTGCTGGAAAAAAAAATAAAAAAAATAACAGTGCTCCAGTGTTAACAGTGTGATGTCTACAAATCAGAAACTTAATTCAATAACTACTATGCTTAGAATATTTTTGGTTATAGCACTATATTTTACAATTATTTTTCAAGAGTTTTTATCCATGAATCACGCAAGAACAGAACTACCATCAAATAGAAAGTGTTTCTATTAAAATTTACATTTTTCAGATGTATTTTTACTTATGCCATTCGCATTTATCTAAAACTTAAGCAATACAAAGAAAGCAGTAAGGACTAACTGGACAGCAAAAGACAAATTTCCTGTCACTCTCCTCAGGTGTTTTGACTGGAAATCTTAGTATTCCTTGTCTGCTGTGATAACTCTGAAAGTTACAGAAAATGCAAACAAATCCTGGCACTTTCTTGGCTCAGTGGCAATTTTTGACACCTTAACAGATGAAATCCATCAGTTTCAAGCTAGGACCTCTTGAGTATTCGCTAGAAATGGTGTATTTACCCCTCACATAACTGAGTAATTCATGCTCATTACTTAATCTATTCTTAGCCTTTTAGAGAATGTATTTAGAAATTTTACCGTTACCCAACTACAGCATTGGCTGTACATACAATAGCCTGTTATGCTCATCTCAGCCAGTGTACAATGTAATGACACAAGTCCTGCAGAATCTTACAGGGGTCAGATGGCCTGGAAATGTACTGGAAATAGAGTGACTCATCCAGTCTTCAAAGTTTTTCTCCCTCAGAGCAAAGAACAGCAGCTTACATGTTTATGGAAAGTGCCAGGATCACACACTAAATCGAAAGCTAAGTAGTCTTCAACCCACTCTTTTCATCCAAATGTCAATCCAGAATTCCTCAGATAAACCTTCTTCCATATAATCAAATTATTTTAGTATAGATCTCGTATGATCTTGCAGACAGATCAGGCTGTTTGTCAGTCTATCTGTATATCAGGCTGAGAAAGGATGGAAACTCTAAGGCTAATTAAAAACATCTGAATTGTGTTCTTGTCATATGTTACACTGATTAATCAGAAGGCAGACTGTATTCACTGCCACGGGAACTATGATTTCCTTTTTTTAGATTCACGTAGGTATTTTGTATGTTATAACTCAATGCTTGTTCTGTGGTTTGGGGCTTCCCCTCTCTAGTTACAAATGTTCTTGATTGACTGAGGTGAACTGTGGATGTGGCTAAGCATATTGCTTCCTCTTTCCTTGAATAACAACGCCCAATACTCCACTACAGCCTGTATACTGCTGCACAGCTGGACACACTGTATTCACTGCCAAGCAGGCATTTTCTTTATTTCTCAAAATATTTTAGACTGGACTTTTTCACTCTGGTCCTCAAAGAAAATATAGCTTTTAAGGAACTATTTATAAATTCCCTTTGTTTAATTATGAGATAATAAATATGACCAAAAAAAAAAAAAATAATGCAGAAATATTTCTTGCATTTTTGCACTTAACACAAGTTTAAAAAAAAAATGTTTTCTCAGAACTGCAAATTTTTCTTTCCGTCATCAGGATCATTTTTTCTATTCCCATGTAATTGGGTGGAGCACATCAGAATATGGTTTCTGTAAACAAACAAGTTGAAGAATTGCTTTGTAAACCACTACAGAGAGCTGCAAGCACCATCATTCCCAACTCATCCAGCCTGCAAGACAGGACTGCTCCTGTTGTGTCTCTTGTTGCAAACTTTTTTTATTTGCCACAGAGCCTACTAATTACTTTCAAATAACTTAGTAAAATTCTTATTAAACTTGGATTTTCCCACTATAATAGTACGTCTAATTTGGAAACTTAGTTTTTGAATCATCTGAGCTTTCAGGGAAGAATTCTGGAGTATTACTAACACATTTTTCTCCATTGTCACGTAGACAAACTTTATCAATCTCCTTGATTGGTTAAAAGAGAAAAGATTGACTTTTATGAACCATTCAAGAAAATACTGATTTGTATTTAAATTATTGGATCCTCTCAGCAGTGAGAGATTCCATTTCATGTTCAGCTTATCATACATTTGTAAATCTTACCATACAGTAATAATTCCACGTTCTAGGACTGCAATAATATTTGGTTGCAGAAAATTCTTCAGTTTGGAGCCAGCACAAATATCCAAAGTATCCAGTTTTCCTCTATAGAATGGATGGGCTAATCACACACACTGCACCTCTATTGTTTCTCCAGTACAATACAACTCCTTGTACTTGGAAACTGCCCCAAATCTCTTCTTATATCAAAAGGGTAGATACTTCCAGAATTTCAAGTGCAGGGACAACTATTACTAGAAAGTGTGCTTTTTGATGGATGTTTTATTGGAAGAGTGTTACTAAGACATCATAAAGTCAATAAGGCTTTCACACAGTCAGCTTCTAGTCACACTTCACACAGACATACTCTTAAAAAAACCACAACCTTTTGCCAGAAAAAGACTCCCACTAACAACAAACAGACAGAGCTATTTGGCTTGCCCACACTAAAGTTTGAATTACATCAACAGAAACCTCTTAAAAATACTTGTCTGTAATAGTTGCATTAACACAATAACAGCAATTTAAAAATTAATAGCAATTTCAGGACACCTCACAATACTCACAATGCTACAGTACTTTGAAGCATGCTAAGGAATATTCTCCTCCCTCCATCTCAACTATTTTAAGGAATTGCACAGCTAGTTAACCAGTCTTGTATTTGGACAGAAATCATATTACAATAGTGGTAGTTTGGAACTGGTCAGATGTTAATTCGGGCTTCTCGGTTGAGACGTCATTTTCTTAAAAATGCTTTGTACTAGAACTAGTTTATTCAAGGTGTTCAAAGATTCAGAGGGGTGTAATTTCGCTTCAGCCTGAAGCATTCTGTAGGAGTTAACACACTAGCTGGTATGTTTGTATAAACACTTAGAGGAGTATTTCTGTTCTTGTTCACAACATCAGCATGCAGAAGACAATTTAGACAGCACTATGAGATCACTTTGCAGTGGTTCTAGCTGTTCAATCCACAGATGACCCAACCTTTTATGACAGACAATTAATGACCCACCCTACACATTCACAAATATGTATGAGCAGTTCTATATGGTATCATCCTATCACCAGCCCTGTTCAGCATTTATTATGTCTGGATCTGCCTAGGCAGTCTACAGTCAATGCAGCTGAGATTTCAGTATGTCCCCTTCTGTGCTGAATTTGGATTCTGTGTTTTTCCAACATGAACCTGAACTGAGATCATGTCTAAGAACTAACATAAACAGGCTCAGGTAAATTATATTGCAAGGCACAAAAATCACAGGTAAACACATGCAACTTTGCAAAACTATTTGTCACTGGCTTGCTAACTAAAAATCGTATTTAAAATCACTTCTTGGAGACTGCCCAGGGACAGCAATGGCTCAAAGTACTCCCTGTATAAAAGTTCTGGCATTTAACCCAATTCTTTTTAAAAAAATTGACATCAACTAAATTCCCGAGCTTACATTTCAGCTCACTAGCAATAGAGTGCTTGTGGCTCTTGGAAACCTTTGGCTCTTTGAAACATAATAATCTAGCTTGCTGGCTGAGTATCTGCTACTTCCAACAGCCCTGCTCATAAGGTTGACTCGGCCTCTCCCATGTGCAGTTTCCAGGTTAGCGATGTGATCTACACACGGAAGTGTAGCAGCACTTCCTCGGCAGCAGCACTGCACAATTCTCCACAAAGCTCATGTTCTCTTAGTTGACAGAGGCACTCCCCAGTAATTGTTTCACTTTTCTAAACTGTGGAAATCAACCACAAGTCAGGCTGATTGGGTGCTACCTAACCCACTTCTGGTTAGTGTACAGAGTCACAGAGTGGCTGAGGCTGGAAGAGAACTCCAGAGGCCATGTGGTGCACCCTCCCTGCTCAAGCAGGACCGTGCTCAGATGGCTTTCAAATACTTCAATGTCTCCAAGAATGGAGACATCATAACCTCTCTGGGCAACCTACCCATTGCTCAGTCACAGTGAAGTCATGCTTCCTGACACTCAGGAGGAACCTCTTGTGTTTCAGTGGTGCTCACTGACAGGACAGCACTGCAAAGAGCCTGGCTCTGTCCTCTTTGCGCTGTCCCTTCAGGTATTCATGTACATTGATGAGATTCCTCTGAGCCTCCCCTTCTTCAGGCTGAACTGCCCCAGCTCTCCCAGCCTTTCCTCCTACGAGAGGTGCTCCAGTCCCCTGACCATTTTTGTGGCTCTTTGTTGAACTCTCTTCAGTAACTCCACCTCCTTCTTGTACAGAGGAGCCCAGAACTGGATACAACAGTCCAAGTATGGCATCGCCAAGCGTGATGAGGAGAAAGGATCACATCCCTCAACATGGTAGCAATACCCCTCTTTAAGGCAGCCCAGGATACCAGTACACTCCAGTACAAGCCCTTTTTGGAAGGTCATTACAAGCCTTTCAGAATTTCATTTTTTTTGCTGTTTTACTCAGTGGAGTTCATTGACATATTTCTTTTAACCACCTTTATGAACATAGTCTGAAAAGCCTGCCCTATGACATTGTTATGAGTGAACAGTTATGCATGTACTGCAATACAGACGTTGCTCTGAAGGTTACTCAGTGCTCACTGCCTTGCAAGTTTTTTTTTTTTTTTTTTTTTTTTTCCCATAAGGGTGCAATTTTGGCAAAATATAATAGCTGTTGAGATCTAATGGCATAGCTTTTCTCTGCATTAGAAAAGGCCAATCAGAAACTTTACTGTTGCTGAGCAAGTTTTTTGTACCAGTTTTCATGCTACGTTTACCTAGTATCTCCTTTTAATTCAACCAGCTTGTCCCTCTGATATCAGAGCACAGCCAGGCTAACAATGCTTCAAAGACCTTGGCTTCCGCAGTAGCTTACCTGAAATAGTAGGACTCTGACCCTTTGGCTGATGAGGAATCTTGAATCCATGTTTAATTCTCTGAAGACTGGGTATACACAAACACATCTTCATTATTTTTTCTTTCATGCATAACTAATGACAAAACAGGATTGCTACTTACATTCATCCACTGCAAATTTGCTTCTGAATACTTAACAGCATCAAACTGTAGTTCCTCCACCAACATACTGATCGCCTGTTTTCTTAGCCACTTCTACACGGGGTATAATCTTGCCTTACAGATAATTTCACAGGTGCTTTGATCTGAGACTGAATTTACAGCAACAGAAAAGAATGTTGTTCTCCAAGATGTAAAGCACACCGGTTTATGGTCTGTTTCTTTGGCTGCTGAGCCATCATTTCCTTCTTTTTCCTAACAGCTGTTACTTTTGGTATTTGAGATGTAACCATGACTCTCCTGAATACACGAGGTTTCTTAGTTAATGACCTGAGAATGTTTGGATTGTCAGTGGCTCTCCCCAAATACTTTAGCCTCCAAGGACAGGATGCTAGTCAATACCTTAACTTTAGAAAAAAGCAGCGACGGTGACTCACTCTTTTTCTCTGGCTAGCTCAACTGAAAATGTTTTATTTCCCTGGTACTCCTTAAATTTACAGAGGAACAACAATATCACAGATGAGCCAATGCATACTACCTTATTTTTGACTGAACTATTTTTGGACCTCTATCATTAAGACTTTTTTTTTTTTTCATATATACAAAGTGAAATGAAGTACCCTAAAGGGCAACAAGAAACAGACCGTCAGCCTTAAAATTGCATTTGATTAATCAATCCTTTCAGACTTGGGTTGTCCATGCTGGCTTCCTGCAACCTTTGACGTGCTCTGCAATACACTTGGAAAACTCGGCGAGGTTTCCACACTGCCAATTCTTAAGCAGGACAGGCCAACACAAGCACAAAACGCCGTGCCTCGACCCAATCAGTTAACTTCATTTTTAAAGGCACAGAATTGCCCAAGACAGCTATTTCAGAACATGCCCTCCTCCCCAGGTCTCCCTGCAGCTGCTGCTCTCTTTGGCGGCCAAACCACAGCCTCCTGCTGGGCGGAACACCGCGAGGCACGCTTGGTGAGGTCCCTGGAACCATTTCGGCTCAATCTCTTGTCAGAACGAAGCAAGTAAGCTGGCGGAGCGACGTGTCCTCCCCGGTAACCACGCAGAAAAACGCTTTGTGGAGCGGGAAGAGCAGGAAGCAAGCTCCGCACTGAAAAACAAACAACAAACAAAAAATACTCTGGAGAGGGCTCGGGGGGGTTCCGGGGAGCTGTTGAGGCCGGTACCGGCAGGGGCGGAGCCGTGAGGGGGAGCCGTGAGGCGCCCGCCCCCAACGGCCGCCAACGGCCCAGCACGCGCCCTCCCCGTCATGCCCCGCGTCCGAGGGCCGGGGGCCGCGGTGAGCGCGAGGGGCCGGACAGAGGACGGGGGGGCGGGGCGAGCGGCGGCCAATGGCGGAAGGGCCCGTCGGGGTGGGCGGGGCGGGGCCGGCGTCGAGTTGCCGCAGCGCCGCCGCCGCTTGTAAACAGAGCCCGCTGCCCACGTGACGCTCCGCGGGTACCTGCGCGGCGGGCGGCGGGGCGGGCGGGCATTGTCCGCCGGCAGCGCAGCGCGGAGGGGCGAGAGGGCGCTGCGCCAGCACCGGGCGACGCTGCCTCACCTCACCTCGCCCCCCCCTCCGCACCCCTTGTCCTTCCTCCTCCTTCTCCTCCTCGTCGTCCTCCCCCTCCCCGCCGCAGCGGCCCCCTCGAGCGCCCGCCCTAAGATGGCTGATGGTGGGCGGTGAGGCGCCGCGCGGGGCTGCGGGCGGCCGTTGCCGGCCGGCGAGAAGCAGGGGCGGCTGAGGGGCGGCCCGGCCCGGCACCACACGGCCCGGCACGGGGCTCGGTCCGCGCAGCGCCATGTCTGCCTTCGCGCTGGAGGAGACGCTGGAGGCCGACTGGGTGGCCGTGAGGCCTCACGCCTTCCAGGAACGCGAGAAGCACAAGTTCGTCTTCATTGTGGCCTGGAACGAGATCGAGGGCAAGTTCGCCATCACCTGCCACAACCGCACGGCGCAGCGGCAGCGTAGCGGGTCCCGCGACGTGCGGCGGGCCGGGGCTGGAGCCGAGGCCGAGGCCGGAGCCTCCGCCACCGCCTCGTCCAAGGCGCTGCGCAGGGGCCCGGCCTGCGGCGCCGACCCCCCCGGCCCGGCCCGG
>CM021763.1:25028114-25046407 GCA_011075105.1 Heteronetta atricapilla | reverse complement strand
GGGCAGGGAGGAGGCGGCCGGCTCGCTGTCGTCGTCGCCGCCGCCGTCGCCTTTGCAGGCAGCCGAGCCGTCCGCTGCCGACGCGGAGTCGGCGGGGGACGAGTGCAGCTGGGCCGGGCTGTTCTCCTTCCAGGATCTGCGGGCCGTGCACCAGCAGCTGTGCTCGGTGAACTCGGAGCTGGAGCCCTACCTGCCCGCCTTCCCCGAGGAGCCCTCGGGCATGTGGACAGTGCTGTTCGGGGCCCCCGAGCTGTCGGAGCAGGAGATGGACGCGCTCTGCTACAAGCTGCAGGTCTACTTGGTCCACTGCTTGGACACGTGCGGCTGGAAGATCCTATCGCAGGTGCTGTTCACCGAGACGGACGACCCCGAAGCGTACTACGAGAGCCTGAGTGAGCTGCGGCAAAAGGGGTACGAGGAGGTGCTGCAGCGGGCCCGCAGGCGGATCCAGGAGGTGAGGCTGCTGCGTTCGGTCCCGATCTCTGCCTCTTCCTTACTCTATGACACCTTCTGTAGTTGTTCTCTCTGGCTGCTCCTCTCTGCCTTTGTAGAACTGATCGAGCCATAGGACAAAAAAAATGCAGGAAAACTATCTAGTTATTTTTTTGTTTGCTTGTTTTTTTGGTGCTTTGAGAAGCTAAGTAAGAAAACAGGACTTAACCTTTCCAAAGGGTCTAGGGCCAGGATTTAAGAAAGTGTAGATTCCTCTAGCTATCTCTGCATGGCTCACTACTTTACTCTGTGTGATCAAATGTAGACATTTGTGAACAAGGATCTCAGGGACTTGGCAATGTCTTGCTGCCAGATTTTTGTTGTTGCGTTGCTTTGCAGCAGGATGTGTTGGAGTCTGAATTCTCCTGTTTAATAGGAGCAGCAACATGTGGTGTTTATTTTGACAGTACCATTTAGGCACTTGAGGCCAAAAAAATTCTAGGTTTTTACAGGCTCTGGGTGCTGAATCTGGTATTTCAAGTGAGATGATGTCTTCTGGTGGAATTGGCGTAACTACAACTTTTGTTCGTTCTTGGTAAGTTCTTAGAGTTGGGATTTCAAAAAGAAAGCTATCTAATCTTAGCGAGGATTTACTGCGTTGACACTGCTAGAGTCTGACAGGTCTTGGATGTTTCAGGACTTGAGTGTTTCAGGATGTTTCATCCCACTTCCCCCTCCCCATACTCTCTTTAGACAGAAGTGGTTGAGGAGGTTGATTCTGTTAACTTCTTAGCATCAATGTGTAGGATTTTTTTCAGATCTTTGTGTGCTGAGGTGTATGAGGACCCAGATTTTTCCATTCTTTTTTTTTTAAAAAAAAAAAAAAGAAAGAAAGGAGACTTCTACATTTGTTTTTATGCTTCTGTGGCCTTGGATCAGGATGCACCCAGATCTGTCTAGGTATGACCGTGGATGAATCAGGTTATGGAATTTTTGGTTTTTGCGAATGACATCTAAATTTTGTTGTATCACTGTAAATCAAGTTTGGCTGCTTCAGCTGCCCCCTTATATTCTTCAAGGATTGCGTGTTCAAAAAATCTGTGGTGGTGAATGTTTCTTTTTCCCCTGATGGAGTATGAGTATATGTGCTTGCTGTCTGTTTTGATGGCATAGTTTTGAGTCTTTGTAGGATTCTGTCCCAGCTTTTCCATAGTGGCTGAAGCTACAGAGTATGAGAAGACTGTTGTCAGTGATGAAATCATAAGAGCATCTCAATGTAGCATTTTCAGGTACAACCTTATTTCCAAACTGTAACCTTAGGATATACCATGGGAAAACAAAAAGAAAGAAAAACCACAAATTCCTATTGAAAGGGAAGAATTCATCCTCATTAATTTTTCTATAGTATTGGTAATTTGTCTAAAAGTGTTCTGCTGTAGTATTAGTCCAGAGAAAATGAAGGCATATCATTGTCCACTTTTTTTTTTTTTTTTGCTTGGTTGTATGTATTTAGATTGATTTGGCCCTCAGCTAAGCAGTTTTTGTAAAGAGCTGATCAAGACGAGAGAAGTTCCTGTTAGACATGAAATTTGGAACTGAGTGTCTAACTCAAAGTGCGTGGTGTTTTTGAAGAAACACTAATTCAGAATTACTGTGCAAAAACTGTTTCTCAAAGAATCTCAACTTCTGTTTTGTTAGGACCAATGCTATGGTCAAAAATTAAATCAGGTATCAGTAGGCAATGAAGGCTTTATCTTAGTCAACCCATCATTCTCTGTTAACATTGGGAATCTGGTGTAGTCAAAATAGCAGAAGGTATTTGTGCATTTGACCACAGTAAGACCTTCCTTTCCAATGGCAACCAATCTACTAGTGTGGCTCAAGTCAGTACAGCTGTACTTCTGTCACTGCCCATGAAGTAAATTGATCCTTCTTTAATTAAAGGTAGTTCATGTTTAAGAAAAGAAACCAATTGAATGACCTGCTTGACCCTTGTGGCTCTCAGGTTTCTCTTTTCCTTACCTGTTAGTGGTTTGTATGGTCCATAATGTCTTCCTTTTAAGCAAATACTAATATTGCTTGTCATTGAATTCTAAGCGAATGAAGCAGTGGATGATGGGTGCTCCCAGGTATTTCTGAAGGAAAGGTTTTTCATGCTTTCAAGCAGAATCTACTGAATCAATGTTTTGTCTCTCATTTTAATGTACTTTTCCATCTGTACTTGAAGCCTGCCTGTTAGCTGTTTGGAATGTTGGTTTCCAGCAATTTTAAACAATTTTACCTCTCTTAAGAGAACTTCTGAGGAGAAGGGGAAGGACTTGGTGCTGGCAACTGAAATAGTATGAAGGAGCATAATATGGAGGGTTTTCATGTATGTGAAGTTGTGTAAAATACAAGTTTAGAACTCTAAGATTTTGGCTTAACTTTTTAAGGTATACAGGAAATAATTATAAACCTCAGAAGTGTATCTTTCTCTAGGACAGTTACGCTCTGTGCAGTTACAGTATTATTTAACAAGTGCTTGTAGTTTCTGTTGACCATGTTCTTTGAGGTGGAGAAGCAAAGAGAACAACAAAACCTCTCATACTCATTGTTTTAGCATCCCCTATTTGGCCAATTGTTGCTTTCTGTAAGTTACACACAAGCCAGTTCATTTTCACAGCAGTTAATAATTGTTGCATTTTGTAATAGGCATTTTTATCATTGTCGCAATTATAAAACTTGAATAGGCCAGAAGAATGTTACAAGTAGAAACAGATCCAATATGAGAAAGCTCCTCTGCTAGTATTTCTATATGACATGAAAGTAATTTCTTCTGCATAATCTGCAGTTTAAAATTAGCATATCTTTTTTTTTTTTAAAAAAAAAAAAAAAACACAACAATTCTGAAATAATTTAGAAATAGTGAATGGATGTTACAGTAAAGCTATGTTACAGTAACTACATGTATCTAGAATAATACATGTGAGTGTAGTAATATCGAAGGTGGTATTGTATCTGCTGCGTTGCCAAAAGGTTGAATTACAGTATCACTGGTTAAAACTGCTGTTATTACAAGCTATGGTTGATTTATTGGCACAGTCATGCCAACAAACACATCTTTTTCTATGGTTATCTCTTTACTGGTTCATGCATAGCAAGTTGTGAATATGGGAACCCTATCTTTACATTACAGATGCTTACTTTGGCATCTTTTAATTAATGGTACTAATTAATCTTTTTTTTTTCCATAGAGTTCTCAATTGCTGTAGCATTATGAAATTTGGCAGGTAATAGTCAATAGCATCTTGAGTGCCAGTTATAAGACTAGTCACAGACTTGCTTTCATTTTGCTGTTTCTCTATGAATTCTTGTGTCTGTAGGCAGACTTTCTTGAAAGACCATTTTGTGTATCTGTTCTGTGTGTTCTTCTGAGTTGTTTTAATATAAAAGCTCAGAAAAAAACTCTTAGTAGTTGATTAAATTCTAAAGAAATTTTGAGAGAATCTTACTTTCAGCGGCTAACTTAAGACTGCCTTGGGAGTGGCAGTGTTCTTCGCCTGTATAGTGGAATATCTTACTAAGCACCAGAGTAGCCCTGTGAATTTTTATGTTGGTTGGCTTAATTTTCTTTTGACTCAAAGGGCTAGAAAGGTTAAGAAAACTTGATGTCAAAGTCTTTTATGTGTTCTGTTATAGTAACAACTTCTTTATTAGGAGATTTTTTTTTGACAGAAAGCTGTTTTGCCATTTTCTTTTGAATTAGTATATATATAATTTTTGAAAATACTTTTGCACAGCTTTAGTAGGGAAACTGTTTTCAATGAGTGAAATATGACTGTCAAATCACACAGATGAGTAAGTGTTGGCTCACATGTAAATCAGAGGATATCACATGCTTTCCAAAGGTGTTGCTTTTTTTTTTTTTTTTTACAAGAAAATAACTAAATATCCATAGGTTATTCTTTTGTTGTTACTCTAATATTTCAGTGTGTTTCAGTGTGTTTCAGTGTGTTGTGGTTTAGCCCAGCTGGCAGCTAAACACCACACAGCAGTTCACTCACCCTCCCCCTTCCCTCTCTGGGATGGGGGGAGAGAAATGGGAAAGTGAAGCCTGTGGGTTGAGATAAAGACAGTTTATTAAGATAATAATAATAATAATAATATGTATAATATATATATATATTATATATATTATACATATATACATATATATGTATATATATATAATGTATATGTATATATATAATATGTACAAACAAGTGATGCACAATGCAATTGCTCACCACCCGCTGACCGATGCCGAGGCGCCCCCCCACCCCGGCCAGCCCCCCCTATGTATTTTTTAAAAAGACCCCAGATGGTATGGAATACCCCTCTGACCAGTTTGGGTCAGCTGTCCTGGGGCTGTCCCCTCCCAGCTCTTGCTGCCCCCCAAGCCTGCCCGCTGGCAGGACAGAGCAAGGAGCTGAAAAGTCCTTGGCTTGGTGTAAGCATTGCTCTGCAGCAATTAAAACATCAGCATGTTATCAGCACTCTTCTCATCCTAATCCAAAACATAGCACCCTACCAGCTACTAGGAGGAAAAATAACTCTGTCCTAACTGAAACCTGGACACAGGGAAAAATAATAGTTTTGATAATCTTAGTAACCTGTCTTTATTTTCTTGCTTCTGACCGTGCATGTTCAGTTCTAAAGGAAGTGTATATATGGTAGGCAGTGAGGCACTCTATGAAAAACTGAAGTTTTCCAGAGGTGAGGTAACCTCTCCCTATCCAGTGATTACTCCTAATCACAATGTGATTTAAAGAGATTTCTACATCAAAGTGTTAAATAATCCAAGAGTAATTAATGCAAAACAGTACAAAAAAGTATTAAATGATGCGAAAATTAAATACTAGCGGTAGTGGTTCCATCAAAACCAGTGAAACATCTCTATGCAAGAGCAATGAATCCTGGATGTTAACTACAACGGCTAGATCTAGAAGACACATGGTATTTCATGAGGGAACAGAACACCAGTTCAAATTTAAATCAGGGTGCGCGGAAGATTAAAATAAGATATACTGTAGATTAGATTATTGTTACTATTATTACTTCTCTATCTGAAATGAATAGAGCAGGGTTAATTATTAATTACTGCTCCGCAATAGTCTAGAGCATTCTGGAAATCCAAGCCTATTTTTGTTTGAAAGCCATTTTTATGTACTCATCAGTTCTAGTGGTTAACACTTGTTTGTGGTACAACTACTTCAATTCACTCCTAAATACTCTGTAAATAAGCCATCTAACCAATGTACTGCTACTACAAGTTAACAGGAACAGAAATGCAGTATGGCAGCAGCTGTAGGGTATGCTCCAAAGAACAGGTAAGTAGTCTTCACCTTCCTAAGAAACAGTTGCATGATAATAGTACTCTGGCTAGTACTTCTATTGTTGTCCAACCAAATACTACTTTTTTTTCCCCTCAGTGTTAAACCTTGCCAGCCATCCTCTTTTTTTATTTATCTAATCTGCAGTTGGAGTATTAGCAGTTAGGTTTGGTTGTTACAAACTAGTCCTCAGTTAATAAATATTTTACAGGCTTGGCATTTTAGTAGTTGGAAGTTCACAACTGACTCATTCTGCAAGCATTAAACACAGTGGTGAGGATACCATGATACATTTTCAGATAAGCAGAATGAAATGTGGTGTGGTTCCCACACTTTTCTGTGAATAATAAAAATCTAAGTCACACTTAGAATGAATTCTGTTAATGTAAATAAATGTTACAAGTTAAACACTTTATTATGGTGTGATACTGCTGAAAGGCAGGAAACTGATGTCGAGAAGGCTTTATCACTTGAGATGCTTGGTCCTCGTTGCAGTGAAGATAAATAAATACTGCAATAACTTAATCATATGGTAGGCTTAAAATTGCTGAAAGTCAAAGCTGTTATTGCATACCATTGTAAAACACATGCTTTAAAATGGCTTCTAGGAATTCAGTATTTAGTGGACATGGACATTACCACAGTCTTTGCTTATCTTAAGCCTATGAGTTAAACCCTTCTAAGTACTACACAAAATAACTGTTTACCTTTTAATTGGAGATCTTTTATCTCTCATCCTTCTTCGGTTGGATATTTTCCTGATGTTTGTTTGTTTTCCTAGTGCCTTTCTCTTTTACTTCTCTTTCATAGGTAGCAGGAACTTGCTTTTGATTGCTTGTGACTTGTGATTGCAAGTTAGTTTTGGGTGCTAGATTTGTTTTTGTCTATATTTTTTTATTGTCTCTTTCCAGTCTGAGTTTGATACTTCTGGATTTGAAGTAATATTTTTTATTCTTTTTCCTTTTTGCAATCCACTTATGACTTGCATATGTAGATATGCATGTCTTTTAATGTGTTTTTCTAGTTTTGCCTTGTTAGTTTGACAAGAGCTAGCTGAAGATGATGAATACTGCTACTGTATCTGAAAACAGTAGAGAATGTTTAAAATAATACACATTTTTTTGAGATTTATAAATGATATTTGCACAAAGAAAAGGACTTCTGCTTCAAAAGTTTGGTTTTCCTTGACAGAATGCAAGTACAACGTGAAAAATAAAAGTACATTCTATAGAATACAGCAATACTGTTCAGGATGACCCTTAATCAGTAAGCATAGGCTTAATACTTAGAAACACAGCAGCCTGCCATTCTTACAGTTTTCTGCCCTACCAAAAGAACCTGGGAGAAATGCAATATATGCTCTGTTTAACGGTCTGATCCCAGGTTGAGGAATCATTTTTGTTTTGTAGCTGTGGAAGTGTTCTAATGAAAAAATTATTTTAGAGATAGACTTTACTTTTAGAAGTTGTTGTAGCTAATAGGCAGTTCTAGCATTTTCATGTGCTAGAGTACTTTGACAAGGTGGGTACAACCTATGTGATAAACACTCTGAAACCCATTATGCTCTTGGGGATTCACAGCCTACCTGATTTCTTAGCTTTTAGATACTGTGTTGGGTTGTTTTTTCGTCATATTTATATTACTTTGTCTTCTTGCATATTTTTTTCCCCATTTTAACAGCATTACTTTCCTTCTCACTCCTCAACTGAATGTCGTCCAGGACTTAGGCCTTCAAGTCAATGCCTTTTAGTACTGCTTTCAATATCTAGTAACTTTTTCTCCTCAGTTTCTTGCTGTGATAACGTAACACAGGCTGGCTTAGAATTGAAAGCAGATTCTTTCTAATCATTGCATGTTCTCACATTTCTTTCTATAAGACACTGCTTACTAGTAGATGGTCTTTTGAGTTTTATATTGTACTTTAAAACATAATATAGCTTCCACAGAGCCTAAAAGGCCACACTAAAGCCTTGTATTTTAGAAATGGCCAAATCTACAATTTTTCCTCTTTTGGGAGGTGAATTTTAGTAGAAACAAAACCTTGCAGTCCACCATGAAACTGCTGTTACTGAAGAGGACTTCAGATAAAGTGGAGACCTGGTGAAATTAAAGATATGTATATATGAAACTTCTCTGTTTCAGGAGATGAAAGCTTACCCATAAGGAGTATGCTGGGGAGAGAAGGAAGACAGGGCAGGAGGAAAGGAGGGTAAATAAAGAATCTGAAGATGTATTTCGACTAACTCAGTTATATTATGTATATATCTGCCCTGTTGCTCAGAATGCTAGAACATTATTCTGCAGTGTTGGGCAACCAACGTGTTCAGGAGTTGCGAGTGACATAACACCTGTTACATTGCATCCTCCCTCTATCCTAGAAAGCAAATGAACAGAAAGGTAGTTAAATAAATTTCATTTTTAAACACTTTGTCACAAGTTGTTGATTTACCATGTAATAAAAGAATGAAAGTAAGGTATTCTGCTGTTGTAAACCTTCTGCTGTGTTAAAAATCAAGTGTCCAGTTTTTTTGTCCCAGTCTATCAGTGATAGTGCTCTGGGGAGGGGCTAACATACGAGGCCAACGGAACCTGTAGGTTTAACCATGTTATATATACACCAATTTCACTGGTTTTGAGGAAGGGTGACAACAGTGACAATATACACTGGAACAATTTATTTGAACTAGTCATATGTTTTGCATAGTACTAACGTTACTATAACCATTCAGAACAAAGATCTTGGATACCTCATTGAAAATCCTTCTCTAAGTGCTATGCTTTTTAATAGCAAACAGGCAAGAATGTTTTAAGAATGGTAAAGAAAGAATTCTTGAGCCCTTAACAGAAGTAATAGTATGATCTCATCAGAAATCTGATGTTGATATCTGCTAGAGTATGGGTTAGTCTCTAAGAATAATTGTTGAAGCCCATGCAAAACTTGATATGGGATCCTGAAGTCTAGAAAATAGTCCAGATTTTTTTGGACAGGAGATTGGATGATCTCATAGTATCTTCCAGTCATAAACTGCATAAATTAACAGGGGAAATGTGTTTTTGTTTTAATTAGTTCATTGTTGAAACTTGCCCAATTCCCATTTTCTGAAGAATTTGGGCCTGAAATATAAACCAAGCTGTTACAAGTTTGCCTGAAGACTTCACGAAGAACTTTAACACATAGTGCTAGATTTTAACTTGCAACATCTCCACAAATGTCTCCTTGTTTTCTAGCTCTTACTTTTCACCTATGTACATTGCTCCTAATAACTTCTTACTAGTGGCACTTTGCTCAGTTCAGCTTTTGCCTTTTGTTTAAGTCCTTTAGCAGCCAGAAAGGTGTTTCAATGTGAAGACAGCTTCTGAGGCAAGCTAGTTATTGAAAATCTTCATCTGGAGCTGTTGAGAGTAGGTATGAATAAATTTCTGCTGTTTAACTACCTATGACTGGTTGCAAAAATTTTGGGATAGGTTGTTTTAAATTAAAAAAGCCTTTTACTGATAAGCTCCTATCTCTGGATTTCCTTTTAATCTCTTTTTTTCTGTTTATGGTATTTGTATAGTAAAAACTATGGATTTTTTTTTTAATGCATAGGGCAGACAAACATTCACAAAAATTTGAATACTTAGTGAGCATTTCTGTCTTTGCTGTGTTTTTGTTAATGCAGAAGCCCATTTTATTGTTTCTTTTTCCAATTCTGAAAATTATATTGTAACAGTATCACAAAAAATGTTTCCAACTGGATTTTTTTCCTTTTGAAAAATGTTTCAAGTATTCAACTAACATTTGTAGTAGTATTCAAGTATTCAACAAATGTAACTAAAATGAGTTGTAGCACAACTTTTCACATACCTTGCATCACGGTTTTCATCTCCCCTTTTTGGGAGGGGGCTTTGTTAAACATTCTGGAATAACTTAGATTGTTATAAGACAAGAAAATTTAATTGGAGTTTTTTTCATTTGTTTTTAATACCTCAAAGAACTCTTAGTACTTTCTATCTGTTTTAAGGAAATTTTAAATAGTAAAAAAAAAAAAAGGCATGAATACAGATGTGAGGATTCTGAAGGAGAAAAAATTGTAGATCAGTTTTAGAAGTTTCTAAAAAGTTTTAGTTTTTCTACAAACAGCCCTGAGTCTACAGAACCCAAATTATGGCAGTTTGCTTCTGTAAGAAAGTTATTTTGCCTTTTGGAGTAGTACAATATTTGTTTATAATTGTGAGGTGTCAGAAGTTCAAACTGAACCCTTTGTCACTTCAGAGAAGTAAAATTCAGGAAAATATCCATACATGGGAGGACTTCTAAAAATCCAAAACTACTTGAAATATTGGAGTGGATGAGGAAGAGCTTAGTTAATAGGTAAATTGTATGTATTATTTCAACTGTGTTTTATCATGCTGCTTTATCACAAATGTATTTTATTTGTCTGTGACATTTAACACATATATCCATATATATTTAATACGTATATAATTTCTCTATAAAAACAGGACTAAAACCAACCCCATTGGATAATACTGGAGAATACAGGTCTGTGTTCATCTGATATGAATTTAAATTGCTCTTTTCTAAAATGTTGTGCTGCTATGAAGGTGGTAAAATAGCTTACTATTTGTGTGGTATCTGTTCCTAGAGTGGCAGAAAAATAGCATGCATGATATGGTGTTTCAGGAGTTTCTTCATACCGCAGCCTTTTATTAGCAACAGTGGACTGTAATAGTGGACTGGATGTTGTATTTTACTTTTAGAAGCTTTAAAAATAGGGTGTAATCATGTGCAAACCTGTTTCTTTCTTAGACCTAACTTCTCTGTCTCTCCGTGATTTCACTGTTGTATAAGGTGATGCAGAGTTTGAAATAGTATGGAACTACATGAGCCTTGGGAAGCCATGCAAAGGGCCATTTCGGTTACCCATCAGCTGTTGTCTAAGGTTTAAAGGTGGCTAATTCATCACGCTGCTGAAGAACTGGACATGCTGTAATGCATCGCTTGCTGATGCTGAAGGTGGGGGTGGGTGGGATCCTTCTGCAGCTTTGTGTGCCTTCCTGTTCTGCATCTCTGTCCTTGATGATTCAACGCAGTGTAAACCTCAGTAAATTCATCCAAGGGTAATAGCTTTTTACCTGGCGCTTAGTTAGCTTGTTGAAGACATGACAAAGCTGGTGCAGAGGAGGAATGGTGCACCTGAGAGGAGAAAAACATGGAGCCAGGGTGGAGCTGGAAGAAGAAGAAGAGGGGTGGGAAGTGGGATGTACTTTCAGTAAGAGCAAGCTCATCTCAGCTTTAAAAAGTAAATTCAGTCTTACCAGTCTGCCTAGAAGCTGTTGTCATAATGCTTTACCTCCTTTGCATTAGATGTTAAAAAGCCTAATATCAGATTAGTATCAGATATTTGTGAGTATTTGCTGCCATGAAAAATGCATTGTAAAACTGGTAAGAGCACTAACTCTTTACTGACTATGTGAGTCCTGTGAGTTGACTTCAGTGTGAGGATGATAGTGTATTTGTTGTTCCCATCAGACTCTCACATTTGTTTCTGTAGAAGAATATTTAGTTGTTTAGCAGAGTGGCTATTTCTTTGGTATCCTATGTATCCTGATGTTGCAAACCTTACACAGAGAAAGTGGTTTTTAGACTAGTGTCATAATACTTTATCAATTAAATGTACCCATTGTATGCAAATATTAGTTTGAGATGGCTGTCAGTTTTGACACTCCTTATGTTTTTCTGATGAATAGCGCAGTTCAGAAGCACAGAAAAAGAGAGTCTATGGACTGAAAGTTAATATATTTTATGTTACAGCATGAACATCTCTTTATGTTCTAAATATTTTTTTGATGGGATTACTGCAGAAAAAGTTACTTAGAACTCATTAGGACATGAGTAAAAACCAACTCTTTGCCAGGCCTTCAGGGTGAGGTGTTGCCTAGAAGTTTTTTGTTCAAAGTTACCGTGTTCCAACTAATCAGTGATTCATTATTGACTTTATCTTTTAGTTATTTTACCCCTTTCCAAGGGGAAGGAGTCCCAGAGTACCATATTAACTTTGAAATAAGGTAAATATTAGATACCTCTAAGGAGTCTGTCCTGGAACTGGTACTGTTTAACATCCTTACTCATGATACAGACAGTGGGATTGAGTGAATCCTCAGCAAGCTTACATATGACACAAAGATGTGTGGTGGAGTCAATACACCAGAACAAAGGGATGCCATCCAGAGGGACCCGGACAGGCTGGAGAAATGGACCCATCTGAACCTAATGAGGTTCAACAAGTCCAAGTGCAAGGTGCTGCACCTGGGTCAGGACAATCCTAGACATGAGCACAGAGTGGAAGAACTCATTGAGAGCAGCCCTGCAGAGAAGGACCTGGGGTTTCTGGCAGTCAAAAAGCTTGACATGAGCCAGCAGCGTGTGCTTGCAGCCCAGAAGGCCAACTGTGTCCTGGGCTGCATCGACAGAGGAGTGGGCAGCAGGTGGAGGGAGGGGATTGTGCCCCTCTGCTCTGCTCTTGTGAGGCCCCACCTGGAGTGCTGCATCCACATCTGGAGTCCCCAGCACAAGAAGGATGTGGGGCTGCTAGAGCAGGTCCGAAGGAGGGCTACAAAATTGGTTCAGAGGACTAGAGCACCTCTCCTGCATGAAGACAGGCTGAGAGAGCTGGGACTGTTCAGCCTGGAGAAGAGAAGGTTCTGGGGTGAAGGCTCCAAGGTGACCTTATCACAGTTTTCCAATACTTAAAGGTAGCTTATAAAAAAGACGGAGAGCAACTTTTTGGTCAGATAATGACAGGACAAGGGGGAATGGTTTTAACCTATAAGAGGGGAGATGTAGATTAGAGGTTAGGAGAAAATTCTTCACTCAGAGGGTGGTGATATATTGGAACAGGTTGCCCAGAGAAGCTGTGGATGCCCCATCCCTGGAAGTGCTCAAGGCCAGGCTGGATGGGGCTGTGGGCAACCTGGTTGGGTGGGAGGTGTCCCTGCCCATGGTAGGGGGTTGGAACTGGATGGTCTTCAAGGTCCCTTCCAACCTGAGCCATTTTATGTAGATAATTTGTACCTGTGCTGTTCCAAGTAATACACTAAATTCAAATAAATAGCTGGCTTTTATAGGCATTCATTTGGCGTGATAGCATGATTTAAGACAGGTACAGCTACATCACACAGTATGGTAAGGTGATCAGGGAAGTACCATTTTATATCATCTTTAAACAAAAGCAACTTTACCACACTATTACACGTATATTTGTCTTGTTCACAGAAAAGGAGATGTGTAGTTATCACCTGTTGACATCTCCCTCTTGAGCTTTTAGAAGAGATCTAGCATGCCATGCATTGTTGTCAGAGCTGGCAGCTTTAAGTCTGAGCCATGTGATACTCCCATGAGTAATGTATACAGAGTTCTGCTGAGATTTCTATTTAGAATTTTGGGTGGGAGGAGAGAAATTGCATTGTTCAGTAATGTTGCATACATGGAAATAATGTTTTGGCTCACTTCACTGCATTAAAATACTACTTCAATTTTTCTTACCCAGTAATTGAGTACTCTTTCTTTTCTGCTGACTTGCTTTACAGGTAGTACATTGAAATGACATGCATTTTGATAGGCAGCGTAAAAGAACTTGACAAAAGTGATTTTTACTATCCCAGGAGCTGTTAATCTGAGCATAAATGAAAATAACTGCTATGACTGAAAAGAGGTCAAGATGGCCAGTCAGCACTATGCTGGTCTTAGCCTTCTGGTCTGCTGTCTGCTTTTAGGTACTGTGGCAAAAGACTGTTTTAAACAGGGTTTAGAGAGGATTTAATCAAGTAGCTCACTTGATGTGAGCAGCCCTTCACAACCCTGAAGAGAAAAGTGTGAAACATGTTATGAAAGTATTCCTTTTTGTATCTTGGGTTTTAAAGAATCTGTTTCACTTCTCAAAACCTTTTTGTTGCTATTTTTTCTTGATGTTTTGTGTGTGTGTTGCTGTTGTTTCTTAGCATAGCTGCAAAGTTTGATAAACTTGTTTATGTGTGTTTGGTTTGATTATTTTAATTAGCTCAGTCCTTCTGTAAGCAGCCATTCAGAAACTCCTCCCCAAAACTCAGACAATAACCTTTGCTACACATTGGCATAGACTTGATATTCCCTATCTTCAAAAGCTGTTTGAAAAAAATGGACTTTTTGGTCCACTCAGTAGGTAGAGGTTTGCTTTATGTACTAATTATAAACTCTCTGGTTTCCAAATAAGTTTAATATGTAACTGATGTGTTTGTATCTTCTTTTAATTTTGAGATTGGAAAGATGTAGTGCTGCTTCCAACGCTTCTCATTCTGAGCAGTAGTACTGGGCTTATTTATAGTGTCCTATAACTCCGTATCTTCTTAGATGGTTTATATCTCAACATTAAAAAATACCTTAGATCTGTATTAGAAAGTCAAGCTTTGGTCTTCTTTCAGTGCATTTCTGTTATAATAATGCAAATGGTTCTTTCGGTATTACATACAAAGCCAAGGCTGTTGATGGCAATGCAATCATGCAAACAGAAGCAAGGCTTGATCTTTTAACCACAACAGGTGACATTTCAATACAGGGAAATGCATTTAAGAGAGAGGAAAGTAGTTTACCTGTAGAACAGATACCATGTAGTTGAGACTCCTACCCGTTACCGTGATATGTTTGTGTGCATGTCTTGTGCATGCATTAAGAAGATTGTTCTTTGTTTAAAGACAGCTTTAGAAGAGAGAGTAGAAATAATTTTAAACCTGTTCTAATATAAGAGCTTGAAGTAACTCTTAAGTTCAGTTGCTGAAATTTTGCATCCCAATTTCATGTACTCTGGAAGCTTTACTTTGTAACTCACTGCCTGGAATTCATTGTGGTCTATTGCAAGTTTATCACTAGGTGGATTCATTCTGGAAGTGGCAAGTAATACTTTCAGGCATTTGATAACAGGAGAGTATCATAGAATATCCAGAGTTGGAAGGGACCCATAAGGATCACTGAGTCCAACTCCTGGCATCACACAGGCTACCTAAAAATTCAGACCATATGATTAAGTTCACAGTCCAAATGCTTCTTAAACTCCAACAGACTTGGTGCTGTGACTGCTTCCCTCAGGAGCCTGTTCCAGTGCACAACAACCCTCTCAGTGAAGAACCTCTTCCTGATGACAATCCTGAAGCTCCCCTGTCATAGCTTGACACCATTCCCTTGGGTCCTATCACTGGTCACTAAAGAGAACAGATGGGTACCTGCCTCTCCACTCCCCCTCATGAGGAAGCTGTAGACCACAATGAGGTCTCCCCTCAGCCTCCTCTTTTCCAGGCTGAGTAGTGCATTCTGTAGTTACTATTACTTCAAAAATATGTAAAAGCTTGGGAACGGACTGGAAAATACATTGCTTGTTTTAGCTAAAATCAGGTATGTGTCATGTTGTAGAGTTTTTACAAACTACCAAAACCAAAATGGGAATAATGGTGAAAGTTTTGGGAATAACAGCAAAGGAAATGTAAGAAAAGGCCCTTCACTGATTAAATGAAGCATTGGATTACAGCCCCAACTGGTGGCAACTTACACATAATTGCGCTGTCTTCTGTAGGGCTTTTAAAACTTTCTGGACAAAATATTTTTTTAATTCTGCAGACAGAAATAATCTTTGTTATATAGTTTAAATATGTGCTGTTAAAATGGGGGAAAAAATAGCCTGTTTCCTCTGGCTAGAGTCTATCTGCATAATAGTTGCCTAAAATATATGGATTCATTTAGTTGTGAACAATGTAACATCTGTGAAACATGATTCTTAAAATAAATGCAGTATTGAATGGGTATTGCACTAGTCGGGCCTGTACAGGATATTACTCTACCCTCCTCCACCCACTTCTTTAAATAATTTAATTTTAAAAAGTTGTGGAAGTCAAAATTTCATACCAAGGCTGTTGAAGTAAATGAATGGTAGCACTGAATGTCTGTGTTGGGAATTAATCATCAGTGGGACATAAAATATGCCACAAAACTTGTTCATGTATTTTATGCTAACAGTTTGCAAACTGCACAGTTTGAAGGCACCAGGTTGGTTTAGGCATTAGGCCAACTTAGCCAATGTCTCCATTTTTCTGAAAGGTAATAGCTGACTTTTTTATATTTCTAAAACAGCATATCCTCTAGATACTGCCTGCATGGAAATTGGAACATACAGAGTTAAACAACTTGTGAGACTGTGGAGGACCAGGTTTGCTTTATGACATTATTAATTCAGTGGATTCTGTGCTAGACCCAGCGTTATTGTTATCTGATAGTCCAAGTACTGCCTGGATGGCAGCCAGCTAAGAAAAATGCTTCATCTGACTTGGATCTTTGACAGGAAATCTTCCATCGGACTGCTTTATGGAGCAGGGTGGGAGAGGTCCTCCATGCAGCTGGCAGCTCCATCCATCTGCAATATTAGTGGCCACTTTAGGACTGGTAGCAGTAAACCAGCCTTTGCTCTTCCTTGGGCTTATTAGTCTGTTTCTAGTAGGAGAATTTAAGCTATGAATCTTCTGTTCATACCATGCTGTATCAGTGAAGAGTGTGTTAATCACATCCGTTCAAAAAGTGGGACAGTAGTTTGAGACTTCCATATTCTCTTAAACATTGTGAATCATAAATGTCAGTTCAAATGCAAGTCATAAACTGTGTTGTTTTTCTCTTCCAAAACTGGATCATGTGATACTTCTTCACTCTCTCCTTTCCCTCCTGTACCTTTTAACCCAAGCGGAATTTGAGGCAGCAGTTTTATGGTGTTGACTTGAGAGGATGAAATGTAGGCATGCTTTTGAGCTGATTTGCAGCTTTTGTAGAGGAAGTTAATGTTTAGATGTTTCCCCCCAAATGCCACCTGACTGCTTTTTATAAGAACATGTTAATAGGTGGGTGGGTGTAGCGAGGCTGTCTGTAACCTGTGCTCACAGGTTAGTAACTGTGCTACCTGTTCTGAAGAATATCCCTATTTGATAGCTCTTCCATGTAACTAAATAAGATGGTGTTTGGCTGTTTCTAAATCAGCTTTGCAGTTTTGTTATGTCTCTTCTGGTAACTGTAGCTTGAATTAAACTGCATCACCATTTTCATTGAAAAAGGTCTTCATTAGGCACAGGAAATGGAAACTGGGGATTCTTTCTGTAGAAAAGAAGAAAGGTTGCTTGACTTTTGTTAATTTCAGAATATACATATTACATATGAATAATCTGTCCTTACTTGCATTTGTTTTTAAGAGTTTACTCCTTGGGGGTTCATTGTCTCTGAAGGAGTTGAGGAGCATCTCTAAACACAGGACTGGGGGACCCCAGGAGCAGACCAAACAAAACTGGGCATGGACAAGACCCTGAAATGATGCCCGCTTACTTTCTCTATGTGCATGAACTTCATGATGCTTCTTTACATTATCAAAACTGTTTCTCATTATGGACATTATTTAGACTGAACAACCAGCTAATCATAAGTAGATGTATGCTGTTAGTGTCCTGAAAATGTATTTGTGCTATACTGATGATCATAAAATTAAAATGGATCTTTATTTCCTGGCACACTTTCACACTGAATTCTGCAAAGTTGTGACTTTCAGAAAGACCGTAAGATTGATCTTTGAAAGGAAGAAAAAAAAAGTATTGTTCTGTTCCTGAAATTAGGTTACTTAAGATTCTCCTTTAAAGGGTAATAAGTTCTCTCTAGTTGTTCCTTTTTGTTGCCTTGTAGGATATGTTTTGTATTTGTTTTTTCAGTATGTTGACAGAGATGACTGTAGTTTTGGGGCTACAGGTAGAGTAGGAAAAGGTTTGAGTATGGCAGCTCTTTTTTGAGGCACTAGAAACAGGCAAGAGGAGCTGAGGAAGCTGTTGGCTTTGTAGACTGAAGGGTTAAACTGCAATAATGCATGAGGTCTGTAGAAACTTAGGAGTCAAACTCAAGAGCATCTGGGATGACTTCTGTCCTTACAATTGCAAGCTAAGGCATGCACGTTTTGCACAGAAAGCTCATTAAAATACTGGTTTTACAGACTGCAAGCCACAAAACACTACCCAGTACCTTCAGTGAGAACTCAAACACCACAGAAACACACACTACTGGAAGACAGGAGAAGGGCAGTGTTCCTACCTTGCAGTAGGTAATGATTTCCTAGGTGAAATTGATTAGGTAATACAATAAATTGCTGCTGAGAAACGTTGCTTCCATTCTGCACCATCTCTCTGAGACCGCTCTTCTGTGATGAGCCTTGCTGAGGGAAAGCTCTTCTTGGCTTGTTGTCTGACAATCACTTTAATGCTGAACATGTGAATAAAGCTACTGCGTTCTGTCTATAAGTCCCTGCGTTCTGTCTATAACCTTGGCCAATCTTCAGAGCTTCAAAGGAAGTTGAGGTAATGTTGCAAGGATCTTTAGAAGTAAACTTTACATCACAAAAAAAAAAAAAAAAAAAAAAAAAATAATTAATTTTTTAAAAAAAAAAAAAAAATTAAAAAAAAAAACAAAAAAAAAAATATAAAACA
>CM021763.1:25001190-25028014 GCA_011075105.1 Heteronetta atricapilla | reverse complement strand
AAAAAAAAAAAAAAAAAAAAAAAAAAAAACTTATTCATTTGGATAACAAAATAGCAGATTAATACAAATGTCACAGAACAGAGTAGACACTATGGTAAAATGTCATCTTTTGACATTCCTGGCATACAAATGAACCCGATGCCAAAGGACTGTTGATCGAAGCTTTGGTTTCTAATCTGCAGTTCCCTCTGTTTTGGCTTGCATTAATTACACATGATACAGCTTTGTATACAGAGAATATTTAATGTAGGTTGAGCATCCAGCTTGACTGAACACAAACAAGATAGGAAACGCTTATTCCGTATTATTCCTGATCTATATTAAGTAATCTATATCAAGTTTAAGTAAACTTGGACTGTGAATATATGCTTTTAAGTTGTTGATATAAAGAACAAGAGACTGACTTTAAATATCTGAGAGTTGTGTAAGAGGGGAATTAATTTCAGCTAATCTTGTCTCTGTGAACACATCGAGTACTCCACGTGTCTGCATGAGATTAGTTTTAGTTAAACATTTGAATATTTTTTTGGAGTATTGGAAATGGAAGAAGATTTCCAGCAACATGTGAGGTCTGCCCAGGCAAATGCCCAAAATAGATGCAAAGCAAACATAAAAATTGAAAACATACATGGTAGCAAATTTGTAGAAACAAATTAATTTTCCACTTCACAAGAAATAAAGGAAAGAATGGACAGAGCCTTTGGATGTTGTTTTATATGAATTAAGACATCAAATAAAACAAAGTTTTTTGGTTGTGTTGCTATTAAAAGCTTATAATTTCCATTTTTAAAGACATCTAATGAAATTTTGTGAATTTGAACTTCTTGGGTAAACTGGCTAGGGTAAAATGTAGATCACTGTTCTGTTTCATGTAGAGTCTTCTTTGTGTCTGGAGCTGCACTGCTATAATGGAGCTATGTGAGCCTAAAGTCAAAGGGAGGCTAGAAAAAAGCAACTAGAAAGCTCAAAATCTGACTTCTGCTTTGACTTCCCTTTCTTTCCCACCACTCCTTCTCACCACGCAACTTAGTGAAGTATGTGAAGTATACTCTGTGAACATACTCTGATGAGTATGTTGTAGATTGTCAAACACTGAGTAGCTTTTTGTGCTGTCTTTGTGCTAATAATCACTATCTTCTCGAGGTCTTTGGAGAGAAGAAATCAATAAGAGTACTGCACATTTTGAGTTAAGATTATCAGAGAAATAACTGCACTTAACTGGCTAAGTTCAAAATATGGGTGGGGATATTTTTTGTTTGGTATGTCAGAGTGGTGATTTTACTGAGGAGGGACGAGGATAGGCTAAAAATGTTTTTAAACAATTAACACTTGCAGTAGGAATTTTGACCACATTAATTAAAATTGGTGCTTTTTTACAGCTTCTGGAGAAACACAAAAACACGGAAAGCATGATTGAGCTGCTTGAACTATATCAGATGGAAGATGAAGCCTACAGTAGTCTTGCAGAAGCTACTACGGAGCTCTACCAGTACTTATTACAACCATTCCGAGATATGAGGGAACTTGCGATGCTTAGAAGACAGCAGATAAAGGTATGGTAATGATAACTGAACTTCTCATTAATGGGGAAATCATGCTTTTTATTTACCGTTTACTAATTACTTCTCTTTCTGTGAATATATGCAGTTACAGTTTCTCCACTAACTGCTGACTGTATATTTCTGGTTCCTATGCTCAGAGGAGTGCTTTTGAAGAGTGAGAACATCTCTGACATATGTAACTAACCATTACTTGTTTAACTTCCTTGTTTGACTTGTTCAGTGCTAAATAGGTGAAACTTAAAAAAATTGTGATTACTGGGATACTAATACATAAAATAGAGATGCATGCTGTATGATGTGTATATGTGTAATTGCTAATTACTTTAAAAGATTCTTCAGGAAGTTACTTTTCATTTTAGTTTTCTGGAATTTGATAAACCACTGGAGTCAGTAGTGTCTGTCCAATCTTGTGAAATGCTTAAACATGAAAGTGTGTTTAAAAGTATGGAATTTGTTGTAATACATTAAAAGTATGTTTTCTTAAGAGCTAAATTACGATAGCCAGCTGAAGAATACTACATTTGGTAAAACTGTTTTATGATGCATGTGTTTTCCTTAAAAATAATTCCCATCTATTTAGACTTTTTTCTCATCTTTTAAATGCTTAACCTAAAGGAACAAATGTGCTCTTCACTGCATTGCAGAATTACTTTTGATAATAATCAATTTCCTTGCTGTTTATTAGACTGTAGCCTTCTGAATATTTTTAAATCTATATTATGACGTAGGAGCTAAAATAAGCCTATTTCATTTAATTTGTATTGCAGATGTCAGTTTATCTGAGCTTTGCACCTTACTCAGTTAGCCAAAGTTCATTTTACTGGTTTCAATTCAGAAGGTTTTTCTGTTTGAGTATAGAATGAGGGAGACAGGCCAGAGGATTTAAGGTTCTGAAACTAGTTTTAGTTTGAGCTATGGCTGTGTCTAAAAGTAACTTTTCTCAGGAAATCCAGCAATCTGAAACTTACTCAAAATTTATCAGTGAGATAATTAATGTAAGAATATTTGAATTAAGAATACCTTTTACCGATGAATGATCAATGTTGCATAGAGAATTCGGATGGATATTTTTTTGGATGTATTATACTGTTGAAGATTATGAGCAATACATTTAATAAAAAGCCTTCTTCAAAGCATGTTGAAATAGCTTTCATTTTATGTGAATTTCTAGAACAGGAAAGATTTCTTCCAAAAAAAAATACATCTTTGTCAAAAAAAAAGAAAAAGATAAATACTGTATTGCATATAGAACATGAATTAAGAGTGTTTTCTATTTTCAGCTTCATTGATCTTTTGTATTTCAGTCTTAAAAGGACTCGTTTTTTTTCCTTTTTGTGAAATAACCAATAACCTCAGTAAACTAAAGAGACATGTTCTGTGGTTTATTACTTTATTTGTGCATAGTTGCATCTAATGTACATTAAGTTCTCTTCCTAACTTGGCAATTTGTGAGTTATAAAACTTGGTCATCTGTATTATGTGGTAGAGAAAGATGCCATCTCTTGTTTTTCATTTCATTGTTTGAGAGAAAGCAGTACTTGTATCTATGATGACAAAATATATATTACGCTGTGTAGCTAGGGTGGAAGAACTGGTTTATAAATAGAACTTGTGCTTGAGATGGTTTGTGTTAACTTGCTGCATATGTTTTTCTGGAAGGCTTAATAATGGAATAAAGATCCTTAGGTTTCTATAGACCATTATGGCTGGGTTTAGCTCCATTTTCATACATGACAGAAGTATTTCTGACACTTACTGTCTCAGTGAGATGGAAACTGTGATTGTACACTGCCTAAATATTGACAAGGAGAAAGTTTGGATGTAGGGCAGGGTAAGGAAGATAAAGCCTGTGGAATGAGTTACTAAAATGAAAACAGTAAGTTACAGGGATAATTATACTTGAATACAAATACCAGAACTTGGTCAAGATTATCCGTGCCTTCTGTAATTCCTTTAGGTAATGTTTTTGCAGCTGTTCTGTGTTGGGTACCTGTCTTTGATTTGTGAGGAAATTTCGTTGTATTTTTTTATGAATTTTGAGTTTTTAGTAAGCATTTCAGTTTCATTTTGTCTGTTTTCAAAATAAGATTAGGAAGAAAGGAGTTCATTTACCTATAATCCTTGAGAACAGTGTTTATGCTCCTCTCCTTTTGGAGTAAGACATAAAAATTGTAAGATACATCATCTAGGTGTTGAATTTCCACTCTTACTGTGAAAATATAGGTGAGAGACAAGCCTACACGAGGGAAGTGAGAAACACCAAATTCCATGTGCTCAGTGGAGCACTTGTTAGGGTGGGGCAGCAGAATTCCCTGCAGATTCCTTCTTCACCTCACATAAAAAGTTTGTAACAAAGATAAAGTATTTAGAAACTAAACTGCAGGGCTCATGTTGTACATGATGAAGTCTGTTTATTTTTTTAACTTGATCATATGTTAGTATTTCAAATTGTATTTTGTATTCATTGAGCCCAAAGAATGGGCAACTCTGTATGGGTGAGGATTCAAAGCTGTAGTTTGAAGCAGACAGTTTAAACGGCTCCTCACTTAAATATTGCTGAATTTGGAAAATGTAATGAAAAAGGGATGACTTACGTAGTAGAATGTCACTCTGGAAAACTGTGTTTGCCAAAATTCTGTCATGGGCTTGAGAATTATTTATGTTAGTTGGTTTTTAAACAGGGCATTTATTTTTTTTTAAAGTTCCATATAATGTTTTTGAGGACATGATCTTTTTGTGGTGAAGACTTTGAAAACAAAGTTACATAAGGCTCACAGAGGACACTTAAAGCAGTGCTGATTAAACTATGCCACTTGTGTGGCAATCAGCTCAACCTCATTCTTCTCACTTTCAAAAACAACATTCTCCAGTAGTTACAGCTAGTGACTTACTGACAACAAGTTAGTGAAAAACATCTCATAAGAACTATGGTAGTAAGCAGAATAGTGGATGAAACACTTCAAAGAATGCCTAAGTCTTCTTCAATATGTCTGTAGCTGAAGATGTATATTTGTATAATCAGAAATCATAGGTGAACTTGGATTTTGGAAAATCTGTAGAGCAGGTAATAAATATTAATTTAAGTTTATGCAAGGTGGCTGGATTTGCAAATGAAGGTTATAAACAGTTGAAAATACTGCTTTCTTGTTTGAGAAACTGGTGTATTATAGTGTATTATGATGTGATAGCTGTTACAGTCTCAAAGCCTATTCAGTAAAGGTTATATTCAGTCTCTGATTACATTCAGAGCTATAAATACTGTAGATTATACAGCTTTTCTTTATATGAAATGATACCAGAATGTTTTGCTTATTTAAAACTAGGGGTTTATGGGCTTTCTGAAAAATACTTCTCTAAATGGGCAATCTGATGGAAAGCAGGCTGGTAGACTGAGCAGTGAGGAGCCTGAACCCTTTTTGTAAGGTTGCTGACTACAAATCATAACATATATCTGATCACGTAAATCTGTGAGTGAATGAAATTTAAAACTGCTTGGATATTCAGTTGTAAAACTGACCAATAAGATTTTTAGAAAGTTCTGTTTGGATGCCAATCTTTTGGGGAGTGTTGCCTTACAAAAGACGGGATTGGATAATAAAATGACAGATGAAGTTGTTAATAGATGAAAAGTAATGAAGGGTGAAATGAACAGAAAGGTGATGAAAACATCCAAAAGTATACCTGCCTGTTTGTATGCACTTAGCTGTAACGCCTGAAAAAAGTATGACAATTATCTCAGGCAGTTCTCTGAAAATGGCTTGCCTTAAGCATTCTTAAAAAGAATTTTTTTTTTTTTTAATTATTGGAGGGGAAAAAAATAAGAGCATTTCATGGAGACAAGGAGAAGGCATCGCCCTCTGTGTCAGTGAGAGGCTGGAGTGCTTGGAGCTCTGCCTGGGAATGGATGGGGAGCTGACAGCGCTTGTGGGTCAGCATTACAGGGAGGGCAGGGACAGGGGACGTTGTAGTGGGGGTCTGCTACAGGCCACCTGACCAGGAAGACCAAGCAGATGAGGCCTCACAGCAGCAGATGAGACCAAGCAGCAGCCTCACAATCACCAGCCCTGCTTTTTTATGGATGATTTCAACTACTCTGATACGTGTTGGAGGGACAGCACAGCAGGGCATAGGTAGTTCCTGGAATGCACGCATGACAACTTCCTTCTCTAAGTGACAGAGGAGTCAACAAGGAGAGGTGCTGTGCTAGACCTCGTTCTCACCAACAGGGAGGGGCTGGTGGGGAATGTGAAACTCAAGACTAGACATGGCTTCAGTGATAATGAAATGGTGCAGTTTTGTGTTCAGAGGACAGTGAGGAGGGAGCACAGCTCTACTGTGGACTTTGGGAGAGCAGACTTTGGCCTCTTCAAGGATCTTCTTGGTAGAGTACTATGGGACAAAGCCCTGGAGGGAAGAGTGGCCCAAGAAAGCTTGTGAATATTCAGGGATCACCGCCTCCAAATATTGAAGGATCACCGCCTCCAAACTTGGGGCGATGCATCCCAACAAAGAGGAAGTTGGACAAAAGCACCAGGAGGCCTGCATGGGTGAACAAGGAGCTCCTAGCCAGACTCAAAGAGAAAAAAGGAAGACTACAGAGAGTGGAAGGAAGGACAGATAGCCTGGGAGGAATACAGAGAAATTTTATGAGCAGCCAGGGATCAGGTTAGGAAAGCCAAAGCCCTTTTACAATTAAATTAGGCCAGGGACATCAAGGGTAACACCAAAGGCTTCTGTATGTACATCAGTAATAAAAGAAAGACCGGGGAAGTTGTGGGTCCTCTCTGGAAGAAAGAGGGAGACCTGGCTATCCAGGATATGGAGAAGGCTGAGGTACTCCGTGACTCTTTTTGCCTCACTCTTCACCAGCAAGAGCACCAGCCACACAGGACTGGGAGAATGAAGAACCACCCAGAATAGGAGAAAATCAGGTTCAAGACCATCTTATGTACCTGAGGATGCACAAGTCCATGGGACCTGGTGAGATAAATCCGCAGGTCCCGGGCGAGCTGGCAGATGTAGTTGCTAAGCCTCTGGCCATCATCTTGGAGAAGCTGTGGCAGTCCGGTGAAGTTCCCACTGACTGGAAGAAGGAAAACATAAGCCCCATTTTTAAAAGGGGGGAAAAAAGTCAGATCTGGGGAACTACAGTCCAGTCAGTCTCAACCTTGTGCCCAGCAAGATCATGGAGCAGATCCTTCTGGAAACTATGCTAAGGCACATAAAAAATATGTAGGTGGCTGGTGTAGGTGGCTGAAGCCAACATGGCTTCACTAAGGGCAGACCATGCCTGACAAATCTGGGGGCATTCTACAATGGGGTTACTGCACTGGTGGATAGGGGAAGAGCAACTAACATCATCTACGTATGTGTAAAGCATTTGACACTGTCCCCCATGATATCCTTGTCTCTAAATTGAAAAGACATGAATTTGACGGAAGGACCACTTGGTGGGTAAGGAGTGGCCTTCCAGTACCTAAAGGGGGCCCTACAGGAAAGCTGGGAAGGGACTCTTTGTCAGAGAGTGTAGGAACAGGACAAGGGGGAATGGCCTTAAACTAAAAGAAAGAATTAGGAAGAATTCTTTCTGTTATGAAGAAATGGAAGAAATTCTTCACTAGAGAGTGGTGATGTGCTGGCACGGGTTGCCTAGAGAAGCTATGGATGCCCCATCCCTGGAAGTGTTCAAGGCCAGGATGGATGGGGCTGTGGGCAACCTGATCTGGTTGGAGATGTCCCCACCCATGGCAGGGGGTTGGAATGAGACGGTCTTTGAGGTTACTTCTAACCCAAACCATTCAGTGATTTTATGTAGTTGTGAATGTGTCTGCATATACTTGCTTTGCGAACACTGCAGTTTTTGTTCCTTCCTCCCAGTAAGATACTGTAGAATTGGAATAGTTGCAGGTTGGCAGTGAGAATGGTAAAGGTATTTCCTGTGAACGGGCTCAGTGCAAGGAGAGTAAATGAATCTGATTGCATGCTTTGAACAGCAAAAAAGGCAATGAACATTAAGGTAAGAAATAGATCTATAAATCAAGAATGCTGTGGAAAAGGATATAATGATAGTTGTCCAAGTATTGTATAAATATTGTAGGAGTTAGACTCCGTTCCTTGTGGGTCCCTTCCAACCCAGGATGTTTTGTGATTCAATGATTTCTTTCACTTTTTTTAATAAGAAAAAGCCTTGGATCTGACCTTAGAATAGCATATTTGGGGAAAGGCTGAAGGAAGATGGAAATCAAGTGTGCATTCAAAATACATATTGATCAAAATACAAAAGAATTTTAAACATTAAGAAAATACTAACTTGTGTCACTCCAGGTGTAAGAGTAAAAGAGGATTTAAACAGGAGGTGTGATTTATTTATTTATTTTTCTTTTGCTGTGATAGAGACAGGGAATGAATAAGAAAGAAGGAAAAAACTTAAAAGCAGACTGTGGAAGGCAAGGAAGGGAGCTTAAGAAGTTCTTCAGAGACAAAAAAAAACTCTATGATGAGACTGTGAATTTTGCAAGACCAAGTTTTCCTAAATCTGTAAATAGAGTAAAATCTAGAGCTTTTTTTTTTTTAGTAGTATTTTGAAACAAACAAAAAAAATAAACAAACAGATTTTTCTAACCTTTCCTAATCTTTGCTGGCCTTATGCTGGACCTGTTAGGGCTTTATTTGCAGTTACTACAGTTATTTGCAGTTTTCCTATTCTTGGGTACGTATATGGGTTTATTCAGATTTGTTGTCTAATTTGTAAGAGTTCTTATTTTCCTTTTGTTCATTTTATCGGTATATATAAACTATACATCAAGAATTCATGAATGTGTACATGTGCTTCACATTTTTTCTGTTGCATATACTAAGTTTTCCTTCACAAAAGGATTCTACTTTTCTACAGCTTCCTGAAACAGTCAAACCCACTTAGTTTAACACCTGAGCTCACTTCCTTAAGTGATGTGTTCATGTAACAAGTATTTTTCTTTCTTTTTTAAATTAACCTTTTGTAGGTGAACTTTTTAGCCGGGAACTCAATCAGTGAAGTTTAAAAGTTAGTAAAGGTTGTATCACACATGAATGGATAAATAGGGAAACCAAAACTCAGGGTACAAAAATTAGCTTTAATCCAGTCAATTACTAATTAAAATGTTTTAACTGTAATATAACTTTAGCACTTACATACACTGTCATGTGTCTAGAGGAGAAAAAAAAAAAAAAGAAAAGCAATTGAATAATCATTCCTCTTTACTCTTGACAAAAATCTGATCTTCTATATTTTTCTCTTCTGAATATGTCTTAATTTCTCATTGTTCTCCATAGTTCTGGAAAAAACATTCACCACTGTATATTGTGGTACAATGACGTTCTTGTTTTGTTTTCTTTCTGTATATGCTAACATCTTATTTGCTTTTTAGTTTGTTACTGCCTTTACTGCTAATACCTTAATTAAACTATTTCTGTCACTCTCCTATATATCCATGCAGATAATTTTACCCTTGGAGTTTTCAATGGTAATCTCAGACTTCAGGTATGTTGAGGATTCAAAGCCTTCTAATCTGAACTGGTTTGGATGTATTAATGTTAAAATTAATCTCAGTATTTTTTAAATAAAACCAGTAGAACTGTAAAGCCCATTTTAAAGCTTAGTGCTTTCACTGAATGTATTTAGGGCTGTACATACAGCGTTAGAACATCCGTTGGGAAATAGTGTTGGGTTCATGTTACTAGCTGGGAGCATAGTTAAATTAAAACCTGTAAGACAAGCTTTAAGAGTTCCTGAAAGTGTGATGAAGCTCAAATGCATGCTTTTTCTTGCTATGTATCTGACATGCTCTGGTTAGTATTTTTTTTTTTTTTTTTTTGCCTGCTGGACTGTGTCAAAGAGAGGCAGCTAAGGGGTTGAACTGAAATATACCTTTTCATATGAAGTTGTTTTCCTCTTCGTATATTGCCTCTGCCATGTGTAGTGCTCCACCAACTTGCTTTTTTTTTCTGTAGTGTGATGATCTGTTGTTGTTAAGTCTTGTGGGTTCTTTTCCTTTTCTCCCAGTTATGCCTAGGAAGATAATAAAAGGAGCTGGAGAGATAGGACAGGTTCCTATCTAAGTGATAATGTGATGCAACCTAAGACTGTTTTCTGTCAGTCTTGTCCTTTATTGTCTCAGAAGTCTTGAGTCAGAAATTAAAAATATTCAAGAGCCTTGAGGAATATTTCTTGACTTAGGAGATGTATACTGCATAAAACTTTAAAAAATCCTAGAGTTGCAGGCCTGTTTCTTCTATCTTCTTGCAGTAAACTTACTTTGCTCTGTTTAAAAAAGGGATAAAAATGTGACATAACAGCAGTATCTCTGAAATTATTTGGAGAAGCATGATTGTGTACTCCAGTAGAAAAGTTTTGCCTCTCCTCTTCTCACTTTCGCACAGACTAGGCTGGGGACCTCATTTCAGTTTGTTTCCTCTGAAGGACTAATTAGTTTTCTTTCTGACACATACCCATGCAGAGTAGGAACGTGTTTTTATGATCTGTTACTCTGAAGTGATACCAAATGGAAATAAATATCTACGATAATGTGTTGATGTGAATGGCTTCTGCTGTTTCTTCCTTTCCTTGTGTGCTTTCTGACAACCACTTTTGTGAAGGCTGTAAATAATTTTTTTAGTTTCAAAGCATGCAAAATATGAAAGCCTTCTAAAGCAAATCTCATCCTCAGAAAAAAAAAAATCTTAGCCAATTTCACAATTAGGGTTGGATTCTTCTCAAAGTGAATGCAGTTTTTTATGAAGAAATGGCTGGAATGTGCTTTCTGAGAAAATAATTGATAGAAAGTAAACTTAGGATGTGAGGAAATGACCCCAAGTTGCAGCAGGGGAGGTGTAGATTGAATATCAGAGAGAATTTCTTCATGGAGTCAGAATGGGCTCTCCAGGGAAGTGGTGAAGTCCCTGTTCCTGGAAGTATTTAAGAGAAGTGTGGACGTTGTGCTTAGGGACATGGTTTAGTGGTGGGCATGGTAGTTAGGTAGGTAGATGGCTGGACTTGATGATGTTGAAGTTTTTTTCCAACCTAAATGATTCTGTGGTTCTATGATTTGGCTATGTGATCTAGTTGTGAGATGAGTTTTATTTGCTCATAGACCACACTTATTTTTGAACTTTAAGTCCAAATGAGGAATCACAAAACAAAAAATGAGTTTGTCCTTTTATGGATGTTAGATAAACATCAACTATATCAAAATTTCTTAATTTTTAACTAAAATTTTTTTTTTTCCTGAATCAGAAGCAGATAACATAGGTTTACAAGAAGTATCAATTAGATGATGGCAGTAGGTTAACGTAGGTTTACAAAAAGTATCAATTAAATTATGACACTCTTTTGGTTTTTCTTTCTTTTCTTTAATTCTTCAGTGTCTTCTCTTAGTCATCTCTATCATGGACAGTAGTCACTTTGATAACACAGAATAGAACAGAACCACTTCAGGGGTTACTGAAAGTTAAGGCATATTATCGAGGGCATTATCCAAATGTCTCTTGAACGCTGATAGGCACAGGGCATCAGCCAGCTCTCTGTGAAGTCTCTCCCAGGGTTTGACCACCCTCACAATAAAGGAATTTTTCCTCCTGTTCAGTCTGACCCTCCCCAGCACAGCTTCATGCTGTTCTCTTGTGTCCTGTTGTCAGTGGCCAGGAGCAGAGGCCAGCACCTCCCTCTGCACGTCCCCTCCTCAGGAAGTCGAAGGGAGCAGTAAGGCCGCCCCTCGGCTTCCTCAACTCCAGACAGGACAACCCAGGGGTCCTCAGCCTCTCCTCCCAGGACAGGCCTTCCAGGCCTTGTAGAAGCTTCGTTGCCCTCTTCTGGATGCTTTCAAGTAACTTAACATCTTTTTTTTATTATTATTTTGTGGATCCCAGAACTGCACACAGTACTCAAGGTGAGGCTGCACCAACACTGAGCATAGCGGCAGAACAACCACGTCTGACCGGCTGGCTGTGCTGTGCTCAATGCACCCCAAAATGTGGTTTGCCCTCCTGGCTGCCTGGGTGTGCTGCTGGCTCCTGCTGATCCTGCTGTCAGCCAGCACGCACAGAGCCCTTTCTGCTGTGCTGCTCTCTTCTATTTATTCTATAAAATGATCCATGCTTTTTTATGGACTATAAGAACAAAGAATGCTGGCATCATAGAGGTGAGCAAGACGAAGCTTAAATATATTTATGCATGTATTGCGAACAGTAATGGAATGCAGTAGCACAGAGGATCTTCCTTTAATTTCTTAATGACATTTATTACCGTCACAAATGCATTTATTAAAAGGGATTAATTCTGAAGAGAACATAGAAAACAAAGTCTTCAAAAAGATGGGCCTATTCAAATTGCTGTTTAGTGATCCATGTGTGTTTCCTTTTTCCACTTTAAACTGTCAGCTAAGATGAACTGCAGATTTTAGAGCGTCGTTTCTTCCTTCCTCCTCTTTCGTGAAGGTATTGTAGGTGGGTAGGCAAACTGCCATGTGTTCTTCATGTGTTGCAACCTCCATAGACAGCTTCTATCTCTTTTCTCCCCAGCTTTTTTCTGTATTACAGCTGTCATCTTTCCGTAATTAAACAACTAGCTTTTTCCATGAACTTTCTATTTCCTTAGGTAATATACAACTATAAATAATTAGAGTTAATATACCTTCTATATAAATATAACTAAGTTATATATTTTTAAAATTATATATTTTTTAAATTGCGTATTACAATTTAATACTTATTTGCATATATATCCTCTTGTGAGCATTTGTAGCTTGTGTTTCCCAAGGCTCTTGTTCCTTATTCTTGTAGTTTCTCATTTGAATTTGTCACTTTGAACTTCAGTTGCTTCTGGTTGGTGGGACAAGCAGTGTACTCAGATCTCCAGTGGTGGATATCCTAAACAACAGTAGTAAGGACTAAACTTAGTGTTTGCTTATGGTCAAATGATCCAGTGTATTTTCCCATTATTATAGGCTACTTGATGGCTGTGAAGGGAACAAACTTTTCAGTTAGTAGTGTAAGGGTTATCCTTACGTCCTAGCTAGCCATGTTTCTTAAGGATGCAGCTTTGGTTTTTTACTTGTCAAAAACTATTTCCCACTGGTACCTAGATTCTGCCTCCATCTACTGAATGGACATTCCCTTAGAAACACCCCCACCTCCATCATTTTCTTAGTTCAGCAAGGAGAGGAACAACCTCGGGCATCAGGACATGCTGTGGGTCACCCAGCTGGAGAGCAGCTCTGCAGAAAAGGACCTGGGCACCAGGTGGGGACCTGCATTAAGCAAAGTACTGTGAGCAGGTTGAGGGAGGTGATCCTTCCCCTGTACTCAGCACTGGTGAGGCTGCATGTGGAGTAGTGTCTAGTTCTGGGCCCACCAGTGCAAGAGAAGTGGACATACTGGAAAGAGTCTAGTGAAGGACCATGAAGCTGGTGAAAGAACTGGAGTGTCTCTCCTGTGAGGTGAGGCTGAGAGAGCTGGGACTTCATACTGAAGAAGAGGAGACTTACAGGGATGTCACCAATGTCCATAAATACCTGAAGGGAGAGAGCAAAGAGGACAGAGCCAGTCTCTTTTCAGTGTTGCCCAGTGCCAGGACGAGAGGCAGTGTACACAAACTGGAACACAGGAGGTTCTCTCTTAACACCAGGAAGCACATTTTTACTGTGTGGGTGACTGAACATGGGTACAGGTTGCACAGAGGCTGTGGAGCCTCCCTCCTTGGAGGTAATACCAAAAAAAAAAAAAACCACCAACACCTGGATGTGATCCTGGGCACTGTGCTCTGGATGCCCCTGCTTGAGCACAGGGGGATTAGACCAGATGGCCTCCAGAGGTCCCCTCCAGGCTCAGCCGTTCTGTGATGGCTTTGGAGCCAGTAAGTTAACATTGTGTGCGTGTGGGGAGAGCAATGGTTCTGCTGCATTACTGAAGCTATGTGGTGAAAAGGTCAAAATGCCTGTGTATTCTCCTTGCACGTCATGTACACTGGACATGCCTTGGTCAACTATGTGTACTACACTTCAGGAAGAATCTTCCTCATCTATTCTATTCTGAATGTCTTGCTAATTGACAAGCTGTGTAGCTATAGATGTTAAGCATAAAATCAGGTAGTTCAAGGCCTAATAAGTGAAATGCTTCTGTCCTGTGTTTCTTCCAGTTCTCCATTGAACCTTTTATTTAATAGGGCTACTGCAATAGTAGCACAAAGTGTGAGGTTCATCTGTTCTTGTTCAGGCAGTGTCTTGGGGACTTGCTTTGAAGCAGTAGTCATTTGTGGAGAATGTTTATTGGTATCTTTTAAATGTGAATATGTGAATGAACAGATGCATAAAGGGAAGTTTCTTATGAGCATCTGTATCACCTTGAACAATCCTCATAAACATTTACAACTCAATCTTACTGTATTTCCTCAGTTTTTAAAGCTTTGCAGAATCTTGGCCATCTGCTTATCATGTGGTGGTTTTACCCAGCTGGGCAGCTGAGCTGTACCACAGCCACTCTCCCTTCTCAAAGGGAAAGGGAGAGAAAATAAAACAGGAAGGGCTCAAGGTCTGAGATAAGAACAGGGAGATCACTCAGAAATGGTCACGGACATAAGGAGATTAAAAAGGTGTACTGCCTACTACTAACAGCCTAGAACAGTGAGAAGCTAAAAGCAAACAAAAATCACCTTTCCCCTCTCCCCTCTTCTACCTCCTCCTTCTGAAATGATGTAGGGGAACAGGGAATGGGGACTGTGGTCAGGCCCTGATGCTTCGTCTCTGCTGCTCCTTCATGGTCACTCTGCCCCTGCTCCTGAATGGGCTCATCTCCATGGGTGGCAGCTCCGGCCCGGGGCCTGCTCCTGCGTGGGCTCTTCGTGGGCCGCAGCCTCCTCCAGGCCACATCCACCTGCTCCACCGGGGGCTCCTCCACGGGCTGCAGCATGGAGATCTGCTCCGTGTGGGACCCATGGGTTGCAGGGGGACAGCCTGCTCCACCAGGGGCCTCTCCACAGGCCATAGGGGAGCTGCTGCTGCCTGCCTGGAGCACCTCCTGACCTCCTGCGGCCTTGACCTGGGGGCTGCAGGACTGCTTCTCACTCCTCACTCCCAGCTGCTGTAGCACAGTAGGTTTTTCCCTTTCTTCAGTCAGCTCTCCCAGAGGCCTGACCAGTGTCTCTCCCTGGCTTGGCTCTGGCCAGCAGCAGGTCCCTTTTGGAGCCATCTGGCGCTGGCTCTGCAAACAGAGGCCACCCCAGCAGAACCCCTGCTACCCAACCCTTGCCATATAAACCCAATACATATGGTCATGCTTCTTGGAAATTCCGTGCCTTGTCAGATTAATACCCTCAGTGTGACAGTTTGGATGATGTACTTGGGACTGCAGCTAATGGAAATCATAGAATAATAGATAGAGGCTTGGATGGAAGAGGCCATAAAGATCATTTGGTTCCAGTCCCCTGCCATGGGTGGGGACATCTCCAACCAGACTAGGTTGCCCAAAGCCCCATCCAGCCTGGCCTTGAGCACTTCCAGGGACGGGGCATCCACAGCTTCTCTGGGCAACCTGCTCCTGTGCCTTACCACCCTCTGAGTAAAGAATTTCCTTCTAGCATTTAATCTAAGTCTCCCCGCTTTTAATTTAAAACTGTTTCTCCTGATCTATCCTGGAAACTAGCAGAAACTGTTTCTATCCTGATCCTATCACACTCTGCCTGTGTAAAAATTTGTTCTCTATTTTCTCTATAAGTCCCCTTTAAGTACGGAAACGTTGCAATGAGGTCTCCTCAGAGCCTTCTCTTCTCCAGGCTGAATAACCCCAAATCCCTCAGCCTGTCTTCACAGCCGGTCTTCAGCCCTCTGATCATCTTTAGGACCCTCTTCTGGACCCACTCTAACAGGTCCACATCCTTCTTGTGCTGTGGGCCCCAGATATGAATGCAGTACTTCCAAGTGGGGCCAAAAAGGTGCTTCCCTTTTTTGTTGTTTGTAAATACTGGCTCTTTGGAACAGAGACACACTTGATTGTGCCATGCTAAATCTCTAGCTTGTGCTGTGTGTGAATAATATTTTGGCAGGCAAAACTAGATGAAGAAATGTGAAGAAATGCTACTTTGAGGCTTCTTATTCTCCTAGAACTGATGGCTGACAAGAATGTTACTCACATTACTTGGTGCTCCCACGTCAGTTTCTGTATCAGAATTTCTCATCTTTCTCTAGGAGTAAAGAAGGAAGACTTAACTGTATTATTTTTATCCTGCCTCTTAAAGGAGCTTTCTTTTTCATAGTTCTGTGTAAATGGAAAGCATTAACTTACCAGTCATCATTCACTGATGTATACCTACAGTTTGACTTCATTTAGAAATTCTTGTCTGTTCACTCATAAGCATTACCTGTGGAAACTGTGACACATGTGCTTCATTGAATTACATGTTACAACCTATCTAGTAAGATTAATATTCATTTATGATTTGTTCACATTTTTATTTTGCGTGTGTCTTATTTAATGGCTTTAGAAGCAGAAGTATGAAGTAGATTAAAGTACTGTATTGAACTATTTTAAACATTTTTCAGTAAATGAATAATTACATAGAAATTATCTCTGTTTTTACTTTTAAAAATCATCTTGCTAAGAGGTGGGTTAAATGCATAGATAGAAGTAGATCTTGAATGTTGTAGTAAACCTGTAGAGTAGAATGTTTTTTTTGAGACCAGATTGAAGCTTTGTGAAATTGAGATGAATATTTGAAACATTAGAACTTCAGGTGAAAATATCTGGCTACACAGAAGAGTATGAATACATTTGGGTTAGGTTTTTTTTTGGTCTAGTGAGGTACCTTATTGACTGATATAAATGAAATATTCAAATATATGAATATGAAATAGTATTTGAAAAGAAATATTCACATATAAAAATAAAAATATTCAAAATCAATGCATTGGTATTGCAGGATCAAGCCTAAATATTTAATTACTTAGAAATACAGTCTGTATTCTGCAGTGGGAGTACTGATAATCTTAACTTCTAAAGAGTGAGTAAAAAATCAGTATGGGAGAGAAAGCTATAAATTTTATGAATTTTAAAAAGAAACTCCGGTCTTCTACTAGCTTCTCATTGTTGTTGCCAAATTGCTTTGGTCTTAGGAATGAAAAAGTATTTGACTTCCCAGTCCCTGACTCTCCAGAGGTCCGTTTCAACCTCAACCACTCCATGATTCTGTGTAAAACTGATGATTACTTCCCAGCTCGTTCCCTGTTTCCAGCTTCATTCTGACCTAAGAGATTTAGTTTACTTCAGACTGGAATATCCCAGGCTGGAAGAAAGTCTGCATAAAGCATGCTTTTTATCTGAAGATACAATATTTAACAAAAAGATACTGGTAAATTAGATTTATATTTGAATTTGTTGTGCTTCCAGTAAAAATAGTAATGAAACAACAAATGTAGTTTTTCAACAAAAACACTTTTTCCTGTTGAGTAGGATACATGGTGATCTGCTGGTGGTTTTCTCTCTTTTTCTTTCTTTAAGGTGTTTTCTTAGCCATACTGAAACTGATTGCTGTTTGCAAAATAGCAACAATTTAATCGTGTTGTTAATTATGGTCTGATTTATTTTCAGATCTCAATAGCGAATGATTACCTAGGCCCCAGAAGAATTGAGAGTCTGCAAAAAGAAGATGCCGATTGGCAGAGAAAAGCCCACATGGCTGTGCTTTCTATTCAAGATCTTACAGTTAAATACTTTGAAATAACAGCTAAAGCACAGAAAGGTAGTCATTTTCTACTATCCTATACTTCAAATAAAAGATCTTTATAGTTTATTTAATGTTTGTCATGCTCTGTATTGCATTGTGTGACTTATTTTTTAACCAGTCTTCTGTAAGAAAAATGCAGTCATCATTCCCATTTGTTTTTTCCTTTATGTCTATTCATATCTTTCACAAATAAGCCTTTTCAGAACATCATCACAAGCAGGCAGAACAGAAATTATTAAATAAAGTTTCACAAGCATCTTCTCAGCGTGATTTTATTAGCTGCATTGTACATTTGGAAAGGGTTTAGGGAGCACAGAGTCCCTGATGAATGCTTTCTTCTGAATTGGTTATGGCATACCACAGTAGTGTCTATTACCTTTCAGTTCATTTCTTTTTCCTGTCTCCCCAGCCTTCCAGTATATTTTTTCATAGTTCTAAATACTAAGTAACAAGTCGGTTTAACTGACTCAGTGAAAACTGCTTTGCTTGGAAATCTTCATGGATACAACCTTGGTGCAGTTAAACAAGTTTGTATGACTTGCATAGACATATGTATTGTTATCCTTGTACCATTTTAACCTAAATGGGTTAATTAGTGCAAACAAACCTCAGGGTGCAGTTTCACGTTACCTATTTTAGTTTGACTGTGGGCTACCACTTGCACAGTTTGTCCCATTCTTTTACCTGCCTGACTGCAGGTTCCTGTCTCTTTCTTTGCCTTAGTGATTGTACAGCCAGATGAATGAGCTGTATCCCTGGGACAAAATCTTTTTTGATGGGTAGGTTTCCTGTCATCTCCCTGCATGACTGCTAAGATCTGCCTCAAGAGAAGCAGTCACTGCAAAACAATTTCGTTCAGTGGCAACCCAGGTTAAGGATAACATGAAACCCCACCTTACTTGGAAAAAGTGACTAAACCAGTTCAAGCATGTTAGAATTTAATTAGAGCAAATTCTAAATGTATTTAGTTCCTTTTCTAATGTGATAAATGTGCCAAGTAAAATACTCCATTAGTTAATAAAGAATGTGTATTTATAGTTACTTTATTTTTTTCCACATAATATTTTTATGTACAGCTGTAAGGATTGTGAGAAAGAACACTGGGAAACAAAATGTCTGGAGATTATTGACAACTGTAGAACTTTGTGCAGGTTGTTTTCCTGTATTGCTGCTTTGTTTTTTGTTTTTTTTTTTTTTTTTGGACTACTCCTGATTTTAGGAAGGTCTTATATACTAAAATAATAATACGTGACAGAGGAAAAAACACATGACTACAAATACCTATTTATTACCTACTAACAGCATGTAATGACTTTTAACATCTAGGGACTAAATCCTACCGTTTTGATAGAGTTTAATGGCTTTTACTTTGCAAGGATTTTGCAAGTACAGTATCATGTGATTGTTCTGTATGTTAAAAATGGTGAAAATCTCATGTATATTAACTCAGGTGTTGTCTGGTGCTCAAAAAAGAGTCTGAATTAAGGGCAGATTGTACTTTGCTAGTTTATTTAAATTAACTCTGTCAGATAACTTGCATTTTTTAATTTTTGTTGTTATTTAAATTCATTATTCTTGTAGAATTGTAATTGACTTGAAGTTTTTGTTTTAAATTCTTGTTTCACTCTGCAAATTTCTATTAAACTTACTACTGCAGTGTAGAATTTATCAAGGGAACTGGAGACTAGTGTTTGATGATAGAGGCTTTCTGAAGCAGGGGAAATTTGGGATACAATTTAAGACCACGTGGTAACATTAAACAATGTTTTTACTAAGTCAAGAATTTGAACTTGTGGTTCAAATGGTCAGGTATTATGTATTTAGAATAGTTCCTCTGTGAATAACAAAAATTGGAATTACAGTGATGAAATTACTAACAAATAGCTAATTGCATAAATCCTAAGAGTAATTATGTATTGGATATGAATATTAGTACTCTGTAAAATGACTATTCTGCTAAGAGAACTCTGTTTTTTCATACAAATGTGTGCATGGTCTCTACAGTAAAATTACTAGAGATTTGAAGACAAAACTGATAAGCTTTCTACTTTTTCTCCCCTTCTGTAGCTGTGTATGATCGAATGCGAGCAGACCAGAAAAAATTTGGTAAGGCAGCATGGGCAGCAGCAGTGGAACGTATGGAAAAGCTTCAGTATGCGGTTTCTAAGGAGACTTTGCAGTTGATGCGTGCTAAAGAAATCTGTTTGGAGCAGAAGAAACATGCACTGAAAGAAGAGGTAATTTTTCATAACAATAGATGCAAAAATTAAACATGTAGAGGAAAAACCTGTAAAGAGTGTTAATGCACTTGAAAGTCATTATTTTTGAGCCCTTAATAAAAGTCAGTATTTTAATATTCCCAGCATCCTACCATATTAGGCGCATCCTACCATGGCAAATGGAATTGCAATGTTGGATTGGTGGGTTTTGTATGCACCACCTATTTATATTTTCTGTTCGCCTTTTTCTGTTCAGTCAATCAGAAAGATGGCTTCTACTGTTGATGTTTACAGCAGTCCACTGAAATGAATAGAAGAAAGAGAAAGGGATGGGAACAGAAATATGCTGCTAAGTAATCTCCCCACTTTATCTCTCGGAGACATGAACACCTTTTTGGAGTAATTTCTGAATAATGGAAGAAGTCTGCACACTAGGAATTACATGGATGACTAGCCTGTTCTATGGCACTGTCTTTGTCTCTCCTTAATCTATTTGTTAAGGCAGTCTTCCAGAGGGGATGGTGGTAGCTAGAACACTCAAGGAAAGAGTACATGCATTCAAATTGTGCTTAAATGCCTTATCAGGAAAAAAAAAAATCACATGTATTGTATTTTATTATACCTCCTCAAAACAAAGGTACTACCAATCCTCTTTTAAAATTCACTGTTTTGTGGATACTACATGTTAAGAACTTGGCTGTCATACTTATATTAATATCACATTTTAACAATGGAATTTCTTATTTTAGAGCACTTTCAAATTCATGTTGGCCAGCAAAATTTCACTGACCTCGTGGCTTTGTTACAAAAAGGTTATGCAGAGAACTCAGAACTTTAACACAGTATAGACTGGTAGGTTTGCAGGTGTAATAGATTATGTACTTAATTTATGAGTTTCTGTAGAAGACAGACAGCTTGATGTGCAAGGAAGAGAGATTAAGTGAAAGACACAGCATGAAAAATAAAGTTGTCTTCTTTACATGGCTGAGTTTGTGTTTAGAAAGCCAAGAATTTTCAGAAAACCTGAGTTTATCAGGCTGAGTTGATGAGAGAATCTAGCACTGACAGTTGGAAATATTATATTTAATATATTCACATGTTTAGGCTAGGTGTGCACTGTCTTTCCATTAGCACATTTTATTTTTCGCCCAGTGGAGTCCTCTTGTGAATTTTTGATAAGAGATCCGGTTTGGTGAATGAATTATTTTTTCAATGTGGAAAAGCATTTGGGGCTGGATAGAAAAACAAGTTATGTTACAGTATAGTGGTGTGATGGAGGTCTCTGAAGTGAGAAGTTGAGGGCCTTTTGGGAAGGAGAGATGAGAAGTGTCTGATGGGTGTGAGTCAGCATGGTGCTTCAGGATTACAGGGTATTACAAGGTATTGAGAGTTCTGGATCAAAACAAGCTGATGGGGTGATACAAAGACCAGCTTCTGTTCTGAAATGGCCTTTTTTGTGCTTTGAGAATATAATAGCTCTAACTGTGCAAATTTGGATGTGACAAATATGACAGGGAACCTCGTATTATAGGTGACAGGATGCAGTCTTATCATAAAAGAAAATGTTTGTTAGCTGGTGATATATTAGCTGGTGGTTTTGGAAGAGATGGTATTAAAAAAAATAAAAATATGATTAGATAGACTTTTTTTCCTTTAAGCTTGAGAAGTGAAGACCTTCCTGCTGTGTTTGGTTACACAGTTTTGCTCCTACTGAGTAGGAAAGGGAGACGAATGGGAAATAATATACTTGTTTTTCTTATACTTAGTGATCTCCTATTCTCCCAGTCTAAAATCATCTTGCTGACGGATTTTTAAGAGGGATGAAAAAACACATCCTTATTTCTGAAAAATGTTGTTTCTGTAGTTTTCATTTAGTGTGTAAATCAAGCACTTTTCTGTCTCCTAAAATGTGTCCATGCTTAAATACCTAGAAGACCACTACATTTTCCACATTATAGGTGGCTCATCTGCCTCTTTCTCACCTGAGCAGTAATAAAATGGTTTTCTCTATGTATAATACTTTTAAAAGACTTTAGGGAATAATTGCCTGTGGAGGAACAGTATCTTTTGGTTTCAATACAGTTTTCCAAATACTGTGCCAAACTTTTCTTTGGAGATGATGGAAATAAACACAAATACTACATACTTGGTAAAGCCTGAGTAAGCTGCAGATAACAGCAGCTGTGTTGGAGGACTACTGTTGGATTGGCATTCAGGAGGTTTATTAGTATAGTACATGTAGTGTAGTTCTTTCTGGTTTTTAGTGATGTCACAACAAAGGTGGAGGTTGTTGGTGACAAAGTTGGGAGATTTTTGTTTTATGGTTGAAATGACATACTGGAAGAGATGGATAATCCTAGAGACTGACATAGCGGAAACAGAATGAAAGCACTGGGGTCAATTCTAAATTAGCCAACTGACATAGTAGAAATGATATGCACATAGCCATGGCACTGCCAAAAGCACGAACAGTTTCTGGATATATTTCTGACCTTTACAGCCTTTTATTATTCTGCAAGTGTTGGTCTTCAGTTTAAATACCTCTTCTTCTTCTCTGGCATTTATAATCTCTAATTTAGTTAAAGGAAGCTGTGCTATACCTGCTCAGCCTTTGTTTTTCTAGAAAAAAGCAAATCAGGAGAGGCTCTATATTCAGTTTATTGACCTGGTAACCTTTTCTGTAACTGCTCCTACTTTGGGCTGGTTTCTTTAATAGAGATAACCACTGTTACATTTATTACAACTGCAGCAATACACTTCTGTCTTTTGTGTCAATGTATCTCTTGGAATAAAACTTGGTGAGCAGTATTGGATATCTTGTAGTCCCTGCCTGTTGACAGGCCTCCAGGGAGCTAGCACCAGCTGTTACTCCAGCATGCTCTTTTATCAGCAAGCATCTGTAGCATTGTGAATATTTGGGACTGAAACTTCCCAAAGCCCCAGATGCTAATCTTCTGCTAGACACACTACCAGCCCCCTGAGCCTGGTAGGTACACAGAATGATAGAATATTTTGGATTGGAAGGGACCTTAAAGATCACCCTGTTCAGCCCCCCTGCCATAGTCAGGGATGTCACCCACTAGATCAGGATGCGCAAAGGCCCATCCAAGCTGGCCTTGAACACAGTGATGAGACATCCTCAGCTTCTCTGGGCAGCCTGTTCCAGTGCCTCCGTACCCTCTGAGTGAAGAACTTTTTCCTAGTATCTAGTTTAAAACTACCCTCTCTTAGTTTAAAGCCATTCCCCCTTGCCCTATCACTGCAGTCCCTGACAAAGAGTCCCTCCCCAGCTTTCCTGCAGGCCCCCTTTAGGTACTGGAAGGCCACAATGAGGTCTCTCCAGAGCCTTCTCCAGGCTGAACAGCCCCAACTGCCTCAGCCTGTACAGCTGATATATGATCTGCCAACCAGCTGTCCCAGGCGTGTACAACTCAGGGAGACACAGTCATTTGGTTTGAAGGGAGTATGTAGCTGTGAACTAAAAGAAACCCTGCTAGAAAGTAATGTGAAAAGTTTCTTTAAAGGATTATGTTGATTATGAAGTTATTTACTTGGAATTACCATGTGGTTATTAGAGAAGAATAACCAGTCTCCTGCTACTTGATCCTTTTGCACCCTCACATATATTATTTATTGGATAAAACAATGTAAAACAACTAAAGTTGGCAATTGAACTAGGAATAAAGTCCTCTTTTTAATACTTCACCTTAATTTCTTCCTCACTGTGACAGTATTTTTTTTTTTTTTTCAAAAAAAAAAAGCTTTTGCTTTTTTTCATGCATAGACCAACAACTACTCTAGCCACACATCAAAAGCTGCTTAAAGAAGTTGACCGTGTCAATTATGGTGCCTTTGAAATAGCATTATTGTCATCCAGATTTTAATAAAATGCCAATTTTAATATTTTGACTTATCTAACGGAAATGGAGATTCTCATAAATCACTAATACACTTGCATATGTAGAAGGAGTGTAATTGAAAATATAGAGTGATGACGGATTTAGGCAGTTTGCTACACTAGGAGGAACAGCATATGAGCTCTAACTTTGCATGCATAAATACTTGGGATTTGAATGACATCTGTGAAGTCTCAATGGTTAGCTTTATGGTTATCAGTATTTTTGTACCTTAAAGGAAGCTATAGTGAGGTGGGAATTGGTCTCTTCTCCCAAGCACCAAGTGATAATACAAGAGGAAATAGCCTTAAGGTGTGAGAGGAGGTTTAGGTTGGATATTAGAGACATTTTCTTTACTGAAAAAGTTGTGAAGTATTGGAACAGGCTGCCTAGGGAAGTGATGGAGTCACCATCCCTGAAGGTAGCCTGCAAACATGTAGATGTAGAACTTAGTAGCGTGGTTTAACAGTGGACTTGGCAGTGCCAGGTTAAAGGTTGGACTATATGATCTTGAAGGTATTTTCCAACCTAAATGATTTTATGATTCTATGAAAAAAATCAAAAGAACTCTACACTAATTACATATTGAACTATTTTATTTCCTGATTGGTACCACTCTAAATTCCATATGCTTTTCTGAATTTTGTTTGAGGGGAATGATGAAACCTTTCATTTTGAGGCAGACCAGAGACTGTTTTTGTGGGCTGGTTCCCAAGCCTTGTCCTCATGACAGTAAACAGAATCACTAGATCACAGTGAAAATCTTTGGTAATCTTCTAAGTATGTGAAATAGTTTGGACAAATGGAAGTGAGTGACTGGACACTTAAATTCCAACAAGTCCCTTCCTGCATATACAGGAATTAGTAACTAGTCTCTATTTTTTTCTCCTTTAGCAGTGTGCAGTTGACTTCTAAATGTTCACTTCAAAACAATTTAATTTATATGGTAAACATTTAGAGATTTTCATAAAAATTAATTTCAACAAAATACTGCTTGGGTTCTTTAATTGTTTTCTTAGTTTCATAATTCTAAAATTTCTTTTTCCTGTACATAAAGCCTGAATCAAAGATATATCTGCTTCCAATGACTTGGAATATTTAAGCATGTCTTGGATTTCATGACTGTCATTTTGCTTTTGCCTGCATTGGATACATTGACAAAAATAGGAATTTACTAAGGATCTTATTCAAGAGAGCAAGAGTAGCTATTCCTGGAAAATTAACTTCTTGTTGTTGTTGTTAGAAATAAATAGCAGTTTCATAAAGATGCAACAAAACATTTTTTCAGAGAACTGTATCACCATGGTAGCTTTCCTTCTATCTTTTCTCAGCCATTTTTCTTTCTGTGATAGATTTTTGGAAAGGCTAAGTAAAAAATTAAAATTGGGAAATCTTTCAATTTTTATTTAAACACATTTGAGTCATTTTTAATAACAGATTATAAATGATTTTGCTTTCTTCACTTCTGATGTCCCAGTTGATGGTGGCAATAAAATAACTGCTCAGTACTGGTGTAGAAACAAGTGGTATTAACTGAATTAATAAGCAGATATTTAAATACAGAAGAAGATTTCTAGCAGGGTGTAGATGAAGGAGTAACTGGAACAGATTTCCAGTAGGAGTTACAAACAGAGACTTTTGTGGGAGCTTTTTATGGTTTGGTTGTTTTTTGCAAAAGCAGAATAAGAACTACAGCTACGACATGGAAATTACTTTAAGAACTCACTGTAAGAAAGCAGTTGTTTTTATATTTGTCTGAAAGCATTCTATGATGGTAGAAAGCTGGATTTGATGACCCTCTGTGCCATATTCTATTTGTCTATTTTTTCATTAATTTTGTCTGTTCTCTTAGTATGTGTGCTACAGTTCTTGTAAGAGGCTTTCTCTTTTTAATCCATTGTATCTTTATTACCTGTGGGGTGGTTTACAGTTCCTGTTTTTCTGCTGTAGAACTATTAGGAAAGCTGGGTTCCTGCTTAAGTTCTTCACTGAGTGAGACAACAAAGACCCTAAACACTGTAACTTCTATTAGGTCCACAGAGGTGAAATTATTTGCTGGAGTGAATGCAGGAAGTTTAGGTATAGCAGGAAATTGAACTCATATCTCCTCAGTTCTAGTTCTTCATCCAATTGCAGATGTTTCTTTCATGTAATCGCATTCTCACTTTAAAATTCCTGGTATTTTTTTCGTATGTTGATCAGCCTGCGACTTTTTTATGTTTTCTTTCCTAGTAAGGATGCAGCAAATTACTAGAACAGATTAGATAACACAAGGAGTCAAACAGTCTTAAATTATAAAATAATGCTCAAATTTTCCTACAAGTGGTGATGCTGGTTTATTATGCATATTTCCTATCTCATATGAACTTCCAACACAAATGGCTGAAATTAAAGATCCTATTTTTTCTTTTTTCATGAGGCAGTTGTATAGCTAGATTGTATGACATCCATCTGACAATATTCTTTTTCCATTGCTGTTGCATCTCAAAACTGAATTATAGTGATGTTGTATTCCTAAAATAGATCTGGTAGTTGGCAGCATCTGTAGTGTATGCTTGCAGGGCTAAGATTTGGTTGCAGACAGGCCCTTTATGGTGCGGACAGTGGTGCAGCTGAAAGAAATTTTGAGCTGCTATAACTTGATTAGCTGATACTTTTGAAGATAGTCAATTTATGTCTCTGTACAGTCTTTCTGCAAAATCTGTGGATTTAAATTTGTAAACATCTTTTATTAAAGAACATATATATATATTTATCAGTGAACTGTAAAATTCACCCCAAAGTGTATATATATACCTATATAGGTGTATATATATGTGTGTGTGTATATATGTGTATATGTACACACTTCTGGGTGAATTTTACAGTTCACTAACAAAGCCCAAGAGTTCTAAGTTGTGACAAATGTTTTAATGACATCTATGCTAGGTCTGGCTGGGATGGAGTTAATTTTCCCTGCAGCAGCTCATAGAGTGCTGTGCTGCGCTCTGCACTTGTAGCTAGAACAGCAGTGGTATCACACCAGTGTTGTGTCTACTGCTTAGCAGCACTGGCCCAGCACCAAGTCTCCTTCCAAACTCCCCCAGAGCCATCAGGCTGGGACTGGGCAAGTGGTGAGGAGGGGACACAGCCGGGACAAGTGACTTAAACTGATCAGAGGGATATCCCATACCATGTGGTGTCACACTCAGCAATTAAAGATGGGGAGGGGGAGAAAGGGCGAAAAGGATGCTCTCATTATGAAGATGCCTGTCCTCCAAGACAGCCCCTATGTATTGAGGCTTTGCTTCTTGGAACGTGGCCAAACATCTTGCTGGTTATTGGGAAGTAGGGAACTTTTTTTTTTTTGCTTTGCTTTTTGCTTCTGCATGACCTTTGCTTGTCGTGGGGGGGGGGGGG
>CM021763.1:24990896-25001090 GCA_011075105.1 Heteronetta atricapilla | reverse complement strand
GCTTCTGCATTACCTTGGCTTGTCGTGTCCCCCCCCCCCAGTCTTTCTTTTCCCTTTAATTAAATTATTCTTATCTCATCCCATGCACCTTTTTTTTCTTTTCATCGTACTTTCTTCTCCCCCCCCCCTCTTCTTTTGAGGAGGGGAAGTAAGAGGATGGCTGTGGTGGAATTTAGCTGCCCAGCAGGGCAAAACCAACACAACATAGTATTAATTTGTTGGAAAAACTATCTATGATAAATACGTATATATATACATATATATTTAGAATGAGGAAATCATTTTAAAATGCCAAAACACAGGAATCTCTCTGGCAAATTAACATTATCCCTCTAGTAAGGAAAAACTGGAAAGTTCAAGAGGATCTGTTTTTTCGCTCTGAAAACTTGCCCTCATCACGTCATTCACTGTTTTCATCACACATAGTAGCTTGATATGGATGTAGAGTAACAGAGTGCCATAGCAAGACGTTTTGCTGTCACTGGACTGATAGACCTGAACGTTGCATTATTGATTATAAGATTTATGATAATCACTTGAAGATTTAATGAGCCTTTCAGGCTGATAGCTAATATACCAAAAATGCATTCAGTAAATAATGTAGTAGAAGGAATCTTAAAAGTAGAAATTTCAAGAAGCTATTCACAGTCCTTCCATCTATTAATCTCATATGGAACAGAATATAATTTAGGGAACTGCTCCTTAGTGTTTAATAAAACTGTGAAATCCATGTGAATGAACAACAATGCAGATGCTAAAAGCTTTCAGGCTTTTAAAAAAGGAGTAGGATAAAGTCTTGAAGTAAAATGCAGTCAATGTACTTAATATAAAAGGCATCTTAAGAAGTCTTCAGCTGCAAGCTGTGCAGGAGGCTGGGAACCATTTTAGAGAAGTGTCACTGCACTGCTTACTACATTTCATCCTCCTGCATATTTGTAACTTTTGTACAAAAAAGGGTATTGAATAAGACCAATTTTTGGTTTGATTCAGTACAGGTATCTTCCTGGTTTAGTATGATTATTTCTAAAAATGCCTGATAAATAAATCATAGGAAACCCATTTGTGGGTATTAATTACAGTCTTAGTCCTTGAAGAAACTACCAAAAATGTGAAAACCTACTAGCAACTAGTTTTTTGAATGTATAGTTTGCCAGTTCTTTTTGTTTTTCCTTAGCAGATGTTGCTTTTCAATGAGATAGGTGGATCGCAAGTCTTAGTAAAAATCACAATTACTTTCATCTTTCATATGGGAGAAATGTAAGACATTGATTTTTGAGAAGGTAGAGAATTTGAATGTGGGTCTAATTCTCCTGCATGCAGGTTATAGAGCTTCATGTCTTTGATTTCTCTCCACAGTGAGCTCATAAGATCAACTTGCATGTCAGTGTTTCTTGAATATGGTCTCATTTGCCAATTGTTGAGCAGTTACATCTTGTTTTGTTGAATGCATGCTTGCCATGGGTGGAAAGGAGAATCATCTGAGCTCACTTAGGTTGTTCCTTGTGTCTCTTTCCTGGGTCAGACATATGAGACAAGTGCTAAAAAAAAAAAAAAAATATAAAAATATTTAAATCTATATATATTTATCCTATGTAAGGCTCCAGAAATGATGCTTCTATAAAATTCTATACATTCTGATGAGAGAGCTTTCTTAAGCTTTCTGGGTCTTTTTCCTTCGAAGCTGCTGTACTAGATAAAGGTTATAAGATATTTTTTTTTGAGGAAAAAAATAGGAAAAATAGTATAAAGGGCTGCGGCTTGTCAAATGTTCTGCTTTTCTGATTTGTTGTGCCTTTACTCAAGAAGGTTAAATGTGCAATGCAGGAGAATAAAATATGACCAAATGTAGGAGAATAAAATATGACAAAAAGCACTGATTTACTCCCTTGGCCTTTTTTTAAAAAACATTTTTAAAGAAACTTCTTAGTGAAGTTGTTATTACAAGAGGATCAGTACATGTAATTTTCCCAGTTTCCAACACCTTTCACTTCTTCCCCTGCTTCAGCTTTACTATCAATTTTAACTTTATTTTTTTAGATGCTGTTAGCAAACCAACTTTTACACTTTTTGAAGATAAAATAATAGTAATTTCATATCTCATTAGAGAATCAAATAGTAGAGTAAATGAATTGTAGGGATATCTCATATTATACAATATGTGACTTAGCACTTCAGCAATCACAAAGAGTAAACCAATGTCTTACCATATGGAAAAAATGTCAAGTATTATAGATGGCGGAAAGTGTGTGTCTGATCAAAACCTATCTTCTCTTGATGTGTTTAATTTTAACTTGTTATATTTAGTGTACCAGACTGTATCTAGCTGTACGCATAAAGTCAGTGATGTATTCTTCTTACCCAGCAACTGTGTTGTTTTTTTTCCTCTTTCCATTTAGATGCAAAGTCTGAAGGGTGGTACGGAAGCCATAGCCCATTTAGACCAGTTAGAAGCTGATTATTATGATCTACAGCTTCAATTATATGAAGTGCAGTTTGAGATCCTAAAATATGAAGAGCTACTGCTGACAGCACAACTTGAAAGCATCAGAAGATTGATGTCAGGTACTTTATGCATTTTAATTAACACATAATCTGTAAAAGATAGTTCTTTTCCTAAGAATCTAGTAAAACCTGTGGGAATGAAATGAGAAACAGTTGCTGTACAATGTCGAGCTGGATTTTCTAACATACTGTTAACATATACACTTGTTCATAAGACGAATGCATAGATACAGAAGTTTTGGTATGGCTGTCACTGTCTGTGTTTGTAAATAAGTATATAAGGTGCTATGTAAGGTTTGGAAAACTAAATTCAGGGAGGAAGAAATTTCTTAATTACTGGAATTGTTTCAAAAATCTGTATTGGCACTACTTTTTTCTTCAGAGTGATTAGTTTCCAAAAGATATTCCTGTAAATCAGAATTCTTCAGCCAAACTTTGAAGCTTGTTGTATTGCTATCTTAGTCATTTAAAGCAGTGGTGCAAATACCCTGTTTCCAAAACCTAATCTTTATCTTATACTTAGAAACTACAGAAGTCGTACAGGCAAGTTGTACAGCGTTTTTGAATCCAGTTCTGTCTTTGGAACTTTTTGTGCTTAATGTTTTTATTCACATAAATTCTGTTTTATTGCTTAGTGAATAGGGCTTGTGCAACAAATTCTGTTATGGATAGAAAAGTCACTTGAGAATAGAGATACAAAGGTAGGTTGTATTTTGACTTGCTGCTGGAGAAAGAAAAAATATACCTATAACTGTTGTGAAAGGAATCCTCCTTTCAGCTTGTGGTGGCAACAATACTAACTGTTTCTATGGAAGATCAGAACTGAAAATTCTGGTTTCAAAGAAATGTGGGGGAGCTTTGACCAGATGCCTATGTGGAAAGCTAGTTAGTGCTTTAATGATTGTTGTTTGTACTTGGGAAATCAGTACTGATTGTGTTGCAGAAAACCTCTTGAACAGGAGGCTGAGAAAAAATGTGTATAAAAATGCTTTCTCATTGGTGTAGTGATAGTAAAAACTGAGAGCCTTCAGATATTAAGCCTGTTGTAAAGACATAATTGGTCATTACAAGTTGTCACTAATGTTTTCTCCAGAAATCTCAAAAAATGCTCAGCTCCACAGCCTGACCCAAAATAAAACAAAGCCCCAAGTCAACTAAACAAACGCCCTCTCATTCCTGAATGGCAACAAAATAGTTGCCTGTTTTGGCTTAATTTGCTGTTTTAAAATTACAAAGTATTTTTTAATAAAGAAATCTAATACATATATATATTTAATTAGAGCTGTATGTGTTAGAAGGAATGACTGTTTTTAATAACTCTCAGACATATCAGAAAACGGAAAATACAGTGCCTAAATGTGTTGAAATTTTGTGCAAATGATGAAGTTAACTCTTCAGACTTTACTTGGGCAAGAGGGAATAGAAAAATACATAGTGTGAAAATTGTGACAATAAAGGAGTTACACCTTTTCAAAACTATTCTATACCTCATCAGAAAGAAAGCTTCTCAGTGATGTAGTGGTCTTTTCGTATGTGTGACTTCCATGGTTAAAGCAGAAAAGTATGGTCTATGGCATCTTCCGTTACGCTTTCTTTTTAAAGCGTACTTATAGTCAGTAAAAAAAATAGCCTTTTAATAGAGCACATCTGTGTGATTTCAAATACATGTGTTTTAGTGACTTCTAGAGGCTGTTGCTATTCTTTCTTCATTGACTATTTGGGCTCTGTGGAGATGTATTGGAGGGTTTTGGGTTCTGTTCTGATTTACAGGACATTGGTAGTACTATAGATGAAGTCCCAACCGAGAATTTTTTGAGAACATGACTTGATTTCTCTGCCAGTTTGAATTTGGAGGTTGAAAGCTAGAAGAAAAGCATTTTCTTTTGTGAATTCAGCACATTGAGTCTGAAAAATATTGAATAAAAACACATTGCTATATTTTAAATGGCAACAGTAGTCTTTTACTGTCATTAATCAAATACCTGCACTAAAATTCAGAAAATTTGAATTTACTAAGTTAAAATTTTGAAGAGTGTTATTCTGTCCATACAAACATCTTTGTAAGATGGATTTGAGGTGGACGCATTGCCATCAACAGATCAAGTGATAGCTGCTTACAGTTTCAGTTGGAAGCTATTGAACTGTTAGAAATAATGTGGATCTTATCTGAAGAGGAATCATTCTCACAGTTTTATTGAAAGTGTTTGAGCCATTAGAAGTTTAACTACTTAGCAAACTTACAGTTAAAATGACTTCATTTTAGAAGCTCAAAAGCTGTTCATAGAAAACTTGTACAGTTTTTGAAGAAAGTTGCAAGAGAATTGCTAAGTTTTTCTTCTATCAGTAAGAAATTGTTTAAGATGTTTTGCGGCTGAGCTGTTGGGGTTTCATTTATAAACTCGTTCTTAACTCTTCATGAAAGCACATTCTAAAACAATTTCCATGTAAATTCTCCATTTTATGTGGGTTTAGCAAAATAAAATTGTTTTAGCCAATTTTTTTTGTTACTCACTGTTGTGAGAAAAAACTCATTTTTTTTCAGACAGGATCTTCTGTGAAGCTGTTTTACTCATGATTACAATGTCGGGAGTCCTGACAATTAGGAGCACATTATAGTAGAAAAATCATAATCTTTTATTCCCTATTACCCGACACTTGGTCACCTCAACACTCCTCTATACCATATATGTACAATTTTTCTTTTTTTAACCCTTTAATTTCTCCCTTTTCCCTTTTTTTTCCCCCTTTCTTTTGTTTTGAGAACCTCTGATCTTTATTTTACTGTTCCCACAGTGCTCATCCTGTTTTTCTCAAGCTTCCACCTTATTTTGGAACAGTGAGGCCTTCTACTGTCCACTTATTTACTTAGCATTTCTCCTTGTACACAACTGCTTTGGAATACAGAAAATTAGTTCTCTACTGCAAAAACACAACTTAGTTTCTCACAAAGGGGGTTCTAATGACTTGGCTGTTTTATGTCTGGATGAAACTTTTTTTTTTTTTTAGCTGAACACTAAAGTAAAGACTTAAGGAGGTCTGTTTTTATCCAATTTTATTTTAGGGTTGATATTCTGTTATTTCTTTTATGTTAGTGCAGTGAGTGTCAACTGAGCTGAAATTAGCATGACACCATTAGATTTTTGGTTATAAAATATATCCAAATATATCAAATAACATGAACTAAAAACTGCTTTTATAAAACAGTCAGTGTTCTGAAGAAGACCCTGCCTTCTTCCCCGATAACCTAGGAGCAGAAGTAGGGGGAAGTTATGGCCTTCTTGAACGGTAGTTAAAGGAGAAAGGGGAAGGCTTGGTAGTGCTGCTGAGGAGTCACTTGACAGAGATGCCGGCTATAAGTGCTGTTTAAGCCCTCATTAATGTCTTTCGTGGTGTATTGCAAGCAACTCCTACTTGCTATGCCAATGAAGCAGGGAACGAGACCTTTTCTGCTTCTTCATTAAAACATTCATCAAGGATTTATAATTATCACTCTTTCCGTTTTGGCAAGAGATGAGAAGTCAACATTTAGAGATGAGCTCAATGTTACACTGAGTACTCCACTCAGGAGGCTAAAAATCATGAGTGTTGATAAAACTATTTACAATGACATGCCTGTAATGCTTTGAAGGATTGCCTTGAAGTTACCCTTCTACTGCTGCCTCTGAGCACAGGACATGACTGGGAGGTCAAAAACCTTTTGAGAGGATTTTTTGTTGTTGTGTTGTCTAATTTCCCTCCCATGAAATTAATAGTAGGTTGTGACAGAAGAATCTCATGCTAAAGACTTCAGAGAGTCTGTACCATCCTGAACTTTGTAATGAAGACCAAAGGATATTACTGTGCAGCATGGATTCCTTGTATTAGCTAAGAGACCCAAAGTCATGAATGGGTATTGTGATCAAGTTAAATTACAGACTTAAGCACACATTTATAGCATTCATTCTTTAATGCTTTGAGCTTACCTGAATAACAGGTGGTATGTTTCATTTGTATTGATTTCTGTTTGTCACACAACCTTTAAAGCCTTATAGTGCTTTGCTCTTTAATGCTATCACAGTGACCTTTTGTTTCTGTTCTTACTCAGAAATGACTGTAGAATTCTTATGCATTAAGTCTTGCAACTTGAGTTTGTTGTTGAACAAAACATTAATCAAATACAAATTATTGATTTGACTTTTTCATTGTTGACATTTTTAAAACAGAGAAGAGAGATGAAGTGGTATATTATGACACTTACGAAAGTATGGAAGCCATGCTTGAAAAAGAGGATATGGCAACATCTGCACACTTGCAAAAGGAGGAGCTGCAAAAATTGCAACAAAAAATTCGCCAGCTGGAAGCAAGGCGTGGACGTATTTCAGCCAAGAAAGCCTACCTCAGAAATAAAAAGGTACTATTAAATTGCAAATTTCTAGTGTAATTAGCAAATTTAATAAAACTTCTAAAGATTATATTTCAAAAGGCTGCATTACATGCAAGTCTCTTAAAATTTTTGTGGACTATATTTAATAAATACTAAAATTTATTTTATAGTGTAATTAGATAAAACAGTATGTATTTTCAAATCAATATCTTTAAAATTCAGTGTATCTTGTAGCTTTAAATGAACCTTTCATCACTTGGAAGTCAACAAATACAAAATTGTTTCTATTAACTATTCAGAATACTTGCATGTGGAGATTTTATCATGTTTTTACAGAGAACAGATTTATGACTTGATTTACAATTTACAGAACTTTCTTCAAGAGTGTTTTCTCTCTCAAGTTATATTTTCATACTCTTTGTCCTTTGAAACCTAAGTATTATGTCATTGATTCTCTGTTTTCAGCAATCATATATGCAAAGAGTTCTTAATTTTAAAGCTAGGTGTATACTTACGTACTAAAATTAGGGTCAGTTTCCTTTTTTATGCATTTCATGGTTGAGATGTGCAGAAAATAGTTTTAATACAGCAAAGATTTTGAAATTGTATATGAAATGTAGATAAGTTTATTAATTCCTTTTTCCAGAATGACTTGTTTATTGTTCCCAAGCAGTTTGCAGTTACATCAATATGCATTATTAATAAGATAGCTTAGTGAGTAGAATAGATCAAAATTTTGATAGAGCAGTGTAATACTTTTTTAAAAAGAGTATTTCCACCCCATACTATATACTGTAAGGCTATGTAAAAGTCTAAGTTGAGACCCCATTCTAAATTAGGATCTTTATATTTTGTGTTTTTATATGGTTAGTAGAATATGAGAAGACTGTAAATAATTATAAAAGCAATTTCTCTTTTTAGCCCGTTAGGGGAAGTAGTTTGCTCAAAGCCATTGTGTTTATTTTATGTGGTTTTATTAAAAGTATCACAAAACAGTTTTTCTTAGTCCTTTAAGTAATAAAGGACTCTTGTTTGTCATGTTATGTTAATGTAGGCTACATTGTAATAATTATGCTAGTTTATGAAGAGACATTGCAGGCACCTTATGGACTACACAGACCTGCTTAACAGCCAGAGGCTGGTTTTTTTCCTTACTTACCTTAAGGAACTACCAAGTTGAGAAGTAACCCTGCGGCAGGAGTAGAGATTTTTTTAGCATGTCATACCAATATAATTAGCTAGGCACTGTCAACTGGTTTGTTTGTTTCATGGTTATGCCGTGATAAAACGCCTTGTTTATGGTGAAGAAATTGGTTGTTTTAGGCTACAGCGCTGCAGCATGCCTACTTGTGCACTAAAACACGATGTAGGGATGTATATGGTAGTATTGCTCATCAGGGCAAAAAGAATCATCAAACTCAGTAGTCTGGTTGCATTCTGCAGCATGTGTATGAAAAGAGCACAGGACATTAGCCAACAATATTTATGTTAGAGGTAGTTATTGTAGCGGCACTTATGACTACTTAATATTACTTGGAACCCTTTTCAGCTTACTAGTAATTACCTAAAAAATCAAGACCCTCTTGTGTCTTTGATTGAAACATAAGCAATTATTGTATGTTGAGTTGCCATTCAAGTTATATTGGAAAATATTTTTAATGAATTCTACTTACAGTGCCTGATGCAAATTCATTATACTTTACAAACCTGTGAGGAGGGGACAAAGGGGCTTTTGCTTTGAAGATTTTGCAATTTACCTTAGGTATGCAGAACAAAGATACAGATGGGGTACAGAAGTCGAGTCTAGATTGTGAGAATGAGTGCAGTGATAACTATGCTAAATGGAGAAAAGAATGAGGTTTTGAGGCTAGTTTTAGCAAATACTGACTATATAAATCTTTCTTAAAAGTCTCTCCCTCTCAGGTATGTAACATTCATTGCTGAGAATCTATTTCATGTTTTTCAGATTGTGTTCCTGATGATGTTTGTTTCAGCTTAAAATGTAAAAAGTTCAGATTGGATTGGTGGGGTTTTGGTAGGGCTTATGGTGGTGTGTACAAAAATGTTGTGGTATATTCAGAATTTATAGTTCTTGCTCATTATTAGCTTTCTGGCAATTGAAGAAAGCCCTTAGGAGAATGCCTCCTTTCCAGCTGCATACGTGTATCACGATTAAGGAGAAAGGAAACAATAGGAAATGATTCTCTAACATCAGTTTTCATTTTTCAGAGAAGGTTGTTTCACCATCCAAGTATTTTAAAATTTTGTCTGTTGAGATAACAAAGCAAAAGGAAGCAGCTATTACGTGTAGAATAAGACTTCTATGTAATACAAACTTCTGTGACTATAGTCACTTTGTCTTCCAGACAGTCTTTACTTGTTTTTGCAGTTAATACTTTCCTTAATAATGTCAAATAATTTTATACAGCCCTTATTTAGAGGACTTGTTTAAGACCTCACTCAGTTGTATTTTTGAGTTACTGGGCCAGCATTTTTTAAATGTATGGCTTTGCTGAGGTTGATATTCTTTCACTTTTTTAAAACAAATTTTACATTTATTAAGCAGTCAATGCCTGATGTTACTTTGTGTTGATGACTGTTACGAACAAAATAAGACTTTTTTGTTGCTATTATTATTATTTCTAATTTATTTAAAGCTTGTTACGGATTTTTCATTTTTCAATGCAGGATGTCTCTATTGTTATCCCAGTCTACCCCCTGCTGGCTGCACAGTAGTATTAATTAGTTTATAGTATGAAAAACATCTGTTTTATTATGGATCTAGATTTATAGCATAGTCATGGTAATAAAGATAATCTACAAGGTGTTTGTAAAAATAACTTAGAAAAAAATGGAGTTAAGAAAAAATTGAATTATTTGACATCCAGTAAAAGTATTCTTCATCATGAGCAGTGGAGAGGAGCAACTGTTTGGTGAAACAGTTTGGGGTATGCTTATAATTCATTCTTTGATCTAAGAAGCTGCTTCTGCTATGTCCGTTTAATAGGAGACCTTTACTACTTTGCAAGCACACAGGTTAAAGCACAACCCGGCCAACTTACAGCAACAGTTAACATTGGGTTATGTGGTATACTTTCATAATACTACTATTACTATTACATTTTAAGGGTATAACTACACAGAAGTCTTACAATATGCTTCCTGCACACACTGAGTTTACTATGTGAGAAGATAACTTTCTACACATTGGGATGCTTTTCAATCTGAAATGAAGGTTTAGTGGAACTAATTAAAATAATACTAATACAGACCTCTTGGTTTAGTGGAAATAACTAAAATAATACTAGTACAGACCTCTTCTATATGTT
>CM021763.1:24949340-24990496 GCA_011075105.1 Heteronetta atricapilla | reverse complement strand
TACGTTACATATATTTATATAATATATAAAATATATTATTTCTATATATGTTATATGCTTCTCCCAAGCACCAAGTGGAATGCTGAGGGGAAATGACCTCCAGTAATGCCAGGGGAGTTCTAGGTTGGATATTAGGAGAAATTTCTCTACTCTTGTGCATCATTGGAACTGGCTGCCCAGGGAAGCAGTTGAGTCACCATCCCTGGAGATCTTCAAGAAATGTGTAGATGTAGAACTTAGTAGCATGGCTTAGTTTTGGACTTTTCAGTACGAGGCTAAAGGTTGGGCTGTATGATCTTGGAGGTCTTTTCTAAGCTGAATGATTCTGTGATTCTACATTTCATGTTACTTGTCTTAAATGTAGTGTCTTATCCAGTGATAAAGGTTGATATGGTTCACTAGCTCTCCTTTTCTGTCTTTACAACAGAAGCACAAGTTGGTATTACAGAAGCCAGTCAGATGATTAAAAGAGAAATAAACAGTTCTGCTGTAAGCTTTCTGAAGTTTGTACAGTTAATCAACATGTTTTGTTAAGTATGGCCCTCTGGCTGGACATCATGCTTCCACTAAAGTTTTACCAGTCTTGAGATGGAAGGATTACTTCATGTGTGGCAGGCTACACTCCTGTTCATATACCCATGTTATGATGGTGGTTTTTTTTGCCACAGTATGAGGTTATTGATTTATGTCAATCTTGTCATCCACTGAAGGACTTGGGGGTTCTGGTAGACGAAAGGCTTGACATGATCCAGCAGTACACGCTTGCAGCCCAGAAGGCCATCTGCATCCTGGGTTGCTTCAAAATAGGAGTGAGCAGCAGATGGAGGGAGGTAATTGTCCCCCAGCTGGACTGCTGCATCCAGGTCTGGGGCCCCCAGCACAAAAAGGATGTGGACCTTTTAGAGCAGGTCCAGAGGAGGGCCGTGAAAATGATCAGAGGGCTGGAGCACCTCTGCTATGAGGAAAGGCTGAGAGAGCTGGGGCTGTTCAGCCTGGAGATGAGAAGGCTCCAGGGAGACCCATTTGTGGCCTTTCGATACTTAAAGGAGTGTTATAAAAAAGATGGAGAAGGACTCTTTACTCAGGTAGATAATGATAGGACAAGGGGGAATGGTCTTAAACTAAAAGAGGATAGATTTAGACAAAACATTATGAGGAAATTCTACACTGTAAGGTTAGCAAGGAACAGGTTGCCAAGAGAAGCAGTGGGTACACCATCCCAAAGCCTTGGCCAGCCTGATCTAGGGGGTGGCGCCCCTGTCTGTAACAGGGGATTTGGCATTAGATATTTAAAGTGCCTTCAAACCTGAGCCATTCTATGATTGTAATAATCCAGGTCACGTTCTTCAGTTCTTCCACCTGAGTATTATTTCTTCATCCTTAGTTTGCAGTCAGTTAATCTTGTCTACAAATAGAACCCTGCATTTGTCCCTATGAAATTGCGACCTTTTTTTTTAAAGAACATTTCTGTAATTAAGACGATTCAGAATTCTAGTCCTGTGCTGCAACATGTTTTCAGCCTCTCCTAGTTGCTTTAAAAAAAAAAAATTATTATTTTCAAATAATGGAGGCCTAATTAAGTTAAAGTAGGTCATTCTTTATTAATATAAAATCAGCAACACAAATGTTTTTGTCCAGTTCATGATCTTTCTTTAAAGGCTTCAAATATATTTATTTATTGCTCTTATTCAGAAATATTTAAATATTAATGCTAAACAGAATATTTCAGAAAAGTATGATCCCCATTATTTATGAGAGAATATCCTTGTAGTTTGTATATGTCTTTAGTCTTGCTAGCAAATCAAAAACCCAACAACAACAAAAACATAAATAGAGCATAAAATCTTAATTATTTTGTAATATTCTTTTAATCAAAATTAATGCATAGAGAATAAACTGTACAGGTAAATCAGTACAAGTTTTAGAAAAAATTAGATTCTCTAATAATACTCTTACGCTATTACTGTACCTTTGAAATGCAAAAATTAGGTAGAATGTAATTCGGTAGTTAAAACTTCAATGGATTATACTTTGAGGTGGTATTAATTGTAATCAAGGGGAAAAAAACAAAAACTACACAAGCAAATATAAAACCTGTCAGTCAGCATTTAGTTATATGTACACCTCTGAAGTTGGGATAGTATTTCCTCAGAAAATAGTGTTCTTGTCAGAGCATTGAATGTGTATGGCAGCAAAATTGATATACCATGTTGTCTTGAACATAAGTCTATCTTCCCTATGCAGGAACCCTGGCTACCTTTTTACAAACATGAATGTGGTCTCATAGTCAGTTTTTAGGAGAATGCAGTCTTATTTCTGCGGTTCCCAGTGTCTAAAACAGGGCATTTTTATCCCTTCCCTCTGTGATTTTGTGTCTTTCTGCCATGACTGCAGAATCTTGCTTGATGGCTGATACTTGATCAGCTCCCATAATTAATGTGTGAATGTAAAGTGCCTGTCTGGCTCTAGCCACTCAGTCAAGCTGATGGATCCTGGGGTGCCCCATAGGTTCTTCCAGCTGCGGTCGTGCTCCAAACTGTTTCCTAGTAGTGGCCCCTCTTACACAGCCACGCGTCTTGCTTCCAGCTACACATCTGACCTTGTTCTAGTTCTGTCTGGTGCAAGTACTGGCTCCAATTTCATGGCCTGTAGTGAGGGTTGTCCTGTCCCTCAGAATTGTCCAATGAACTTGCCCATCATTTCCCTACTCGAAGGGTATGCCACATGCTTATTCTTTGCAACAGATACTTAAATCAGGTCTTTATAATATACCTTAAGTTTGAGTGTCATGCTTCTCGTTATCTACTGTAACGTGTCCAGTTTTCTTTTAATATATTCTTATTCTCAGGGAATGTAATAAATGCTTGTTTCCAAAATAGATACTACAGCCACAAACTTGGTATAACAAGTAAACTGTGTTTGCATAAAATTGTAACAACTTTATTAATGTTCAGATTACACATGCAAAGGATAAGCTCACACTTGTAAATGGGAAGCTACCTACTTGCATAAACAGAAATACATAATACATGATTATTATCCATGTATACAAATGCATGGAGCTACACAAAGCTTTTATGAAGTACTTGACAAATCAGCATTTCTTGCCACTTACGTACTTGTAGAAGAGACTTTTCAAGCAGCTATTATTGTATATTATTTTGACAGATAAAAGTAATGTTTGTTGTGTTTTTTTCCTCTTACTTTTGTTTCCATTTTATGGTTTTATTTGTAAGTTAAATCAGCCAAACTAGGTTGTCTGAAATGGGCTTAATTTTTATTTTTCTAATTCTCAGCACTGTTTGTGAAATATTACATTATGAATTGAAAATTAGTGTTTGAAATTCATACTTAATAGATAATATCTGATGTCTCTACAGGAGATTTGTATTGCAAAGCACAATGAAAAGATCCAGCAGCATCACCAGAGTGAGGAGGAGTACAAAATGCACCATAATGTTCAACTAGTAAGTTCAAGTTTTCTGCTTTTCAGTTTAGCCTTAAGATAATAGCTAGCATTCTTCATTATACAATCATTAGTAGAGTATTCAAAGTGATAGCTGTTTTAAAAAGATGGTGAGTATCCTTGAACTTCAGAGAATGGATTTTTATATCATATTGTGCTGGTAAGGGAGAATGTATGCCTGTGTTAGGATGTCATTCAGTCCAATCAAGTAAAAAGGTTCAATAATACTGGGTTCACAGTCCAAGTGATTATTGTTAGACTGAAAGCTGCATGCAAAAATTGTTATGATGTGCACATCTCTGAGTAGAGCATGAGGTATGCTGAAATGAGTAAAGAGACCATCGACATTTGTTCTTGCAAAGTAATAAGCTTGCTTTTTCTCTTCTCTACAAAAGAAATCAATTGGATTGTGTTGTGTAATATAGTTCTAGCTATATGCTCCACAGTTCTCTGCAGTCTCATCACAAGAGTAGGCTGTCTAGTCTGACTGTTGTGCTGTACATAATAGACTTTATTTTAAAGAGTATTCAAACTCTGGGCTAAATCGTTGGAGCTGATACAGTATCAACATTTAATAAACATCACTGACAAAGATGCATTGAAATTCAAGTATTCTTAATTCAGCCTTCATTTAGATTAGTTAAAGGAATTCTGTTTCATCCTTATACATTTTTAACATTGACACATTTGTCCAGGAAGTCAGCTGTATAATTTATTTTATGAAAAGGCTACTTGTGAAAGACCACATGTACCAGCCTACTCTTCAGGAACGTAGAAATATACATTTTCAGTTCTTACTGTAATGCAAAGGATTTTGCTATGTGGATTGCAGTCCATTTATCACTCATACTTAAGACTTGAAAAATATAAATGACTTTCTTGTCTCTCAAATATTACAGGGCTTTTTTGTTATTTATTTCATGGAGTTGCCAACATGCATTATATAAAGAACATTTAAGCTATTTTTTGTCTTTTTTATTCTGTTAATAATTTAACTTAAAATATCCAATATTACATAAAATAGGTTTTCAGCCACTTTTTTCATGAAAAATTTTGGAAAGATAACCTTGGAGGTGTCCAAGCCTGAAACCAAAAAAATGTTGCAATTTCATTGTGGTTGCTAAAACAAACAAAACACACACATGGCCCACCTGCTCCTCCCTCAGGTTTGAGACTGCTTCAGGAAAAAATTGACTGGATTGCATATGAAAAATGCAGGCGTGGTGGTAGGAGAACTATCCTTTCTTCTTGTTATAGTATTTTCTTTGTACTTCTCTGTTAATTTATTTGCCCAATTTCTGTTACTTTCTTTCACCACATGCTGCTTCTCCTTTTTGTTTCCTGTCCTTACCATTTTTCACACGTCCTCCTCTTCTTTTCCCTAATGCATCTATGTGTATTTCCTTCGAAATCACAGGAGTTGGCAGTTTGTAAAGGATACCAGGAAACTAGCTGATTTCTGAAAACAACAGGCAGGCAGACACTGCTTTTATGTTGGTTGAATGAGAATAAAAAGTTCATGAAGCTGATAATCTGAATTTTAATGACACTTACGAGCTTTTACTCACTTAATGCTGTGAGCCTTTTAAGTATTAAGGCTGCTCTTAATGCTCAGGAGATTTTTCTTTGTAGTTATTTGTTCTATGCCTCATTGTTCTTCTGATAATTCCTGTACTTATGCATACAGTGTCTGTTGCCCTCTGATAACTAATGTCCATTTTCAATAAATTTGACTGTAGTGTTTTGTTCAAAGAATCAGTAATTTTGCTAAAATTTTATGAAAAAGAACGACTAGTTAAAGGAGGTGGATCCAGATGGGTTTCCACTGAGGTAAGATCTCCAAACAAGAAAAAACAATACTGCCTTAGTTGCAAGGAAGAGCTTTGAATGTTTAATTAAATAAGATCACAGAAAATCAAGCTGGATTAAGTAATGACAGATTAATACAAAACTTTAGTTTACTATTGTGATTTTTAATTTTAAAATGCTTACTTAATTTGTTCAGTACTGTTGCTCAGTATATTATTTATCATCTTTCAAAGTAAAAAGTTCCAGTCAAGTATTCCAAATTCAGACTGATATCTATCTTTTTGAGTTTTGTATTTCAGTGAGGTTATAAAATACGAAATTTATACTATTTTTCAAGGGGGGGAAATGTGTTTATTGGAGAAATAGATTGTTAGGTAATTCATTAAAACTAGTAGAAGAATTATTTTCATGTAGTATTTTCATGATGCTAAACATAGCATTGAATGTAATACTTATTTTCCATATATTTTCTCAGAAGCGAGATCAACTACAAGATGAAGAGGAAAGAAAGAGCTCCTGGGTTAGTCAGGAACGACAGAAAACACTGGACAGACTTCGCACATTTAAGCAGGTAAAGGAAGAATTTTTCTTCTTTTACACATTTTTCTTCCGCAGAACAAATTTTTACTCATTCTAGGACTATGCTAATCTAGTAGGTATTTTCTTTCATTGTTCAGTTACCTATTCTTTGAAAAATTTACAACAAAATGCACTGGTGGTGTCAAAACTCTCTGGTCATTGCATTATCAGTAACATAATAAATCAGTAACATAATAAGCTTCTGCTGTTTGTCACATCTATGTATTATGTCAAGACATTTAGCAAACTTTTCTAAAAGAAATATGATCCAAAAGATACTTCCTACAAGGAGCATTGTCATCTGACATAGTCTCACTACCACTGATTGTTAAAACACCTGCCAATACCTGTCCCTTCTTATTATGATGTTGGTATCAGAAAATCAATAGAAGATGGAATGAAGGAGAGAAAATAAGGAAAGGTGCTGAAGTGCAAGAAAATGGAGACTGTATTAATTGGTGAAGACTGTAAGACAGTTATGAGATAGAAGTCTCTTTACTGGAAAACTGTCTTACTCATCAGTATACTCTTCATATCCCTATTTTTTGCATGGCTTTTGAATTGCATAGACTCAGGAAATTGAGGCAAGTTTACTTATTTTAATCAGTTCTTGTTAGTGAACTGACTTTTTACATGAGTATGTTTATCTTGATACAATCTCTCTTGCTTTAGGCTTGTCACAATTGTTTAAAATGTTTTAGACCTGTCTTTCAGAAGCAGTCTTTATTTTTAAATTAAAAACAAACAAACAAACAACTTGTTTGAGGAGATAGACACACCAAATTTAGGAACTGAATTAAAAACACTTTGGAAATTCTAAAAATGCTTGATATTTTCAAGAGGTAATTTTTTAAGCAGTGTAATTCACATCTACAACCAGCATATTAGTTCAGAGAGGACTTTGTTGCAGAGAGAGCCATTGACCAGCTTTAGAGAAGAGAAGCAAGAGAATTCAAAATGGAATTCTAAATTCTTGTTTTCAAAAAAAAACAGTTTTCAATGTACAGTCTGATTATTACTGAAATCTTAATTTAACTCGTGTATCTCTGGTTAGACCTATCTACATGTAAAATATGGCTTAATTAAGAATAGAAATAAGAAAAATGGATCGTATTTGCATAAACGTAAGGATATATTTGCTTTGTTTTTATGTCTAGAGCAAAATGAATGAAAATAATAGACAAATTCTACTTGTCAGAAAGGCAAATCCTAATGACAAGTATTTAATACCTAAAATAGTATGCTTGCATGTACTTAACTAATTGTAAATAACTTATTCATATTCACTCTAGCGGTACCCTGGGCAAGTAGTACTTAAATCAACCAGACTACGACTCGCTCATGCAAGAAGAAAATGTGCAGCCAGTTTGGTGTCCTCTGTAGATCAGCCTCAATCTTTGCCAGCAACCATACAAACCCAAGATAAAAGTGAAGAGGTGGAATTGGAAAATGCAGTTCAGCCTTTGCAAGTGCAGGAATCCACAAGCTTAGAACAACTTCAAGATGTCTCATTACCTCCCAATGGTGTTACCTCTGAACTGCCTCATGTTAGTACTTCTCCACTCATTACTGATGAGTTTCAAACAGAGACTGTTACTGTAGTACCACTTCCACCCCCTTTGCCTCCACCTCCTCCACCTCCGCCTCCACCCTTGCCATCAAAGGAAGATGCCACCAAATCCTTAGAGAAAAGTGACGGCTTTGTTAAACGTCAAAGTGAAGAGAAGGGAGTCCAGCACTCTTCCAGTGTCCCAACTGCACATCTGTTTGACAGCAGTCAGCTAGTCAGTGCCAAGAAGAAGCTTAAGAAGACAGGTGATCTAGAGGGTTTACAGAGAAGGAGAGGTAATGTTTACATTTTTGTGTATTTAAATGTAATATACATCAATTCCTCTTTTGAATTGCTATATAGAAAAGTGTTTGCTGTGATTTAGTTATAGTTATTAATGGACTGAAGAACACTGGCAACTCAAAACAAACGTTAGGACCCTCATGACAGCATAATGTATACATGTTCAGTTAAACAGAAAACACTTGCAAATCTGATTATGTGATGCACCATGTCAGCCTTGCTAGAAAATGGAGCTAAACTTGCCTAAAATAATCTTTTCCTACCTTGTTTACAGCTTAGCAATGCAAATAGTATATCGTTAACCTGAGGTTTCAATGTTTTTTTTAATAACAGAATTTTACGTAATTTATGATCTAATAAGATCAGTACTTACCTTGGGACACAGGAAACCTTGAGAATGTGTTCTTCAAGGTTTCTTCAAATTTTCATACAAAAATCCACAAATTGTGATGTCAGCTTGAGAGCTGAATAAGAATATACAGGCTTAAATACAACTGAGAATTAAACCTGTAATAATTCAGTCAAGCATTTTAACTTCATTGGAAACTGAGGTGAGTAAATAGAGCACAGGGCTAAGTTAGGAGATCTGTTACAGCTTCACTGTATAATTCTCTGCTGTGTGCTTTTAACTGTTTATCCTTTATCACATATTTTAAATGGGAAGATAGCAGCCATGTTTGAACAAAATGATGTTTAGATGAAACACGCAGTATTAGAGCAGAGTTTTTATTTGAAAAATGGAGATGGGATCTTAAAAATCACTTATCTGCACTGTTGTCCTAGAAGTCACTGAGAAAAAGTACCTCATGTGAACCTTGATTCACTCTGCTGCAATATGACTGTAATTACTTTCTATTAAAAATTCTGTTTTTGTCAGTTACAACTGCAGTAGATGTCCCTCAACCAACATTTCTCCCCATCCATATAAAATCAAAATTACAACTGTTTTCATCTATCAGTCAGAAACAAGAGTGTTTCCCCCTTAATGCTCCTTAAATGGCTAAAATACCTTGAAACAACTGAATAGTTATAGAATTCTTAGGTTCTTATGAGACTTTCAGGTCACAGACAGGTATGGTGTCTTAAGTTCATTACCAATTTTGCAGCTGCTGTGCTCTTTTTATTTTTCTGTAGTCCTATTTTTTTATTTTTTTGATACCATTTTTAGCTTTCATTTTTATATAAAACATGTGCAATTTGATATACCTCATAAAACACCAAACACAAAATTAAATTATGTCCTCCTCCTTAAGAGTATAATTAATGTTCATAGCTGTTCACTACCTGCTGCTCTGTATTCCATGAGACATTTCAACTCTCTGAGGAGCTTCAGAAGTGTCAGTCTACAACAGATGAGTGTTTTACAATCCTTCCTTTCTGCTTTAAATCTGCAATCCTTGTATCTTCGTGTCTTTTCCTCATGTCTATCCTGACTGTCTAGGGCGTTAGTCACCTGGACAAGGTCCACTCATAAATGCAAAGTAGGTTTTAAAAATATTGTATTCTACAATAAGAAGGAAAGAACTAGAGCAGGATATTCATCTATTTGCTGCACTTCTTGTGCTAGTGTATGCTGACTAGTTTGGATTGTTTTACTTTATTGTATCACATTTTGAGATACAGAAATCTGCCTCTAGTTCTCGTACAAGCCAGAGCCTGATTTTATTTCTGCAGAGAATTAGTTTCAAATTGGTGATAAAGGAAGAATTTGTGATAGAGTAAACTTTTATTTCTGTGTCTTCATTAACTATAAAGGAAAGGAGTTTTATATGGGCACCTGGTGACTAGGGGCTTATACATATCTGAATCCAAAGGAGCATGGAAATGTATCCTGTTGCAGCTGGCTGTACTGCTTCCTTCACTGGCATGTAGTAGTACTCATATTACCTACTATGTAGGTAAATCATCCACAAAATGCAGGTGCTGGGGATATAGATTCTCCACTCTGCTTGCATTCCTGTGACTGCACAATCCAGTACTTAAGATACATGTTCGTTACCTGAATTTCAAAGTCAAGAAATGAAAAGTAAACACATTTTGATTTGGCTTACTGCAGCTATTACAATTTTCTGGACTGCAAACAGGAAAGCCAACTTGTCCAAAAAGTTCTACTGCTGTCCTGTTAGGAGGTTACATGATTTCAGAGATTATAATTGTCTGTATAATCCAATTTTGTCCTGGTAATAGGGAAGATAAATTTGGAGGTTAACATAAAAATAGAACTGCAGAATGATAAAATTGAATGTACTGGAGTCCCCTGTATTTTTATGGTATGGGACTATTATGTGGATTGCATGTGGCTACATTTTGTTATGTAGGAAACATAATTACTGAATAAACTTAGTAAAAATCGTACTGAAAGTCTTTTGATTTACTGCAGTGAGTTCCCCGATGGATGAAGTGCTGGCTTCCTTGAAGCGTGGGAGCTTTCACTTAAGAAAAGTTGAGCAGAGAAGTCTCCCTCCTTTTCCTGATGAAGATGATAGCAATAACATCTTGGCACAGATCAGGAAAGGAGTGAAACTGAAGAAAGTGCAGAAAGATGTTTTGAGAGAATCCTTTACAATTCTGCCTGATACTGACCCTCTGACAAGAAGCATCCATGAAGCATTGCGACGAATCAAGGAAGCATCACCTGAATCAGAGGATGAAGAGGAGAGCTTGCCTTGCACAGACTGGGAAAATTAACCTGTAATTAACTTACATTTAAAAAAATCTATTTCTTCAACATTTTTTATAACAATAGCTGCTAAGCCTCAGGTTATGCAATCTAGGGGACATAGTATGAATGTGACTAAACTGTCTGATGTACATGACAAAACATGCACATATGAATTTACTATCACTGACTTTTCAAAAAATTTAAGGTTTCTATTAAGAAAAAGTTTTATAAGGCAACATCTTAGTCCTGTTCTTGTTTGAATACATTTGCTGAATAGTGACAGGACTGCTCCTATATAAAGCTCTATTTTATTTAGTAAATTTGAAGGGACTGTTTGCAGCTTATAAAATAGCTTAAAAATGACTTTTAGTAACAAAGCAGCACAGTCACTCTTGGACATACCCTATAATTATTTTCTAATTACCTTTGGCCTTGTAAAAATGTAATGTTAACTACTTCAGACTGAATAGCTTCAAACCAAGGATGATTAGATTTGACAGCTGGACACACTGAAATCTCATTGGTTATCCTGTGTGACTGACTCTTTGATAGCTTGGTCTCAATTTGTGAACATTCTGACTCAATTGAATTTCTAAACTATAAACAGTAAATGTACAATTTACACTTCTGCTACTCATACAAATCCCATTAACTTTATATTGAACTACAGTGCCTGAAAGTACAGATATTAGACTTCAGCAGATGAAGTTAGTGATTTCAGAACAAAATAGAGATTGGCAAGAAAGGAGTTTTCAAATTTAAGGCTGTATCAGCCTTAATTCTTGATTACAACAGCACCATTCTTCTCTGGTGATTCTTTTCTGCTACTGGTGTGTAGATGAGCTTAAGTCTGAATGAAAGGTCCCACTAAACTTATTTGCTAGTATTTAAAATCTGGAGAAAAGAGAGGTGTGACAATCTCTAAAGAATTTGAAAACCTGTTCAGAAATCAAAGAGTATGAAAGATAAATATTTACAGTCCTTGCAACACTGCTAGCAGTAGGAAGAAGATAACCTTTTTGAATGCTTTCAATCACGCAATTCTATACTGGTTATTTTTTACTGTAGCTGGAGAGTGGCTAATTGGTACAGCTATTTAAGAAGTGATGGTGATGTAACTCATCATCTGCTGAATATTGTTGCGATTATACAATGCTGTCTCAAATTGTTCACTGGTATGTCATTTTCAAATAATTCTATTTAATTTTTTTTAAAAGGAAAATAAATGTTGATTTTCTCATGAAATAGCAAATCACTAGTGTGGCCAATACCTACTGTTTAACTATGGCATGTTCCTACTGTCTGAAACATAATAATGGGAGTTAAAATCAAGGAGTGCAGCTGTACTAAACTTGTGCTGAAACTCAAAGTTCTTTATTAGTTTGCATACTGAAAACTCCCATTGTCACAGCCCTTTAGAAATCAAGTCATAGCTATAAGAAACTTGCCTTGGAATTGACTTGGTTTCTCGATGTAATTACTCCCCCTTCATTTCCTAGATAACCTAACAAGAATACTCTTTAACACTATTGAACTCGTAAGAGAATTTATTCAGAAATTACTTCTTTTTCTTTTTTTAATCTAATTGGTGGACTCCTTAACCATTTTCCACTGGAACTGTATCCTCTTAGAAGTTTTATGCATACATTGCTGTACAATATAAATACACACTTTTCTCTGTCTTTCGCAGCCCTTTAGAAGCAGTTCAAATTGTAGGTTGAAAATCACAGCCATGCAGTATCTATAGGGCCCAGTGCTTGTCTACTTTTTTAAAGAAGCACTGACCTGAATATGAATTATCTTGCTAGTTTACAGTTAAGGTCTTTTCCCTTTTTAAGGATGTACTCCTGCCACATGCTGAGGTTCCAGCAAAAAGTTGGACCTAAAACAGGGTGCAGTGTCACTGTTCTGTGTGTTTGCTCCTTGGAGTTTTCCATACATACGGGATCTGCTCTCTTACCACTATCTTATTTTCTTATGAAAACAATCCTGTTTTCATGAGATGAGACTTTAAATTCATGCTATGGAATTATGTGAAGTAATCTGATAGACCAGAAAGTTGAAACAAAGCCCATCTGAAATTCAGCTGAATGAATACTTTTCACATAGATGCGTGTGCTTGCTTGATCACATAGACTGGTCACCCAAAATTTATGACACGGGAATAAAATCTAACAGAAATCTGTTGTAGAATAATGTTTCTTACTATTATCAGTTATTGCTGTTCTCAGTTTAATACCGTGCTTTATTTAAAAAAGAAAAGATTGACCTACTGATTTTTAAGTTAAGCTCTACATATCCAAAAATAGCTGCCCAGAAATTTTAGGATCAAAGTAGTTATATAAAAGTATATTGGCACCTTTATTGCAAACTTTGTTTAATATGTACACATCATTGTAGGCTAAATGTAATGCAATTATTTGCCTTAACAATGAAAGCTAAAATTGATATGATTTATGTTTATAAAATGCCCAAAAGTGTCTTAGTGCACGTGCAGTAGAGGAAAGAGTATTAACAATGTACACTAAAGTCATTTCCTTAATTATTGGAGTTTGAAGATAAAATAATAATTAGTTCTTGCAGGAAATCTAGTCATCTCTTTTATTAGGTGCTGTATGAGTTAACTTCCATGTAAAGTTATGTGACTATCTTTGCTTTAAGAGCACTTCCTTCCTTATGGACACTCTAAGCCACGTACAATAATGTTGAGGCATTCCATGTATCTGAAGTACAGCTGAACAACCATTTTAAAGATGTAGTAGCTTCCATACAGTAGTACAGAATCTTGGTTATCAAAAGTCTCTCAAGCTTTTGTAGTAGTCAAAGACCACAGTGGTACATTTGGAGTACTGTAAGTAATTCAAAGCCTAGGTTCCTGGGAGCACTGGACAAAGTAACTGGGTGAAGAATAGCTTTTGTTCTCCCTTGTGTTCTAATCCTTGTGTGTTTGCTGCCAACAATACCAAAAGGAAAAAAAGACCTAGTGATATGTTGTGCTAAAGTGTCATTAGGCCTGGGAGCAAAGAGAACCAAGGCTTTTAACCACATAGCTCAAGTACTGCATGTTGGAATTGCCTAATACATTGATCAGAGAGGATTTGTAAAGCTGTTTAGCTTTTCAGATGATCCTTTTTTTTTTCCCTCAAACAGGTGATTTACAGCCACTGGAGTGAGAAAAGAAACCCCAGTTGAAGATTACTTTTCCTCTTCATTTCTGAATATTGAGAGCCAGCAGTTTTGACCATCAGTTCCCCAGGAGGTTTTTTTGGCAAAGAAATAACTTTTCTTTGGCAAAAGATTTAGCACCAGGAAAAAATGACCTGAAATTTTACTTTTCAGATCACTTTTTTCTTTATCTGTTCCAAAATTCTGGTTTGAGTAGAAAGCTAAGTCGTTTAGACGTGCATTTCATATAACTGAGAATGCCCAATTCTTAAGCACTTTTCATGTTTGTGTTATTAATGTGTGGCCAGTTAAGTGAAGGGAGTATTTTGAGTTGAGAGAATACTTGCATTTAACTAACTTCGGGATTTGGCTGAAACTACAGCTATAAAATCTACCCTTCACTGCACTGAATATATCATCTGCTTGAAAACCAATTAAATAGCTCCTTGCAGAGAAGCTTGCTATGTAGCAGTGTGATGTTACAGAAAGAGCAGAATTCCTAGTTGCACTACTGTAGCTGAAATTCAGTATTGTGCAACCAAGATTTTTTTCTTCTTAGTTTGAAGAATTGTGTGACAGGATGAAAAATAACATGTGACTACAACATAATGAGAAGTAAGAGTTGAATTCAGTACATATTCAAGAAAGTGTTTGTTTCCAGTATGGTACAATTTATCAAGACATACTGCAACACCTTTTTACAAGGTCATTTGTAGTACTAAACCTTTCTAAAGTAGACATTTTCATGCTTTTTTAAAATAATATTTAGCTATGCTAAACCAAGTTAATTATACTTTATCATTTATTATAAGAAGCAATATTTTGTAATTTCATACTTAAAATTATTTTCCTTTTTGGTTTAAAATGGCTTTGTTTGAATACTGTAAGCAGCCTTCTTTAAAAAAAGATCAAAGCACTTAAACATACTAATACTTCAGTTGCTTCTCTTGCTATTTTTTATTATTCTCTTTAGTGGCTGCAAAAATATTTGTATTTCATACCCAAAAGCCTGTTGTCTGAAAAAAGTTTCTTTTTGATCATGACTATTTCTTCAAAGGAGAGCTATAATTTCCTCTGCAGTGAATTCTTAGTAATAATCCTAAGCTTCATAGCTAATGGCTGCAGGCAGCTACACTTAACAATAAATATCACAATAGTAAGAGGTATGCCAGTACAGAGAGAGATAGTATTGGACCATCGATAAACTCCATGTGATACTAAAATAAAAAAAGCCCATTAAATTTTAAGGAAGCTAAGTTTTTACTAGCATTGTATTTCTACTAGGATGACATACACTGTTTGAGAAGTACACAATCCCTGTCCTTTGTGTAGTGTGCTCCATTCACTTTTCCTTTTGTGAAGGACAAACTACTATGTGAATTACTATTTTTTTTAAAGTGGAATTATGCATCGCTGCTGTCATATAACGGAACATGTACTGTGTCAACATTTATAACAGGAGATTTCACGTCTTGCCATTTACTTTTATAAACAGGAGCAGGAGTACTTACCTTAGCAACAGGCTATATAACCTACAGGAACCTCAGATGTTGGACCCTTCAGCTGTTTTGCTGTGGTTGTCCTGAAATTAAAGCTCTATCAAACATCTCAAGTGGATGCCACTTTACCCTTGGTATTGACAGGCATTTTCTTAACGTTGTTGCCTTATTTATAGTTAGTGAACATTCATTTTCAAAGCACCCATGAGCAGCATTATTTCAGAGATGTATTGATTTTGCTGTATGTATTTGTTGCCAGGTCTGTATGCTTCTCTCCTGAGAAGATAGCTCTATAAAATGCTTGATATTGGCTTTCTAACGACCTAAAACCACAAGGTATATTTTTCATAAACTGCTTCTCTGAACTCAAGAGTTAAATGGTGTGGTTATAAGCTGTCTAATACCACGCTCATGCAGCAATAATAGCAATTTCAAAGTTTATCACTATCATCTGCCATTGCCTGTACTGTAACCTGTGGCATGTTTTTGCTCTACATTTGTCTACGCTTCCAGTCATACCACACTTAAAACTGAGTTAATCAAATAATTTTTGGCCATAGCACAAAGCAGAATTATGATGTGGAATGGTAATTCAGATTAGATAGTTCATCTGAATCTTTGTGCTGTATTAATTAGTGGTGAATGAACAACTTTTGTGTCAGTTTTCTCCTGTTTTCCAGCCTGCATTTTTATTCCTTACAGTATGCATATAGGAGACTTGCAAAATTCCAAGTCAAGAGAAAATACTGTAACTTTATGATACAGGTACAATGGTCCCTTTGCACAGTGTTTGTGTCTACAGTTTTCCATTGTGTTGTGATATATCTTAATAGCTCAATGCTTTACTGTACTACAATCTTCAGATTTATTTGCCATGTGATCTGTCGACTTTGCCTTGAGAATGTGTGCATGATGAGAAAAAATACAAAATTACTGTCCTTAATCTGTTTTATATTTAGTTGAAATCATAGATTCCTGTAGTAGCTTAGTTTATAGAAATGGATTTCTCATAGTAGCAAGTGTTTTATGTGAACATGAGTAGGAGTTGTTATGCTGAGCAAAGCAGTTTATATCAGTTCAGAACTGCCATCTTCCATGTTGAAAGTAAATGCCCCCTCTGCCCCTCCCAAATGCTTGATTTAAATCTTTCATGAGGCCCTAGATGTCACAGTTTCACATAAGTCTCCATTGTGATATAAAAATCGTGCATGTGTAGAGTACAGTTAATGCACAGAACTTGCCATCCTTATCTGCAACGTGAAGTGCTGCAGTAGGATGGCTGGAGCAGCAAATGGGGGAAGTACATCCACAAGAAACTTAGAGAAATTAGGACAATCCTACATGAAATTTGGTTCCTCCATAGCTAAGAAAAGTTCTGACTAATATGTTGGTCCTTGAGAAATTGTAGCAAGCATCACGACAGAAAAAGTTAAACATATGCACAGAAAAAGAACCTCATCGTGGTTGGTGGCTGCCTTCGTCTGTTGTTAGTCATTTATCTTAAGCAGTGTGTCAGTTTTCAGGCTTTTTCAATCTTTAGAAACTTGCTTTCTTGCTTCAAGTTAAAGCTGTTGTAGTAATGTGTAACTGATCCAGTGAGATAAAGAGTTGGAGTGCATAATGTTTATTGTGTAAATGCTTGTTGAGGACTGAAAAATCTTGTATGAGTGGGAACAGGAAATACTGAATTTCTGTTTACATAACCAAAATGTAGGGTAAACAGGAAGTTTTTCCTCAGAAATGGAGCTTGCATCAACATGAATTTCATCCTCTCATTCACAGAAGTTCCAGATCCTTTAAAAAAATCACCAATATTCTTAGTTTGTTAACTTCCTTACTGTTCTCGTGTCTTAGTTAAATAACCTGTCTAGGGTAGATGATTCTTCCTTAAGCATCACTTTTAATTTTTCATTTTTTAGATCTGATAGTCTGCATTCTACACCAGACACCTTTAAAACAAATTAGTATGATTATATATCGTGTTCTTTTGTGGCTGCATCAGGGGTAGGACTCAACACACTTCACTACATTATTTGTAAAGAATCATTTTGAGTATAAGCATTATATTCTGTAATGTGTAATATTAAAGTAATGACAGGTGCATTATTGAAGATGAAACCTATTGAGAAGAGGAAACAGAAACTTGTATTGGTTAATGTTCCCCTTATCCATTTGTTGTGCTGAATTTCAAGAGTATAATTTGTAAATCAACTTTGTTCTCATGTCTATCAGATTTCATTTTCATTGTAGTGCTTATGTAATTAAGTTACCCACATATGTTTCTGGTAATGATTCCATAAGCATGGACAATATATTATGTTTAGCACTACAGAATTAATGTTAAGAACAAGCGAAGCTTATCACAAAGAAAAGGAGCAAACAGAAGCACCTTACTGGGAGAGCGTGTTGCATAATTTCAGTGCTACAGGAGCTGACAGACAGTAGGTCGTTCTAAGCTTGACTGCAAATTGCTCTTTGGTGTAAGCACATTGACATACTGCTATCAATACAGCAATGGCTGTTTTTAACCTATAAATATACTGTAATTTAAATTTTTCCTACAAAACAAATTTATATTTAATTGCTGCCTAATACATGTACGTAAATTTAGGATTTTTAGCAGGGTTGAGGGTGGGTGGGCATGCCAGTTTATTTTGGGGATGGGTTATTGTAAATACATTTCTTTGCACTTCCTGTTCAGTTTAACTATTAATCCAAAACTCCCAGCTCTGACTGTCGTGAGTCTGCAACCTGACACTTACGTATTTTTATTCAGGTCTGCTACATTCTGTGGCACAGAGCTTCAGAATTTGACAGAAAAGGTCTTTCCATTCTCAAATGTGAATACTCTGACGTACCTCTAACATGGAAAATGACCAAGCAATGAATTTTACTCTGCTGAGTTTAATGTTACTGTGGAGTATTATTTAAAGCTGATATCTAAGGCTGTTAACCAATGGTGTGTCCATTTGGGAAAAGTAAGAAAGGGGGATTGTTATTTCAGTGGGTATAATCCAAACTCTGCAGAGATTTTATTCTAGATACTGTCACCTGTTCAGTAACTAGTTTGCCTTAGACTGGCTTGACTTTCAGATCCTTTCAGGAGCATTTTTTTATTTCTGAATTACAGAATAGATATTGGGGATAAGGGACACTTCGTGTGTCCCAGCACATTACTATAGTTGCTATATGTTTTGGATTTTGTCTTACGTATTTATGAATACATCATTATAAGATGAAAGGAATATAGATGGCTGCAGATTGTCTTGCATGAATGACATCAGTAAAGGTTAATGACACTAGCTTCTTTTTTTTTTAAGCCTGTTGAGTAAGAAATAATCAAACCAGTTTGCCATTCACTAGCTTTGTGCAATATTATTGGTAGAATCAAACACTAGCACACTGTGCTTGGCTTTAAGGAAGCTCTTTAACACCATTATATTCAAAAGGACATATTAAATGCATATTTTATTGTAAACAACTGCAAATTTGCTATACCTAAAAATGCTTAGTGGTATAAAGTATTAAACAAGTATCTTTAAGAAAAAAGGTAAAAAACTAAGCAAAAATTTCCAGCAATACCTAAAAACTTAAAAAAAAAAAAAAAAAAAAAAAAAAGGGTTTAACTGTCTGCCTTTTGCTCTTTTTTCTTTACTGTGGCTTTTTTGCAATGCAAGTTTATTGCTGTGTATCATGGTTTTTTATTTTCTTGACTCAGAAGTTTAAACCTGTACACAAAGTACTGAACTCACCTTCTTGTACATGCGATGTAACATCATACTCACAGTTTTGGTGCTTAAAAATGATTCCTTTTTTCTTTATTAAAGGATATTTATTTGAACACTGTCCTGTTTTTACTTTGTGTATGTAGCAATGTTGTTTGTTTTTTTTAAAAAAGTATAGTTTGGTTCACAAAAAAAAAAAAAAATCCATTGTTATTCTTTTAGTTCTTCAAGCTGCCTTACTGCCATTGCTTAATGTCAGATGATTGTGTATAAGCTGTGTTGCAGCAAGGAGTGTATCTTTGTAAATTGTTATATAAATAAATTAGGTATTATAGAAGAACCTTGCTCTTAAGTAAGGCAGGATAATTGAGCTTAAATACAAATAAAAAATAGTTTCCATGTCTTAATGAAAAGACAAAAACCCTTTATTAACAGAGCAGAAATTTAAGTCCAGAAATGTTAAGGGCTTAGTTCCCTTACTGCAGCCTCCTACATTTTAGCACTAGCTAGTGACAATGGCAGTCTGTGGAGAGAGAGCAAGCCTCCAACTGCAACCACTTAATTTACAAAGAGCAGTAATGATAATGGAGAAGCTCAAATTGAAACCCTTCACTATTTTTGCTTTTTTGGTGTAAGTGCAATATAATATTTCAAATACAAACTAGACTGTGCATGAATAACTCAGGTATTTTATAAGTATCATTATGAGTGATTTGAAGAGAGAGGCTCTACCTGTTTTCTGAAGGAAAAATACCCTGAAATCCACAGCTGATCATTTCCCAGACTAGTGTTGCCAGCTGGTTTTTTTTGTTTGTTTTGTTTTGTGTGTGTGTTTTGAGGTAATACCACAAAATGATTATCTTCTAGAGATAAAACTACAAAAATACTTATGGCGCACAGAGGTCTGTTTGCATTGTGCACCTTTTCCTTTCAATCCCATGTTTCTGGTACAAGAACTGCACCACAGGTAAGTCAATGTAGGCAGGTTCTATACCCAGCTGGTCCTTTAACATGAAAATAAATAAATAAGCAAACTGTGTACTTAAGCAATAAGAACCATTTAGAGCTATATAATCCTGAGAAAACAAGAAAAAGTTAACCATGTTTCTAATAGCAACCTGAAACAAAGGTTTGCTGGCAATACAAACCTACACTGCAATGAGTCTCATCAAAATACAAATCAATTTTGTTCTTGTATTGTTGTTCGCCTCGGGTAATAATGGCACACACTATTAATTTCGCACTGTGGCAGAACAAGTAGGAAATCTGCTTTGAAATAAGCAAATTCTTTACTCACCTGACTATTGCTTGTGAAAGATGTGGATTATGTTTGTAGCCAGGGTCTGTTCCTAAATGCTTTCACTGTGCTCAGCAGCATGTGCTCACATCTGGCCTGGCAAGTCTGCTTCCACACGTTTTCTCCACAGAACAAATTTGTATTTAAGAGCATTTGTTGCCATCAACTGCTGTCTACCCTGGCATTGGCTCGAGCAGATAAGTAGTAGCTCCTTTTTTTATCACTTTTAGGGGTATTCCTACAGGCTGGAAGTATGTCTAATGCATGCATCAGATTTGCAAATTAGTGAATAGATCTGGATGCACACTTCCAAGGCAGTGGTGTGCTACTCAGAATAAGGCCTAAATGTTTGCACAACACATAGAAGATGGGAGATGGGTAGAACCATCATTTATTATTTTTTTCATATTAGTTACACATCAGATGGAAAGGTACATTGTAAATAAATATTCATTGGGCCACAGTCCATCTCAAAGTTATAAAACAACACCTCTTTCTCACAGAAATCATTGGTATATTTAGGGCTCGTTCCTGTTCCACCAGTTAGTGATCAGCAGAGAGGATGTGGAGAAGGGAGAGATAAATATGGTAACTGAGTTTGTTTCAAAACCTGAGAAATGTTCCTTTTCTCGGCAGTTCTTACTGCTGCTTCCCAGTGTACAGGTTTTGCTCCTCTTATTGTATGTCGCAGAGAGGTTACAGCGAGCCACCAGTGTGTCAGCACTGCCAGCGAGGCCCAAGCTTTGTGCTCACGCCACAAACAGCTTATCTAGTTCTAATGCCATGAAGCTTTGTCGATATGTTTTTTCCTCTCTTAGGATGGAGCAATGTAATTAACTGAAAAACATCATCGTGAATTTCAGATGTAGCATGTAGGCCATGTAAATGATGCAAGCATCACTTTGTTGGTAATGCAAAAGATTGCTCCAAAGGTTTTACCAGGTGGCTACTGGCATGGCCACCTGGCCAGCTGGGGGTGCAGGCATGAGCAGTTTTCCATCCTGCAGAGCTGCAGACCTGCAGTTGTCTTGCTGCCATCGTGGTGCCCTCCTGCCCCTTCCCCATTTACTCTGAGACTCTCCGTCGTGTAACTCTCTCTAGACTTCAAGCAAATCTGCATCCCTGCCGTGCTGACTGCCTTGACTTTCATTAACATGACAAAAGATGGCACATCCTTTAAGATGGGGATCTTATTAATGTTTAGGGGGTCTTATTAACGTTTACAAGTATTGTAAATGTGTGAGACTGAGGGATTTGGCCAACCTCTTTTCAGTGTCTTGTGGGGACAGGACAAGGGGCAATGGCCACAAAATGGCGCACAGGAAGTTCCACACCAACATGTGAAAGAACTTCTTCACGGTGAGGGTGACGGAGCACTGTAACAGGCTGCCCAGGGAGGCTGTGGAGTCTCCTCTGGAGATATTCAAGGCCTCTCTGGCCGCCTACCTGGGCAGCCTGCTCTAGGGAACCTGCTTTGGCAGGGGGGTTGGACCCCATGATCTCTCGAGGTCCCTTCCAACTCCTTCAATTCTGTGATCCTGAGATCTCCTTTGACACCTCGCCTTGGTGGGGGGGGGGGCTGGTGGATAGAAACAGGCAGAGATGCTTGCCCATACTATTACAGCTGCTGCCTGTCTGCACTAGTGCTGTGGCATGCCCTCTTCCCTTTAATTAACCAAAACTGGCAAAAAAAAAACCCACCCACTGCATTCAAAATCAGGCATCTGCCACATTCTCCCATCACTCCTACTATAATTGTGAGCCGTCTGTGATGTTTGTTGGAGGCTTGTGCTAGAGATAATCATTTGTATTATCTTTTCACTTTCTCCTCACTACCAAAGGCAGTAGGTGATTTCTGAGTGTGATTTCTCTTTTCATGACCTGCATCCTACATTGCTTATAGAAGGCCAAGCACATTGATTGTCTTTCAAGCATCATTTACTGTTTACTTCATTTTTAAATCTTCTTTTCTAACTTGCATCATGCTCCCTTTGTATTTTACTATTTAAAAGTCACAGGAATAACAAAATCAAAGAATCATGCAATACATACAAAGCATTTATATTGGCTATACTTTTTCTTCCTCAGTATTTTATTTTGATCCCATTAAATTTCAGTAGAAATGCATCTGAACTCTTAGTGTACAAAATCATCAACATATGCTCTAACTGCCATGCATGTTAACTACACAGTTTAACCACAACAGATGTTTTATGAATCAGCTTTATATGAAGCACCATAAAGCGATGACCTTTCTTTTTCCTCCTGTTCACTTGCTGAGAGTAAACTGACAGACAGAGTGGACCGAGACCCACAAAAATAAAACATTAACAAGCCATTGCACACTATGCTTGGTTTTTAATGGCATGTTGGAAAAGAAGAAGTCTTGAGTAGGCATTAAGAAATAAATAAATCACATAGCCTATCCCCTTGTTGCTGGAGTACATGCAACTATGGTATTCCTGTAAGTTTCCTGAGGGCTTTTATTGGTGTAAGGTCACAGCCTCTAAGCGATCCATCACAGTGCCTAGAGGCTGAAGGCTAGTAACATCAGGCCATTAATTGTCATCCTGCCCACCACTGCTTTATGAACAAATTATTTCGTCCTGTCTGCAACAGACTATTCGTGCATCCCCTTGCTGCCCCCAGCCCCAGGACACACAAGCACCTCACCCTGCTCTCCCACTCCTCGTTAAGCCAAGCAGCGCCCGGAGGCACAGGTTGGAGGCCAGCCCTCCGAGAGGCTGGGACATTCAGCCTCCGGTGCTCACGGCCAGCAGATGCGGCAAAGCAACCTGCTGGTGAGAGATGCTCATAGCACGTGCATGCTGATTTAATCCTCTCTGGGAAAAGATGGGGGGGCTGCAGGGCTCTACTCTCAGTCAAAGGTAGAATTAATTAAACGAGGTTGATGGAGCAAATTGCTGTTCAGGAAACTAAATTTTGTCACTTAAGAAAAAAAGTCTACTCAGGCTGTGTGTCTGGGGAAAACATTTGCAGGTTGCCTACCATGACATGCTTTGGTTAGGTTTGTATACAAACTCTCACATCTTAGCAAACACATCTTAATTTGCAGTAAGAGATGTCAGACAGAAATCTAACCAGCATTTGCCAAGGCTGCACTATCAGCGATACGGGGTTGACCTGTGTTCTGCTCCCAGCCATCAGCTGCCCACAGATCTGAAGTCTTTCTGCCTTGCCAGGCCTAGACACACAAATTTGCTGAAGTCCTTCCTTAGTGGATGCTAAGTTTCAGGAATGCTTCTGAATAAGAGGGAATGGTCCTGCGCCTTCTGGAGCTTTCCCAGCAGCAGGGACCTACCTGTGCCCCAAGAGTTCATGAAGGGATTTTTTTTTTTTTCCATTATCCCCATAACATGTCATTGAGATAGCAGATTATGGCTTACCTTAAAAAAAAAAAAAAAAAAAAAAAAAAAAAAATCGTGAATATACTGAAATCCTGTAAATTACAATTTATGTTATCTGCCAAGCCCTTGTGTCGGGTGAAGGCCTGACTCCCTGACACGCCATCACCGTTGCCACCAGTGTTTTCCATACAGCAGCATTCTCCAACAAAAGGCAGAGCTGTTCCTACAGGAGGTCGTGGAGCACAGCTCACAGTTACCCCAGGTAGTGGCACCCTCTTCTGGTGTTATAAGATATCAAAGGAGTGAGTGACAAAAACCTTCGACTTTACAGGACGGATCGCTGCCAAGCCCAGGCTGGGAGCCTTGTGGCAAGCTGTCCCAGCCTGATTTGGGAACACTGCAGCTGCAGGCTTTGCACCGTGACAGTTCCAAACAGCACGCTTTGGTAACGCTTGCTTAGACCATGCCTGATACTTCCTCGTTGCCTCTTCTCTCCAATTCTGTGGCTTTCCAATGCCTCTAAAACTAAGTAACGTTCAGACAGAATCGACCTCAGCCCGTACACACATCTATGTACCTTCTGTGTGCTTCTAAGTTGTATTTATGAAAGGAACACAGATGCAAAAAAGGACAAAGAAGAAAAAAACGGTTGAAATAAAGTTTGGACTTGTAGGTTCAAAAGATAAATGAAACCACCCCAAATAATACTTTCGTAATTTCTTTTTCCTTCAAGGGGGTGGGGAAAAGGTGCTTATATCAAACCAGCAAGTTACTCTGCTTCTCTCAGAGCTGCTGAGCAAAAAATCCCCATCCATTTTCTCCCCCTGCATGCCCATATCCAGATGTGGAGCGCATTCTGCAGCAAAGGGGCTTGACCAGCAGTGACAGTGCTGCAACTTGAGTCGAGTCGGCGGCTCTTGAATGAAGTTGAGCAAACCCTCGGGACGCCTCCAGGACGGGCAGGGGTGCAGCCAGCACCGCTGCGAATAGCGGGGGTAGCGGGGAGTGCCATGCAGGGTGCTCGCGCCAGATGAACCCTTGTTTTCACTTGGCTACACCCTGCTAGCCTGCCTACTCTCACTAAGTAAAAGTCAAAGAGAGAACTGTGCTTTTCTTTGCTTTATATGTAGTTATATTTCTGGTTCCCACTGCTGTGGGTTCCTGAGGAACAACACTGCTGGAATCATGAAAGAACTGCATATTGAGATGTAGAGAAAAAATGCTTTTTTACATTTCCATCTACTAGTTAATGATTGTGATGTCTCTCTTGCAGAGAAGTACAAGATCATTTTGCTTCTCATTTGCTTTTTTGTGTTTGCTTTTGTTTAAAGAAAAATTTTGTCATGATTTAACAAATATAATCCAGAGTAAGAGAACTTCAAAGGTCTTGTTCCCTCTTGGAAAAGCTTAGCTTGCAAATACCTACATGGCCGCATGTAATATAACTCAAAAGGGGAAATCCATACACACAGATTATACTTAAACATACCTTTTCAGTGTAGGTCTTCCTCTCCCCTTAGTACCTGGATGCATGTTGTGTTTGTGACAGTCCGGGACTCTGTATTCTTCTTGATCTAATGGGAAAAAACTCTTCCTCTTCAGAACTTTTCTCTGTCACAGAAATGTAAGTTCTCTTTCCAAGTTCTCTTATGGGTTGCCACTCTCAGTCTAGGGGAAGCATAGAGGACTGAGACACTGCTGGATCCGATCCTTGCAGTGAGATGAGACTTGCATGAGAGCAGATGAGAATCCCCAGAGCACGGATGCCAAAACTACTTCAAAGTTAAAGACAAGAGAGAGAAATCCCTCCTAAACCCAGCTCAGAACTTTGTTTCTCAAACACCACAGATGGTAGGAGCTGAGGGCAGGAAAAATAGGAAGTGTCTTCACCTGCTGCAAGTGGCTAATACTGACAGCAAACCCCTAGACTTGTGAAGTAAGAGGATGAAAAGGACTGGGGTTTGCAGACTGCCAGGATTTGGCTCTGTTTATAGAGCACACGCCTAATAACACTGACCTCGGGAAGCAGTAGAGTTTTGGGGGAAGTCAGATGTGCTCAATACTGGCATGATGTGACAAGCTAGGGGAAGCAGGACACGGTTTAACAAACTTTCTGTCACTGCTGCATGGTTCAGATGTTCTGTCCTCTGCTGTGCAAAACTTTCTTGCCTATTTTACAGCTACTGGTGCCATCTAAGGGAATTCTTTTGACAACTCTATATTCCTCCCACCCCCAAAAATCTCTAACATCTTTGATAGTTATTCCTCCTTCCCATGCCCGTCAGCATAAGAACCAGCATCTGAAAATGACACAAACTACCAGATATGTTGTTCCAGCCAAGCTGAGCTTGTGCAGGACCATGCTAGGAGGGAGAAAGCGTGTATAAACTAGGCTTGTGTTTCTTTGGTCCTAGGAGGAGCTGCCACCAGTGCAGAGGCAGCACTGACAGCTGCAAGTCCCTGAGAGATTGTGGCAGGCAAGCTGTGAGACCCCGTGAGAGTGAGCACAAACCCACCCCACGACCCAGAGCTGTTGCAGGCACTGCGATGCTAGCCACTGCACCTGCCTGCTGGCTGCGCTGCTTAGCCAGGACGGCGAAGGTGAGCTGAGCTGACTCTAGGATCAAACTAAACTCCGTTGTTGCTTCTGAACGTTTAACAGAATGGGTGAAATTCATCCTACTTATCTGAAGTAAGTGGAGTAAGCCAGGGAACTAATTCTATAAAGCAAAAGTCGGTATTTCAGAACATGTCTTCTACTCTGTAAAATATGTTCTCTGCTTAGCACCATTCAGAGGTAGTGCACACATGCAGCATTATTGAGAAAATGTAAACAAGATGATCTGAACATTGTTTTGAATGGTCAGGTCCATTTCTTGAAAAAAAAAAAAAAATCAGCATATAACTGTGCACTTAACTGTCACGTTCAGTTACTACACGCATTTCGCTGGAGTTTCCTGATGTTTGTTTTTTCCAACTGTATTTGACATCCAAACCTCATCTCCCTATTGGACTGATATTTGGCCTCAAGATCCAAGATTTCTTTAACTAACCAAGTTGAGTGCTTTTGTTGACACCCACAGTTCTGCAGAGAATTAAGATCTGCAACATTTTCCCAGCCCTCTTTCCATGCTGCATTTCTGAAAAAAAAAAAAAAAAAAAAAAATGATTTTTGCCTTTGAAATGAACCTCCTGATGAATGTGGTGGTGCTCACAGATCGCTGTTCAGTAGCCGCTTCAGTACAGAATATGAAAGATGATTAAAAAAAGTAAGGTTTATCCCCTTATTGAAGAGGCTAACATGGAGTTAGTCCCTAACTGGTAGAAAAATGAACAGAAAACAGAAACCTTCCACAACTGACAAGACACATCCCAAAATATTCATCTTTAATTGATGCATCTTTCATTCCTGCAGGGTTTTTGTTAAAGGAATTGTCCTGGGAATGCCACCAATAGCATTAAACGATACTTGTTTGTGTAACATCTGGTTTAGCCCTTTATTTATTTATATTTTACCTGAAAATGTGTTTTCGTAGAGACCATGTAACAATATTTCTGCATTATCAGTTCATTTTGTTCTCCTCTGTCCTGGGTATATTAGCCAGGAAAAGGAATTCCCAGTCTGTAATAGACATGAATTCACACATTTTACTTTGTCCACATAGAAAAATGCAGTTTCTGGATCATTGAGGCAGATGGATTATGAACAAGACACTCAAAAACTAACTATCCAGACAGGGATATACTTACAAAAATCTTTTATGTCAAAGTCAGGATTTCACAACATAACACGCTAATGCAAAATCCAGTAGCACCTGAAAGATTAAGGTAGCTGCTGCTATTACTTGCACATACTTGAAAAAGATTTAAGGAAAAAAATAAAGAGTAAAAGTACATTCTCCAGAGAACAGCAAACGTATTTCAAAATAAAAATGGTATTTTTGATTTTTCTTTAGTTTTTGTTAGGTGTTTCTATTTTTATTTTTATTTTTTTGTAATTCTTTTTGCTTTTTTTTTTTTTTTTTTTTTTTTAAATGACTTTATTTGCCATAAAAAAAATTATATGCGACGTGCCTATTTGCCTCTCCCGTGCAAGTTCGTTGTTTTCAGGCTACAGTACTCAACACTGTTTTCAGGTATACACATTCCCACAGTTTTGTCAAAGACAGATACAATTCTTAATACCTGCCTCTGGGAAAAGTAATGTTTCAAACAGGCAAACTACTATCTTAGAACAGAATTGGAGAGGCTATAGTAGGTCTAACCACCCAAGTATGAACTTTAGGTTTCAGTTACTAAACACCCACCTATTGTAAATAAACATTAAAAATACTCTTAGCATTCAGATTTTATTTATATGTGCACGTATGTCCACCATATCCCCATATTTATGTTTGACAACTATTTAGGAATTCAAAGGTGCAGCCCTCAGTAATTGTAAAAAATGAAATGAAGCATATCTACTGAATGAGAAAAGAAATTCTCAAATATCAATTTCCAATTTAAAATTTAATTTCAATAGGAAAATATTAAAAATGTGCACATCTAAATTTTTCCATGTTCTTTATATACATATGTGTGTGTACGTATACATAGAAATACTCATGTACCACACATATTCACAAAATTTAAGTGGAAATATTTCTGTCCACTATTTTCCCACATGTAAATGACATCATATCTTTAAAAATGTCAATAATAATATCATTAAAAATAATATTACATTTATTCCATCATCAACTTTCTTTTGTTTTTAGTTTCTTCATCCTTATATGTCCAACGAGCATTAATGGGCCAGATTTTCCTTGCACTTCCACAAATGTTATGCCAACTGAATGTTGCTGACAGCACATCAGAGACACATCTGGTTTACAGCAGCACAAGTGACAGGAGAATCAGGGCCAAACATCACCAAGGTAAATTAAAACCTGGTGAAACTCACTCATGTGGACCTGATGAAGATGTACACACCATTGCCTAAAATCCACCGAATGAAAAACATGTAGCTCACCACAAAGTTTTCAACCAGTAGCACGCTGAATCAAGCTCCCCCCACCCCATTAATAAATAAAATAGGTGAGAAAATACCCTAAAAATATGGATAAAACTTAAACATTGTGTACATTACATACAGTATAATACATGATGGTTTAGCATTTGACCTAAACCATTTTCCTGACTAGTCAGGGGACACCTGATAAATCACTGGTAAAGAAAAAAAAAATCTTAGAAATAAAGCATGTATTTCTAACATAAATGATAACCTGTGTGTATTATATGGTATACACATACAGTACACACATAAAACAAACTTTTCTAGTTTTCAATAGCAGTCTCTAAGTGGAGAACATTGTGTTGTACAAATTTAATAAGCAGCTAGATTTCAGGTTTAACATTCAAATTAATTTAGGGAGCAAACAAAGGTCAGTGCATCTTTCGACTCTGAAGTCTGACACTCATTCGTACCTTTTAAAAAAGCCCTCTTCAAAGTTACAAGCAATTTATGGCAAGAATGTACTTTGATGCGAGACACGTGACACTTGGCTTACCTTTCAAAGAGTTGTGTGTGTGTTTTTTTTAAATAAATCTGTTATATAAAGAAATGTGTGTTCGCCAAAAGTCTGTTAAAATTACATCAGAACAACTTTAAAACCTTATCACTGAGGATAACTGAATTCAATTATTTCCTGTTTTTAAACATTTAGTTAACAGTTCAGAATATTGCCTGGTGTCATTTCAATAAAGATGTGATATGAAGACCCATAGAAGAGTAAACACGTCTCCATTTCAATTTGTTATGACAACAAAACTTCTAGAAACAGCTTGCTTGGCAGGACAAGTTCTGTATATGAGTAATCCCTTGCAATAGCTCTATGCTCTTAATGCAGTCTGTAACAAACAGTGCTCCCCATAAGCCATTGAAACAAAACCTGAAATTCATGTGACATTCTGGAAAAGTCTCCTGCAGAACAGGCTAACAGTTAATTCAACATACATATTTGATATACACAGCAAGGCCAGAAAACAAATGACTGGCTATTTCTTGTTACCTGTGCATGTTAAATTTTACATTTAACATTCTCATTTCTTTTTTTTTTCTTTCTTTCTTTTTTTTTTTTCCCCCAGGGGACTCACCTGCCATCATTGGTTGGCTTCAAAATACAATTTAGTGGAAGATAGTATCTCACTGTAATTACATGGAATTCATGTGAAAACATTGGACAATATTGCAGAACACTTGAGTAAGTTCCATAAAGAAATACGGTCTTTTGTATAAATTAAAAAAATAAAACAAACAACCAACCAAAAAAAACCAATAGCAACAAACAAACCAACAAGCAAAAAAAGAAACCAACCAAACAAAAAAAACCCAGCCACCACTGACCAACCAGCTGAAATACCCCAAAAGGAAGAACTTTACACAAGCAGTTAGTAACTTCATTTCAATTAAAGATGCAACTCTCTCTCACCCCTGGCAAGAATAAATTGGTAACGGCACTGTTTCTCCCCAGTGCAAAGTATCCTGAGAAATTATTAAGAACAACAAAATACAGGGCTGTCATCACTAACTTCTTGCACAAAACACAGCAATTAAATATCTTAAATAAATAAAACAGCAAATAACCTATATTGTGTCTATCACAAAAAGGGGATGTGACCTGGGACACTGCTAATTCTTCCATCACCGATAATTAGAAAAGGATTGCATTCAATTACTGTTAATATCTTTCAGTTATCTATGGCCAATAATGTACAAGGAGGTAATTTGTAATTCAAGTTTTTGTTGTTGTTGTTGTTCGTTGTTTCTTTTTCTTCAACTAGCTACAAGCTGAGTTCTAAATTTTACATTGAAATATGACTCAAATTTAAAACAAGCCCTCTCAGAGGAGCATTTTCTAATTTTGTGCAACTTTGATGCAGAGCCCAACACAGTCCTACAAAGAGAGACAGTGCATCTTTAAGCTGATTGGCACTGAAATCCATTTTCTTTAGCTGCATTCTATTAGCTTGGCCAAGTTATCCCGTAACTCTGTTAGTTCAAATATTTTTCCATCAAGAATTTCTAAAAGTGTCTTCAAGTTATTGCGAAAAGCTTCTTGCTCATTCTGACTTTTCTCCAGACGTTGCTCTAGATCAGACAGCTGGCCTTCCAGGTCTTTGTTTCGAATTTCTACTTCCTTCAGAGAAAATACATAACATGTTAATGCGTTATCTACAAACAGAAAGCAGTCCAACCTCCTCTTGGCATTCATGCACTACTTTTGTTTTTAGAATAATTTGTGACCCTTTGAAGTTTCCACATTGCCAAAGCCAGAACCCCGATTGTTATTCGGATTGAGAATCTATCCTTTCCTCCATATTTTCAATAATTTCAATAATTCTGAAGGACAGACTCATTTGAACAGAGATAAAATTAAGTTGGTGCACAATGTATGTGATATTTAGTTATCATTTCTGCTATTCAGAAATATGCCACCTAGTGAAAGCAGCTTCTCAAAGGATTCCTTAAGTTCAAAACTCCCCTTACTTAGACTACATGAATTGCTCAAGGACATCAATCCCCATCAGATGCAGTCACACAGAAGCCCATCCAGACCACTGCTTTATGTACAGAGTACCACCTTACTTCTGTCCCATGTTACACACCTTTTCACACTAAAAATTAGGACAGGAATAAAACCAAGCAAGACCAGTCAAGGTGAAACTACTTGCAGAATACTTAAAGCCTCAAGTGCAGGCCGTGTGCCTCGTCCGGCTGCCGTGTCAGTGAGGTCTGCAGCACAGTGGTCCCAGGCTGGGACCACCAGCAGCACTGGGAGGAGAGCTCACGGCTGCTCTGTGGTGGGGGCAGATAATAATTTCTTAATTTCAGCTAGGAAAACCACTTCAGAAGGCAGCACAGGGACAGTGCACTTGGTACACCATACACCCTGAGCCGCCATTTTCTGGAAAAGTGGATACCGAGTTAGTATTCACGTGCAGTGACATTTTTTAAATGCTGCCTGCCTTTACAGCAGGTTTGTGTCACACAGCTTTAATGGAGCCGCTCTCAGTTTTCAGACCAACTCTTTTCACGCAGCCACATCTCCTCTCAACCGGAGTGCCTCACCTACTGCTTGTTTGTAAAGGGGCAAGGTAAAAACAACAGACTTTTGGCCACTGGCCTCGAACAACAGGGCTGAGAGCAGGCATTACCCCTTGCCGCCAGGATCAAGAGAAAGATTATTTTAATCTGTTTCACACAGATAAAATAGTTGCCAAGGGATTAAAGGAAACTAGCTGAAAAAGGGAGCTTGTAGAAACTACGTCAATTAAAACAGGTGTGTGCTTAGGCAATGATCAGCTTCCTCACAGGTGTTAGGAGCAAACAAGCTAGGTGGCTGTAACCCCGTCAGCACACACTGCAGGCTGTCCTGCGCCAGGTCTACACCCGATCTCCACACCAAGCTCTGGCAAGTGCTACGTGGACTTGGCCCCTCCTCGGCAAAGTGACCTCGTGTGGCATGGAAAGGGCGCTCAGCGTCCCCTCAGCTCCGCTGGGTGGCACAGCCCTTTGGGTATTTCACACAATACTGACCGCTCAAGCCTTCCGCTGTTGCTTTCTGGAAAATGTTACTTACCGAATTTTACTTGTGATCCTGACATATCTTACCCTACATTAGTTTTAGTGATTGTTATAATAGTATTGAATTACAAGTTCATGTCTGGATCATGTGCAGCTTCCTATTACAGTCTGCCTCAGAACTGCTGCTTCTTAATGGAAGAAGGGGAGAGGTATCCACGTAATATAATCCATTCCCCTACTTGTGTCATTTCACTTTATTTGCAGTTAATCTCACAGGGCAATAAACCTACTCTTCTGATCCATTCAGGCCCTTTACAAGGTTTATTGTACACTGTTTTTTTCAAGCTCTTACAGCAGGCATAATTACTTCTCATAAATTATTTTCTTTTAGAAAATAAATAAATTATTAACAAATCATTTTTGCTTTTCACACTGTAATAATCACTTGTGGAAGTCAGAGAAAGGATCAGAATTAAATATTCAAATCATACTTAACAGCTGTATTTAGGGATCAGACACAGTAATAAAGATATCCTGACTTGCTGTGAGAGTCACACTGATCATGACTGATTGATATGTCTTAATTAATTAAACTATTAAGTAACAAGGGCTCTGATACTTACCCTTTGCAGTGATAACTTACTGCTGCTCAATGAGATTTCCCAGTGATGGATTTCAAATTTATTCCCTGATATAAATGTGTCAGAAATGCAACATACCTTGGAATAGTAATTTCTTTGTATACTATTTTTCATATAGGCTGCATTCCAAAATATTATAGAGTTACATAATCCATTTGCGAACACAAGAGGGTGAAAAACAAAGCAGAAGAGAAAAGTGTGTGATGAACAGATGCAGACCCTAGAGACTATCACTCTGAAAACAGACAATGAGTCAACGAAGCGAACAGACGTGAGATGGTCAGACCGGAGCTACGGAAGAAAATGCTATTTCTCTGACATAACGGGTGTAGGGTGAAGTGGCTTGGAGAAGGCCACTGCTGTCAAAGCAGAATGAGTACTGCAGTACACAAAGACTTAAGATCTTTTGTAAGAGCTGCATCAGGTCAGTAATAAGCTTTAACCTGAAGAACGGCAGCTTTTGTGTTGGATCCTAACCATTTTGAGAAACTGATCACCTACATTGTGACGTATGGACCTATATACATAATATATATCCATTTGGTTCCTAAGATAAATATATATCTCAAAAGGAATCTACAACCTTTGTGAAGTATAATTATTAATAAAAAGTTAGGATTTACAGACTCTCAAAAATCTTCAGCCTTTTGCTAGTCTCTTATAATTCTGCTTGCTAAGGATAGCTATTTCCCAGCTCATTATTACTTTTCATGTGATTCTATGCTGATATTATTACATATGCCACTGCTAGAACAATTTCTAACTTTCATTATAATCTCATTTTTAAGTCACTCATATAAGTTCCTTTTCATCTGAAAACTCCCATGCTTAAAGTCAGCAACAATTTTTGGAATAGCAGAACGGGCAAGCTCAGGTGTACTCAAAACAATCTTCAAAGAAGCACTGTAATAACAGGATTTTTACAAATAATTTGACTTAAGAATGGGGGAGAATGAATACAGTAATTTTGTTCTAATGTGGTTTATTCTGTAGGTTAAAATGAGATTCAAGAAAGTTTGAATTCACATAACACATTTCAAAGAATATCCAATTAATGATCTTTTAGCTGCGGATAGCCTGGCAGAGCTTGGTTTTGGCATGATTGCGGTCAAGATGCAGAATAGTGGTGGTCACATTGTAGCACTTTGGATTTGGAGCTATTTAATGCCTGAGTTTCCAGCTGTATCAAAACTCCAATGTCTGAATTCAGAGTTTAAACCCATCTCAGCTCTGGGTCAGCCTCAATCAGAAGGCTGATGCTTCCTAAGGGGAGCATGTCCATGCTGGCTGGACAGCCCAGCAACAGAAGGACAGGAGCTCAAACATAGCAAGGGAGGGTATACTGCTTCCAGGAGGCTGAGGTATCTGGCTCTACACACAGTGAAGGACCAACCCAGAAAAAGAGGAAAAAAAAAACCACACAACAAAACAAAGCAAAACAACCAACAATAAAAATACAATGATTCTAAATAATTACATATAATCCTACAAATTAAATGTCAAATTCTGTTTTTAAAGTCTGTACTCTTAAAGAACACTTGAACCTTTATCAGAGAATGCTTAGAAGCTGAATACAGACTCATCCCAACATGATGCCTATCAACAAGCCCGATAGTTCAGTGGCACACAAGACCTATGACATGACATTGCTGTGAAAATGAGACGAGAACTGCCCATGACATGTATTGATGAAGGACATCTGGTTTTCTCAGAGCTGGGTGGAGTTCAGTGGCATTATAAATGAAATTTGGTTCTGTTCCCTTGGTAAAAAAATAATGACTTACCACAGGTGAAAATTCTGGTACAAATTCCCCAGGAGCATCTTGACCCACCACTTTACCACTTACGCATTTACCTGGCAGTTTCGATCAATACAGCAGAAGTTGCTGATGTAAACTGCTCACTTGAAGATCATTTTGCCCTTCTGTCTGTATTAAGATGATGCACTATAGCTCACCTGTAACTTCTGGGTCAAAGAATCCCTCTGTGCCTGAAGCTCTCTGGCATTGTCAATTTCTTGTTTCAATCTTTCTATTTCCTAAAGGAGAAGAAACAATTTCTTTAGCAACACATTATTAGGATTGGCTTCAGTACAGGTAAGCTGGCTTCTTCTTCTCCTGAGCAAAGCGTAGCAATGATACCAAAACTGGCAACTAGCTACTACCTATCATAGCACATGAAGTTTAAGTTCCACTCCCAATACTCCTGAATCACAGTCTTCAAAAGGCAATCCCATTGTGAGTAAACAACAATAAAGATAATTATTTTCTTTGTCATTCAAGTCCAAGCCTCCTTCCCATACAAAAGACTTGAAATGCTTTTTTTTTCTTGGAATATTAAGGGTCCTTGTAATTTGAGAAACAATTTTGGTTTTTATGTTCTGTTATAATCAATCCTTCCCCATTTTTTTCGTGAAAAAAATCCAATTTTCATCTGTGAGCTGCTTATTATGTCACTAGCAGCAGGGCTGAGCATCAAAAAATTGCCAGCCTTGACCATTGATTTCTATAAAAAATTAAAGCTAAAAAATATTTCTCCCTATAGGGGCATATTTACCTTCCAGAACACCTCTTGGAAAGGTACCTCCGCATTCAGCAACTCAACATAATTTGAAAGAGCAAGGGCACCAAAATGAGAACCATTACCAACCTAAGGCTACTCTCAGTCTGAGAGAGCTTGAGGAAGGCTTTCCTCCATTTTGGGAGGATGTTCTGTTCGCTCCTAGGAGCTCTTCTCCTGCATTCTCCTCAGAAACAGCTAACAACAACACAGCTGGAGATCCTGCAGGACACACTGGCTCTCCAAATGTACATACCAGTGTGTGCGTTGTCTGTGCCCATGCAGGGCTCAGGGGATTTGGTCTTAAACAGGGCAAGCAAACCGTCATACATGGCCCCCTCCACCTCCTTCTTCCCGTCCATGAAGGGGCAATCCCCAGTCATTCTGTGACACAAATCTGTTTTCCACCAGGACCCATGCCAGTGCAGGTGTTATCCCAATTCTTTTCACTTTCCTGTTGCTGGCTGAGCCCAAGGCAGATGGCACAATAAATATCATCCAAGTTACAGGCTGGGGGTTTGGCACGCGTTGAAGGAGAGGGTTTATCTTAGCGATCATAAAAGTCAGCTATATTAACATAGACTGAAAAACAGATGTATTTCTTGCTCCAAACCTCTCTCTCCTGAAAAAGGAAAGCATGCTTATGACTGTTCCCCTTCTTAGTGTGGACAGCATCAGTGTGGTGATTGCTCTAAAGAAACCATATGTGCCTCAATGCAGACTTACTTTTGCAAAGAGTAAAAGAAAAGACGAAAAAAATATATTTTTTGTTTTTCAGATACCTAGCTTTATATTGGACAGATGTAGAAGGAAAAATATTAATCATTTCAAATAAGCTGAAAAATTAAATTTTTACATCTATAGCAAATACCATGACATTTACTAGCCATTGCAAGATTAATATTGAATGCCTTTAGAAAAGATGTAACAAAAAAGCCAAAATAAACATTAGCAAATACCTCTTCTTTTTTCTTCAGTGTAGATTCTAATTCCTGTATTGTCTGGTTTAATTCTGTTTTATGTGTGTGGACTGCATTGGCTTGACTGCTCACACATTCTAGCTCAGTCACCTGTTGAAATAAGTGGTGGCAACACACAGAGAATTAATTGCAACAATTTCAAGGTACCATTATTTCTTAGAATAAATAGCTGAATTTGAAATATGCCCTTAGTTCTGGGTGACTTATGTTGATTAAAATGGTAAAGCTGTTCTTATGAAGTCTGCATACAATTCCTTAACAAGTTGTTTTGCAGAAAATGGTTGCTGTGACTTCCAATATTTACTGTAATAACTTGGAAACAATAAATTTAATATATTGCAGGCTGAAAAGAACATTAATTAAAAGTTATACTTACTAATTATTGAAAATTTTACAGAAGAAGCTGAATTATCATTTCAGAAACAGTAACATCTAGATGATTAAACACAGATCTAAGTAACCTCTCCATCTGACATTTTTTAATGTTGCACTGTCTTAATCAACTAAGCCACGATGCTCACCCCCTTCCTAGCACGCCAATTAACATTTCACAGCCTCAATTTCTGACTCCGCATCAGAAGATACTCAGCTACCAATGTACAGCTGCCAGCTTCTTACTTCCTGTAGTCTCAGACTTCATCTCTCAGTCACAAAACTAACAACTAATGGCACTATTTGGATTTGTATGGTTCCTCTTTATTAGCAGGCAGCAAACATTCTGCGTCTGCCCTTGGATAAGATAAGATACCTGGCAATAGTATGCCCTTTTCATTTTATTTTTTATAATTGATGAGATGTTAATACCCTAACATTCACAGAAAAATGGTTGTCAGAAATGGCTTATGCATTAAAGAAATAAAATTTCATGCAGCTACAGTCTACACAGGAAGACTTTGTTCATGTACCTCTCGTATTACAGCTCAGTTTCAGAGAACTCTCACACTGCATGTCTGCATGGATTTTTGCACTAAAACCTTTTTGCTTAAGAACAAACTGTAAATAAATACAACTTAAAAACCAATATCTCATTTTTTCCCAGACTGTCTGTCAATCTTAGTATACAGTGTTTGACAGAGCTGCATCATCTACTTACAGAAAAAATCTGCCCCAAAAACGAGTTTGAACATAGCATGTTTCTGTGCTACCCAATTTGCCAGGGAAAACCTCTAGGTCTCAAATCAAATTCCTTGGAGAAGTAGCCCCTAGACAGAGGGCATGTATTCTCCGGGACATTTTTCTTTCTTAGATGAAAATCTTGAGGAATCAAGGGTGGTGTGCTCCACCACCAATACAGTCTAGCCAGAGAAGCCACTGTGATGCCAGTAATTTAAGAATCTGAATGGTTTGTAGGCTTAAAAAGTAGATTACTGAATGCAGGGAGAAGTTGAGGGAAAGCCAACACTGAAATACAAGAAAATTAAAACAAAATCCCTCTCAGCTTTTCTTTCTGAGTCACAGGGCATGAAATTCCCTTGTGTTCCCTTGTGGCCTGAACAGAGAGGAGTAGTCTTGTTTCTCCTCCTGGAAAGCTGTCATTTGACATTTTTGCACACCAGGTTAATAAACGTAGAGACACTAAAATTACAGCAATTCTTTGGAGGGAAAAGGGGAATGAGGGAAGAGAAGGTAGCTTGACAGGACCCCCCAGGAACTATCTTATTTACTGGAACTGCCCCAGAAGAAACATCTGTGCTCATGGCACAAAGCAACAGCAGTTTGTTCAGTTTTATACGTTACTGAGCATTTTGACTGCAGTCTTAGACCTTTTCCTCAATTTGTCAAAACTGCACAAAAACATATCTATTTAGATTTTTTTGTAACAATTGTAACAAGCTAGCAATTGTTACTGTTACAGTATTCACCACAATAACTACACAGACACAACCAACCAGAATTGCAACACACCAGCTGGAATAAAGCTATGTCTAAACAGTGCCTGAACTAACACGTTGTTCTACATCACACTGTGTAAAAACATCAAGAATCACCAACTCGCAGAATAATTTAGTCTGGAAAGGGAGCTTGGTACTCATTTGGTCCAGGCCCCTCATTCAGAACTGGGCCAGTTCTGAAGTCACATTTTGTTGCTGAGGGTCTTAGCCAGTCAGGAGCCATTCACCATTTCCTTAGCGTCACCACAACTTTCATCCACATCAACCACCTTCACCCCTTCTGAAGTTCGACCTACTAAGCATTTCCAAACTTTTCGGTTGAACCAAGTCTTGAATTAGAGGCCGAAGCTTCTGTGAACCCAGGGGTAGTGTTGATTTAGAAACCCACATTCAGACCCTTTTCCACCCATTTTGAAAGTCTGGAACGTTATACGATAACCTCCAGAAGGTCAATCCCTCTCTTAAAGCTGTTGCACCCACTGGCTCTTAGCAAGTACTGGTGCAGTGAATACTCATTTACACCGAATGGTACAGCCTCAACAGAAGGGACAGGGGAAAAGTCAGTCCCCAGAACACCTTTCTCCTAGTGCTCTAGAAGCAAGGGTGCAGAGGTGTCTCTCCCTGTGACTAAGGAAGAGCTTGAACCCTACTGTTTTCCATGGGGTTTCCTCTGGGCAGGCACACACAGTGAGGATGCATGCATCCTGTTAGTGCAAGCCTGGAGTCTGAGGGGTCTGGTGGATTGAGCTGGGGTGGGTGAAATGTTACCTTGCTCTTGGCTGCAGGTATTCCTACCAGCCAGAAACGCCTCCTGTGAGAGACCCACTGGCTGCAGGGCTCGCATGAACACTCCTGTGTGCTCTGGACATACTAACTTGAGACACCTATTGAAATTGCTTAAGCAAACACAGTTGATTTTGTTTGAGCAGAATAGAGTTTGGTCCACAAACTTTCTTGCCAACAGTCAGCTGCTCTCAGAAGGGGCTGTGATACCTTGCTCTGGTCCAGCTTTCCAGTAGGCAAGCATCCATTTTTTACTGACTGTGCAAGAAAATAATGCATGGTTCAACTGTTTTGTTTACTGCTGAAAGCCCAGTAACTTGGGAAAAAAAAATAAATTTAAAAACACGTTTACTTTAATAATAGTCTTATTTAAATGTCCATTCCTATACAAATCTTAAAAGATGTCAAATATGCTCATGATGCTCTCTCTCTGAATGCACCTTTAAAAAAGAAAATCATACTATGAACCTTTCAAAAAATCTGTAGAGTAAGATGGAAAATGATGTGATATAAAGCATATGTAATTGAAAACAGACGTAACAAAAGATAAGGCTCTAGGCAAAAACATGGATAACATTTACTTGCTCTATTTTCTTTTTTTCAAATTGAATTTATTTTTCTAATGTCCATTGGTCCAAAAAACATCAAAAATAACTGTTTGTGCGTTATGCACAGAAGGGGGCATAACAGGAAGCTAAAATGCTTTAGTCTGACCCTCCCACATGCTATTTTCAGGGACATCTCCTCATTTATTTTTTCACATTTAAGAGCAAGGCTCAAGCAATCATTCAAGTCTTTGCACAGCAACACTAAATAATGTATCTGTGATTAAAACTTGTTTCCAGTACAGAATTCTGACTGTATTCAGGCTTCTGATGAAGACTGAAAAAACAGTCTTTGAACAGTAACTGACCAAACAAGGTTCTTCATCAAAAGACTGCACTGACTTGCATATCTAGAAAAAGTCTGTACTGTGGCTTCAAATTTGAGACTTAAGGGAATATTGTTTTTAGCCCCTGCTTCTGTATTTTACATTTGTCATCCAGGTAAGGATTGCTTGTACAGAAATCAATTCTGAAAGGGCTTTTTAGTGACTATTTAATGGGCTATTTTTTCTCATATGAACATTATTATACTTAAATGCATACTTTAGTGAGAAATACATCAGTTGAAATAAGACAGGAAGGCAACTTGTTCTGACAGAGCCTAAGCCTTCTCAGCAGAGGCCATTGAAGAGTTTTCTGGAAATTCTGGTCTAAGGTCAACAGCCTATAAATGTAGGAGAATGCCAGGCAGAAGTTTTCATCATACTGTGCAGCTGTTGCCAAGACAGGAGGAGTGAGGCCACGTGACAGAAGGGGCAACAGATTTTATATAATCTTAAGACAGTAATTGCACAGAGCTTCTCCAAGAAAACAAACCAAATCAAAGCATGAAGTAAACAAGTGCAGAGATTGTATCAAATCCTAACACAGACAACTTCTTCATGAGTGAAGACTTGGTTAGACAGAAGCAAAGTGGGAATGACAGAAATATTTCAAGTGGTCGCCCTCCCAGAGCAATTACTGACAGAATGAATCTCAGCTACATTTGCTTGAGGTTGATTAAGTTTTTTCATACCACTTTCTTGAGATAGATTTGTATACTTCTAATCTCAATCAACAATCTTTTTTTTTTTCCTTTCCTAAGAGTCAGTCACAAGTCATTAATTTCTTTTTAAACTTCATACAGAAATTACTTTAGCTATTACAAAAATGCTGAGCAATACAGGTTAAAGTACATTTTCAGTGTTGCTTTAGTCTATTTTATAGATATACCTGACTATCTCAACTTGTTGTTTCCTAAAGGTATTTTTGACGAATATTTATTGTGGAACACGGTATTCAAGGTCTACTAACCCAGGCTACAGCACAGAACAGAGAGAGTACTCATGCAAGACAGAATTTAAATATTACTTATGTATTTTTAGCAGTTTGAGTTACCTTGCTTAATGGATCACAACTGTGTTTGTGATATTATTCCATAAATAATTGAAGATGAACCTGCTTCAAATTAAAAAGAGCCCTTTGCTTTCCACAGTAAGTTGAAAAATGATATTCTGTTGGTCAGCATAACGAGGAATAACTGCCTAAATTTCACATAACTTTTGCAGAAGAAGCTTCTCAGTTCTTCATGGTAGACAGTAAGATGGAAGACAGCATGTAAACAAGACAACCATAAAAAACAATCTAGTATAGCTTTCAAGAGTAAAAACTCTGGGAAAAAAAAAAAATGGTTGTAATAAATGTGAAAATGCAGAAAACAAGTAAAACT
>CM021763.1:24876676-24949240 GCA_011075105.1 Heteronetta atricapilla | reverse complement strand
AAAAAAAAAAAAAAAAAAAAAAAAAGTGCACCATCATATTATCACTTCTGACAGCAAATTAACTATTGTAGTCTTCCAAGATTTACCTATAGATAAAATGATAACCTGAGGGTAAGGGGAAGAGTTTTGTGTATTACCAACAATACATTACTTTTTTCAACTTAGAAATCAATTAAAGATTTTGCTGAAAAGGACACATTTTTCTCTGTGGGCACTGAAGCCTCAAGCCATGGAAATATCAAAATGTTTTCTACAGTTAGATATTTCTGCAGAGATGAAAGAGGAATAATCTATCATCTGCTTGATTTTTGTGAAAAACAAAATGAAATTGAAGTAGGAATATTTGAAAATACAAGAAGCGTACTAAAATCAATGTTCTGAGCTTCAGCCAAGCATTGCTACTTGCAACGGATAGTGTTAATACTAACTTCAGGGAATATCCCTTTGTCTGAAATTCAATTAGCAAGTATTTTTTTTTCTGCTATCTGCCCAGTTCATAAAATACATGCAATGGCAAACACAATACAGATATGTCATCTTTTAATCCTGCGGACTTTTAAGCCCTGTAATTTCCTCATTCTCCAATAGGGTTTTGGAATTATAGGTTATATTTCATTCTACAAAGCTTTGACTACATAAAAATGCTGCAGCATGCCTCCACAAAGTGCGCTTTGTATAACCTGCAGATCTTAACAATATTCCTTCTTTTTAGAAAGATGATGAAGATGGGGATGAGGGTCCTTAAGTGAAAACATTTTTTTTACTATCCCAGAGCGACAGCAGTTACTTTTTTATCACCCCACATTCAATGTAAGTGAATTTCCACAAAAAAAAAAAAAAAAATAAAGACTTTGTCTTGGGTCATAGATGGAAATCTGCTCTAAAATCAAATCAAGACAAGCAGAAGAAGATGATAAAGGATTTGCTTTCAGTAGTTCACCATCCATAAAAAAAAAAAAAAAAAAAAAAAATAAAAAACGGTTTTTTTTTATTTTTTTTAAACAAAAAAAAAAAAAAAAAAAAAAAAAAAAAAAAAACTGGCTTCACAACATTCTGATTACAGGAAACAAAACTACTACAACCTGATTCACCTGCTTTGTCTGAAAAAGAGCAGACTTTTCAGTAAATTCTAAGTATTAAACAAGGTTTGAATTTTAATAAAGGCTAGATGTGGACTCTATGTATTAGGGATCATGCCTAAAAAGGGACGTGGGAGTCTGTGGTAGACACTTCTGTCCAAGGAAATGTTCTGACATTCTAAATTCAAGACTGACAACAAATAAAATTTCAAAACCAGTATGAAGTTTATGATAGCTGAAATGGATACTGGAGGAGCAAAAATGTACATTTGAGAGAATATTTAACATTACTTAACATCACTTGGGCAAAACCTACCTATATATTTTTGCTTTATCAGGATTTTCAAGTGCAACAAAAATTTGCTTGCAATTCCAGATCAATGGAATGCATATGTAAAAATACAGATTTATTTGTCTGGTTTTTGTTCACTTAGGATTGGTCCAACTGCACACACATTTGTTTCAATTAAATGCATTAAAAATGCTAGCAAAATGATAGTCCCACTGTTTCAATTAAATTGCCAAATGAACCTTATTTACCCTGCAAAATGCTTATCTATTTTCTTCATAAACAAATGGTACACATAACTACTGAGCCGCATGCTAATTACAATAATTTAAGAAGGAAGTTATACTCAAGTAGCCTTTTTTTTAATCAAGCAATCTAAGTTTAAATATAAGTTCATATTTTTCAGGAGGGATAGGAGGGACAGTCTTGAAGACTGTATAACAAGGGATAGACATCACATAAAAAAAACATGCATTGCCAACTTTTTTTTTTTATTAAATCTCTTCTTCTTACCACTCTTTCTGTTACCTTATTTCATATTTCCACTTTTAGAAAATTTCTTTCCTCACTCAAGAAAGTTATTCACAGTAGTCTCATATTGGCGATAATAAATTCTTCAATGAGCACTGACTTCTCAGCAAATCAGAAATCCACAGTATGGGCTCTGATTCAGCAAGCAATTGCACATTTGCACATTTGAAACTGAGTCTTGGCTATCCAATTATTAATGCAGGTGATGGAAATGTGGAGGTGACTGCTAAGGGTCTGCAAAGATTTTGTATAGACATTTTTAGGATAATCTGAGCAGATGATTTACATGGGCCTTCATACATCCTGTGGACTTCACCAACTGCATTTAGACATTTGTTTTTTTAATTAGCATAGAAATGGCATGGTAAAATGATCATGGTTTTATTTCTGTATGCTCATGAATTTTTTTAAATATCCATTTCAAAATGTCTTTTTACAGTAGTGAAATCAAGATCCATTATTTGTCAGGTGTTCTTGATGACTGCCTAAGATGTCTTCATACTTATTTCATTCACTGGATGAAAGAACCAGAACATAATAAGCTAATTGTATCTAATTTCCTAAGAAATCTTGGTAAATTAACAACCTAGAATTCAAGAGTTTACCTCTCTGTTCTTTTAGAAATACCCAAGAGCTTGATAACTTGCTTTCATCTTGTCATTGCAGGTTTCTTTTCCTGCAGATAAATGATCTTCAAGGACTGCAGCTCTTTTATTATGCACTGGTGTTATTACTCTGAGCTATTGCCCAGTGTCATAGGATGATTTACTTTAGCAGTTAGCATGCAAGAAAAAAATGTATAATTGTAATTTTTTACATGACAAAGATGAAGCTTTGGGATATGTTCCATAATTTATATCACCACTCAATCATTTCCTTTCTGTGATACCAGGATTAATGTTAGTACCACTGCTATTTTATTTGTCTGAAGTAGCTACTTCAGTTGATGTTTTTTTCTGTTACTGAGCTGTTCTAAACTCATGAATCCATTTTGACTTCAAATGTTACGCAGGGTGTGTAGGAGTGCTCCCCAACATAGTTTAAGGGAAATCCTTGTTGTTAAGCTGCTTCTGAGCAGATTAGAGGACAGAAGGCTCAGAGCTCTAAGTTAAGCTCTTGACTGGGCATCGTGTCTTCTCAAAATTATTATCTCTTTGTATTTTAAAAGGAAAAATCCATTCAAAAATTTAGTCAACTTTTGAAAAATATGTCTGACAAAATATCAACATACAGTATTTCTGACTTAAGCTCAAAATATAACAGAAGAGAGCACAAAACATTAATTTATCGAGAACTTTGCACTCAGACACACTGAATTTGTATTCCATTTCTTCTCAGCTCTAAGCATTACTAATGCAGAGAATAAATGGAACAAAGAAGACAAAAGCCTCAGAGAAAGCAAATAAGTGCAGGTTAATGTGAGAAACTAAAAATAAATTTACTTTTTTTTTAATGCAATCACAAATCAAAGAGGGGGCATTGTACCTTTGTTTCTATTATTTTAAAAGTGTAATCTGTGATACACAGAACAACTATTTCAGTCAAATTTGAAAACAATTATAGAACAAAAAATGATGGGTTTAAAATAATGTAAAACACCTGAAAAATCCAAGTTTACAATGTGTACTGTATGAGGGTAGGAAAGATCTGCAGAAGGATCTGGACAGGCTAGGTCAATGGGCATTGCGTGGCATTCAACAGAGCTAACTGCTGGGTGCTGCACTTGGGGCATAACAACCCCTTGTTGGGGTTGGGGAAGGTGGCTGGAAAGTTACCTGGCAGAAAAGGACCTGGGGGTGCTGGTCTGCAGCCAGCTGTACGTGAGCCAGCAGTGGCCCAGCTGGCCAAGAGGGCCATCGGCCTCCTGGCCTGCCCCAGAAATGGTGTGACCAGAAGGCCTAGAGAAGGGATTGTCCCCTTGGACACAGCACTGGTGAGACTGCATCTTGAGCACCTTGAGTCTTCAGGTTTGGAACCCTCACTACAAGAAAGATATTGAGCTGGTGGAAGACACTGAGGGAAGAACAATGAAGCTGGTAAAGAGCCCAGAAAACAAGAGTTTTGAGGAGTGGATGAGGGAACTGCGACTTTTCAGTCTGAAGAAAAGGAGGCTGAGGGGAGACCTCATCACTCTCTACAACTACCTGAATGGAGGTTGAAGCGAGGTGGGTGTTGGTCACTCTTCTTGGGTGACAAGTGATAGGATGTGAGGCAACAGCCTTCAGTTGCACCAGGGGAGGTTTACAGTGGATATCAGGAAGAATTTATTCTCATAAAGGGTGGACAACCATTGTAACGGGCTGCCCAGAGAAGTGGAAGTGGTGGAGTCAGCATCCCTGAAGGTATTTGAGATGTGTGGATGTGGCATGTAGGAATATGGTTTGGTGGTGGGTCAGGTTGATGGTTGGACTTGGTGATCTTGAATGTCTTTTCCAACCTAGATGCTATGATTCTATGAGCCAAAGGACCTATTTTATCACAGTGAATGAGAATAAAAGAAAGTATACATGTGAGATATGATATAAAATCAAAGGATATTTATAAATAAAACATGACAAAGTTCAAACTGTGGAGAAAGGTGCCATAGAAAGTCACCTAATAAATAGTATTAGCAGTAAAAAAATATTCCTTTATTTTTAAATAGAGGCAATTATTTAAGCAAGACTATTTATAAAGCTATTTATATAAAATGAAGATAAAAACAGAAATAGGATAAAATTTCCTAATCAATATGCAGTACTTCCCCACCACTACCACACTTGACAGAGGGCATAAGTCTGCAGATAGATGACTCAGGCACCAATATACTTAAAGCATGTAAGGAGTGAACACCACAATTGCATTATATATAAACCACATAATATGTTATTAAATTGCTCTAAACTGAACAGCTAGTGGTGGAAGTACAATTCTTTATTTTGAAAGCTGGTCTATTTTGTATAACACTGATCTAATATGATCTTATAAGTGTGTGTATCCCTCTAATGAATACAGATCTATACACATTCTGCTTCTCCAGTGGGCAAGATGCTGTGACAGCCAACTTTTTCATATAAAACAACAACTACATTGTGACTACACATGCAAACTATTTTCCAAACTTCTGTTTATCCTTGAAGTATTTTTTTTTTCTGTGAGTATTTTTAAATATCATCTATCAACCCTTTCTCAACACAGTTTCTTTTGGATTAAAAAGCATTTTTCTTCTGAACTGGTGTCGTCCACAAGTTGCAGTACAGCAAATTCTGAATAGATATTAGGAAAACCAATTTGACAAGAAAGGTGGTCAAGCATTGGAACAGGTTGTCCAGTGATGCTGTAGGTTCTCTGTTTTTCTGGATTTGACTCACTGTCCTGAGTAACTTGATCCAACACTGGAGCTGGATCTGATTTCATAGTTGGACATACTTTCAGTAGGGAGTTGGGCAAGATAAGCCCCAAAGCTCCCCTCCATGCTAAATTATTTTGTGATTCTGTGAACTAAAGATGGAATTCACCACATGTCTAGAGGATTACCTAGATGATTATCCTATGGAGAAGGGCAAGCACTTACAGAAACAAATTAACTCAGTATGTTAGTCAGTTTTCTCAGTGTGGTTCACCCATTCATGTTTCTGTGTCTATATGAATCATCTATATAAAAAAAGAAGACCATCCAAAACATGAAGTGTAACTTCTACGTAATCTCAGGAGAAATGGATTCCAATTTAGGGAGCATTTTTTGATCAGTTGCAGCAGGTGCTTACACTGAGCTTAACAGATAAATCTAACAGAATGATTACATGATAGCCTTTTAACGCTGCTTGCTATCAAACATACCATAGCCAACAGGCTCCACATTCACCTTTTCAAAAGCACAGTTTTTGTCCGTGTAACAGAGAAATATCTGAATTACAGTTTCTTTTTAGAATGGGGACCTACTTCAAATTGAAAAATCAGTGCCCAGCATGCAGGTAAGAATAGCTCTTGTATTGTGTTGTATGCGTAACAGATAAATTGATTTTAACATCCTCTGCACACTTTTGCCTAGACAGTTTGATTTATTGTGCTAGTCAAGTCTTTATTTTTCTCAAAGCAATTCCAATAGAGGGCAGTATTCTTGAGCTGTAGTAATTTACGGGCATGCCCATTGAGACACAGGCTGAGAGGTTTGTGAGATATTAGTAAGCCCCAAGGTCCTGGATTACAGAAAGATTTAATATGAGCACGTAAAAGGTGATTGCAATAGAATATAGTAGATGATCATTCTGTATTTCCTCAGAAATACAAAATAATTGCATGAAAATTGCTGGGTTTGCTTGGTATCAGGTGCAAGCAAAGTAACATTCCAAAAAAAAATCTATATTCAGCAATTATGTTTGCCAATAACAAATTGCCAGTAACAGGATAGGGCTAAGAGTAACAGTAATATCTAGAAAAAGGGATCTTCTATCACCATGCCATGCTCATTTTTTCTGTTTGGGTCTCCCCACAGTGGGCAGGCAAATAATTCAGTTTCTGGTTTTCTTCATTACTTTTTTGTTGTTGTTGTTGGATCAGAACTCTATTGTCTCTCTCACCTTGCAATTTAAGTTTTGAATACATTTTATTAAGAAGAATGCTACCTCATCTTCACTGTAAAACCTAACTAGCAGTGAAATCCACCTTATATTCTGCAGTATCAAAATTGTATCAAATTTATTATCTTTCATCCACAAACCTGGAAAACAGGTTAGAACTTCCACCATTCCAAAGGAAATGCTTAAATGAGACAAGAAAGGGAAAACATCTCTGTACAAACACGCATGACAAACTTGTGCCTGAACAGAAAAGTTTCGAAGCAATGCAATTTTGTTAGCAACCATCAATTTCTTCAGTTGTAAGCACTTTGCAAAAAGCACCAGTTTTAATTACATTTCATGCCTTTCATCCAGACAGGTATCACACATGCAGTTAGAGTCCATTGGAAATTGTCACTCCTCCCTGTTAAACTCATTTGGCTAGAATTTCAAGATCCTTGTTTCAAATCAGTCTAGGTGCAGGACTGGCCCAACAACCTGACATTTCCCCAGATTTCTCAAGTCATGGGATTTCTTCCTACTCTTCCAGGGCTGGGTGAAGGTTAGATGCAACCTCCTGAATTTCTCATCCTCAGATCAGTCTGATATTTGCTCTTGTGATAGCCTTCAGTTGGACAGGTCCAGTGCGGGTCTGAAAGAACCCTTTGCAATTTGCAGGATTTGGCTAACAGTTATTTCCATGCCTTATTTTGTATAAGAGACTACAGTCTATAAAATCAAATTAAAAAATCTGCTGTGTTTGCTATTTAACCTTTCTTGTCTGACAGCTTATTCATGAAAGTGGTCTTATTATTGTATATAATGAGCTTGGTCCTACACACAGTTTTATTTGGGTGCAAGACCAAAAGGAAGCTGCTAGTCCTTGGCAACTCTGGAAACTACAACAGAGTTCCTTTCACTTACAGATCTGATGTCAAGTTTCTATGGGCTTAGAGGCAAGAGGGAGTCACATGTAATGTTATGGTGAAAGTCCTGAAACAGATGTGATGCAGCTGGCATAAAACAAGGAGTGAAAGCTGGCAAAGGTGGCCTAAGCATTACAGCATAGATAACTCTGGCTACAACAAAACTCTGCAAAAAAAGGAGCTGCTACAAAAGAATTCCCTGAGAAACTCTGTGTGCTTTAAAATGATCTTTAGTGTCTGTCTCAAAGATTTACCTAAAGCCCCAACAATAAGCTTATTTGTTCCACTTCAAAATGAGTGAATACAGTCACCAGTACTTCCATCTCAATGACCCTGGCTGTTTGCCTCAACTTACCCGCTTATGAAGACGTTCTGCTTCCTCCTGATATGCAGCAAGCTGTTGTTTCCATTGTTTTACATTGGCAGTGGACTCCAGCAGGGCTGCTGTGAGCTTAGCATTATTACCCTTGAGTGTGGCCAGTTCTGCCTCCCAATGCTTGCTGATTGTTGAACTGCAGAGATAGAATGAGAATGGTCAGAGACATCAAACCTCTAGGACTTAATGTTCAAATGAGAATACAAGTGTGCAAATCATCAAAACTTCAAATTCATAAAGTACCCATCAACAGAATTTTTAATATAGATATATCATTACCAGAAAACAACCTCTACCCTCCTAGTTCAAGAGGTTATTTTCTTTAAATAAAATGTTACAGATGATGAAATCCAACCAGCTCCAGGGGAGACCTCATTGCAGCCTTTCAGTCCTTAATGGGGGCTTATAAAAAAGGTGGAGAGTGACTTTTTACAAGGGCAGATAGTGATAGGACAAAGGGTAATGGTTTTAAACTAAAAGGGGTAAGACTTAGATGTTGGTAGGAAATTCTTCACTCAGAGGGTGGTGAGGCACTGCAACACATTACCCAGAGAAGCTGTGGATGCCCCATCCCTGGAGGAGTTCAAGACATCAAGGGTCCTGGGCAACCTGAGCTAGTGTGAGGCATCCCTGCTCATGGCAGGGGGATTGGAACTACATGATCTTTAAGGTCCCTTCAAACTCAAACCATTCTGGGATTCTAGGAAAAGCAACAGCATGTAATTCTAGAATATGCACATAATTAGTCATCATTTTAATATATATGTATTATGTATAAGTGCTTTTTCAATGTATTACTTAATGTAAGACATTGCAGGGAAGGATTTGTCACCAACATGATTAAGAGAGATAATGTAGTGCTTTGGAACTACAGATTAGTTGCCCTAATGCAAGCTTTCTATGCCTGAAATATACTTTTTATTATTATTATTAAATACCATAGTTAATTTGGACTTACAAAATCAAAGATCTTGAATTTCAACAACATAATACTGTTAGTAATACTTCAATAATATCAGCAAAGAAGCTAAAGATCAAGAAGCATAGATATATTATTCCTTTATTGCAAATAGGATTGTGCTGTTGGGATTTATTGTCATAGCCACGGAGGAACAATCCTTGCCTACAATTTAGTTATTATCTGCGCGAATGCAGGATTTTAATTTTCAAAGGTAATTAGTCAGCCATCATCCATAGACTCTGTCCTTATACTTAGAATGCAAAGGAAAAACACCTCAGATATATCAGGTGAATGTATTTGTATGCAAACAGGTCATTATCATTTACTTTTATAAAGACAACCGCATGTGAGTTGCATACCTACATGAAAAATACATATAGAAAATAATTATTTTTGTCTAATTAAGTTACTAGTAAAGGCATCACTGACAGCTAATGACCTGTAACTCTAACCAAAATGACTTTGCATATAAGTTAATGGTGAATTATGAATAATTATTGTAATCTATTTCTAATAATTAATATAATTTAATATCATAGAATCATAGAATGGCTTGGGTTGGAAGGGACCATATGTTTAATTATAGTTTACTGATATTTTGTATATAAGCTCATAGGCTTATTTGAACTTTGCACATATGAATCATTCTGCCACCATTTCACCCACCAAGTTTCTTTTTCTCACTTCTTGCGTATGCACAGCCTGTTCCACAAATGCACATTTCAAAAACATTATGATTCCTATAAAAACTCGTTAGGTGTTCAAAGTCAACCAGTCACTAAGTGCCAGTCATTATCAATTCAGATCACATGTACAGTTTCACTAAAATGGGATGTCTGATTCTTCTATGCTCATGCATTTTCTTCCAAATATATTGCTTCTTCCCTTGAACAGGAATACAAGCTCTTCCAGAAGAGAAATACAGGTTCTTTCAAAGCGCTCTAGCATTTCATGATCTATTCTACTAATTAGAAGTTCACCACTGAAAATTTTTAATCTGTAGTGACTAAACTAATATAATGATAATCCTACTTCATTAGGGAACACTGACTCACATATTAAAGAAGATGAGAACAAATTTATGTAACAATATCTATACTTCTGTTTCTCTGCACATATTTACTTTTCATCTATCGTAGCACAACAGATCAACAAATTCTGTAAAAATCATGCAAAAAAAATCTAGTTCATTATCATAATCACATTTCCTCCTAGATGTTCTAATCTTGCAAGCAAATGTCCACACCAAGTTCATGCAAGTGAGTGGTCCTATTTAGTAGCCCTGCTACAGCAGGACTAGAAGTTAACTGTATGTGTGACACTTACGTTTACAAAATGCTTCTTACTACTTGTCTTTTCTCATGGAAGAAATATACAAATAAGATCCTATATTCATGCAGCCCAGCAGATTACAAGCTCATTATCTGGGACGGTTACAAGAAGGGAACTGTTTGATTGCTTCGTATCATAGCTGACAATGCAAAAAGGGTAGCAAATGGATTTTTTTCAATGTATTTTTAATACAATACAAGGCAAAATTATAAGCAATGAAAATCCCAGAACACAGAGTCCTAGCCAATGCTGAGTAACCACATGAGTGGGATTCCTGGCATGTCTCACCTGTACCTTTGCCCATTGCCCTTACCACTCTGACAAGAAAACAGCTAGGAGCTCTTCAGTTATTTCTTGTACACTGGAACATCAGCGGTAAATACAAATCATGTATTTTCTGTAACTACTATAGCTACTCTGGTTCAAAAGCTGGAAGGTCTCTTTGGAGCTTGTTATTTTAAATTAGTCACTTTCAATGGGACTGCACTAGTACTATTTCTCAACTTTGCTTTTTACCCCTAAGAAATCTATACAGTGGGTTTGAACATGCCTATTGTAATGCAGAAGTTGTTTATAACATACACTGTACATTTTTTTCCTACAAATAATCTCTAAGATATCTTCTGTAGATTGTACTACTGCTCCACAAAACAGAAGCATATTACTTACTTTAGTCTAGTTTTGTATTTGATAATACACTAAAACTTCTCAACAATTTAGACTTGTTTCTTCTGAAACAAAACTCCACATTCTCTGACACAAATATGTAATGGATATCATACCAAGAAACAAAGGCCAAAGACACAAATATATATTTTTTTGTATTCCCATACTTCATAAAATCATAATCTGATTAAAATAGCCTGTAACCAATCATAGCAGTACGTAGTTATTTTCATATAACTTCTTCACACACATGTGCACAAAGACAAATGTATGGTTTGTGAATTATTTTGGTTAAAACTGGACTTATCTAGAAACAGATCAAAGTACACCGACAACAGGCTGTTCTTAAACTAGATTAAGATTATATGCATTGACGCTCGTATCAGTGGGGCTACAAATTTATTAACAGCTCCAAAGCGAACACTGAGAAACACACACTTCAGGCACATACTTTAGGGAATTCTCCATCAAGAGAGAAAATTCTGGAGCTAATACCTGGGATGGTAAACACTCAGGTCCTGAAGCTGAAGAAACATACACCTGGAAAACCCAAAGGGCTCAAAACTGCAAGACCCTGTGGCCAGGATTTTGATGATAAAACAGCTGCACTAACATCCCTTAGGATAGGTGTAGGTGGGCTACCCATATTCTTTCTCTCTAAAACCTTTTATTTAATTCCTGATTGAAAGGCTTTTTGCTAAAAGGAATTGATTTTGCCCTCAATGTATTAGATTGCATCAGAGGAAATACAAACACAGCTCTGTCAGGTTGTCTTAATGGTTGTAACAAAACCATTACGCAATGAAACAAAACCAAAACATTCTTCACATGTTCCAAGATTATTTGCCCACATGAAATGGGAACACTTATTCAGTGATGAAAAGTGATCCAAATTACAATGCAACTTCTGCCAGGACACCCTTCAGAGTTACACTGCAGAGCAAAGAGCTGAGCTGTAAGTATAAGCATGGTTGACACAGGCATGCACAAATTTGCAGCTTAAGAATTCAACCTGCATAAGTATGTTGTTTTGTTTTATTCTGAAAGCCAGGCATCCTTTTACTGGCACTATCACAATTTAAATACTTATTTCTTCAGACTCATCACAATTAACATCAATAGCTTCCTGGCACACTTTAAGTTTTAATTTGGTCTTTCAAAAAAAAAAAGAGACATTTTTCATACTTCTTCTTGCCTGTTTCTCATCATGAAAAGCTCCACTGAACTTTTAAAAACATCATAACAGAAAATGAAACCTTGTCATTTCCTTGTGAAAATTCTGAATATTTGAACACAGATGACAAACTGCTTTACAAACATAGCTGCACAAGTGTTTCTACAGCAGTGGAGGATAAGCCAAATGCAAGAGCAAAACATAGGTCTGTTATGGTTAACAGCAAAATACAAGTTTCATTGTCTCCACTGAATATGGTATACAAAAAAAAATTCTTCTGTAACACAGGTTTAGGTCACACTGATTTTATGTAAAATTATCTCCACAGTGATGACTGTTCATAGGATCATAAGCACTTCTTAGCAAGTAAAAGCTCAAAACTTCCCAGAACCTCTGATCCTTGGTGTTGGCTGCAGTATGTGGAATGCGGACAATGTTAGACATGTTCACTGCCAGAATGGTGCATGGTGTCCACCTTCAAGGCAAAGGATTCAAAGTCAGATATTTAACTTCTATAGCACACAATAATTTAATCACTACCACAACACACTCCTAGAGCAAACCACTGACTGGTATCTTATGGCATAACTGTGACACCCCAAGACTGAAGTAGGATTCGATGATTTTCAATACTTTTAGGCATTCTGACCAATTAACATTGATCTGATCTCCATTCTCACTAGGTATTAGCTACAACTCCAGTAAGTGACTGAGGATAGCTTTGCTATCTGTCCATCTGTGACCTGAATAGAATGCGAGAGGCTATAAATGCAAGATTATCTTTCTCTGCGAAGTAGGTCACTTACGGAAAATCAATCCTAAAAGCTCCAGTCCCCATGTTTAGGCAGTTGGAGATGACTTGTAAATACAGATGCAGGGAGCCCACATTAATGAATTGCATTCCAAACTAAGTTACTTCAAAAGATCCCTTCACAAAACAAAGAAACAAAAGCAGTCCTAGTTAAAAGATGCTTTCTGCTTTTGGAATCAGTGTTGCTTATTCATTGCTTGCTGCATTGCAGGCAATATCACCACTATAAAACATGGCTTAAGCTTTAGTTTAGATTTATAGAAATAAAGGGTGTGCAGAATTATGCTTTATTAGTATTCTATGTTTTTAATTCTGGAATTGTTGCTTAAAAATGAATTAATTTAACAGTTGGATTTCTTTACTGTAGTCATGGTTTCAAACTACAGCTGCTCAAAGGCAAGTAAATTCTTTTCTTCAAGTGCCACTGGTCCGCAGTGCAGATATATGGTGAGCAGTACTGTCTTGGGGTGGCAGAAATGAGAAATTTGGTTGAATGGAGACAGAAATACTTTCACTATAAAATTTGACATCTGGTATAGTAACTAACTCCATAAGACTTGACAAATATGAATGGAGCAGAGTCCCTGTAGCTGCTGTTCAGATTATAAATAGTGGCATGTGCTGGAAGTAGACCAAGTGCCTGGTGAAGTGAGCATTGCCAATCAGCGGGAGAGGTACGTCAACCAGCTGGTAGCAACACATTAGCTGCACTGGCAGCAAAGGTTGATCCTTTCTGACAGCCTTTCTTGTGAGCTTCACAGAGCAGGTCTTCAAGCACAAGGAAGCAAAGGGTTCTTGTAAATGATTTGGTTCCCTTACAGTAGTGTCAGGGAGTTCTAGTGAATTCAATCAGTGTCACTTCTCTTTGGAAGCATAAGGCAAGTGTTTGGACTTACGTAAGGCTTTAGGCTGAACTTGGGAAGGAATTCTGCCTGAAGTCCTTATGCAATCCTTCACATGAAATAAAGCCATGTAAGTGTTCTTCTACAGGGGCCTGAGAACAGTTAATGCTCCTGGCTGCAATGATGGAACCTATATATGATGCTGTTAGAATAAGATTGTAAGCTTTAAAGATAGATAACCACAAGCTTCAGGATGATGCTGAGATCCAAGGCAAGAAGGCTGAGAACTCTGCAATGGGCTATGCTTGCAATTGCTTTAATTGGAACAACATGACTGCCCTGTTAGAGGCCAATGATGACACTGCTGGCACACAGGATGATTGCAGTATTCCTAAAAATTCACAAGAAGCCTTCTCTTTCATTCTCACTGAGAACTAGTCTTAGGCTCCTTACTTCACATCCTGATTTAGAAAAACAAAACAAACAGACAAACAAAAAAATGCACTTCTGGTATTTTGGGAATTTAACCCCTTTTCAGAGATTTCAAAGAGTGTCTGCTGTGGCCATCTATTAAAAGTGAAAAGTTACTTCCACTTCCTTCTTCTATGATAGAAAGGATTTAGACATTATGGTTTTAGTTTGTCTTGCTGCTAGTCCAAAGCACCATATGTCCTAGGGCATGCAATTCAAATCCTGTAGTCTCTCTTCCTCTCTCTTGAATATTCAAAGCAAATTTGGAAGCAGAAAAGGGTTTTGTCACGTATTTAATTATACCTAACTAGGAGTCCTAGAGTGAGTGGGAAGCTGAAGAAAGAGCTGAGGACCAATCAGGTCCTATCTCACCATTCCAAGAATAGGCAAGAAAGAAAAGTCTTGAGCTGTTTTGCCATTTTTGCCTTAATACAAAGCTGTCTGCTTGTACAGGCCCAACAGATTCAGCCCCTGAAAAGACTCTGAACTTGTTTGCATGAAGGACACAGTCATCGGCTGTATAGTTAAGTAATTAGAGTGAAAAACAGCAGAAGAAGGAAAGCTATGGACATAATGACAGCTTTTGTAGAAAGAAGGCCCAAGAAATAAGACAAAATGAAACGACTTCTTCGTGGCTACTGCTTATTGTGTTTTTATCAGTAGTTGTGACAAACTGGACACATACAAAAGGAAGTTTTATTTCAAAAAGTGGAATTTATTTTTAAAAATGGTAAGTCCTCTCAAAATTATAATCAAAAGATAATTACGAGGAAATTGCTTTGAGTTAAATATTTTCAGTGAGGCCAGTGAAAAACTAATTAATATTCAATTAGATTCTTTTTCTTAATTAGAGTATTCAAAAGAATTTCTAGCAAAGGAGAATAGGTACCCTGGGGAGAGAAGTAGAAATGTTAACTGAGCATGAAAGATTTGTTCTTCCCTTTGGGACAAGGAATATCGACATGATCTCAATGGAGTTACATCAGCACAAAACCAGGGAAACATAGTTGTGAATCATCTCTTTAAAATGGAATAATATGCACAGTTTAAATGACAATTTTATAGTAGCAAAAAAGATTAGGGATGCTCACATCATATCTGAAGTGAGAAGATTAATAACACACCTCCATGAAAGTGAGAAAGGCTACAGAATGGCTGAAATCAGCAGAGAGTGTAACTTTTTAGAGAGTCTATCATTCTTTGCAAAGGTTGAAGGTTTATCCCACTCCAGGATGTATTTTCTGTTGCTGCTTTTTATTTTTATTTTTGTTTTTATTTTCTGTTTACACTTTTTTGCTCAACTCAGAGCTACAATATGCTTGAACTCCTAATTCCTATCTCAGCGTAGAAGACTGAAATGTAGAAGCTTTTCCTGCAAATTTGGAATGAAGGGTGCTTATGGAGTAATGAGTGATTTTTCTTTCAAGGTGTTTCAAATATGACCTTTCATTTGCATTTAACCTTTGAGTTTGAACATGCTCTCAGGTTTTCAATTGTCTGAAGCACACATACAGCTTGTGGAGAGAAGTGCTGATTTTCCAGTGTTATAGGCAGTTCTGTTATTAGGCATCTCACCATGTTTTATCAGTCACTGGGGCAGGGTCAAAATCTTTGCAGAAGGAACCTTCATCAAAGAAGCTGACCAAAGAAACCTCTCAGTAGTGGTACAGACCCCTTCCACTATGTGGCAGATGACTATGCAATGAAAATCAGTGGCTATATCCTATTTATCTCTACCACCTAAATTTACATTCTATATTTCATAATACTGACTTAATTCATCACAGGACCTACAGAAACCACCATAGCACAGACCTTTCAATATGGAAGCTTAACCCTGAGGAATAAATGACAAATTAAATTCTTTTTAAAGGATGGAAAATTCTATATAAATATTTTGCACAGTATCCCAGCATTGTACTCTTCCAAAAGGTAACAAAGCTTGAAACAAAAATGTCCAGGTATGGTGGTATTCACTGCTTACTGGAACACTAAGAGTCAAGAGTAGTAGAAGAGTTCTTGAAAGCCACTCAACGGGATGCAGACGATAGGGCATTAACACAAAACAAATGCTTCAGCTATGATCCTTATCAATCAGGGATTTAGATCGCAGTCCTGACCCAGCTTAAAGTGGTGTTAAAAAAGAGTCACCCTTCTCCACAGAAGCAATGGCAGAATTTTCTAAGCTTGTTGTATTGTCTGCTATTTACATAGCTGACATTTAAACTGCTTCTCATTAAACTTAAACTATTAACAACTGAATGCATATCTTTTGTATATTGTAACACAACACAAAAGACTTGTATTTAATCTAATTTATCACAGCAGCACCAAGAAAATCCCTGATTCCTCTGAAGAGGTTCAACTTTTATTTTATTCTTTTAATGAGATCTAATTTTTGTCTTAGTCATTTGGTTTTATACAATAAAGGGACACTAGATTAACTCTTCATGAAGGTCATATAGCATAAAACAAAATCAATATTTTTTCTTTTAAAACTTTGCACTCTTTGCAAGAGCAAGCATAGACAATTAATTCCTACCTTTTTGCACTAACCATTAAATCCTTGCAGACCTACAATTTTAGCATACTCTGAAAAATTAAAATAAAGATTTGTCCTTGCTTTTTTATTGATAATACTTATTAGTGTAAGTAAGAGTATTTTATTCTCACACTTGTGAGACCTTGCAGACCTAAAATTTCATTGCATCCTCTGAAAAAGTAAAAAATAAAAGATTTGCCGTCATTCCTTTTCTGAAATTGCTTAACTGATACTTTATTCTCACACTTGTAATGTAACTGATATTTTCCAAAACTGATAACCAGTCTTTTTTTTAGTATATTAAATTACTATAGAAGATGAGGCATAATTCCATGCTGTTGCTATGGTGCTGAACAGTTCAAATATTCCAACAAAACGAAATTCTCAAAAGCAACCTAGGTTATTTAGGAACTTATGTCTCATTTTCTAAAATGACCAGGTATTTGGCTGTGAAGAAAGTTAAACTGACTTGGGCTCCTATGGCACTTAATCACTTTTAAAAAGTAATTAGATGATGTGGTTATGAGCAAGTGAGGTAACAGGACATGATGACCCTGACTCTAAACTTACTTGAATTCTGACTCTGAACTTATCTGAATTACGGCCTCTTTCATTCTGGAACTCATTTGTACGCACAAGAATTTAAAGCAGTTTAACTGTAAATTAATTCTTTGAATTAGTACAGATTAATTTTCCAGAGTCCCCTAGGTAGAAAAAGGCCAGTTTCTTTCAAAAATCCTTCCTATAACAACAATTTATGTGTACACTGATATGATCTGTTCTCTGTCAGTAATGTAAGAAAAGGTAAGAGACTATGTGACAGTCCTGTGGTTCTCTTACTCATTTACTGAACGCTATGCTGGCTTTAAGGATTTATCTGAACTGTGTTCTTAATTACATCTCTGTGAGTTTGAGAAACTCTCCTACTTTCACCATGGCCATGTTGTGCCAGTAAGGAGAAGGAACAGCTCTTTTCACAGTGATCACATCTCCACCACTAAGTAAAATAGGGCCTGAAGGCCCGGAGCTTCTGAAGGCCATACAAATTTGCAGTCTCCCCAGACATCTCTGATGCACACCAGTTGGCCCAATCCTGAGCACAGTTTGGATCATAAAACATGCACGTAGGCAGGGTTAGTGCCCTTGCATCTACGGAGTCTTCCAAAATCACCCTACCAGGCTTTGCACCACCTGCAGCCCTCCCCTGCCCATCTGAAGCACTTCTGGCCGCGCATGCACGTCCTTGCTGTTGTGCAAGGAGAAGCCATGCTGAGGGTGGCAATATAGCCCTCAAATCATTGCAGATACATGGAACAGGAAAGGGCCCTACACAAAGATAGGGCCGTGGGCTGCAGGGACACTGTGTGGGCCCATGCTGTAACACATTAACACATGGATGTGGTTCAGGCCTTCGGTGTCCAGGCCTGTTTTATTTAGCCATGTAGACATGGCCTATACAAGGCTGCTGCAGGTACAGGTGGGGTCTGTGGAGATCAGCAGAGATGGACAGATTTGCAAGGACAGAGTGAAGACAGACAGAGATTCCCCGGTGTGGGCTGAGGAACGGCAGCCACGCTGCAGCACATATTGCAGCAAGGTGGTACAAGGTCTCTCTCCCAGTCCTCTAAATCCAACACACACCACACGCCAGGGTTGGAAATTCTTTGCAAAAGCTTCTGCCATGTTTCTGGGCACTATTGCAGCTTAAACTAGAGTGTGTTGCACCTCTGCTGATGAGAGCAGCCATTACGAGTGGTATAATGTGAAAGATATGCATGCATTTATTTTAGATTTTATTGGAACTTTCTGTCAGTGATACCACAGGATATCTCAGTCTCTAAGACCCTTAATGCTGGTTCCTGTTCTCACTATCACAACGAACTGAATCTAGCAGAACAACCATTGCAGATGCAGGGCCTTACAACTCCACTACAGGAACAGAAAGACGTCCTATAGAATGACAGAAATATTTATAGTTAATTAGGTAGTGGGAAAAAGGTTCTGAATGGTGACTATTTGGCATCCTCCCAGCTAGTACATTAGGTATGTCCCAGTATTAAATAATAATAACTACTGGTGCAATTCATGTTTGAATTACAATTGTCAATTTGCTTATCCTGGGAAATATGACAACATGAATTAATCACACAGTTGGAATCAGAGATGAACTGTCAGTTTACATGCTGACAATAATATAATTTTATTCCATTAAGGGAACAGAAGCTATGTGAAAGCATGGCAAATTTAATTAAGCTTCATTTATCTCCTGTGATAGCCGTACAATTACTCAGAGGCAATAGCCTAAGTATACAGCCCAAACTAAATAACCTGTGGAGCTGTCAGAATTATTTTGAAGAACAAGCAGTAAGTCCACACGAACTAAGTGACCACAGTAAACCACATATTGACTGTACAGATTTGAATGAAACAATTTCTAGTGTGTTGCAGCACTTCTCTGTGGATACAGCCATTCACGTTTTTTTCAATCACAGCTTTTTAAAGAGAATCAAAGTACTAAATTTGTCTTGTTTAAACCACTTCTGAATCCACAAAAAGAATACATTTCTTTGCACTAGGTTGATCCTAGAGTCAAATTTCCTAAAGAGAGATTGAACTGATAAAAAAAGATAAATTTTGATACATGAAAGTCTCTGATACTGGCACTCTTTATATACAGGTGATAACTTGGAAAAAACAGACCCTATAAGTTTCTCTCTTTCCCCTGTTTTAAAAAAATGTTTTTCTTTAAGAAAAATTAAAAAAAAAAGCCATCTTGCTTAATTCACTGGCAATTGCTAGTTCTTTTTCATTTAGCCTAGACTTGCTGGATCTAAATGATTTTGTTTCCTTCAGCCTCTTTTCAGAATGATGCACAGGTCAGATGATTTGGCTCATAACTCAGCTTAAAGTTAGAAAGAAAAAAAAAAAATTGGAGACTAGTTCTTCCCTCAACACTTCTTTCAACTGAACTACCAGTTTTAAAAAGAATATAAAGTTTTTGTCCTCACTCCTATCCCCCTCAATTTATACAACTCTTCACAAACCCAAGAGGGATGCAAAGAGTAAGAACCAGCATGTGACTTTTGCTAGTTGTGATTTCTCAGACAGCAAACTTTCACAAGGCTATGCCTACATGTCACAACAGTGTTGGAGCACATTTATTATCTAATATTGTGAGCTCTATTTCACCTTTATTGATAAGGCATCTAGAATAGGAATAGGGTAGGGCAAGCCACAGGATGTGAAGATTTTTAAAAGCAAGCAAGATGTTTAAAAACTACTGGGAGGCTTTCTCGAGCCTCCCACTGCTCTGAATGAATGTTAGCCCAGCACAGATGAAACAAAGTGAATGTGTAAGTCACGGTCACACACAGTAATTGGATCACAATTTGAGCATGTAGCAAGCTATTTTAGTGATCCTCTTAAAATTCAGGCCAACTTAATAGGAATGTATAGCCTACATGAAAAAGCATTTGGTTTGATACAACAAACCCGTATTTCATTTCTATGCTTATTCTCACTATAGAGAGGAAAAAACTTTTTTTTTTTTTTTTCCCAGCAAATGAAAGAGTCGGATAACTTACTACTAGCATGAAGCTGGTGTATGTGTGTGTGTGTTTTGTTTTGCTTTGTGTGGGTCTTGCTGTTTAAATAAAATGACTTTGTAATTTCCTATGTGGTTGCAGCTTCCCAGAAGAATGGTTTCCAAAGTTCTAAGTTGAGTTTTGAAGCTAAACCCCTTGCATTTCATGAGAAGACAGAACGCCATTACACTGAAGTGCCACAAAATAAAAATTGTAAAGGCAACAACACTACAATCATCACAATGGATGGACCACTAACAATGTTTTATTATGGTATAGTTGAGAAAACAGAGTCCTAGATATTTGAGGCATTTTATTTCATCACTTTCACACAGCTCCAGCTTCCTTCATTTGCCATGTGGCTTAAAAGCCGATAAAGAGAAACCCTCATATTCTACACGATTACTGATTTGTGTCCACCCAACACATTACTGACAAAACTCTGTAAAACAAACAAAAAAATGTCTCTTTTATGCTTCCCTAAAGCATAAACTGTTGAAAAATTACAGGTGATGTTGATCTCCATTTAACTGTATTCCCCATTCTATTCTTCAAGCTCAAGAAGAGATTACATCAAGTACTTCATATTTTTGACATATAAAATATTCCATTTCCATGTTTATGCATGCCTACCCCTAACCTCTACCACATCTGCAGGAAGAAGGTTGATGCCATTGAACTTCTGCAAAGGGTCTGCCTAACAAAATACAACAGAAAATAATCAATGTGACAACAATCCCGACACAACTATTTTCAGTAACACAACTGATGCATGTGGAGCCTCAACAATGCTTATGTACATTCCAATGCATTTTGGAATGGCTTACAGCTTTAGACTCTTACTTTATCAATGAGCTTTTATGTTAGTCTTCCAAGGGCTTAAGCTATCTTTATAGGAACCCCCTAGAGAGGGGGCCAAGTGAATTATGTAATAGCCTACCAGGGAGATATGGCAGGGTGACAGCAATGCCAAGGAGCAGGGTAATGTTTTACCTCCCTAGAAATCTGAATTGTAATGTCGGCAGGAGGTACAACCTTATGCTGGACCCGGTAACAGAGCTTAGTGGATGAAATCCATCTTCTCCAGGTTTAGATATTTGAAAGCTAAGACAAGTATCCTCAGACAGCAATTCATCAGACCAATCTTAGGTGACTATCTAGGGTGAAACACATCAGGAACTACAGAAGGCCCCAGTGTCACACAGATGAGACAGAATTTGCTGATTTAGCCCAGTGAACACAGGCCACAGAATGTTCCAGAATTACTGCGTTAACTAGGTTTATTTGCAAAGCCTACCTTTAAGTAAGGGAAAAATCTTCTGCAATCCTAATTCATCTGACAAAAATGTCATGCTCCAAAGAGTATGATACTAATAGGTGAGTGCAGATCTTCAGGATTTAGACTCAAAAACAAGCTTTTTACTTTATGTGAAAATCCTGGCCACTGGTCCTGTATCTCTTGCAAGGATGCAGCGACCCCTAAAAGAATACACAGCTTATGAAAGTCAGTCAGCTCTACTTAACATAAATTGTGTACAAAAAATACTTTCATGAAAGCTATTTTTTGCTTAAGGGTTGAAACAATTATTTAAAAAATATACTAAATAGGCATGTTATATATTTTTAATATAGAAAGTCCTCTAAACTGCTTTTCTCTGCTTTGTCAAACTTTAGTTATTAAATAGGCGTTCTTTCAAGAAGTGGGCAGAGGTAACCCATTTGGCAGGATCCTATCAGGAAACACAAAAAGACCATTAAATGGCTTTATCAAGTTCACCATGATTTCTCTGCACCACACAGACTACCCTGTGTTGGCTCTGAAGAATTCAACAGGCACAGCACAGTCACTGCCTAAGCTGGGCTCCACATGTGCCTCGAAGTAAAACATAATCTAGGCAACAGAAGTGTTCACTCAGCTCTATTCAAGCCAGTTTGCTCTGTGACCTCTGGAGGAGTCCACACCAGCTGCTTCAGGTATTAATTAGCATGAACTGTGGCAAAGGAACAGGAGGTGCAACCACTCCAAAACTCACGCTCCTTCTCTGCTTCCTATTAACCCAAGCAGAATTTGGCAGAGCAGCCCATCTATTTCATAACTTCAACAGGAAAAGAATCCATAACTTAAGTATTTGCTGTCAGCTATCAGTGGCTTTGACTTCTCTGGACAATCCCCCAGGAAAAAGTTATCTAATAAATTAAAAATTAATTATTTTATAAATCCATATGGACATCATTAAATCAACCTGAGTGCTCTGCAAATGGCAAAACACTCTTTTCTGAATCTATGTAGTACCTTTTAGTCCACAATTAATAAATAATTCACCATGACTGAAAGTGGAAACACTGTATGACTTAAGATGATAGGCACCTTTTAACTCAGGTCAGATGTAATGTAAATTCCCCTGCCCCGTATCTAATCATATCCTTATAAATGGCTATAAGAATAAAGTAAATGACAGGCTCTTAAGCTTAAATCACTACAGAGGATGGTGCTGGGTCGATTGATTTCTGCTTCCAGTGTTCCATCTTCTCCAAGGACAAGGGATAGCTAAGAAGGGAGTAATACAGAAAAGACTAGAAGGAATATAAAATTCCATAAAGTAAATTGATCATTTCATCTTCAGTGTGAGCTGTTAAAGACTGTGTTTTTTTTAAAAGGTGTATTTATTTATATTCTGCTTGGAAGTTTGAGGGGAAAAAAAATAGTTTTGTGGTGTTTCAAGAATGGTAACTAAGTAATTGTGTTGTCATCATACTTGTATGTTATCATCCAGCATTCCAGATGAAGGTGAAACTGTAACCACGCAGCACACACACACACACACACAAACAGAACTGGGTATCTATCTACATGTATATGTGCAACTTCTCATATGAGAACTACATGTTTCATGATCCACAACTACACCTCAGAAAACACAGAAGACAGAGCACCACGTTGTTTTTAGCAGGAGGAATACATTGGTAAGTGTTCAGTGGAGCAAGCAACTTGCAAACACAAAGGGCCTGCATTTGTGAAGACCTAATTACTGAAAGGTTTGGGCTTATTTTTTGTTGGAGCTTTTTTACAGCTTCTTTTGTTCATATGATTTTAGATCCCATCTTTTCAGTAAACTGGGAAACTAATTTTTGGAATACAGGTAAACTTACAAAGTTACAAGTGGAGAAGTTTCTTCAGTAAAAATACACTATACAAAAATATTCAGAAAGAATGGTTTGGGATACAGGTTTACAAGGGCTTGAAAAAAATAAAGCTATAATTTTAAAGTCTATAATTGGAATGAGTTGTAACAGATTTTAACATACCAGACTGACAGTGTTGGCCTTCTGAACTATGAAAAACCACATTGTCTTTTGTTTTCTGCATTTTTGTTTAACAATATTTTTTAGATTGTGAGCTTTGAGCTCAAAATTGTTCAGGAGTGCTTCATATTCCTGTACATCTCAGGAATTTGACAGGGGCATTTTCCTTTGAATATAGCACTGCTACAAATTAAGAACGTTCATCTACGTTCTGAATAATCATTTTACAAAATAATCCAAACTTGACAACAAATGAACAAGAAATGAAACCAGCATCAAAATAACATAGTGATGCATGTTTTTCTGCAATATACTTAAGAGTGATTTGAACCTTCCTTTCTCTACAACTGTGTAGCCATTTCAATGTTTTCTATGTGGATGGGAATGCATAACCTGAAACCCAGATTTAGATTATTCTCCAGTTTCATGGACTAAGATTATGACTCCAGAGTCCATTCTAGAGATAGAAAACAGCAAATGAACAAATCTGGGAAAGTTTCTTTAGTGTTTGTTTACTGAAACAGATGGTTGCATGTTATGTTTTTGTGTTGGCAAAGACAGGTGGCCTAAGTCTTACACCTGAAATGAAGCAGCTATATATCAGCTCCTATTAACTTTTACTCTTCTAACATACTTTTACTGTCTGCTGGGCCATTATTTGAAGAGGTCCACTTCTGGGGAGGCAAAGCACACATGCGTACTGATGAGTGCAAAGTGGGTGATACTCTTACCTGCCAAACAGATTGCCATAGGAAAGTCTTGTTTACAAATAGTCAAATTCCAGACTAAAGAAAGCCCCCAGCCTCCTCATCAAGAATTAATCCTAAAATGAAGGTATACTTCATCAACTTCACTCCCTCACCCATCAGGATGAGACAGTGAAGTCTGAGTAATCAGACATTGTTAAAAGTATGTTCATATTTGCCCTGCAAAACATTCTCTCTGCCTCTGCTTTTCATAAAAGGCTTCTTATTTCAAGGGTCATGACTGTTAGAAAATGTACTTGAGACCTCGGGGATTGATGGAAATGTGTTTCTTTTTTCCTGGTAACTTCAGGTGTTAATGGCTTTCTGTTCATGTAGAATACATTTTTAAAACAGGTGCCTGAAAAATATCTGTAAGTACGTACTGAGGTTTCCAACCCAAACAAGTCATACCATTTGTAGTTTCAAAGTATTAAGTCTTTCCACAGATTATTTATAAAAAATAGGAATTCCTCAAAGTGGCCATTTCCTCTCAACATTTTTCATTTTTTTTTCTCCCCTCTGGAGAAGAGTGATTTGAGAGCTGCAGCATTTCCTTTGGTGCCTACTCTTTGATGCTAGAATGTTGAAAACAGTTTCAAAAGACAGTGGTAGAAGAAGTTATTTGCTATAGTTAGAAGTGCTGACCTAACTTCAATGAAAATTATCTAGACATCTCTGGTATATTAAAGACAACCTCTCAGACTTATTCATGATGTCCTGGGAAAGTTCAGTTTGGAGTTTATCCCTGGTTATTGGCAGAATGGTTTCTTATGAGAACCTGCCAGCAATGTCAGAAGACACTGAATAATGTAAGTATGAGTGAAGAAAACATGAGGTATGAACTGTCTACATACGATCACCTACAACTACAGTTGGAATTCTCCTTGAAAAGATGACTACATGTTTGAGCTTAAAACTCAGAAAACCGCAGGTATTCTAACTACTATATGTAAAAATAATACCATAAAATAAACCTCACAGATACTTGCTTACAAGTTTAAACAAGAATACACACCCAGTACCAGAACATACAATCGAAAGAGTTCATTGTGCCACTAAATTACTAGGAACACATAGAATAAAGAGAATAGCTCCACCATCAGTGCTTAAATATAGCAAAAAAGCCGCTATGTGTTAACAGTTGACTCCTAAAGGGAGTATGTATTCTTGAAATGTATTCTTGAAAATACCTAACAAAATTCATGATGGTATGTTAAAGGACGCTGATTTGGTACTGTATGTGATAACCATAATGACAATATTCACAGTTGGTGAAATATTAAGATAATCTTTTAATATAATCCATATTTTGGATTGGTAAAACAGAATGGACATATTTTCTCCTTCTTTTAGAAAATGAAAATTTATCCCTTAAGCAATTTAGCTCTTTCATTTGTACCAGGCTTTTTTTCTTATGCATATGATTGAAAGGGGGAAAAATTACATGTTCCAAGTTGTATGCTTTTGTAAAAAAATTAGATTACATAAGGATTGTATTCCTCTTCTAAGAATGTACTTGACAGATAAGTTAGAAGACTGCTCACTGGTCCCTGAGGATGGTATTTACATCATTGTTTTTCAAACACCCAGCTCACATCTTCTGAATCACCCCTTGGAGCACTCATTAAATAAATGACAGGAAGTGGATAATTCACATGCTCCAAACTAGAACTTGCCTAGGTCCTCAAGGGAGACAGTGAAATTACTTTTTTTTTTTTTTTTTTTAAAGTGTTTGGCTATTTTTAGTTTTGGCCCTCATCCATTCCTGCAAACATTACAATCTACATTATCAGCTGCTTTATTTGAAAGAGCTAAGCAACACATCCACCATGGCCACTCTTCTAGTAGCGTATACAAGTTCTCTCCACCTCCCCTTCCATACCTAGAGACGTCTTATGAAAATGTTACAGTATGACCTGTACTATACTGTGCTTGATGCACTACTGGATTGAAAATATGTGTTAAACCATTACATTCCAGATTTCCTACTGCATTTTCAGTAATTGTTACAATCAGGGAAGTCAGAGAAAGAATAATTTACACAAACACAAGATCTTCACTTCAAATCAATTTCATAGCAAGAACTTGTACTGCAAAGTTGGCTGACTTGAGCTAAATCCCACTCACCTAGGCATAAGATCAGGAGTGAGGGAAGCAGTGAGAGTTGGGTCAGGGAGGAAAGGCAGAGCAATCTTTCTTCTTGTGCTTCTGAGACCACCAGGGTCTTGCTGGTAGAGCACAAGAGGCATAAGAACAACACAACTAAGGCCTTCACAACATCAAACAAAATGTTGTTTGAGGTGAAGTCAAGAAGTACCTATAAGTTGCTCTATTAAGCACTGCTTATATTGACAGTGGGAACTTTTGAGTTTCTTCTCTAAACGTGCCTGAAGAAATAATAATCTTTTCTCAGAGTAATTGAATTTACCAGTGTTCCTCTGATGTGCTCTAAGATGCCACAGTTCATTATAGCACCTTGCAGTCCGAAAACAGTTATTGCCTTTTATGCTATGGATAAACCTTTTCAAAAAGTCTAGCTTTAGCCATCTCCATTCCTGAAGGTTTTCAAATCCAACTAAATAAGGCCTGGTCTGATCTCACGGCTGACCCACTTCGAGCAGGAGCTTGGATTAAACACCTCCTGAGGTTCCTCACAGCAGAGATTAATGCTATGTTCAGTTTAGACAGCATTGAAAATCAAGAGTTAAAAAAAAAAAAAAAAAAAAAAAAAGTTATGCATGCTCCCACCTCTATTTGGTAAAAAAGCTACAAATAACACTATAAGGAATATCCAGGCATTAGGATTTGCCTATAAATTGAAACAAAACAAAGCAAAAAAAGCACAAAACCTTATTAACTCAAAACTTGTCTTCAAAGTCGACTTAATTCAACATAATCCACAAAGTACCTTTACTGTAACGTAACTAAAATATTTTAAACTTATAGAAGTTCATGGTCATGATACACAAAGTGAAAAGTCTACTGAACAGATTTCTGCATACAGCTTTTAATGAAAACTCAGTTAAGGAACATGAGCTAGCAGCAAGATCTTAGGAAGATCTTTGTTGTTGTTACAGCATTGGATTTACATGCAGCATTATTAAATAGTAAGCTATCTAGACAATAATATATCTAAGATATAAACATCATTTGAAATAAATCCATTTTCACTAAGGCAATGAGTCAAAATTTCATATTAAAAACTTGTTTGAATACAAAAATAGGAATTTTAATGAACAAGCAACAAACACACATGTATATTGTCTAATCAAAACATTATGTTATAGAAAATCCAAGTTTCAGTAAGTTTAGATGGAACATCTTTACTTATTACATGAAAAAATGACGTAACAGGTTCAAGTCATGCTTGACAGAAAATTGAAGACGTTCAAGATTTGTCCCAGAAGAATCCTCTTATAGTAAGTTTTTTTTTTTTCCTGAAAACATGTTTTATCCCACAGCTTTCTAAAGTGCCAAGAATGGCATAAAACTTGTTACAAACAAATATATTCGTTTCAAAGGGGGAGAAAAAGCAACTTCACCAAACAGGTACGAAAACATCCCAAGTAGCCGTTGAAGATTTACATACTATTCAGTTTTTGCAGTTAAATTATATTCTAAGGCTGAATAAGCTTGGAATAGTATTCCTTTGGGCTCATTCAGACGCCTAGGCATTCTATATTATGCACCAGCATGATTAAAACCTTTATTTAAAAGCCAGGTGCAGGCACTTCAGAAGTGGTTACAAATTTTTTAGCATCTTTTTTCTCTCCAAACTCCTTTTCATGACCAACCTATTTTTCAGTTCTAAAAAAACACTGTTTAAAGAATACACAAAATACTGGGGGAAAAAAAAGGAAGAAATAAAAAAGAACAATGTCTAAGCAGACCAAGAATTAGTTGAGAAAGAAAATCTATACCTTTTTCAGACATATTTTAAATATTAGATTTGACTAACAAGATTTAATTTGTTACAAAAAAAATGTTACAAAACAAAAAAAAAAAAGCACTCCTGGACTAACCATAGTTCAGTAAAGGACTGATCAGTGTCTCAGTCAAGATTATTAAAATTCTAATGCCAGGTTTATGCTACTTTTTATTTTCATTTGTTCTGGCAACATTTAGTAATGACAGCAGTGCTCAGGCTATACATTAAAAGTAGAAGCTCCCAAGTGATATTACTTCATAATTCAACATTAACCATATTTAGTTTTAAAAAAGGTTTAAAAGAGGTTTAATTGCATGAGTTTATTTTTTTGTGCAAAGCTGATGGCTGTTTAATATTCTTCTCTCTCGAGCATCTGACTAGGATCACACAGCTTGTGAACAGCTTTAGGACTTTCCAGTTATGGATAAATTGAAGCAACTAGACTGACTTTTGCTCTGTTATGCTCATGGGATATGAGTTGTGGACATATACTAGTCAAAGTTCATTTCAATACTAGCAATTATTTACTGAAATAATTAGAAACTGAAGTTCTAATAACAAAACTCTGGTGACTTAAGTAATGCTTTTATTCAGCTTTGGGTTTTAAATGGTCCAAAAATAACTATAAATACCAAAGTAGTGTACATTTATGCTGCAGAAACAATACAAGCTCAATTACCTACACCAGAACATATGAAGTGCAGAGAAGAATGCTTGCAGAAGACACCATATCTGTTCAGAGAGGATGTGTTATAACAAAATGAAATTGAACATTTTTCAAGTATGCAGATTAAAAATGACAAGATGTAGACTAAACCATGAACTCCACACTTCTGATTTCTGACCTTGTCAGCTCCTATCAGGCCCTTCCAGTTCACACAAAGACATAGAAATTCCTTCCCCGGATCACTATTTTGATAACAACCCCATCAACCTTTTACTTCCATCCTCTACTGCCAAGACACCCGCACTCAGCTGTGCTCACTGACCCTCTCAGCAGCAATATGGTTCCCACCTCAACCCTGTGGTGCCATGGCACCTTGTCCTGCCCAGAAAACTCCAACTTTTGCCCGTGGCTGCCCAGGCTCCTGCCAAGTGGCTCCACATGTGCCTTCCCTATGTTCCAGCCTATGCTGAGGACCATTCCTTCTGGACCTTCACTGGATGAGCAGGTACTGTCATGCCAGAGCGGAGAATATACCTTTCCTATTCATGGCAGAAATGAACTTGCTGTTCTAGTGTTACTTCAATGAAGAATGGCCAGCCTCAGTAGTTCTCACATCCCCTACAGCTAATCTTCTCTTTTCAAAGCATCTAGCATCTTAACCAGTTCCTGAAATAAAGGTGAATATGTACAAAGCATTGCTGCACACAAGAATACACACACGCCCTTCCAGCACTATCCTCCTCACCCAGAAGCACTAGCTAAACTTTCCTTTTGCTGAAATGTGGGCTGCGGGAGGCTCACTGATCAGCAGAAGTCAATAGGGCACAGAGGGAAAGGGCTCAGCGTGGCAGCTCGTCTCTTTCAAACGTGGAGTGCCACCAAAGCACAGCTTCAGCAAAAGGGCAGGAAACCAGGAGGACCATAATCCCTTTCCGTACCACTGACACATGGAAAACCCAGGGAGTTGAAAATGATCATAGTATAAAGTTTAATTTACCTTTTTTTTTTTTTCTTTTTAAATTGGGGACACGCAGACTGCCTGCAGAGAGCACTCTTCCAGCCAACACAAGTAAGTAGGTATCTCTACTTCGTTGCCCACTTAATATTAACACGTCTTCTGAAAAACATGCCCGCTTAGACACAACTAACACAATCCTGGAGGCCCCACTTCCCATCTCTTTCATGCATGTGTTATAAAGTGCCATTTTAGAGAGCCTTCATTATAGCTAACAAATCCAATTGAGGCAGTTCATTCCCAAACAAAGTTCAGACACCAACTTGTAAAACATTATGGTGCCTGGGAAGTACCTGGCGTCTTCTGAAATATATAGGATTTTGAATGGTAGCTTCCCTCTGGTTGAGACAGTATTCCTTGGTGCACACACACACACACACAAGGCTTCTTTGCCTTCTATGTGAAAAAAATTGTGAGAAAGCACTTAAAAGCATTTTCTTTTGGGTTCAGTAGCAGTATATAAAAAGCCTCAGTTGGGCTTTTCAGTGGCCTACACAAATTTATTTATAAAATTATTCTAGCTAGTGGTATATGACAGGACAATAAACTAAAAAAAAAAAAAAAGGACACTCATTACATACATGAAAGAAAAATGCAAAGAATGTAAGTTTTGTAACCTCTATTCTACCCCATCTTACAACTGGAAAGTTTCAAAAATATTTTCGGTCACGCTCAATGTAGAGCAAAGTAGTCACTACATTAGCATACCAGAAAACACATTTACGTGTACAAAAAGAGAGGGAAGATCTTGCAGCTACAACAACATAAAAACATTTCTAGTGTGGGGACTTTAACACAACTACTTTTCACAAAATATTGAGAATTCCAACGCAGAAGTAACAAGTTTAAATGAATTCTTTACAGAACACTGACAGATGTGCAACATTTGTAATACTTTTTCAACATGCACATAGTACTCTTACAAAGCACCATTTCTTCTAAAACATATGATAGATGCACTGGTAACAGCTGAAGTATAAAAATAAACACAATCATTCTGCTAAAAAATTAGTGCAAAAGTATCCTTTTTTCCTCCTCATTTGAAAATGTAGATTTTTTCCAGATACCTTGTTTCCAGATTCCTAGTATTATCCTTTTAAATAAAATGATAAGTCTTCAACAATTCCATCTTTGCTCACTTTGAATTGTTTGCATGACGTATCTGAGGTGCTAGTATTCCCCAGATATTGATCTTAAACTCTACTTAAGCTGCAATAAGACCATGTTATTTAAAAATAAATAAATGTAGAATACTTAGTTTTGCTCTAAGTTCATCAAATATTTATACTACTGTACATGGTCTCAGTCCATAACGTGTTTTATTAAGTGTATCCCACTTAATGATAACTTTTGGCAAGCAAGATACATCCATCTTAACTCATTGTTTAAATAAAAAGTTCTTTTTTAAAGAATAATGAAGTACAGCATTCATAGAATCACAGAATGGTTTGGGTTGGAGTTCCAACCCCCCGCCATGGGCAGGGACACCTCCCACCAGACCAGGTTGCTTCCTAGTGCAATGAATTATAATTCAGTCTGGAACAGGACTACACATCTCTTACGTTCTCAAAAAGAGTTAAAAAAATGTTTTCAATTGTCAGAACTGTTCAATTAAAGATTGCTTTAAATTGTACAGACCAGAAGCCTTGTAAGAGTCCCTTTTCTTCCAACAACTTGTCACTGAAAGGCTGATCCAATACTATCAGTCATTTAAAGAAAATGTGCAGAAAAAATAAATTTAATTGGAATATTCTATGAATTGGTTAACTTTTACTAAGATCTCAGGCATTGAAATAACGCTTCCTGTTAAAGGGACACCTGCACTAATGAGTGTTCAAGTGATTGCACTCAACTGATAAAATTATAAAATAATGCCTCCCCAGTCCCATTCCAAGAAATTTCCTCATATTTTTTTTTTGTGTGTATGAAAACAAAGATTATATTGCAAATCTGAAAGCCACTCCTGTATGTTATATTTCATTAAAAGTCAGGTAACTTGATTCTCAACTGTGCCAGGTGGAAGCCACGACATGGGAGAAGGTCCCTTTAACGAGGAAGGAGACAGGTATCACTTGATTAGGATGTGGGAATGGAATCTGTACCTATGGGTAAATGGCAATGCGTTCTGGGTTGGTTCAGCCCTTGGTTCTGAATTCTGTGTCACCTCCGGCGTCGCTCTCTCGTCATCTGTCCCATTGATACTTTCTGGTGTTAAAGGAGACTGAATATCCCCTCCAGCTGATTCCTTAAGTAAAACAAACAAATGATAAATTAGAATTACAAACTGACCTCCTTAGGAAGACAATGTCCTTACAAGCACTAACAATAATTCTCAAATAAGATATTAATTTTAGGCAATATTGATATGAGGCTCACAGATTTCCTGCATCTCCCATAGATATGAGATTTTAATGTAGAAGTGTATTACCATCCGTTCACACTATCTCGTGCAAAACACAGCTGGCATATGATTTTCTTTGTAAGCCTCCAGCATTCTGCTTACCACAGACTTCTCTCACTCTTGCCTGATACTACATTTGATCACAAACTGATGACTACTCACACCCAGAATAGAGTGAGTGATAAGAATGCTAACACAAAACAAATTCTCATATGTGTTTCAAAATCCAGCCTTCACATTCTGCAGTAACCAAAGTGAACAGTGGGAGGGCCCTTGTTAGTGCAGTCAGCCTCACACATGAGCCTCGCTTGTAAAGAACACTTGGCCAGCAAATTGCCTGCAAACCTTTTACAGTCACCTTAGCCTGGCCCTTACTCTTGCTGTTCATGGTACTATCTGGGAAGGATAATACTCCAACTACAATCAAACATCTTCCACTACTGCTACATAACCGGATACCTGAAAAAAAAAAAAATCAATGGCTCTCTCTTATCAGATGGCACTGGTATATTTTCAAATCACCCCTTACCATGGCAGCACGTACATTTGTCTTTGGGCCAACAAATACTACTTGTTGTTTTCTAGTTGCCAGAAGTATGCACTTTTTAAAAAACAATGTACACAGTGTAGCCCACATCCTAACTTAGAACATTATAGGATTTTCAACCCCCGTATGTTGTTTAATTTTAGCATTTTCTTTCCTAATATATTCTTTTTCAAATAATGGTTTTCAAATGAGATAATAGAGTCATAAGCTAAGTGGCTCATCTTGATTTTAAAATGCCTTACTAAGCTTTTAGTAATCAAGTTGTAACATCTAACTCCAAGGAAAAAGACTCATGAACAGAGTTCAGTGGATGTCATGGAGGGGTGTCTGAACAGTAGAGGATGTCTGTATAACAAGCTTTCCAAAAACTAAGCATCTCTATGGCCACAAAGCATCTAAACATCTGCATGGGTAACACTGCTATTTAATATAACTAGACTGAACCACAAGCACAATTTCTGAAAGGCTAACTGCTTCGCTTTCCAGCTCTTGGAATTTTCCTTTTTTCTGTACAGAAAGCTGAAGAACAGCAGTCTCAGAAGTAACTGCATAGTACCTAGAGATGCTCACTGTCTTAAAAGATCAAGCTCTAATTTTGAGTCTCCCCTTGCAGCCTTCAACTACTTTACACAGATAAGGCTTTTTGAAAGCCAGTACTGAATCTGATCCTCCATCTACAGGAAATGTGGCACAAGATTTGGAGACTAAACCAGATGGAAAAACGCAGATCTTTTGATGAATTTAAGTTCTGGCTGTCAACATCACCTTCCACAAAGCACTGGTGTTACTTAACCAACAATACAGTAGATGAAAGTTTTCACTATACTTTGAATTACATTAAGCAGTTGCAGCACAACAATGATCAAAATTGTGCTTTTATTCCGACATCTCTCATAATGAGACATACATCTCACATTCTGATAAGTATCTTACTCTACAACACAAACTAGCAGGTGATACAGAGTCATACTATAACATTCTAATACTAACTTGAAGTTCTATTGTATTTAGTGTTTATCAAGCAACACTACATATGTGCACAAGTGTCTCCATTCTGCACATTTTTATTGAATTCCTTTGGGTTATAAAACAAAATAATGATCCTAATTTGTTACACAAATTAATTTACACAATAAATGAAAAATGTTTATTATATGAATGCAAATTTTTTCCTACTTTGAGAGAAATTCTGGTTTTTATTTTTACTTTTGTCATAATAATATAGGAGTAAAAAAAACAAATCTTCATCTTTACAGAATGCTTTTAATGAACTGAAACTGAATTGAAATTAAGTGTGAAAATAAAGCATAGTTGGCAAGATATTCAGGCACATACATTGTGTTATAGAAATTAGGCATTTTTGTCTATTATTATCTTCTGATGTGGTAAACAGTTTCCACTAACATTAAATGAAAAGCATTATGGGCCTGAAAATCTGTTACTACCTCCTCTTCTCCAGCTGCACTACATGTTCTGAAAGATACATACTACATCACATAAAGACTGGCTTGTTTTTTATCTTTAAGCTGAAATTCCAACAAAATTAATACTACACAAATAAAGCCAAAGATTATTCATTAGCGTTTTATTTATGAAAGCATGAAAACTATTTCCGTAGAAGAAAAATGTGCACTTTCATAGACTTCTAATTTGAAAGAAATTCAAGTGACAAAAATTCACACAGAGAAACACCACAGTCTACGTTATACCTAAAGTTTCACTGCCTGCAAATTCATGAGGGGACGATATGTATGTTGAAGAGAACTATCAGAACCCAGTACATATTTCTTCTGCTAATGTAGGTCAGTCAGTGTTCTCATACACTCACAACTATCCCTGCCACATTTATTTGCAGCCAACTGTAATAAAACTGTCTATGAATAAAGCACCAAATGCAACAGAAAAGGCATTACTTACATGGAAGAAAAAGCTTACAAATAACTTATTTGCATTTTATATAATTTAGAGAGAACAAAAGAATTCTAGAAACATTTCTGAGATTAAGTAACAAAGTTCTTATTCTGCATCATTATAATTTCACACATCCAAATCAGATTTTTGCAGAGCTGGGGAAGAAATTATGGTTAGCTTAAAAAGATAAGCTCTATTCCTGTTGAAAGAGCAGGATAACTTAGTTGTAACATTCACTGGAAAAAAAAAAAAAATATATATATATATATATACACGTTAAGGTCTGCTATTTTCCTCTCGTGAGAGCTACAAATAGATATTTCATATGTTTGAGAAGAAAGGATTACCAGCTCTCCTGTGTATAAGGCCACTATCACATCATATATAGATTTTTGGAGGATATTGAACTTTACGTCACTCACCAGTCCTGGATTTACACATGAGTTAGTGAGAATTACACTCAGGAGTATTTTGCTATTCTAGAGTTTGTCATGGATCTGCACAGTATAAAGGAGCCCTGGCCCTACTAATGAGTAGGCAGGATGCTGGTGATGCCAAGAAATACGTTAAGTGACAGTGCCTGTGGTATTCAAACTATGCATAACATAGGGCAACGCATCAAAAGATGTCTAAAATTTCTGAATCTTGTGAACAAAGTATATGCAGCCAAAGAATAGTCTCTAAAGTAAAACAATCAGACTTCACAGCACCAGTCAGGCCAACTTTCAATGGTGACAAAATACAGAACAATAGAAAAGGAGGAGGTTGTTCTAAAATTTAGAACAAGCTAAATCAGTTCAATTTTATTATTCACTTTTTGTTGTTATTAAGCATTCCATACACTACCCTGGAGTTGCCGTTCTTCAAAGAGCTTCTCTGTTCAGTACTGACTGTCAATAGCACACAGCTGTCAGCGACCAATTCAGACACTATAATATGACACTGTAATTGTTCTAGTATAGAAATTCAAACATTGCAGCCATTTTTTCACAAGTTTTATAAGCAAACAAAAGCTTTGCAAGCTTGCACAAAGAAGAAGCCAACAAGTGACAGAACCGCAACCATTTTGCCCAAATCATCCCATTCTTTGCACTGTAAAAAAAATCTAATACTAAAAGTTAACAGATGTTCACTATTCCTAATAGTGTGCATAGGAGGGGCTCAGTCTTACTTAAGGAAGAGTTGAAGTGTTCTGATTAAGTTACTCATCACACAATTTCAGATATATTATTAAAATGACCATGGTCCCAAGAAATATCTGAGGACGGATTGTGGCTTAAAGAAGAAAATAACCAAGGTTCAGACTCCAGTTGGTTTTAAGACTACTGGGGTAAGGCACCCCAGCCTGCATCATTTGGTTCTGTACTTGAACCTAATTAAGTTTAGTTTCAAAAACAACAAAAAAAAAATAAAGCAGAAATAAAAGTTTTCAGGCTACTGCTTCATGCAGCTTGCTGAACTGCAGAACAAAGTGTTGTTCTTTTAGTGTACAGGAAAACCTGCAACTGAAAATAGGCCATAGGTGGCTTGCCATGGGTTTTATGTCATGAACAAAGTAATTCTCTTATTGAAAGATGAGTCCGGAAATGAAGAAGTGTCAGAGCAGGGAGGGCCAGTAGTTTAGTTTTATATAAATGAGATAAGACCCTTGCAAAACCCTATTATATAAGCCTGAGATAAAGGGACAACAGATGGGGTACCTCTGTGCATGGGTGGTCTTAGAAGTACCAAAATAGACAACTTCTTTCAAGTACACCTCAGACTGAGACCTCCAGACAGGTCGTCTGTATTATTATATATATATATATATATATATATCTTAATAGAGGTGGGTAGAAAGTGCAAGTTCTTCAAAGAACAACAATATTGCTTTTCTCTTTATTTGAAGAAAGCAGTGCTCTCAGTGGGACTTACACATACCAAAGCAGCATCTCTTTTGTAATTTGTTGGTTGAGACTACTGTCCTTCTCTGGACAAGTCAAGTTCTTTTTAGAGTCAAGTTCAATGGTGAGTTTATATATTACCTGATATTCTGGGAAATTAAAGCAAAAGCTGCAGGTCAATAGGACAACAATCAGTATTAAAGAAACAATAGGAATGCAGAATTTAAGTTGAGCAGTGGGATAATGGCCCTGGGGAGCCTGTCCCAGTGCCCGACCACCCTCTGGGTGCAGAACCTTTCCCTAACGCCCTGCTGACCCTCCAGGTCCCAGCTCCATGCCATTCCCTCGGGTCCTGTCATTGTCCCCAGAGAGCAAGGGGAAAGAGAGCTGTAAAATGACTGAGAAATTCAACACTGGAATTACATATTTTGCAATCATTTTTTGCTAGACAATCAAAACGACAGAAAGTACTCCAAGTGCCTCTAGGGTCCCAACTCCCTTCCCTACTACCAACCATATATCTTCACCCCCAAGTCATTAATCTCTTTGAAGGAGCCCCAGAACTATGGAAATGTTACAGTATGCTGTGAAGCCATCGCTTCTCATCTGCTCCAAACTCCAGAGTTCCTGATTCAGCTTCCTTCTCTCTGGGGAGCTAATGAGAAGCATTAAGTATGTGATGGCTATTATGCTGATGTGTCAGCACTTGCACTAACTGTATCTTTTGAAATAATACACTAACTTATCAACACAGCTAAAAGCCAAGAAATGAAAAGTAAGGCCAGAATATGAAATTATTCCTAAGTGTGCAGTAATTAAATTGCAGCTCTCAACGTGCATTATCGAATTGCTCAAGGTAACACTTCTATAGCTGCCTACAGTATAAAATGTTGGGCTCCAAGTATACAGGGAAATCTGCACAGGAAAATGAACAATATTAATAGCTCATACAGAATAACAGAAAGCTTTAACCCTAGGCAACAGCTAGATGAAAGCATCCTGTCCCTGAGTACTGAGTAATTCAAAATTACGTCCAAGCCAAGTAAGTCACTCCATTTGACAATGTCAGATTTAACTTTGGAGTCCAGACTATTAATCAACATGTCAAAATAGAAGCACAGTAATTGCTTTGCCTATAACATTGAGTAACTAGAGGCCTGGCTGAAGTACTCTACTGGCTATAAAACCAAGTGTACACTAGGTTATAGCATCAAAAAATACCTGTATCTATTGTCTATGTGTTTATTTATGGAATTTACCATAAATTTAGGAACAAGAAAATTTGACTTTAAAAAAGGCTGAATTAAGAAAAAGACTGATTTTTTTTCCTCCTGTTATAGTACAGCGATCAGCTTCCCTTTAATACTGATAGCCAACTGAGCACCGGGGCAAAATGCCTACCAGGGAAAATATGAAGTTGGTTCATTGTGTATATATATGCTTGTGGTTGTTCCACTGACTTCTCTTAGAATAACACCAGATGTAGCTTTCTGGTGGCAATAAGCCTATTTCTATAGCATCTTGTAAACTGCCTGCCATCCTTTTTCCATCAAAGATCAGGAGCATAATGTAGTGAAAAGCACCCAAGAGACGCACTGATTCAATGAACAAAGATACACTCCCCAGAAAAAAAAAAAAAAAAGACTCAGCTACATTAATCCTACTCAACTCAGGAATCCCCGCTGAAGTTTTAAACCTGCTTCAGCCTCCAAAAGCAGGAATTACCTTTGTCTTCACTATTGCTTAAAAAAAACAAACAAACAAAAAAAAAAACACATAGCTACACACAGAGCCAGAAACACTAGAAGACAGAGGCATAAATTCCTCATGTAATTCCTTTTTTTTTTTCCAAAGCAAATTCAAAGCATCCATTTTCAAGTAAATTAATTTTAGGCCTGACTAATGTCAATATGGCTAATCTTCCTGTTGGGCCTACATTAGACCAGTTTGTATGTTTTGAGATGTCTTTTTTGAACTCTTGTTGCACAGCATGGCTAAATGTAATAAAAGTCACATGTGACTGTCATCTCCCTTTAACACATTTCACAAATGGAAATTTTTCACATTTCACATTGGGAAATAAGCAAAAATAGTTTGCTGGTTTGGCTTTGATTTTTGTTTTCATGATTCATATATATGTAAGTTCTTTACAATGTATCAACTTAAGTTTCACAGATATGATAGGAAAAGACAAAAATGGTCTTCACTACACATTTACTTACATAACTGCTCACTATCTTTATTCTTGTCTGGGGAAACCTCAAAGAAAGGAATAGGAAAAAACATGAGGCCTATTTTTCTCCCTAAATAAATAAATAAATAATCCACCATTAACATGGTATGGGACATCCCTTTGGTAATTTTAGGTCAGTTATCCTGGCTGTGTCCCCTCCCCACCTCTTGCCCACACCCAGCCTACTAGACTTGGCAGGGAGCAGTTGAGAGGCCTCAGGGTAACTGGTCAGTACCTTGTTCATTTTTTGGTATAACATGTGTAAGATACAATACAAATTCTTAAACCAGTTAAGTAGCATAGACTTTAAAGTACTAGGCTTGAAGCAAGCAGTAAGACTCACTTGAGAAGGTGTACTTGTTAGCTCCATCTTTTCTTGGGATTTTTCTTTTGCCAGTCGTGCAGCTTCTTTGAATTCCTGAAATTTTTCCGCAAACTGAAGGTACATAAGTTTAAAAAGAGAGAGAGAGAGTTTGTAGGCGTGAAGTAGTTATTTTACATGCAGAACAGAACACTGTACTTAACATTTTACAACATAAAATTCTGTCAGTGGAACTTGTTAATTTTTCTCCTTATTAGATACTTATCTGAGCAAGTTGCACAATGACATAACTTCCAGTACCTTTCAGACATAACATACTCTGTTTATATGGCAGGAAAATTGAGATTCAAAGTTTCATCTGTTGCTGACAGTGTTAAAAAAAAAAAGAAAAAGACCCTCAGGTATGGCTAGTAATAGTAGTAAACTGACTTACACATCGGCTTTCAGATTCAGATTTTACTTTCTTCCTCACAATGAATGATCATGTTCTGAAACCTACTGTGGTCACTACTCACTTCAAAAAGCTCCATTCTTGCCTAACTTAAAAAAATACTAATTTTTCCCCAAATTTTAACATTCATAATTCCAATAGCTAAGAAATCAGCAGTGGGAATACTTGGTCAGGTTCAATTCTTGTAGTAACTGTCATGTGATGCTTGATTTCTCTGCTACATTTACTTGTAAAGCAACATTTTAGAAATACGTGCAGACTTAAATTTGAGAGTTAAATCAATTTTAGCCTAGATTCTCTGGCCAGAGAAAAATTTGGCTCCATTGGTTTCAGCTTTACATTACACCAATTGCTATTGCAGCCAAGCACTCATTGCAGCCAAGCACTCATTTTCACTTGCGACTGCTTTTATACAGAATATGATCTAACTACAATCAACTACAGACTGAAACAATTTTGCAGAAACACTGGAGACCTTCATCAATAGCTTCTAAACTTCGGCAGCAACTGCATACAAAGAGGTTGTTTTGCACTGCATGTATTTAGAAAGATGAAGGCTATTTTTGTGTGACACAATCTCCTCAACTATTTTCAATCAGAATTTCACTTGTTATCCAAGATACAAAAAATCTTATTGTCTTTAAACTTCTCCTGGTGTGCTATTAGTACTTGAGGAAGTATCATTTTTCTCCTCCTGAATCCTGTATTTCAGCTGGCAGGTTATTTGAAAGCACACGTTTCCTGAATACAGGAGGAGACAGCTGAAACACTAATCCAGCATCAAAAAAGGTCTTAGAACAGATGATAGAACTGGCAGCATATCCCCAGAGTGTTGCCAGTTTATTATTATTAAATATTTATTATTTAAATATTATTTTTAAAAGTTTGAGGACCAGAGGACTGGTAAGTGGAAAACATGACATGGAGGTTTAGAATACATGGCTGAAGAAACACTAGGCAGGATCTTCTGTATCACTGAAGAAGGTAGAAGCTGAAAAAAAAAAAAACTATAGCAAATAGACAGATAGGCATTAAATATTCTGAGAAAGAGGCAGCAAGGCTAATGTAGAGGAAATTTTCATGAATTTACTAGAATTCCTTGATACATTCATGTGACTGATAATAGCAGTCTCTTGAAACAATCCCTAATTAACAAAGATGAGATCTTATGGTATGAAAACAAGGGAACTCTGGAGGATTGATAATCTAAAGAAAAGATGAAAAATTCTGGGAGGAGAATTCCCATTATGACACTTTTGCCATATAGCATACTCTTAAATTACTCAGAATAAACAAGGTCAACTAGTTCAAAGAGATAACAGACAGCAAATCTGAGGAGCATTTCTTGCCATACAGAAGAATACTATCAAAATATTTTGGTATTTTATTTAATATTACTTAGATGTTATATAAACATTTAAATTATATAAAATCTAAGAATTTTAGTAATTATTAATCATTTACAATATACAATTATTTAATTATATAAAGTTTTGTTTTTTATTTTATATATTATCTTTTATATTACTTATATTTCGCTTGAGAAATGAGCCTCAGTTTTTGCTGAGTATCATTAGACATTCTGCTCCTACTACACCAGCAAGAGGGACTGTACTAAGTACAGTACTGCTGTACTACTCTGAAAAGAATACTCTTCAAAATAGAAATCATCTTTTAAGTACCATTGACTTATGCCTGACTCCTGACGGAACAATCTTGAAGTGAATTTGTGGTCTGACATATTGAGAAAAGGTCTAGTGAAGATAAACAAATGTTTAGTTAGTTTTCTTTTTTTCTGTTTGCATGTAAGGAATTGGTAACTGTGCCTTACTCTTCCATCAAATATTGTCAGTCACAATTATCATACAGAAAGAGCTTACCACTCTACTCTGGTAATCAGTTTATGAGGACAAAGGCACATAAACTAAATAGTCCAAAAGTCAGATACTTAGTATGAGTTTTGGAAATCATCTGCTTGTTTAGAGAGACACAGCTGAGCAGACCATGATATATTGATAATACTGATATATGATAATAAATATCTTATTAGAAGTCCTGATTATATGTTTTGCTAGTCTTCTGAAATCACTCACAGACTAGACTAAGTGTTTTGTGGTTGTTGGCTCCCTGGAACTTTTAATAATTGTCTGGGGCCCAGAGACATTACTGTAAAACAAATTACATATAACAGGGCTGTTCACTTTGGGGCTTCAATACATCAAATACAGAAAAACGTTCCAGAATCAATTTTAAGGCTACCTGTTCCTGAATAAAACCATTGATACAGTTTATTTATTAGCACCATTACTACCATTCAGTAGTACCTCCAGCCCTTAATTAGGTTTCATGTCCTACAGTAGTAGGCATATCAAAGAGTGCTCTGGTGAGCGTGACTACAATGCCATTGCATAGAAGTGAGATTTGGTAACTTGAGCAGACAGACAAGACAAGAAAGGAAAGATAGAGGTGATTTGTCTAAAACTACATAGCAGATGTTTCTAATTCAGCTTTTCTGATTCCAAGACTAGTACAGCTACCAGCCTCTGTGATTAAACAGATTGTGATCTAAATAGGTTTGTTTTTCCTCAAATACATCTTTATTAATTTTACAACATTAACATGAAAAGTTTCACATCTGAAATTAAGTAGCAATGATCAGCAACTTTTACTACAAACAAAATCATAGTTTGATAATTCAGGTATAGTATACTACAGGAACAATTCCCTGAAAGTGTCCTGAGGATTCATCTTCTGAATAGGTCTGTGACTTGTTATTTTTCTCAACAGATCTGTGTATTCTTCATGAATGATAGCAATCCGAGTAACTGCTAATCAAACATGTCATTTGACCAAATATCTACTGTAGCTTTTCAAATTATTAGGTTAGATTCTTTGAAATATTAGCAAAAGTTATAACCATATTGGTGAGCACGTGCTTCTAGGACATAGACACCGATTTAAATAAGTGAGAAAGTTTCTAAATTCACTGAGGTAATGATGTACACAAATCCACATGCATATAAACAGCATTAATACATTAACGTCACTCAGAATTTTGTGGATTTGTGGTGCTTCATAGCAATGAAAGCTCTCCAATTATGAAATGAAGAAACCCTATGAGCATATCAGATTGTCCAAACAAAGCAGATGTACTGGTTCTCTTTTTAATGAGATTTTAGCAGGCCCATGCTTACCCCTTGGATAGGGACAACTATTTTCTAAAGCAGGCAGGTCTGTTTTGTTTTTGGTTTGTTTGTAGTTGTTTTTGTTGTTGCTGTTTTTGAGATAAGCCAATCATTATTCCTTACTTGAACATGTACTACCACTCCTTTTTATTACAATTGGGTTTCCAGATCTCTGGTAAATTTTGGTAAATTTTTCTTCTTAATGTAGAGGTATGTTCTTAAACCAAAAGTCCTTATCTGGAGAAAGATTATGTTGTACATATTCATGGACTTATCTACCAAAGTTGTATCAATAGCAAGAGGTACTGTAGAATTATAACTCACAGGAACTATAACACCACTTTAAGAAAAACTCAAAGGGTGTTACTTCTTTCCTTGGATTAAGGCTGACCCTCTTGCACAACTAGACCAGATAAAGAAAAGCCATGTAGGGCACAGCTTCTTTATTAAATATTTCAACAAGAAATTTGTATTCCAACAAGAAACTGTACTTTTCTTTTACATGGAATAATTTTCCCACTAGCTTTACCTTAAGCCTACAGATGTTGAAATATTGGCAACAAGATGTACTACATAGCAGAAAAGAAAATATGAATGTGGCTTAAAAGACAAAAATGCATCTGAAGATTATCAGCAATTTTTTTCTGGACTGAATTGCCTACTCTTTTAAACTCTGTTATGAAAAACTGTAACGGAGGAAAAACTTTTTAATTAAGAAGCCTAACTAATAACTATAAATCATAGAGAGCATCCAGTGTGATAGCTTTAATCTCCTTCCTTTGGAGAATCTATTAGAAAATTCAGAGGTATCAAAGTGTTAAAAGCATATTCCCATTGTGACCTGTCTTGTCTTTTACGTTATAAGGACAGATACAGATTTTGTAAATTATTTGTAAATAACAGTGAGTCAGGATACCACCAGAAGGAATCAAATATTCTGAAGCTGTTTGATTGCCCAAATAGTTTCCATTGCTCATACTTACTTTTGACAGATGATGTTCAGATGAAAATCCCAAGCCATAGACTGTATTCGCTCGGCTGTCTGCCCATTGGCCAAACTTCTGGGATGTTTTAGTAAATGTCATGTTGGGGGTGATAGTGCTATTTATTATTGCCTGAAAAAAAAGTAATAGTTGTGAAAAAAAAAAAAAAAAAGAAGTGTTTCTTCTGTTTGCTTCAGGTTTTTTTTGAAGACTACTTATAATTGAAACTACCAACACTACAGTCAATTTTCTGTGTACATTGAATGAAACAAACTATCAACAAGGGAACTGTCTTCTAATTCAATCACAGCTAAAACTATTAAAACATATATTGGCATACTTTCAGAAAAAAAAAAAAAAAAAACAAAAACAAGAGGAGCACTTGTTTGCAATTACAAGTAGTGATTTCATAGTAAGTCTAAAAAGAGCCCATTAAAGCATCCACATAGGCTAATGAGATCTGAAGAAAAGAACTGCCAACGTTTCCAACGGTTTTTTTTTGTTTTTGTTTTTTTGTCTCACAAGTGTGTTTCCTTGTCCCTTAAGGTAAGGCCTCTCAAGTTCCACTGCTGTAATCGCCCCTGTTGCAAATGCAACTCTCACCAGAAAACATGCAGTTAAACAAGAAGCACAATTTCCTTTTAAGTTTCTGTATTGCAAGAACTTGTTTCTCCTCTGCACACACAAATATGGCTAACAATTACAGGGTCATACAACCACAGAAGTAGAGCTACTCTTTGTATTTTTCTCCTCTCATTCTTGTTATGTACAGGATGGAAGACACACATGTTCCAGCATAAAATTTGTTCTCATGTAAAGAAAAATACAACTTTTAGATGATATGCTGGTTCCACTAAAGCCAACTGAAGTTTAACCACAGATTTCAACAGTATTTCCATCATCAAATGTTTGTCTAACATTTGAAATCTGTGATGTGGAACCATTTGAACAGTTGAGTTGAAAGTATGCCTGGATAGAGTCTTACAATGACACCAATAGGTTCAATTTAACTGAAGTACTGACAGTTACTACAGTATATAACCAGTCAATGTAAATAAGAGACTAGTCATAAAGCCAAAGACACGCATATTAAAGTGAAATGCACAAATGCTTTTTATGCGTCTGGCACTACCAAGAGTTTCAACTATATTGTTAAACAACTAACAGCCCTCTTCATAAAAGCATAGGTTAGTATGTGCTTTTTAATAACAACATGAGAGAAACTTTGTATAAAGAACATCCTTAAAACTTCACGGAAAATTATATATACTATGAGCAGAAAACAATATAGAAAAAACCTTTATGTTAGCAAAGAGAAGGTTCAAGACCATCTAATGAAACAGACCAGGTACAAATCTATGGGGACTGATGACATGTATTGCAGGGTCCTGAGGGAACCGGCTAATGGAGTTGTCAAGCCTCTCTCCAGCATACTTGAAGAGTCCTGGCAGTCAAATATGTCCCAGTGACTGGGAAAAGGGAAATATCACTCCTACTTTTAAAAAAGGTAGAAGGAAGAGCTGCAGCACCAATGACTTGTCTGCCTCACCTCTGTGCCTGGAGAGAACATGGAACAGATCCTCCTTGAAGCAATGTTCAGGCACAGGCAAGACAAGGAGCTGATCCAAGACAGCCAGCATGGCATCACCAAGGGTAAATTGTACCTGACCTTCTGTGCCTTGGTGGCCTTCTGGGATGGAGTGACTGCCTCAGTCGGCAAGGGAAGACCAACCAATGTCAGCTACCTGGACTTCTGTAAGGCCTTTGACATGGTCACTTGTGACATCCTTCTCTTTAAACTGAAGAAAGAAGGGTTTGAAGGCAGCATTACTTGAGGGATAAGGAACTGTCTGGATGGCCACAGCCAGACAGTTGTGGTCAACTACTCCATGTCCACGTGGAGATCAGTGACAAGTCATGTCCCTCAAGGATCTGCCTTGGTACAAGTGCTCTTTACTATCTTCACCAATGACACTGACAGAGGGATCAAGTCACTTTCAGCAAGTTTTCAGATGACACCAAGCTGAGTGTTGGAGTTGATACAACAAAAGGAAGGGATCAAATCCAAAGGGACCTGGACAATCTTGAAAAGTGGGCCCACATGAACAGCTACCATCCACATCAAATTTGCTCTGAATTCTACAGGGCAAGCCTGATAAATTATCAGCTGAAGTGCCAGCAAAGCCTACATAGAGCTTCCAAGTGTATATGCTGATTATCAGGTGAAGTGGTGGAAAAGAGCATTGCAAATAAACTCTGAAGAACCTGCAAGCAACAGGCAGGTTGAAAGCCTGAGGACTGGAACCTGATGCAGTGACTACAAACTAATCCAGTGGAAAACCTTGGAAGAACCAACCAGTTTTCAGGTGATGCTGCTCACTGCTTCAGCTGGCCACAAGGCTGGCTACATAAGACAAAATCCAGAAATGGGCTGCATAGACCAGGAGGTGATACCAGTTCTGACAGCAGTCTGCACCTAGGTTAGGTTACGTAACTTGCCTCCTTCCTCTTGGTAGGGAGAAAAAAAATTTAGAAAAAAATAATTGCACTGAGAAAGAGTTGCTGTTATTCTGCCCTTTGTTTTCCAACAGAGAAAAATAAGTGTGCTCCACTCCAGCAGACAGCATTAGTCTGCAGATAGCATGTTTATCACTGGGAAGGTTACACTCAGATCCCACTGATATAAAGACAAATCCTTTCATTAGAAACACCAAATTTAAATGAAAATCAAGGCTTTCAGTTCTTTCTGAATTAAAAGCATTGGTGTGCTCAATCTCTCATGCTAAATGAATTATGCTTTAAGTGTGCATGCTAGAGCATTCTACAGAAAGAGCAGCTGTTAGCCACTTCTGGAAATACTAGATATGACTCCCTCAAACCTTCAGCTTAAAAAAAACTCAATTTTTAAATTATCATTTATAATCAAACCTGTCTTGTGTACTCAAATAGGTACTGTTTTTAACTGCTCTCCTGTATGCCATGAGATTTCACTGTACAGTCACCAATATAACAAATGTCAAATATTTCAATCTTTTAAGAATGTTGTTAGTCTCAATGTACAAGAATATCTTAAAACAGAACAGAGTCAATCTGACAGGGAGACATTCAGCTTTTGAAGAAAACTGACTTTATCATCTTTAGATTTGGTTGGAATAACAAAATAGCTTTCATGTTTTCCTTTCAAATGAGTTTAGCTATCAAAAAATAGGGCATGTGTTTAACTAAGCTGTTCATTTTACTGACAGCAAACCCAACACCTGCAAGAAAAACAGCAGCAGCGGCGGCAGTCAAGTATGATTTTATCTTGTGCTAAAGATTATGCCAATAACAGTTAAGACAAAGCATGTTTGAACTTCTTCAAAATCACCATTGAAGACCTAGGCTTACAGGTCTTACTTTAAATATGAATTTATCATTGAAGAGATTAAATTGATAATCTGACTCTTGTTTTTATTAAAGTCATTAAAATGTAAAGATCACTTATTGCAATAACACTGAAGGCCAACTTGACTTAGAAATATTACATGCATAGCTTATGGAATCTACAGACTACTATTTTCCAGAGTCATTTTGTGTTTTAGATGAGCACAAATCACTGCATTTTTTTTTTTCCAAGCTTGCATCTGTGAAAACAGTATCAGTGTTAACCTGTACTGCAGGAACCACTTTACTTTTTTTCCTTTCTTAGTGACTGTGAGAGACTGAATGGCAAAGACAGAGGGGTTATGGGAATAATCTTAGTGTCTGTCTGCAGTGTTACTGGAGGAATAACAGAGGCATCCTTCTACAACCTAGGAGAAAAAAAAAACAAACACTAAGACACAGGAAGATATGAAGTGATTATATAATTAATGAGATCTGAAAGCCTTAGCAACAGCTTTCTTGACGTTGTCATGTTGTGTTGCATAAGAGATTTCATTTTTCAGGCTTCCTTTTGATTCTTTGATTGTATGAGAAAAAGGTTGCATAAAAAACATTTACTCAAGATCACACAAATCAGCTTTGAGTTCTATCAGATTACTTGCATCACAATATCCCTGACATCAGTGTCAGAGATCCAGATACTGTATGTGACTATAAAACATGGTCTGTTCACTGAACACTTTATGGCACTAGTGCTTACCAGAGGCAAGTCAGAGGGAGGTGCATGATTTCTTGTATGAGGTATTTTAAGAGAAGACAGTAGCTTCAGAAAACAAGATTATACAGACTGTTCACATCAGTGAACAGGCTTTAAAAGTGCATAACCTATGTGGACTGAATAACAACACATGCTATGGAATTACTCCTCAAAAGGACTTATAAAGGGACAGTTAAGTCTACCTAAGTACTAGCATCCACAGGAAATATTAACCCAATTATTTGTCCAGCTAAACTTTGTTTTACATAAGCATTAATCTACAAACTAAAAATGTACTTCAAACAATTTTGAGAAGGAATAAAGCTGTTTGGATGAGTTATGCTTGGCTGCTGCTTCACCCAGTTTACATGATACATTTATTTACTGCTTCTGTGAAAAGAATAAATAGAACTTGTTTCTATAGGACCTATCTCAGTTGAATCTGGCTCGCATATCAATTGATAAGGAATAAGGAAAAAAATCCTCTCACAAAACACACCAATCATCTCCACAAGCAAATTCAAGTGGATATCTGGAATGTATGGTAGGATTTCTCAGAGGTAAGTAAAGATCATGTCTTACAAACATCCTGTTTTCAGGCAGAAATATTTAATCATGTTCTGTCAGTCAGTACATAAGTTAAATTTTAACCAGGAAACATACTGAAACTTGAGAAAAAATAAATTGTGGCTCATTTATTTTTCCCTTCAAAGCAGCACCAAATCTCTCTTGTTTCAAGGTACTCTGAGAATAAAAACAAAGAATTGTTCCAGTTACTAATTCAGAGAAACAAATTTGATTAAAAACAGTTACAGAAAATAGCTGTCAGAGAAGTTCTCTCTGCACTCTGATTTGAAACATTCAGCTTCTGGCAGGATAAGTAGGCTGAAATATAACTAGATATTCTTAAAAATGCTTATTCTCCTTAAGAGCTGCAGAGGGTGAAGTTTTGCTAATGCTCTTTCACTTACCCTAAGGGAAGAGGAAGGACCTAAAGAGCAGAAAGGGGCAGGGATGACAGAAGTAGGATTATCACTCGTATCAAGTATCTTTCTCTTGCAAACTTTCCTTTCTACAGTCTAGGTGGACATACACTTCAGTTGCTATCACTTACTTAGGCTCAGCACCTAAGCCACTGTAACTGAGCAGCCACATGCACTTCATTGTCTCCAACATACAAACCCATAAGGTGCTACAAACCACACCAGTACTATGTCTTTCAAGAAAATAATGTTGAATAATACATTTAATCCCCTTGAGGGATGAGCACTGCAAAACCAACATAGTTTGACAAGTGTATTTGGCAGCTGACATGTAAATTTGAGACATTTTCAATGTAAATTAAGAAAAAAAATCTGTATACAATTTCAATTCAAAGCTCAAAGATGGAGAATTTGCATTTTTTCTTAATCCTTTGCCAGTTTAACACTTTTGTGTGGCCAACAGGCAATAAGGCATTGTAAGCTCAGAAACCAGTAGTGTTACTGACATTCAACTGCCATACAACTACACATATCCTATATAGCAGAGAGATTGCCTGTATGTGCTCCAAATTCATGAATGCTTTATATTTATATCTAGCTGTTCATACATACAACATTTTATATACACAGATATACAGATATACTGAAAAAGACCATAATTAGAAATAAAAAAATAACTGGGAATTATGCTACAAACTTCCTAAAAGTTCTTCCACAGCTCCCCCCTGCTATTCACCTGTGTGTGTTTCAGAGCAGTGTTGTGATAGCTAAAACAGTGGGTGTGAATTACGATTGTGATCCTAGATTTAAGTCAGATACATAACTCTTGGGATTAAAACATTATTAATGTTGCAGCAGAGAGTAAATAAGTGACAAACCGCATTATCAATACACCTTGTCAATAGTACTGTACATGCAAAGGAAACGCTGCACTAGACAAAAGAGCAGGTAAACAAACTCAGCAGTCATATTGCAAGAAGCACAGCTTTAGACAAAGGCAAAGGAACTCCAGTGGATATCAGAAGGATTTTGTAAACCATGCAGATCAGTTTAGATGCTACAGAATACAACTAGCAGCCTCCATTTCATACGGCATCTAGTACCAGTCCAAAAGTATTTTCTAAATGGTCACAGAAAAAGGAATCTTAATTATTTGACAGAATGAAAAATCATTGGAAAGAAGGCTGGGAAAGGAAGAAACAAAGTAAGAATTAAACTGAGACATTTTGCTAAACTTTGATGGCAGTCTCAGTCACCTAGAAGGGTATTCATATGGGATTGTTGACAAAAAAAAATCTTAGAAACTTCTGTATGATAGAAGTTCTTTCCTCAACTAAAATAGCAATACTCTAGATATTCTTAAAAAGGCAGAGTAATGCTTTTCAGCTTTCAACAAATAGCCAAGAAATCTCTGTGAATACTGCTATGCTTTAACAGAGAGTTTTAGTTTCAACCATCATAAATTGACGCATCCCCAGAAGCTCTAAGTGATGCACCTTGAAAGAATTACAGCTTTTGATAACACTGTGTATCTTTAATAACTTTATTGCTGAAATTTCTGATGTACTGTTTGTAAAGCTACTGTTTTTATACCCACTTGGGGTAGAACCTATGCAACAGTCAATTTTTTCCCCAAGTCCTCTAAATTATTACATTAACATTTCTTACAATAGTAACTCAACACATTATCCTTCCTAATTTAGGGGGAAAAAAATGATAACCTTCCCCCCAAGACCAACCTAAATGAGTTTTTGTAAAAGCTTACTATGGAGAGTCCTGTTCTATACTTCTAAAAATTGGAAGACTAGGTAACAATGAAGTATCTACTGAGAGATTAAAAACATTGAACAGATATCTTTCATAATACTGAAGCCAATGATATTGACAGCAAGATAGAAAGAGCTTATTTTAACACCCTGTGCTTTTTAGTACACCTCACAGGGAATGTCTTTTCAGATGGCTCAATATTAACTAAGTAGCAGGTCATCATTAAAATCAGCAACAGCTTTATCAAAACACATACGATCACAAGTAAAACACTGTTTTCCAATGAACACTGAAAACATCTAGTGAAGCAATATAACAATTCTAGCACATGACTAATGACAGAAGTATCTAGGAAGATACATGCAGGATGTCAGACAAGAAAATTATGAAAATCAATCAGCATGCAAGTTCTCCAAAATAAAACCTACCTTGGAGCCATCTAAACTGATTATCCTGTAGACATTTCTTGTGCTGTCATAGAAATAGGACACAGTAACAGCATGCTTGCTGGTGGGAACCCAGTTCTTCTTAGTGTTTGGGTCAATCTGGAAGACATGAGCTCGGGTGCTGAAGATGGGTTGTTCCCTGAAGGACAGAAAGTAAAAGTTATTAATTTGATAGGGAAGTAATGTTATTGCATATAAGTTATCTAACAGTTGTGCCCACTGAGATGTTCATATTTCACTTTGCTCAGTATTTTTTCCCCAATAACTTCTTTTTGTGTTGCTGCAAACAGCAAATAAAGTGCATTAATATACATACACAAGCAAAATGCAAGCCTTCGCCAGCAAAAATCAACACCTAGCTGTACAGTCAGATAGACATCTCTAAACATAAATTCAGCCCTGTCCCATCCACTTCCCTCCCTGCCCATCACCTTCCATCTATCCCTTTAAGCTGCCATTGATATGTGTGTAAAACTTCATCTCATTGCACTGCACATTGGAGAACGTGTGAAACTTTGAGCGCTCATCTTCTCAAGTCTTTTAATACTCTGTTTTTTCAAATCAATCTTAAGCCATAATCTGAAACTGAAATGGCTAATTCAAGGTGATTGCTCTAAAACTGACATTAATTAGGATCAGGAACATTACAATTGTTCTGAAACCCTCACTCTTTAAAGCTTTACACCTCAATGTTCACACAGCAACACTAAATGTGCAACATACACTGTTCAAAGTTAACTGCTTAGCAAATAAAATTCTGTAATATAAAAAGAAAGTTACTTTCAAACTTAAAAAAAACCTTTTCCTCATGATCACTATCAAAATATTTGGCCTGGGAATACCATAGGGATGCTGCCCAGAATAGGTAAGGATGGGATAAAGAAAGACAAGGGACAGTTGGTGTTGAACACGGCAAGGGATACAGAGAATCATGAGAAGGGAGTCTATGGGTACATTAGCCAGAAAAGGAAGACTACCTCTTGACCATCTGATGAAATTGAACAGGCACAAGCCTATGGGGCCTGATAACATGCATCTCAGGGTCCTGAGGGAACTTGTTGATGGAGTTGCCAAGCCTCTCTCCAGCATATTAGAAAAGTCCTGGCAGTCAGGTAAGTCCCAGTGACTGGGAAAAGGGAAACATCACTCCTACTTTTAAAACAGGTAGAAGGAAGAGCTGCAGCACCAATGACTTGTCTGCCTCACCTCTGTGCCTGGAAAGAACATGGAACAGATCCTCCTGGAAGCAATGTTTAGGCACATGCAAGACTAGGAGCTGACCCAAGACAGCCAGCAATGCTTCACCAAGGGTAAATTGTGCCTGACCAATATGGTCGTTGCCTGTGATGTCAGCTACCTGGACTTCTGCAAGGCCTTTGACATGTTCACTCATTACATTCTTCTCTTTAAATTGAAGAAGGATCTGAAGGCAGCACTATTCAGTGGATAAGGAACTGTCTGGATGGCTGCAGCCAGATAATTGTGGTCAACTGCTCAACGTCCATGTGGAGATCAGTGACAAGTCATGTCCCTCACGGATTCACTCTGTGACCCGTACTATTTGATATAACCCATTACTAACGACATAAATCAGTGGGACTGAGCACTTCCTCAGCAGACAACACGAAGCTTGAGTGGTCCAGTTGACATGACAGAAGGAAGGCATACCATCCACAGTAATCTGGACAGGCTTGAGAATGGGGCGCATAGGAACCACATGAAGTTTAACAAAGTCAAAAAAATCCCACAACTTGGATAAGTGCGATCTCAAAAATGAGTGCAGTCTGGAGGATGAATGGATGGCAATCACATGGGGAGGAACCTCAGGACAACAGTGGACGAGAAGCTCAACATCAGCAGGCCTTGTAAGCTTGCAGCCCAAGAAGCCAACCGTATCCTTGGCTGCATTAAAGAAGCATAACCAGCAGGGTGAGGGAAGTAATTCTCCTCTGCTCTGCTCTTATGAGACCCACCTGGAGTCCTGCACCCAGCTCTGGAGCCCACAGCACAACAAGGACACGGAGCTGTTTGAATGGGTTCAGAGGAGGGCCGTGGAGATCAGAAGGCTGGAGCACCTCTCCTGTGAGGACAGGCTGAGCTGGGATTGTTCAGCCTAAAAAAGTGAAGGCACCAGGTAGACCTCACTGTGGCCTTTCCATACTTTAAGGAGTATTATAAGACAGAGAATTTTGACAAGGGCCTGTAGTGATAGGGCAAGAGGTAGTGGCTTTAAACTAAGAGAGGCAAGATTTAAATTAGATATAAGGAAGAAAATATTTACTCAGAGGGTGATGAAGCAGCGGAACAGGTTGCCCAGAGAAGCTGTGGATGCCTCATCCCTGGAAGTGTTCAAGGTCAGGCTGGATGGGGCTTTAGGCAGCCTGGTCTGGTGGGAAGTGTCCCTGACCATGGCAGAGGGGTTGGAACTGGGAGATCTTTAAGGTCCTTTGCACCAGAAATTGTTCTTTGATTCTAGACAATATTGCATAGAAATCTATAAATATTTTAGTATCACTAAGATGGTTGTCACTTTGAATTTAAATCCACTCAATTGATAAATAGATTGCTGTATACTTCAGGGAATGTTTCCATCAACTCCCAAAGATGTTAACTACCAGAATTTGAAGTTGGGTATAGCCATATTTTTTATTTATCTATTTTGCTTTCTCCCATTTCTAGGACATGAGTAAACATGTCTTTTGTCCCTGCCATAGTTTCCCTTTAAATAAGAGGCAAACTTTTAATATGTTTTTCTGCCAAAAATAAAAGCAAGAGAAGAAATTGGGACATGGGGTAATCACAGTCAAAGGATTTCAATCTGGCCTCATTATAAACGAGTACATGTGAACTCCTAGTAACATTTCTAATTCTTGGCAGTGACAGCACTTGGGGCCAGCTGCTTTCAGCAGCAGAATTGTATTCCTCAGCTGTGAAGTTAAGGTTTCTTGAAGCCCATCTGCCAGAAGATGTGGTGTTCTCCTACACTAGGTATTCAAAGACATCATAGAAGGAGTATGGAACAAACCAAAGACAGTATTGTTTCAGTGAAAGGTAAAGAATGTGGTATACAGTCGAGGGTTATCAATGCACATGCTAGTCCTTCATACACTCAGCATCATTAATGTTCTCCTATACCACCCAGCTATCTGAGGTTGGCTGTCTGTTTTCCTGGCCCCAATCCCTTGCACAAACAGAAAAGTTATGCAAAAGTGACTTTTATAGCCCTTTTGTTTTACATTTTTCAACTAATTCTTATAGCTCCTTTGAATGTCTATAATTACTTGAAAATTTTGTTCTTGCCTTCAATATTAGATGAAAATATCTTCCATTTACCTCCCAGTTAAGCATACCCAAATGCAATGTAATGCATATTACCATAACGCAACCAGTTCTTTAACACCGAAACCATGAAAAAAATCTTAGAAGCTATCCAGAATTATTTGGATGAAGAGTGACACTGGAAAGAGAAAATAATGGCCCTAACCACATTAACTAGAGAGAGAAAAAAAAAAAAAAAAAAGAACTGAACCTAAATCATAGATATGTGGATAATGAATACACATCTGACCAGAACTGCTATTCAATTCTATCACAGTACAGAATATCACACAACTGAGACATTCAAAAGACCACAGGTTAGGATTTCAGTATGTACAAGGTAGGCGAAAACTATACAACTACAGCAGGTAGGGAGAGTCATTAAGAGTTCAACTGTTCAACCCCGAGCTGCTGTTCTCCTGCACTACCAGCACACACACACACAAAAAAACCTCCATAGCCCTTACTAAGGCTCCTCAATTTGCTTCAATAAGCAGCCTGCAAATTCCAGCTGATTGCTCAGCTGTGTTTCTCAAAGACAAACCACAGCACTTTGCAATGGACATGTGTGGCTAGTACACACGTTAGTAAGGTACAGAACAGCATTAAAGCTTACTTGCACTTTATTATTGCTTCTGATAAACTAGTTATAGCCTTTTCTTTCCATGCTTTAACTAAAGCTACAGGTTTGCTGAATGACAAGCTGTCTAGTAGCCGACACTGCTAAAAAGCATGGCATAAAAAGCATAAACCAATTAGGTAAGTCATGATTTTGCCAGATTACTGGGGTAATTAGGAGTTTTTTTCCAACAAGGATGCTGAACTTCAGACGTCCCTAAAATTAGATTAACTAGAATAAGTCATGTCACTTACTGACGAATGTTTATACTGATTATTTCTTCACACAAATGTAAGTTACCTTATGCCTACAGGATAAAGAGTGTTATGGAATTAGTCACTAATTTGCCACTATTGACCTTCAAAGCTGCAGTACAATTACATCACTTGTATTTTTGTTTGGTAACACACTATAGAGCTACTTCAATTTTAGATTTGCTAAAACATTCAGATGCAAACATAAGTTAGTATGTGAAACATATACAATATTTACAACTTCATCTAACCAATCTTTACCCTGAAACTTTTTGTTATTCCATTATCCTCACAGGACATGATGCTCACCTGGTATGGATGTTTAAATTAACTCAGCAGAAGTCCCACTAGTTATATTAAACAGGAGAACAGCTTCCTTTTCCCCTTGCTAAGAGCTCAGACACACACAGTATGCAAGTGTATATATACATAAACACAAATGTACTTTTGCCAATATAGAGCTGCAAGAGATAAAAAACAACTTTAAGTAAAAATAATCCTATGGAAACTGTAACTTTCTTACTCTTCCCTCTCTTTCAGCTTTCTCTTATCATTCTTTCATGACCACGAGGTATTCAGTACTCATTAAACACACTAATAAGATCTAAGACAAGAACTCATTGCTAATTACAATGAGAAGTCATTCATTTTTCCAGAAATATCCTGAATAAGAAAACAGACTAGCAAACTGCCATAGTAACACCAATCAACTATTAGAAATGTTCGCTCAGGCATGGCAGAAACATTATAGCCAATATGCTGTTGTTAATTTGCTGACGGTGCAACATTACAATAGTCAAACAGACTAAAAGGAAGTAACTAGTGAGTCCTCTTGGACTTAACTGGCAATGTGAGGACTAAAGAAGGATGATAAGCACCACTTAAGGAGGTAGCATCACACCTCTTTTTTTTTTTTTCCTGTCACTGATACACAAATCCATTTGTTGGTATGTGATCTGGCCTTGGTTAGGCTTAGGAGACAAATCTGTGTCCTAACAGTTGAACAAACACAATTCCCAAGTTATTCTCACTGCTGAAGTGTCTATATCTTCTCAAGCCTGGTATTCTGTTTTCTTAACTACTCTAAAAACTGGGAGGCCACTGAAAAAAAAGGTATGACCTCCTACAACATTAGCTGATGTCCTACCTGCCTGCCCTTCCAGTGTGTATAAAACAAACAAACGACCTCTCTCTATTTCATACTGGGCTAGATTCCCAGTGCAGTAGCATAAGGAACAAACAGCAATAAAAGAAATGGAGCCACCTGGCACTAGATCCCCATCTCCTGCTCTGTCACTGAAGAGGCTGTGTGACACCTGTGACAAGGGGAAAGGACATCAGGAAAGGGCTAGGGAGGCACCTGCAGGAAAGATTAGGTGTCTTCTGCGTTTATTTGTTTGCCTTCATATTAACTGGCAATAACTAAATTAGTTGAAATTCCCTGAATCAAAATGGCTTTGTTGCCCCTACTCCACCCCTGACACTCTCATTCTCCACTCCCACCCCCTTCAGACCTAAAACTTCATGTAACATACTCTGGGATTCCCAAAGTGTTGGAATACAGCAGGAGCTTTAGATCTGTCAGGCAAACTGTCTTCTGCAACCACAAAGACAAAAAGGAAAGAATAAACAGGTCCAGTATGATGGGGTCTTTCTACTCAGCTCAGCTAAGAGGTCTCTAAAGTATCCAAGTAACAAAGTCCATGAGAATATATGGTTATGCCCATCATCTCAAGCATTTCTATTTTCCCCAAAATGGATCTTGAAAACTTAAATACTGTTCTAACATGCATTATCAAGACTTCCTGTTTTTGAGGAAGATGGAGTCCACATACAAAACTGTTTTCAAGATGAGTCCAACAAGACATGCCTGGAGTTCCTTTTCAACACATCTGCAAGGTACAAATGGTGCAGGATCTCACCCTTCAGATTTCAATTTCAGAGGTTCTGAGGGAGACAATGCTCTGAATATTCAAAGAAAACAGGACAACATCCCTGTGCTCAAGAGCAGAGGAGTACAGCCATGCACTGAGTTCCCTACCCACAGCAAAGCTAGGACAAAAAGCATACTGCTCAGTGCATTGCAGCGACGCATACAGAAGAACCTGCCACGTGGCAGCCTGCACACCCAACACATGCTCTGGCAGTCCTAAGGACTGCAAGCTCTTTTTGTAGGCATCACACATGTTTTTGCAGACGGTAATTCTGCACTGAGCTCTGGGCCTCTGTACTATTCGTCATCCATGCTAATTTAATTTCCCTTTGTATCAGAAATTGTGAATCTTCTGCAAGATCTCTCACATGTTTGCTGGTTATCCTCAGATTTAGGTTACAAGAAGGACTTTCCTGCTTTTTCAAAATGACAGCATACCAAGACTACAGCTTTCTCCCAATGCCCTGCTGCAGTCTTAAAAAAAAAAAAAAAAAAAAAAAAAACAACTCTCCATGGCTTGTTTGTAAAACTGCAGCAAGCTTTTGTTACTCTAAGCAGCTTCATGAGAGATCCCTGAAAAGAAATGAGAAATGAGATTAATGGTGCAGTTACAGTCAAAACTAATTTGTCAACTATGGCATCCAAACATGACCAATGTTTTCTCATGAGTCTGCATGAACAGGCTCTGTAAACACAATAGAGCAAGAGAAAAATACAGAATTTTCCATAGTTCTAAAAATGCTGTGTGAATACCTGAAGTCTAATAAATACTGTGTGCAGTAGCTTATGGGGATAGTATCACATAACATTGGCTTCTTGTTGTATGGAAACTGCTTTAAAATAAAATATTTTTCTGGAGAGAAAATGACTGTGACAACTGACATCTTGAAATAAGAATTAAGATTATAAAGTACTCAAAACATACTTGTGAAATGAGTGAGTCCTAAGATTTTGCTTTCTGTGTTTTATACATGTAGTAAGAACTTTGATATCTTAAAATGAGTTTTGAAATAGTAAGAAAAAAGTTATGATTTAGCAAACAGATCAAAATCTTCCATATCACCAGTTATTTATCTAGTTTTACACTTACATTCTTAAACTTGCTTTTGCTGTTAGGTTTTGGGTTTAAACCAGGCTTACTCACAGTCAGTTAAAGTTTAGGAAGTTGCTCTTAAAAGCTTATTTTTCTGTATTCCAACATAAGTTAATACAATATATGCCTATTTACTTGTAGCATTCAGTGACTTACTTTATACAATATGCTTTCTGACTACATAGTTCTGCAGAGAGAAGTGCCTTCAAGCTATTTTCTAAACTGTTTTGTTCCCATTTAATGATCAGCTTTCAGTATTGGATCTTTGACCACTTCTGAGCTAGCATATCATCACAAGTAATAGCAGCAATTTGTCAGGAGATGAGGGGAGAAAAATGGGCTAGAACATGTCATTAAACCTAAAAGGTTAAGGAAACAATACCTTTACCTGGGCCAGAAACATCACCACATTGTGAGAATTTCAAGGATCTGAAGTTTCAACCAACTGAAGTGCTTCAGCTTGAAGTCAGATACTGTGCAGTACTTCACAGACATAAGACATGGGAAACCAGAAGCAAATTATTTAGTTATCTGCTCATATTCTCATTTCTATGAAATTCACCTTCTGTCACAGGTGAACAAAAAGCAAGGTTTTGCTGATATGGGACAAGACAGCTGCAAGGCTTGCTGGCTTAACCAGCTCTGGCCGGTTATAACAATGCTTGCTTTTCCAAGCATAAGTTGTAGCCTATGTTTGCAATATTCATTTAAAAAATCTACAGTAGACATTCTGATGCAGGGTATTGCCTATTTTTAGGCAGGAAAAGTCCAAAACCCAGCCTATGGACTCTTGTCCTACCCTGTCCCCTCCCCCTTTGCCTATGCTGCACAGTCTGTGCTAACACCCATGCTCTTTCTCTCCTCATTCACTCTAACATATGAACAAGGAAGTCTGAAAGATGGTACAAAACACAGCATGCTTTGAAATAATTACAATTCTTTGAAATTACAAATCAGACTGAAAACACTAAATAATTATTCAAACAATTGAATTTTTAAATTCCTTGGATGTCAAATAATTTTAAAAGATAATAGCAAACCTCCTCCTGAAATGATGAAACAGCTTCCAATATTAAGAAGTACATAAATAAGCAAAAGTATTGCCGGACTCCCCTCTTAGTCAAACTACACTGCACAACCGTGACACAGCCTTTGAGTCATTGATGGTTTTAGAATTCAAATTGATTTAGTATCTTTAGTCCATTGAACAGGAAGTCACAACATGCTGCAAGTTACTTTAAAAGTTGTTTACTACTGGAAGTGAGTCTGTGATGGGTTCGTTTGAAAAATATGTTACAGGAAAAGACTCCAGAGCTGCAGTATTACTTCTAGTGAAGGTAGGTAATAATGGATTTGGTTTTGGCCACAACTGCATGATAATATAAGGTGTCCAACTGTGAGTGACTGTCAGAAAATCAGTCTGAGTAAAGGAAAGAAGGTGGGTTTGTAGAAGACAGAACAAGAATAGAGAATAAAGATATAAGAGAACGAACATGGTACCCATTCCAGTGGAAATGCACTTTATATTCACCAAGTTCTACACTTGTACCATTTGTTTCATCCTGAAGAGACACCCTATCATTCAGTGCCACATTCTGTTCACTTAGTAAGGAATTGCTGGTGAAAACAACCCCTCTTCTTCTACTTTAGCAAGATACTTAAGTATCTGTAAAAATAGTAGAATTAAAAAATATTTGTCTAACACTGAATTCTATCTCACAGTTGGACCTCCAGTGTCCAACAAAAGGAAACTTCCACCTGAAACCTTTCCTGCTGTTCAGGAAGACCCTGCTTTTATTCTCATAAAATTATCAGAAATCTATTATCTTTGAAACATCAATGCCCCTATAAAAACTGGTTGAAATTTGAGAATTATTCAAGCAGGACAGAGAACAGTCTATAAAAGTAGAAAACTATGCAAAGCATAGAGTAGACTCCATTTCACTGACCGTGAAACCCTCCGAAAACAGCAGGAACAAGAGTCCCTTAAAAAGCTGTCCCCTAAGCATTTATCTCTGATACTCTGCTTTGTTCTATCTCCTTTCATTACGTTAACATCACGCTCATTTTGACACACACTGATCAGTATTTATACATCTCTCTCTATATATTTATACACATACATGCCTTAAAACTATTACACACAAAGAGCTACACGGACAGGACTGATCCATTGCTTCAGATTTCTTAAAACAACTAAAAGAACATGCAAAATTAAAAACAAAGTTATCTGTTAACTTCAGTTAGTATACTTTGAGCACAGCACATCAGCAAGATAAATATCCATATTTATCCATAATATAAGCCAAAATATCTTACATTAAGAACAACCCCCTCAGACCAGCCCTCTTTGGCCCTCATCACATCAACAGGCACAGAAGATGCAAAAGCACTCAGAAGCAAAGAATTGTCCTCTGCCTCATCATCCCCTCTTCTGGCACCTAAAATGTCAGGTGGCTAAGTATATTAACTTAGAACTCATGAGATTGGTTGAATAAATTATTTCGGTATCTTCACTGTATGAAGATACTTCCAATTTCTTTTTCTTTTTTTTTTTTCTCCTTACTGTCCCAAGCAAATTTGAGATAACAGCAGAGAAGTTGTAATCAGTCCCCCAGATGCATTAGTATTGCTGATAATACAAGGAAAATATGAATGGCAGTGCTCCACTCATTTTCCTTCAAGCAAGCAATGGATCAAATTCATCCTTGACACAATGAAATCAGATGGACTTAACAGATATGCTCTATGTCCAGATCAACAGCAAAAACTCATGGTTTGCTTTGTCACAAATCAGAGAAAGCAGAAACCAAAACATGAATGTATGTGGGCATTTTCTGAAAGAAGAGGACAGAGCACAGGGCATGCAATAAAATTTTGCTTACTTAGAAGTGAGTCATTATGGCACCTGTAGCTCAAGCATTTCATTCTGCTTTCTAGGTAGTGTCTCAGTTTTTTGTCCTCCCCATGATGAACCTCAGCTAGAAGTCTGTCTCCTAACTGCACAAAATGACTTGTAGTCTAGCACTGGTACTTTCTGGGGCTCCCAAGATGGTAAAGACACTTCTGCTGAGGTCTAACAAGCAGAGGCAACAAGCCGTCCTGATCAAAACAGGACACACTGAACTACATTGAAGATACAAACTTCTGCATTCTGAACACATAAAATTAAGGTTTGCACTCTAGATCAAGGAAAAAAGCAAGAAAATTCTCCTGGATTTTTGGTACAGAGTCAGTGAACGTGGAGCTGCTTGCTTTGTAGGCTAAAGAGCTTTAAAAATGTAAAAAGGTACCTGGAAGATATGTACAGTGTCCTTGTGTCCAGTGTCCTACAGTGTCCTTTAACCTGATTAAATATATAGAGAGATTCAAACTTGCTATCACTTCTATAATTCTGATATTTTCAAAGGCCCAAACTGGAAGAAAAGCCTTTTCTCTAATGCCCCTAGCTAACATGTGCTGCTCAAGTTCTGTGGATAGGCAGACATGCTAAAGTGTTAATGGATAAATCCATACCAAGAACTTACCATGCACTATGTAAGTTCCTCTAAATTCAATATTTTCTAATTTGACATTCAATGTGATTCTGTGCCCTTCATCAAGTCTCGTCATAGCCTATGCCAAACCTTCTCATTGCTGTTTTTCATGAGTATGTGACAACAGGGACACAGATGGTGTAGAGAGAGGTGTGGGTTTTGGAACCTAAAAGGAATAGAAGGAAGACAGGATCATACAGTCACTTCATTAAGTGCTTTGACTGAGATAATCAGCAAGTACGTAGTAAACAGAGCAAGTATTTAAAAATAAGTATTTTTAGGTGAGGTTAAACTTAACTAATTTTTTCAGATCGTCTTTGACTTTGAGAAAAAACACTCAATACTACTCATAATTTTGCTGTTCTAAAGAAGAGATCTCTCGGCAACTTGTTCACGAGGAAAAAAATAAAACAAGGAATAGGCATCTTCCCTGCTTAGTATGAGACACTTGTAATTTGTCTCCAATGAATTTCTGTAGCAAAATAAGGCTTCCTGGCACCCTCTTTGTAACATTTCTTAGCACTACTCTTTCATTACCCTCTTGATTAGCTTTAAATTTTCATTTGCTTCCTTGTACGTCTCCATACAGAAATAACCACATCTTCTTACCACTTCTCACCCCATCAACCCAATCCATTTCACCTTCTTCATCTCTAAGTTACTAATTTTTGCCTTCTACATGAGAAAATACTTTTTATTCTAGTGGCCTTGGCACTTGTCATTCCTTTTATTTCCAGCTTAAACCCGACAAAGCCCTTACTAGAACATTAAGAAATTGCCCGTTAACAATCAGTTTTGAGAGCTTTTACGTGTAACCCTCAGAAATAAATGCCTTGAAGTAAATCAGTAGTGCAACCTTGACCGGAGATGCCTTAATGCTGAAGACACACTTCCAGCAGCACAGCAGAAGTATCAGAACTTACATATCGAGTGAGTAAAATGAACCGGGCTGGAAAAACATGTGTTTTGTCAGTACCACCACCAACTCCAATTCCTTCCAGATTGCCGCAGCTGTATGCTGTTTCAAAAAGAACCATTGGTCCACATCACAAGATGAGAATCGGATTATTTCATTTGTGTCAAGGAACTAAATTAGACTCCCAGAAAGGTAAACAAATTAATTTTATATTCATAAGTAACAAATCAATTTGTATCATCCCACTGAGCACTGCAGAAACTATAAAGCCTGTTTAATTCATTTTGAGTATGCCATTACCATGCCAGCAAGTCCCTCCCTTTTAATAACTTACAGCCTAGTAAGCACTATTGAATTTAGGAAGCAGTGGTTGCATCTATATTGAGCCATAACTGGAAGTGACAGATCTCCGTTCCCTTGATTGTTCACATCACACACATGCAAAATGCGTTCTGAAACTCATCCTAACACAGGACCCCCAAGCTCATCCTTCTGGAGCAGTTTGCAGGAGAAATCATGCAAGGCACTCTCAGGATATTGTGCCAAATGCTGTGCCACAGGGATGGAACCTGACTGCAGCAGAGGAAGAGCCATGCCAGGACTAGGTTGTCTCCCCTCACAGGGGAGGGGACGGTGCTGCAAGCACAACCCATCAGTACTACCCATGGGTATTGCTTTCTGAATAAAGAAGCATCTCTTCACTGACTGCTCATGTCCTAGCTGGTAAAGGCAGAGTCACATGTCAGTTGTAGTGGAACCTGAGTATCAACTGGTTTGCAAACAACAATTTAAAATGTAATTTAGACATCAGAAAGGCACATAACAATGACCGTTGTTCTAACTAGGTTAGCAGGTATTTATCTACGTGGAAGTTACTTTACTTCTTGGAAGTGCAATTACCAGACAGAATCCAGTCTCAGGAAACTGCTCAGCATTTTAACAAATTGAGAAACAAAATACAGAGCAGTCTGCACAGAAGTTTTTTTTTTTTTTTTTTCCAAGTTTCTGTGGACCTGATAAAACTAGAATTTTCTGTTTTTCTCTACTTCACTAGAGGTTAGAATTACCTATGTTAAAGCCTGTATTTAATCGTTCAAAAATATTCAAGCAATAAATTCATGCCATTATAGTGAGGAAACATCTAATCAAAGACCAGGAACCAATGTTAGTTAATTCTCTCAGTATTACCTCTTCTTATGAGCAGGGGTACACATGGTACCCAAATAAACTGGTAGGGTTCAACCCACTCAAAACTCATGTATGAACCCAGTAGAAAAGCTTCCTTCCCTCACTACTTTGCATAAATGTTTGAATAGATACTTAACACTAGGAATAAGAAGTCTTACTGTTTCCTTATCCTTGAAATAAACAGTGGTCAGAAACAAGTAGGTTTACTATGTTATATTATTATACTATTTCTTCTATGAAGAGAAGCTGAGGGATTTGGGGCTGTTCAGCCTGGAGAAGAGAAGGCTCCAGGGAGACCTTCCAGTACCTACAGGGGGCCTACAGGAAAGCTGGGGAGGGACTCTAAGTCAGGGAGTATATGGATAAAACAAGGAATAGAGGGTTTAAACTAAAACAGGATAGATTTCACTTAGACTTAAGGAAGAAATTCTTTACTCAGAGGGCACGGAGGCACTGGAACGTGTTGACCAGAGAAGCTGTGGATGCCCCATCCCTGGAGGTGCTCAAGGCCAGGCTGGATGAGGCTTTGGGCCACTGGTCTCGTGGGAGGTGTCCCTGCCCAGGGCAGGGTGGTGGAACTGAATGGTCTTCAAGGTCCCTTCCAACCCATACCATTCTGTGATTCTATGTTTATTTACTTACAGAATGCTTGCCATTGCAAAGTCACTTTTAAAGAAGCTGTATTTAAAAACATTTTACACACATATGCAAAACATAGTATAGTCTTACCCAACTGAAACACACAGTGCTCACATGTTTACATCCAAACGAGCCTTAACTGAAGCAGAAAATACAAGTCCATGTAGCAGAAACAGGTATTCCTTGATCTCTAACAGGTTTTGTGCTTAGAAACTGTGTACCTACTATGCAACAGAACGCTATAAGAAGTACTAAGTGCAGTTCAGTATCATACTTGACTGCAAAAAAAAATCTCAGTGTTTACAAGCAAATGAAGATGAACACTTCTTTACAAAAGCAAACATCATATATTACTAGATTATTTAGAACAAACTTTTGTATTTCCCTGTTAAAGTTTCAAGTATCAATTTTAATCAATATTTAATCTGCATTTGTCTGACCCTTTATCATGACCACTAACTCTCCAAACCTGTGGCATATTAGCATATTAGTTCAATGGTACCTGAAGCCAGAATTCTATTTTATTTTTTGACTTGACTTCATTAACATGTCAGGTAACATAAACAGGTCATCAAGAAAGTGAAGTTTCAGTTAAGATTAACTGCTATTGTGCCATTCTGGTTAGAGATATTTCTCCCTCAAGACAAGAAGTTCAAAAAGACAACACCTCTTTCCAAGCACTGTCAGTCATTTCTTGGTAGAAACCCAATTCCGGCCTAGGTCTAGATGCAGAGTTCTGGACCTCTGAGCAGCAAGTTTGCTAAATCAGACACAGATTTAGGAAGGAAGGAGATTTCTCTCTGTTTTGCAGAAGAACAAGAACAAATATTGGCATGGAAGAAACATATATTGGGATGCTGACAAAGCATTTGGAAAACAGTATTCAGAACGTGAAAATAATTTAAATGAGAAGAAATTGTTCCTGTCTAATTGCAGATTATCTGTCACTTATGCTCCCGCAAAAGTCAATCGAAAATATAGCTGGTGCAGAAGCAGTTTCAAAGTCAATTGGCCAAGTAGCTGCTTATAAAACCCAGTTATGGTATGCAATAATTTGACAACAAAGCTACATAGAATACATACGCTTATTTTTGTTGGCATAGAAAACACTTCGTACCCTAAGATCACCCTACAAGGCAGCCTAGTCCACAGTGAATCACATGTTGGAGAAAAAACATATACTGGTTTTACCTGTATAGAGCAGAATATTCTTTTATATTTTTGTACAGTCAAGCCAGGGCTAGCAGACTGTTGGAAATGAACAAGCAAAAGAAATAGGAATTGTGAGAACACACGTCAAAGATGATTTATTTCACCAACACTTCACTGTTAAGTGTTGACCATTTAAATGTCATTCTTCAGTTTTCAAAACTCAAGGAAGATCTCCTTATATATCCTGCTACAAGAATAGCTCCAAGATTAACTATGGGTTCAAGACTATAACATACTGCTTACAGAACAAGTAATTTTAAAACATTTTTAAAATTCTAAAACCTTGACTGTATTATGCTATTTCTTTTGCTAAAAAAGACACCATGAAAGGAAGAAAAATGCCACTGCTCAACATGCTGAGAGACTCAAACTGGTGGATAGCCTCAAAAAAAAACTTCCAGACTTCAGCTTCAAAACTGAGGAACACACTAGGGCACTTCAGTGCTTCCTGCCAGGGTAAAGAGACACTGCTGTAGAAAAAGGTAGGCCTAACCCACCTGCAATTACACAGTGCTTGAGCTGACTCCTGTATTTTTACAGCTGTGTAGCAGCTCAGTTAAAATGGTCACCTGGCACACTGCATAGTTGAGCTTTTGTGTCACAGTAGAGGCAACAAGAAAAAGCAGTCCCCATCTTCTGTTGTTCCCTCTTTTTGATGGCTAGCTCAGTGAAAACTTAATGATCAAGATATTGACATAGAATACAGCCACAAAAGATGGACAAAGCAACACATGTGAATTGTTTGCAAGTACATGGAGGAATAAGAAGAACCTGAGAGGAACTACCTATTACAAGCTCTTCCTTCCCTGTTCAAGTAAGGCTATTACTCAAAACCAGTCACACTCATTTCTTAAGTTAGCTCACTTGGTTTTTGTAGCTGGGGAAAAAAAATCATGACAAGATACTGGAAATGTCAATATATGCTTGTATCTGGCATTCCAGCATGATCTATTGAATGCTTAAACAGTGTCTGCCTAGACTAAATTTTTTTTAATGATGACTGGCATTCACCACTACCTGCCACCAGAAAAATGTGTCAGAATGCAGTGTCTTGCCAGAAGCACATTTGTGAGGCAGCTCCAGAAAAATCAATACTATATTCCAAAATTGCTCCATTACTTTGCAGAATGGAGCAGATGACACAACGCTACCACCAGGACACTGTGTAGATGCAACAGTGCATGTGCAGGACCGCATGTGGCATAAAAATCACAGCTCCCTTTCACCTCTTACTTGTCTTGACTGTAATGCTAATTTTGGTGGATCCTGAACTGCCCACTCTTGGGAAAAGTAAAAGTCAAGATACTCACAACAGAATCAAAAAAAGAAACCTATGTTCACAATTAGGTCTAAAATTTTATAGTTAGTAGTGCAATGCTTCCGTACCCATTGTATGTCATTCATGGCTGGACACATTTCAAACCAGTTTGCAGTGAGACCAGCATGAAACCCATGCTCTTGCAGAACCTTCTACAGATATCTTCCATGTAAGTATGGCCTTTAAATACACATTTCAACCTGTTATCTTGGGAAGAAAAAAAAAAAAAAAAAAAAAAAAAAAAAAAGAAGAGGATGGACCAAATTATCTTATTTTTACTTATTAGCAAGTAATACAGGATAGTTTGTTTCTTTGTTCATTGTTACAGTTTCCTGCTACTAAAACTATAACCACACACAGGGAAACCTGAGATTTTTCTCTTGAGAGAGTGTAGGTTTGTCTCAGATACAAAATGCACAATGTTAAAACCCAAGCACACTGATTATCTGCAAAAATACATGCCTATAGTGACATGAGTTGCAGGCATAGCCCTAGTTTCAGTGGATAAGTCTACACCACACTCACACCCTTGCCTCTCTTAGAGCTTCTTTACTCTAAGAGTTACCATCCCTTGATGCTTACTTTAGGCCTTAGCAACTTTAAAATTAAAGATATCTAAACAAATGGAAAAGCTAGGTTTCTAATCCGCACATAATGTTTGCACTGTTTAGATGTTTACTGATCTGGAATACACTAGAAAATCATGGTCTTAGCTAAAATCGTGTTCCAGGCATCTACACTAATGAGAAACTAGTAGTAAATCAGTGCTGCATTGCTAGATCATGTCTTCTCTTTGTAGTACAGTTATGCATAGGCATAGACTTGGAAGGCTGTGATTTAAAGGGTGATCAGCTATGAGCTTTACATCAAATTACAGCCTTAAGAGTCAACCACAAAGAGAAAATGTTTTGCAACAAGATTTCCATCAACACGATACCTGATTTCAGCTTATGTTATTAGTTAACAAGCATAAACAGTCTCATGCCACTTAAGGTGTCCTTGTTGCCCCTAGTTAGACGTGATGGCCTGCTACAGTACTTCAGTCTATAACAGTCTCTACGGCTCCAAGACCAGGTATTTCCTCAAGTACCAGCCTGACATCCAGCCATGAGCCCTACAAGATTATGAGAGTTGTGGCTGGCGGGGAGACTGTGCAAGAACACAAAGAAAACATTTGTCTGATGTTTGCTTGGAGACATCGAGATTAAAAATAATCTCAGCATGATGAATGAGAAAGATTCGCATGTTTTTCAGCAGAACTAGGACTTCACCCAAAGAGCTAGTCAATACGATCTATAGTGCACGGCAATACTGAGACAGATCAAATGTTCAAAAAACCCTTAAGTTATTACAAACACCTTTACTGAATCAATATGGAGGTCATTTCCCATGGCATTCAGGATACTCGGTTATGTTTTGACAAGCCAGAAGAGCTGCTTTAGATTTCTCATGCTAATTTCATGCTCATAAAACTACTGTGACAGAGGATAACTTAAGCAGGTAGAGGTCTCCATGCCTTACTGCCTCACAAAGTAGTTTATTAACCATTTCAAGCTGATTTACATACTGTCCATCTGTCTAGGTATTTATACCTTACCAATTTGGACAGACGATCAAGTTTTGCGGGTGTTTCCTATAGCAAGTGATGTTGATCTGTTTCTGCTATGCTCCACACACCGCTCCAGGAGACACCATAAACTACCTTGCTGCCACTGCTTTCCCACAATGAGCATCTCATTTTGCACTTGAGATGGCAAGATGACCAGGAATTGCAGTAGCACTGAAATACCACCAGGAAGTCACACCTTCTGCTCTTTTATTTGCAATGTTTCTGTGTCAGGAGGAGCACAGCTGATGGAACTGTTGCTAAGGTGAGGTTTTGGAAGAGCTATCTGCGTGGGAGTGAAGAAGGCTGAAGAACTCAAGTGAGGTCAAATTCAATGGTTAACAATGCTTCCGGCTTCTAACAGCTTTATAGTGCTCGTTGCCCAGCTAGAGAAAGGAAATGGAAAACTTAAAGGACAAGAGCTTGGTTTGGAAACACCTAAAAAGAGCAAGATGTCAACACGTAGCAAACAAAATCCCATTGCCCCAGCAAGTTTCCCATGCCCTCATATTTTCAGACTCCAAGGCTTCAGCCTTGTAAAAGTTATTACATCGTAGACTTCATAACTCTAGTTCCTCTGTATACCATAGTACCCTCCCTTCAAAACGGGACTTTGCCTTAAGGAAAGGCATTTGACCAACCCTCCATACTTCAACAAGGGTACAAGCTAAGAGTAGAACAACCATTAACAGCCATTTTCCCGTAATTGTCAAAAATTAAAACAAAATACTGATTTCCAGGCAACCATGATGCAAATAGGTACATCTTAAAATATTCATCTTCCACACTATTCTCTAGCCAGCTTAAGAACTCCAGTATTGTAATTCTGCCATCTCAAACTGACACGTACCATAACCATCTCTGCGAAGACAACATACTAAATATAGTCCAACAAAAGTGAAGCTGAAGTCTTTATAAAGACACCTTGATTAATGTGACATGACAGAGACAAGCAGATCTAAAGAAACTTTTACCTTGTAATTCCGCATCATTCAGCAAGAGTGAAGGGAAAAGACAGTTAAATGAATTTGGATTCCTGTCCACAACACAAAAGGCCAAAAAGGAAAGTATCTGCAGAGAAACTATTCACCGATAAACTGAGAAATACTCCCAGAGATTAAGGTTTACAGAACAGCAAACTCTACCAGAATTCATGGCTGTGCAGCTTCCATACTGCTTCCAGCATCAACTGCATTTCACTCCAGCCTCAGCAATGACAGGATCATAGCCTAGAAATACTAGCCTCCAATTCCCCTGCCATCAACTAAAGTAAAAGCAGTACCAATAACCAGTAAAATAAGGTAATTTAACTAGTCAATATATACATTAATCTGGGCTACCAATATGCTCAGAATGTGTGTTTACTTGGCTTGTTTCTTCAGGATTTTTAATATGATCAAATCCCTGCTCAAAGATGCCATTGTACAATACTGGCAATATTTTTATTTCACAATTCTGGCAATACAAAAGAGACACAGCATGAACTAGCACAGAACATACTGGCAGAGGACAAACTAGAAGACAGTGAGAGCGAGCGGCAAACAGAGGAACAAGAGTGGACATCCTACACCAGAGCACCTGGTCTATGCCTCAGGCTTGATTCATTTACCTTCTCCTATAAGACAAGAGGAACACCCATAGATACATGAGATACAGCACTAAGAAAAGTGGCTCCTCAACTGCTGCACCTTATAAACTGTTCTGAAGCTTCAAGTTTCTCGGAACAAGTAATTAGCTGCTGTACAGCTTCAGAGACCAGTCACCTAGAGCTCCGTATCCACCGCATACACTGCATAATTACCTCGCGTGCTGGATGGCACACAGTGAGCTGAGCAGGCTGAACTATGCTGGCAGAACAGTGAATTCTTCTCTACAACACGAATGACTAAGAAAGCTACAGCTGGTTAGGTAAGCTAGTATCGCTCCACAGTCCCACATTTTCTTTGTTCTGACCACTGGAATAAGTAAACTCTCCACCAGCCAGGCACTGCAAGTTCACCACACAAGCTCATGCTGGACAGCGGTATCATTAAACACAGAACATAGTACACAGACCCTCGTGTGGCCAGGTACATGAATAATCAGTCATTTGCAACTTGCTTCTAGAGGGCTCAATTTTAAGACCTTAGTAGAGTATCAGAAGAGTATTTTTTTAGAACAGCAGTGTTAAGAGTCTAGCACGTGCTGGTCTCAAAGCAGCCTGAAATCCAGGGGAAACAGTATTTAGATGCTGATTCAAGAGCACTTTTGGAACAGGACCTCTGCCCTGAATGTTAGCAAATGTCCAACACGTAACTGCAGACCTCAGAGCTGGTGCTAGGTCTGCTCACTCATGCTTACAAGCAGAGAGCCTACCAGTAACACACCCACATTCCTGCTTTTGTCCATCTGTTAAAAGATGTTCTGCATAGGAACTCTACGTTGCCATGCCCCAGTGTGTGCCATCTGAAGAGTCTTCAGAGTACGTGCCAACAAATTTTGTCTTCTTCATCTCAGCATGCCAAGATACTACCCAAAGTCATCACACAAACAACTTCACATTCCTTCTCCAAGTAATTTTTACAGTCCTTCAGTATTTAGGGTTATTACCACTCCCTCTACAGATAAGGGTTTATACTGTTCATTAGGGAACTGCTGCATAAGAACACCACTGCACCAGAACAGCAGCAGTAGTGCGTTTATGAAATGGAGGGGTCTTCTGGTTTTGGTTTGTTTAGTTTTGTTTTAAGTCAGGTGTTTGTATTCAGAAATGCTCGGTTTAATTCTGGAGAAAATACAAAGTTTATTACTCTACAACCCTTCTCAATATTTGCAATGAGTTACACCTAAATGACAAGTCTACAAACAGTACTGATTTTAAATAAATGTTTTCCATTACGTGAATTTAAAAAGCTAAATAATCCTATCTGCTTAGCAGTTTCAAGAATATAGAAACCCAAAACACCATACTATCATTTAGACTCTTGGCAGGTTTTTGGAACATGTTACCACTTCCCTGAAAATGTAGACAGCAGCTGCAAGCTCAGGTTTATTCTGCTTGGATGTATCATTTGTTTATTTTAAATGGAAACGAATACAGGAGGAAAACAAAGTCTAATGACTAAGAAGAAGTCGTTCCTTCCTACATCTTGTATGGAGAGCGTGCTCCAGCGACTAGGACAGCAGCAGGGATGCAGCTGTTGCCTCCCTCCCAGCAAATCACTACACTGGAGAATACCAAGTGCCTTTAACAGCTTGAGCAAAGAAGCACTCGCGTTGCCGACTTCACATTTAAATTCCTGAACGACCAGAACACAAAGGGCTCGAGCTGTAACCCTTATACCTCAACTGTGTGGCAGCATTTAGAAAGCCAGCGTCGTGGTCGCGCGCTGAAAGCCTGCCTCCACCTTGCAGTTAGCCAAATCGCATCGGGCCTCGGTTGCCTTTGCATGCGGACGAGCCCCCACCCCGTTCAGGGCCAAGCACAGGCGGCGGCGGGGTCGGTTTCACCACCTCACTGCACCCATCGCTGGGAACACGGCCGCGCAAAGTTTTCGCGGGTGCCTGCGTTACGCCTCCAGAATTAGACGGAACCAGGCTCATCGCAAAGGTCTTACTGCTTCGAAATTCCTTAAAACCGAGGCATTTCCACCAAGACCTCGAGCGTGCGTCCCGGTTTAGCTGGGCGACCCCGCCGTGAGGTGTGTGTGGGGGGGTTCTGCGTTGCTCTACCGGGCAACCGCGGAGACCCGCCAGGAGTTAAAACCTGCCCTCCCGGGCTCCAGCTCCCCCCGGCCACGCCGCGGCCGCCTCCCCGCCGGGGGAAGGAGGGTGCCGGGCCCCGGCCCCGGGCGGCCGCGAACCCCGGGCCCCGCAGCGCTGCCCCCCGCCGCCGCCCCCGCCCCGCCGCAGCCCCCCGGCTCCTTACCCCATGGCGGCG
>CM021763.1:24835706-24876276 GCA_011075105.1 Heteronetta atricapilla | reverse complement strand
GCGGCCGCGCGTCCCCCGCGGGCACCGGGGTGCCGCCGCTCCGCCCGCCCGCCCCCGGCTGCGGAGGTGCGGGGCGCCGCGGCGGTGGTGCTGGCGGCGGTGGGTCCGCCGGCGGCCGTCACGCCTCCTGCTGCGGCGAGCGGGCGGGCATCGCGCTGGGTCGGCCGGCCGGTGGGTGCCGGCGGGAGGGGCGGCGCGGAGCCCGCGATGCTCTGCGGCGGGGCCGCGGGCTCAGCCCCGCCGGTGGGGTGGGAGGGAGGGAGGAGGTGGGAGGGATGCGGGGAGGGATGGATGGATGCGGGGAGGGAGGGAGGGAGCGCCGCGTCAGGCACTGCCCGGCTGCTCCGCCGCTGCCCGCACCCCCCTCACGGCCCGGCCCGGCCCGTCGGTAACGGGCGCTGACAGGGGCCCTGCCCCACCCCTACGGCGCCGCCCCACCGCGGCACCCGCCCGCTCTGCCTCCATCCGCCGCCCGGCCGCCCTTAAATAGCCCATCACGTCACCGCGCTCCCCTACGCACCGACGTCACGCACCGCTCCCGGCGCTGACGTCACCGCCGTGCGGGGGATGACGTCAGAGCGGCCCGCCGGGCCGGAAGCGCTGCTATAATAGGGAAGGGCGGGGGGAGGAACGTGGCCGCCTCCGTGCGCCCGCTGCGGGCGCCGCTGCCCCCGGCGAGGGAGAGGGGGAGAGGCGGGCGACAGGACGGAGGGGGCCGGCGGGGGAGGTGTGGGCGAGCCGCTGGGTGTCAGCCCCCCGGGGAAATGGAAGGAGACCCGAGCTCCGCCAGTGGATGCGGTGCTGCAGCGCACGGCACGGCTGGCGCCGCTGGCGGTCGCTGCTGTTGGCGTCTCCCGAGGCAGAGCCTCTCCCAGCGAGAGGCCGGGGGGAAGCAATCCGACCACCCAGGGTGAAGACAAGCACTTTCGCGAGGGTTGTCAATTCATATGTGTACGTCTTCCGCAGGTCCTCGCCTCAGCGTTTTCGCCTGTGGAAATAACCCCGTGTCGAAGAGGGCAGATGAAGGCAACAACTCAAATAACAAAGGGAATCTCCAAACAAACCCAAGCATGAGAAGCCTACCGTGAATCATCCCCACCAGAAGCAGCGAGGTGTCGTGCGGATTGCCTCACAAGGGAGAAAACAACAGCTTCCTCAGTTCCACGTTTCTCTCGAGCTTAAAACCTGAAGTGAAGGCACCGAGCTACAGGAAGTTTTGGCTTTTTGTAGTGGCATCAGTCTGAGGGTTAGTGTGTGCAACGCTCAGCATGCACAGTTACAACTAGGCTGTTTCACTCTTCTAGACTGCTGTTGTCATCGGGGGGTTCACGTGCTCGGTCTGAGGGAGATGAAACTCTGTGCATCACCCACCAAAAACCAAACCAGATGTACAGGTTTCTAGCAGCAAGCCTGTTTGTGGCAGCCTCCATTGTTGTTTAGGGAAAAACAAAGTTCCACACTTTTTTTCTTCCACATTGTAACAGCGAAGAGAGTGAAACAAACTATGATAAAAAATAATTCAGTCTAGACAAACGTAAACAGTGCACACCTTATAAATATTTTCCTTGATGTCAAGGAGCTAGAAGGCTAGATTGATGAGCTTCTAAAAGGCCCACACAACATTTTGCGTGCAGTAACAGCAGGGCAAGAGCAAAGAAACTAAGGCTCTAAATCCATATATGAGCAACTGTTGCATCAGTTTTATTCTTTCAGCTCAAGCTCGCACACTAATGAAAACTCTTTAGTATTTCACTATGCCCCAAGTATTTTGTTTAGATATCACAGAGATGGCTCCATCTGTCTCTGCTTTTCAACTCGTTCGCATATTTGGCTTGCATGAAGTATGATGTTTTCCCCCTGCATGGGTGCAAAAACAGAATTCACTGAGACTGAAGATAAAAGAAAAAAAATATAAAAGAAACCAAACAGACACTGAGCCCCAGGGGAAAAAAATGCATGTGCACTTGAGAAACAGAGGTGTGAACAGATCCAGGGACAAAACAAAACTGCCATCTCAAGAACAACCCTGTGTGGGATACCAAGAATGTATCTATACTGACTTGTGAAATGCCCTATATGTTTCATGCTCCTCTACAAATAACAGTACGTGAGGACCAGGACAGGTAAGATCCTATAGGGAAGAAAAAAACAAAACACTCCAAATTTCATAGTATCTTTTTCCTCTTCTCCTTCGTCTTCTCATTCTTTTTTTTTTCCCTACTTATTCTTAGTTCTTCTTTTAACAGTGTTAATTTATTGTTACAATTAAGCGTAGCAGCTCCACGTAATTCCTTGCTTCCCTTCCATATTTATTGTTATTGTTCTTCAGGTCTGACTAAGCTATCTCTAAGCCCTAAGCTTCCTCTCAATTACATGCTTTTGCAATTTTGATAAGTTTCCAGGTTGATTTGGTTGAGTTAACATTGTTTGTCTGGTGGAAAAAGCCTTTGTTTATGCTTGCCAAGCTAACTGAAATCACTTCTCCGTCTTGCCGTTCCACAAATTAATGTAAGAAAACATGGTGACATCCATCAGCTAAAGCTGAACTGTACATGCAGATATAAAGACAGCAAGCTAGGAGATTAAATGATAGGCAGAGTACTGTGCCGTTAACAGAAGCGATACAGAATCACCTTACCTGGAAGTCTGAAGAAATACAATGCAGTGAAATTTGACGGTGATAGCTAGAAGGTTCAGCTTTGCCATTGCTTTAGAACCTCTTCTTTGGAGCACTGGGGGAGGCGGTCTTGAGCTGCAGAGCGCACACTGCCTGCTGGAAACTACCAGCAGGTCAGTGGCTGTAACATTCTGTAAGGATTGCCACCATCAAACGAGACGGATGGCTCCGGGCAGGGCAAGGCACAGGATGGTGCAGGAGAAGGCCTGTTGGCTGCGGCTGTGAAGCAGCGTATTCCTGGCACGTGTGTTCAAAGCCAGTGACTGAGCTGCCAAGCCCTGTTCTGACACCCTTGCCCTAAATGGCCAACCAGCTGGGGCAACACCTGTAAACTTGGCAGCAGCATCAATACCTCTGAGAGGAGCATGGGTTGAACCTCCCAGCGGGATACCTGCAGATGGAAAAAAGCAGATGGCTGTGCCATGCCGATCCCTAGCCTGCTGAGCACCAGCAGGGCCACTGGCCTGGCCAAAGTCCCAGAACAGCAGCAGAACAGAGCTGGAAAAGCAAGGAGCAACATACGGGTCTACGTTTTGACTAACTCTGCATGGTACCTCTGTATTCCCTGTGCAAAAGCAGATCTCTATAGGTAGATCACACATTGGTTATGAGCTAACATCCCTATGAAAAAGATAAAGAGAGACAGGGAAATTCCATTTGAAAGATTTGACATGCAATCACTTGTTCAGCTCCAACCGGCACTTTGAAAAGAAAGGAATTGTAGCTGCACCAAAACAAAACGATAAGGATGTTTAGGGAACCTGAGCGCTGTTATTTGGGAGTAGAAAAATAAAACTTGGCTTGTTTGGTCAATCAAACTAAAATGTGAAACAACATGGTATTATGCTTTCCAAACATTCTGGCTGAGGCCAACACAAACAACAAAGAAAAAGATACTAAAGGGCGAGAGATTAAAGGGTATAAACTTCCTATTGATAATTTCTCCTGGCAATCCAAAGGTTGTTTTTCAAGGAGCTGGTAGCTTCAAGAGCAGCCATCCAAACTAAATTCAAAAAACAGGTGCAAAAGAGACAGTGACTGAAGAGTCATCGCAGGATGCGGGTGGCAGCCCTCGCTGCCTCCGTGTGGGAGAGGCGAAGGTAGCTAGAGGGAGACACACTCTGGTGGATCACAGCCTGCAGTCACCACTGCGACCGCGGCTCTGGGCTGCTCCCTTACATCAGCTGCTGTTTGGTTTAATGCCCAAAGAGCGTAAATTCCAAAATCCCTAAGGAGTGTTTATTCTCTTTGAAGATGAGGGAGCCAGCACCTCGCACTTTCCGCACTTCTTCTCATGCACTGCTGCCGTTTTGTGTCTCTTCCTTCCTCCTACTCTCCTATGCCTTTTCTTTGCCCTGCTTTCTCTTGTCTAATCACAAATCTTTCTCCCCACACACATGGTTCTTTCAGTGAGTGGGATCACTTCTCCATCATTTTCACTGGCAGGATCTGTATTTAATTTATAAATGAAATAGAGAAGAGAGGGAAAGAGAGTAAATGGCCTCTTCTTCCCTGAGCTCAAGGTTTCTGTCTGCATTTTCATCAGTCTAAAAAAATCTTCACTGTCATATCAGGTGGGCCTGGAGGGATTCTAGAAGAATTTATATTCACCATTTTTTTTTTCTTCTGGAATAGATGAAGAAACTTAAGTACTGCTTTATATTCAAGGATATGTGGTACTCTGAAACAAGGACTAGATTTGTTTTTGAAAGCAACTGTATGACATAATTTCCTCAGATGCCTTATGGTCCAATATTTCTAACTCAGTCCTATTGCCAGTGAATGCTAGTTTTCCGGCACCCACTTCCAACATCTCATTGTTTTACCACCAGAAATAGATCACACATCTCCCACACAGTTCTGTGGCACTACACCCCTACAGGATTTTTTTTTTTATTTATTTTTTTAAGATACTGAGCCCTGAGTAATGCTTTCATTTCTTAGTCAGATTTATCAATGGCTGAAATTCCTTCCCATGTTTTTCTCTGACCACGGAGAAAGCAGTTTGTGCCAGCAGGCTGATTATGTCGGCTTGTCATTTCTGTCTAAGTACTCCAAGTTTATCTAGATAAATTACTCAACTTGTTTCCTCAATTCCTTGCAGGTATTTTTGCAATTTCAGCTGAAGATGCTGAAAATACTGTAAAACAAACATAAAACAACAACATAAAGAAGACAAATATTTTTTACTTACTAGCTTTGGAATATAGCAATAATGGCATTGTGAATATGAAACCTCTCCAAGAACACTCCTTTCCTGGCAAAACTGTATTTGTAAACAAAAAGCCATCTTTTCACTGTGGGTCACATCTGAGAAACCACATACTTATAAAAAACATTGTTCAGTAATATTTACATTACAGGCAATATGATCTGTGTTTCCAGAAAGATTAAGTCATAGCAATCATATGGCATTTCTCTTTTTGATAGAGAAAAATATCAAACTCCTGCCAAAATAAACTAACTTGATTTCTAGTAAAGCTCCTAACAAATACCAAATTTAATCCGCGATTTCTGTATCTGTTCTTCCTATTGCTCCCATCTTTGAAATAGTAGATTGGTATTATTATTTCCCAGTGTCTGAAAGCTTGCAGTATATGAGTACTCATTTACTACTGAGTATGAGATTGCCTTAGAATAATTACCTTCTGTTTCCAGCAATTTTTCTTTCCTACTTATTTTTTTAAAATTCTTCTAGAAGTTCTAACAATGGAATCTCTCTGGAAATATTTGAAGAAACTGCCTAATTTTCTGTCTGAGTTTTCCTTCTTAGCAATGAGTTTTTTCTGGGAATTTGAGAGTGGTATTTGGATAAATTTATTTTGTATTTCTGTATATCTTTCCATAAAGGACATCTGGCACTATTTACATAGTTTCCATGCACCTGGAGTTCAGCTGCTGCTAAGAATGAAGTCCTGCACATTTGTTATCTTGTCCACATGGGAAAGTTTTGACCAAGCTTCCTTTGAGAAGTACTAACAACTCCATGTTATGAAGCATAAAATAGAAATTTGGCCATGAACATTCTGAATCTTTTTTTTCCCAGTTTCAGTACTTTTCCATTCCTCTGTCAAGGATTAGAAATTCCAGAAGTGAGGGTATACAGGAAAACTTCTTGTGTATATACATAATGATGAAGTTATTACATGATTATATATATATATATATTGTGCAGAATTCCCACCTCACTCAATGAATAGGACAGTTCTGCTATTAAGACAGATCTGCGAAGAAGGAAAGCTTCCTTCTAAGAAGCCTTGCTCATTGCATTACTTGGAAAGTATGCATTTCCTGGAGGAAACAGCCTTTACCTGCCTGGAACAAAAGGCTTACAGTGTAAGGCTACAGAGCCATAGAAAAGCCACAGAAGCAGGTTTTAAGTGCAAATAGAGGAGAAATAAAGGAACAGAGAGGATGATTTTATAGTCATTGCAGCCAAATGCTGTTCCAGGAAACCTAACTCCTCCTTACTACAGTACCTGTGCAATTCTAGCTGAGGGGCTTCTTTAAAGTTGGCATGAGTTCTATACATCTGGGAGACTAAAGATTTGGGGGATTCTAACAGTTAAGATTGGTGTTAATAGGATTTCTGTTTGAACAGACTAAATGATGTATTATTTCAACATAAGGCATACACAGAAAGTAGCTGAATTAAAATTACAGAAGCAACATAATTTCTGTCATTTCCCAACCTCCAAATGCCTGGCTTTACATTTAAATTCAATTGGCATAGTTTAGCATAGTTCTTTCTGTGTCTATGATTTATGTAAAGGGGTTAAGGTTTTCCTTTTTACTAATCTGTGAAATACAGAATTCAGACTGGAACGTTACCTTTCTCCTCTATCTCTGATCCTATTTTCAGATGTATTCCATTTATTCTCTTTGTCTTTTCATCTTGATCCTGCTCATCTAATGACTTAACAAGCTCTGTAATAGCCCCATGTCAGCACTCACGGTCTTGCCCCACCACCAGCCAAGACACTTCCACCCTCATATTTCTTTCAAACAGCCTAATATATATATATTTTTTTTTGTCTCTTATTTCTAATTCCTCTTGCCTGCTGATGGGGCCAAACACCTCACGGTGTCCTTTCAGCTACTCTGCCTTGTCTTCTGTTAGCCACACTAGCAGCTCCTGGGCTAGGCAGGGCAACCAGTGCAGCCTTCCATGCAGTCCCACCCTGTGTATAACCAGACATTTGGGCTCATAAGCTTGCTTGCCCATGTAACTGAGCCCTAAGCACTCAAAATCAGTTCAAACCACCAGGACAGAGTAATTTGAATCAATTTACTAAGTATTTAACTTTCAGCCTTAAATCTCTTCCGATGCTGCTTAATGTTGATTTTAGCCATATACATGTAGATAATCCATTACCCATCAATTGACCAGTACATGTAGTCGGAAAGTTAAAGCAGGTCAGAGTATCCTGACAGATGCCATGAGGTAGCATTCACCCCCCACCCCACCCCGTTGTCTACTGCAATTGGTACTTTTAATTTTTATTTATTTATTTTTAACAGATTCTCTTACTTCATAGGAACTACATAAACCTTAGGAAGCGTTCTTGTACACATCTCTGCCTTTGCCTTATGGGAAGCACCATAAAGGGCACAACTCCCACTCTGAAAAATTAAGAAAAATCTGAGATGGAAAGCCAAATCTGATTTTCAGCATATTAATTAACTTCATAATTTCTATCCTCATACTTGTCACAGAAGGAAACCTAAAACATCTACTGATTGATACTGTGCAGTGTCCTCAAGGTTAAACCATTTCAGACCTTGTGGTTCCACAGCTGAGTAAACTGTTTTTCTAAAACTGAGATACTCCCCTCACTTACCCAAACCATAACTTTGAATGTGTTCTAATAAAGCAGGTAAACAGTCCTGTTTTGATCTTGACTTTCACATAGTAACATACTTGATTTTTAACCATCAGCTTGAATTTCTTAAGGTTTAAGATACTTTATTGTAGTTATGAGCCTACAATACTTCTGTGAAATATTTCTGATGTGCATGCCAAAAGATTTTTTTCCCCAGTTGAATAAGGATATGAGGGAGATTTTTGAAAAATTAGTTTTTGTGGATGTAGGTGGTGGGCTGGCCTTGGCTGGCAGAATCCCCACCCAGCCACAGTTTCTGTCCCCCTCCTCAAAATGATTGGGAACAAAATGAGATGAAATATCTATGCAACAATATAAAGACAGGGTGATCATTTACCAATTACCACCGTGGGCAAAACACTCGTGACTTGTGGCAAATTTCATTTACTGACAGTTAAAAATAAAGTAGGATGATAAGAAACAAAGAGAAAAACCTAAACACATCTCTCTCTGCCTTTTTCCCAGACTTAACTTCACTCCTTTATCCCCCTTTCCCTTAAGCAGCACAAGGGGCTGGGAAATGGGGGTCTGTGGTCAGTCCATAACCGTTTGTCTTGGCCACTTCTTCCTCCTCACACTCCTACCCTATCTGATGGGAGCAGCCATAAAAGACAGCTAGTTGTAACAGGAAAACACTGACAGAATATCTGCTGAAGCACTGACAGAAGATGTTTGCCAGACTGGGAGCTGCTAGGTTGGGAACCTGACCTAAAAGCCAGCCCTGTGAACCTGAAGCATCCTTGGGAAGCACAGCTGGCAGCTTTGAAGTGCAGTTGGGCACCCAAGAACCACAGACATCCTGAGATACCCTCAAGGTGCACAAAACCAAGAAACTACTTACTGTCCAGAGAAGTAAACAGTCAAAGAGTGGGAAACAGCCTGGGTAAGAGGGAATTAGCAACAGCTCTTTCAGATGGAAGAATAGAAAAACTGTTTGCGAAAAGTAAATGTTTGTCTGAGAGAACAAAAAAACATTCTCTATTGGCTGTCCTAGGTGAAAAAGAAGTTAGCAGCAGCTACTGGCTACTTCAGGTGGTGGTGTCTGATGACCCCTTATGTCTCTACAATATAAAAATGACTTGATTTCTACCGAAAATGGATCCTCTTTCAGAGACATCTCCTTGCATGAGCTTCTTCTATCAGACCTCCTGGAGAGACCGAACCTTCAGTGGGGATGCTGGCTGATTTCAGGCTCTGTGAGATGGATCATTTTGTACTTTGTCACCAATTGGCCCCACTCCTGGAAGGGTTTTGTGAGCATTGTGCTGGTAACACTTTGTATATATATATATGGATTCAAAAATATATTCACTGCTTATATATATAGGCATGCGTATAAGCAAATATATATGTTTGCAGCTCTAACAGTGGTCATTTGTGTAGTAACTTAAAATATCTATATACTTGCTTTCTGTTGTAACTACAAAGTAGTAACTTTGTAGTAACCTGAAATACAAGCTTTTATTAGTAGGAACTTTAAAGAAAGAAATGCTAAGAAAGGCACACCACACCCCGTGTCCTTGTACATTGTGGGCTCCTGCCCACCCACCCTCACGGTCTGCACACACTGGCAGGCTGGGTGACCCTTTCGGCCATGACACTGCCCCTGCATGGGCTCCTCTCCACAGGCTGCAGCTCCAGCCCAGGGCCTGCTCCTGCGGGGGCTCTCCATGGGCCGCAGCCTCCTCCAGGCCACATCCACCTGCTCCACCAGGGGCTCCTCCACGGGCTGCAGCGTGGAGATCTGCTCCGTGTGGGACCCATGGGCTGCAGGGGGACAGCCTGCTCCACCAGGGGCCTCTCCACAGGCCACAGGGGAACTGCTGCTGCCTGCCTGGAGCACCTCCTGCCCTCCTGCTGCACCTGGGGGCTGCGGGGCTGGTTCTGCTGCATCTTCCTTCTCTCCTCATGCTGCACCATTTCTCCCTGTCTTCAAAGGGAGCTGACTGGAACTGGCAGTGTCTGGCTTGGGGCAGCCTTGGCCTCTCTTTATAGGCACTGCTACTGCATCCCCCTTGCTGTTGGCATGGAAAGCAATTGTGGTAGATCAACCCAGAAAATTTAGTATTTTAAAAGAGGGGTGGGAGGAAGGCTAAGCGTGGGGTTGCTGCTGGCAGCAGAAGACCAGTGTGACAACACTGTGGACAAATTCATGGCTTCTGCCTGCACCTCCAGCATGCTGAGCCTGCTCCTCACGGTGAGCCTGGAGGCAGGCTGTGTGAAAGATGTGCTCGTTTTTTTAAATAAACCAAGTGTTTCCTTAAGGACCTCCTTAAAAACTTTTTATTAATTTTTTTTTTTTTTTTTTTTTTTTTTTGTCTTACATTTTAAGTGTTTTATCTGGACATATTCAGAAGAGTTTTTCCATAGTCAGAAAATTCTGTGGGATGAGGAGGACATATACTACATTTTTTAATAAATTTGAAGTCAGTGAATCATCCACAAACAATAAAGCTCAGAGCCTTAATATATGTCTTTGTAATTGTTTAAAATAAAGTAAATCATATTTTGTTATCATTTTAGCATTTGAGATGTTTCTCTGATGTTTTCTCATAACTTGCTTGCATCTCAATTTCTTGTAGGCTAATCCTAAAATTTTTATTTATTCCTTTTTATTTATTTATTTTTTCTTGCCCTATATACAAGAATGGTGCTATGGCAGCAGTCAAGATCTTAAGAAAAGTGTATCCTCAGAGGTGTTCCCTTCCATCTTGCACTAGTTAAATTACAGCTGTGTTTTGAGGATTATGATAGAAACCAGTTATAAGTATAAAACAATCTTCAAGTGAGGAAGGAAAATCATGATGTGACCTTTCAAGAGGAATAAGTTTAATACTTTTCAGCACTGTAGTTCTTCAAAAATAATAAAAGAAAAGAAAAGAAAAGAAAAGAAAAGAAAAGAAAAGAAAAGAAAAGAAAAGAAAAGAAAAGAAAAGAAAAGAAAAGAAAAGAAAAGAAAAGAAAAGAAAAGAAAAGAAAAGAAAAGAAAAGAAAAGAAAAGAAGAGAAAAGAAAAGAAAAGAAATAAAAGAAAAGTGGTAAGAATTGAAGAAGTCAATATGTTTATTTACGCTCTTGGATATCTAATTTCCTCAGACTGAGAATAGTTACCTGCATGAATTGTCCAGTATATGTGATAGAAAAGTAAAGCACAAACAAGTGCTTACCTGTTTGTTGTAATCAGGTTTATTTCTGAGGGTGAGCAGTCAGCTACTTTATTACCTCAGCTGTAAATGCAGATATATAGAATTGACAGTTTTTCCCTATCAATAACAGACAGTTGCTTAAGCCACAGAAAATAACGGGTTATCCAAAGACTTGACAGCATATAAATATGTGCAGAAAAAATACTCTTGCTGCCCAGTACTCCCTTAATGACATCTAAAAAAGAGAATAATAGGATTTTATTTCCTACATCTCTTCACCTCTCCAAACTTGGACAATATTTGGAAACTATATGGAAAGCATATAATTACAGTTTACATGTTGCTACCTCTTATTTCTTAGAAGTATTTTTGCTGTTCAAACCTCTTACTGTAGTTTCGAGTTCCCTTCCTGTAATCAAAACACAACAGCTTTTCTCATACCTCCCACCCCCAAAATATAAGAGCAATCTCTCATCAATGTAGATTCACAGATATATTGCTGTGTTACTAAGGAAGAATATTGACCTTAGATTTGACCTGTTTGTGGAAACTCTGACAGAGAGAGAACAGGATTTATTATATAATAAATGCTAGCCAAACTGTTCTGGCTAGTTCAATAGCTTTCAGTAGACCACCCTGTGTTCCCTGAACCTTGCAGTATCTGGAGTAACAGAGAGCGCACTGTGCATCCTTTTTCACTTCCTATGTTCTGGTCTATGGACTGCCTTTGAAGCATGATCTCATTCATAGCCTATTTGTGACATTCCATGTTATGAAAGACCTGATGTCTTCAGGGGCAGTAAGGAAGGGGATAGCATGGTAAGCATACATAAACTTCGCTCAGTAAGAGGGGGGAAAAAACACCTTTGGGAATGCCTCTAAATTGAATTATTTGAAAATGAGCTATCTATCACTGTCTGTCTATCTGTCAGTCTGTCTGTCTTTCTATCTGTAATTTCTGGAATTAGGGATTCTTGTGTTATGATTCATACCATCAGTGATAACTTGGATGATACATCTCGTCCACTAACTTACCTAGGCAAGTGGATGAGAATTATACTTAATCTATAACATTTAGGTAACCAAGTTACAACCATCTTTTCCTGTCTTACTGCATGCAATCTTAGTGTCAGATAGGTTGCAGGGGGAAGGCCACAGCTCCAGTCAGAGACTTGTAACACCTTGCTATACTGCACACGTGGCTCCACTGATATAGAATGCTGCAGTTTTTCTCACATGGCAGGAGTCAAACCACCAGATGAGCTGTGGCTAGCAGGTCATCCTCATGACAGGCACCAAGGTTCTGTACTGCCAGGACACGATATACAGACTCTCTGAATTGTGGGGGACACCAAAGAAATCTTGTTCATGAAAAAGATATGCTGCAGTAGCCTATATGGTCATGCAACAGGTGCTGCTTCAGTATTTGTTTAATATATTTTTCAGAGGCACATTAGCAAATACATCCATATGTTAAGAGATAAAAGAACAAATGCAGTTGAGGAAAAAGTATATGCAGGATTATCCCACAGAAGGAGTATTGCCTGTTACTCTACCCAACACCAGGGCATAGAAGGAAGTAATAAGAGGTAATTTTCCTCCTCTTACTGCAAGATGTTGGAAGACACAGCTAAAAAAATTCTTCCTCACACATTTAAGGCTTTCTTAAGAAAGTAAACATAAGCTTCCTTTTCTACTTTTTCTTATGTTCTGATCTATAGACTAACTTCTAAGCACCATCTTTCTTTTCTCTCCTGTTGATGTACACAGCACAGTAGAAATGAAAGTGGCATATAATATCAGTTGGTAGGCAGAGGGCAAAAGGATAGCTAATGAACACTAACATCCTCTCATTTTCCTTCTATTTCAGTTTAAGAGGAAGGCTTGCATCTCCAGTATAATTGAAAATTGAATGGGTATGACAAAAAAAAATAAAATATTTTGCACAAAGTTGAACTTCAAAGCTGTTGTCTACAAAATTTGAATAGACAAAAGCAGCTGCCAGTCATTTACAGAGATCAAACTATAGCTGAGGCTGGAAGGGATCTCTGTAAATTCTCCAGTCCAACTACACCAATCAAAGTGACCCAACTACAGCACATTACTCAGAACATTATCCAGTTGAGTTTTCAATATTCCCAAATGTGGAGATACCACAACCATTCTGGGCAACTTGTTCCATTTTGTGACAAACCTCAGAGTGAAAAAGTTTCTTCCTATCATTAAAAAGAATTTCAGAGGATTTTAGGATGGAGGACTTTGTCTGTTGTTTTAGAGAAGTGAGTTGAGTTTCCTCTTGAACCCTAAATGTCTATGAGTCTAAAAGCCCCTTCACCTGTATCACAAAGTCAGTGAATCGTTGAAGTTGGCAGGGACCTTTGGAAGTCACCTGGTCTAACCCTTCTGTTCAAGCAGGGCCACCTACACAGCAGGTTGCACAGGATCATGTCCAGGTGGCTCTTGAAGATCTCCAATGGTGGAGACTCCACAATCTCTCAGGGCAACCTGTGCAAGTTGCTGCAGGGATTTAGTTCCTGAAAGGCTGTGGGAATCCTTGCAGGACATAGAGCAAGAGCGTGTCAGGGTACCTAAATGTTACAAGGGGATGTTGTTCAGGGGCTTATGCTGGGATGTCTCAGGGAAGACACAAAGGCAGGTGAAGGGGATGGTCCAGCTGGATGGAGGAGAAAGCAGTGTGGGCAAGGAGAAGGAAAGGACATTGGGAGGTGCACAAAACAGCTTCCTGATCCAAGCTGCATGAGCCAGGAGGGCAAAACAGGAATCATGGAACCGTAGAACATCCTGATTTGGAAGGGACCACAAGAATCATTATGTTCAGCTCCTGGCTCCACACAGGACAACCCCAAAATCAGTGTGTCTGAGAGCATCGCCCAAATGCTTCTTGAACTCCGTCAGGCTCGGTGCTGTGCCCACTGCCCTGGGGAGCCTGTCCCAGTGCCCAACCACCCTCTGGGTGCAGAACCTTTCCCTAACCCCCAGCCTGACCCTCCCCTGTCCCAGCTCTATGCTGTTCCCTCGGATCCTGTCGTTGTCACCAGAGAGCAGAGCTCAGCGCCTGCCCCTCCGCTCCCCTCATGAGGGAGCTGCAGGCCGCCATGAGGCCTCCCCTCAGCCTGCTCTGCGATGAAAAAAACAGGGGACTTCAGCTGCTCCTCATATGTCTTCCCCTTTTGACCCTTCAACCATCTTTGTAGCCCTCCTTTGGCCACTAATTGTTTTATGTCCTTCTTATATTGTGGCTCCCTATATTACACACAGTACTCAAGGTGAGTCCACACCACTGCAGAGTGGGACCACCACTTAACCTCTCTCAGCTACCAGTGCTGTGCCTGATGTACCTCAGGGTCTGGCTGGCCCTTTTGGCTGTCAGGCCACACTGTTGACTCATGTTCAACTTGCTGTCAACCAGAAACCCCAGATGCCGTACTGTGGGCCTGCTCTCCAGCCTCTTGTCCCCCAGCCTGGATGTATAACCAGGTTTGGCCCACCCCAGGTACAGGATCTGGCACTTGCGCTTGTTAAACTTCATGTGGTTGGTGATTGCCTAGCCCTCTAATTACTCAAGATCTTTCTGCAAGGTCCTCAAGGGAGTCAACAGCTTCTCCTTACATAGTATCACCCATAAACCTACTTCACATGCATTCCAGTCCTGCATCCACACCATTTATGAAAGCACTGAAGAGAACTAGCCCTAAAGCAGAGTCCAGAGGAGCTCTACTAATGACTGGTCTCCAGGCTGACATAACCCCTTTTACTACAACCCTTTGAATCTGAACGAGACAATTGTTCACCCATCATATTATGTGCTTGTCTGGCTGTATGCTAGGAGGCTCAGGTCCTTCTCTAGCCTGCTTTTGAAAAGGGAACCAGAGGCAGGGCTGTCAGCATGGCTGCTCTCCATTGCACCTGGTCCTTAGGGCAAGTGGCCCAGCTGATATTCAAAGGACTCAGAGAGCCCTGCCCTAATGCTTGGAAGAGGGAGCCTGGGAGAGGATGAGCAAATTGGGCTGTGCTGCAGCATATGTGGGAAACAAAACCACAACCAAGAAAGCCTCCCTTTTTGCCTTCCCATGTTGCAGAGACAGTGCTGGAAAGCATTCCCTGCAGAGGGTTGTTGATTGGTTCAGAAGAAAACTCCCCAAAATGCTTCTGGCTGTTTATTGGATGTTGAGGAAGCGCAGGAGCTGAGCAGGCAGCTGCAGCATGCCAAAGCAGAGGACCAGAGGACGGTCCCATCCGCAGGGCTGGCCAGGCACGGCCCTGCTTTCAGCAGTGCTGGCTCCCCCAAAGCGCTGGCTCTGGGAGCTTGCAGGGAGGAGGCACTGGAGGGCTCTGGAGCTGTGTCACCCTGCAGGGCTTGCTGGCTTCCCACAGGCTTCCTTCTTCTGTCTGCGGGCTGCTTGCTGCTGGTCAGCAGGTACAGTTGTAATGCCACTGTGGGGACCTGCTCCATACCCTCTCCCTTGCCACATGCCTCTGGCACCAGGCAGTCACACTGACCACATGCTCCCATTAGCCAGAACCTGCTTGCACCGCGTGCAGGATGTGGTCAAAAGGCCACCTGCAGAGCAGGCGCACAGCTCTCGTGACAGCCTACCGCCAGATGCAGTGGCAGCAGCAACAGCGGCAGCAGACAGGCATGTTGGCTGCGTGGCAGATGGTGCCTAGGCAGATGGGGCACTGGCAATCTGCCTGCTGCAGCTGGCTCATGCTGCCCATCTCTGCAGAGCTGCTCTGCTCCAGAGCCTTCTGGGTGCCTGATGCCATGCCCTGCCAAGAGAGGTTTTCCAAATACCTCTGCTTTTTTAGCACTGGGAGGAGAAATGCAAAGGAAAACCCAGAGAGCAGTGGGAGTGAGGAGGTATGGGCACCCCGAAGGATGTCCTTGCAGGTGCATCCCTGTTGGCCACCCAGCCCAAGGACAGCCCCTCCTGTCCTGCCTCACCCCCCACACAATGTCCCTAGTGCCAGACCTGCAGGACTCCTGCTCTCTCCCAGAAACCAGCACAGGTGAAGTTAGCATGGGGTACCTGAAGGCGGAAGACAGGGAAGATGGAGAGCCTGGATGGGAGTCTTCTATGTTGCCCACAGCCCTGGTACAGCCACAATAACCCCACCAACCAAGACTCTGCACAAAGGCACTGCTCCACTGGGAAGCCCACAGTCCTGCAGTCACTTGAACGCTGTGCATGCCCTCACAGAAGCCCTGGACCGAAGGCACTGGCACAGAACCAACATCTGCTCTAGAGCAGTGAGGTCATGGGCAATTACAAACATTTCTCAGCCACATCCCTTGGGGGTCTGGGGCTGCTCCCAAAGGGCCACCCACAGAGGAATGCAAATGTCCCAAAGGTGAGAAGCCTGCTTCTTCACAGGATGTTTGCCATCTTCTTTTGGGGTTGTGGGAGAAAGGGTTTTAACTGTAGGCTTGTCAGGTCCTGTGATGAGAGGCTAGTGCTTCTTGGGCATGCAGGCCCAGCAATGTGGAGGGCAGAAGTGCAGGCATGGAAGCCTGGTGACCTCCTCAATGCAGAGCTCCCTGACTTGGCTCCTGCAAGGGCTGTCAAAGGAGCAGGACTTGCCCATTGACTTCTGGAAGTCATCTCGTCCACCCCCACGCCCACTTTACTGTACAGAGATGTACTGTCTCATGTTGAACTTGTCTTCTGTGATAAATTACTGAGTCCCAAATAGGATTAAAATTGAAGTTTGTAATTTATTAAGCGAATAGAGGCAAGCAAACAGCGCTGGGTGCACCGGGAGTCTCTGCTCCACCAAGACGCACACCTGTTACATCAGGCGGCTGGTTTTTATGCTCCTAGACTAATACATATTTATCACTATTCCTAGAAAAGGCAGGGTTAATATAATTAGTTCCCAGAATCCAAACCCTCTCTGGACACATGCGTATCAGTCTCTGGTGGTCTCTCTGGGGGTCTCTTGTGCTGAAGGCTCATAGTCTTCCTCCCAGGCTTTATCCTTCGGTCGTCCTTCAACTCCCCCTTTCTCCTTATTTGGTGAGCTCTTTGCAGGATATCAGACGCTTAGGCAGCGTCCCATGCAAAAGTCAGCAGTTTCCTAAAAAAAAACTCCTTGGTCCTCTTATCTCCCAGACTGGAGTCTCAATGTTTGCCCTTCAAACCCTCTATTTACACAAATTGCTGTACCCTTCGTTTGCACGATACAAAAACTATGTGCACTAATCACTCTGTTTTTCTTAACTAGGTTATACTTCATCATGCGGCCTAGCATTATTCCATACTGACACGAATCAATTTAACACATTTCACACTTCCATGAGTACACCAAGATTCCTTTCTACAAAGCATCTTACCAGTCAGTCCCCAGCATATATACTATTGCATGGGCTTACTCCTCCCCAGGTACAGAGCTTTGCAGTTCCCTTTGTTGAACTTTGTTAGGTTCTTGTCAGCCCATTTCTCCAGACTGTTGAGGCTGCAGTAGCTGGCAGTATTACTCTCTGAGTATCAGCTACTCCTCCCAGTTTTATGTCATCAGCAAACTAGCTAAGGGTACATTGCCCAGATCACTTTTGGAAATGTTAAATAGCATTGGACCCAGTATTGACACCTGGGATACACAACTAGTTACTGGTCATCAATTTGACTTCATGTCTTAGCATGGTAGATACACTGTGGTGATGGTTCTGTCAGTCTTCATGTTGACTGTACAGGAGTTTTTTAGCTTTTTCTCTCTTTGTGTGTTGTGTTATCAGCAATTGCCGAGCGCAGAATGCTGATTCCAGACAAGCCTATGTAACCAGATGTATCCTGGATGTACACCCTGCATATACCCTACGCAACACTTATATCTGAGAAAAACCATTCTGATATTAGAGATGAAACACTGATTCACTTGGGGTAAACTGGTGCTGTAAGCAGAGGAATAGTTTGAAAGTAGACAGGAGGAGGCCTGACAATCAGCCGCAATAGACAGGATTTTAGTGGGGCAAGGAAAATGTTTCTGACTGGGAATATAAGGAGCTGATCATCTGCTGGAAACTGAGGTGTGTATTGTGAGTTTATAACTGAACAGAGTCAAGATAAACTTCACTGAACATCTGGTATATGAGTGGGTTGCTGGTTTAAGCATATTGGGGAGAGAATAGGCACTACAGAGTTACAGTGATTGTAGAGCAGGGAAGTGCATGCTGGTGCAGTAGAAGCAGAACCACTGAACAGAAACAGGTCTGGCAGAAGAAAAACTCTGGGTGTGGGAAGAAAATTAAACATATGTACACATGCCAGAGGGGCATGTGGAGATTGTTATAGAAAAGGACTTTAAAGTTAAAATATTGTTGCATTGTTTCCTATATATAAGCAAGAAATGTCTCAATAATTGAGAAAACTTCAGGTAGTCCTTTTTGAACTGGACTGGGGAAATCTCAGTTTTGCAGCTTAACGCAAAATTTGCAGTTTTCATACAGCTTGCCAAGCCGTCGGGAAGGAAACAGAGTAGGAGCAAGAGCTGTGTTCTTGTGAAGTACAACATGGAGTACTAGAGGGAACAATGTACATTTGTAAAGCAGTCATGCTCTTTTTTTACGCTTTGCTGAAGAAGCATACCACAATCACGGGTAAACTTTTCACAAAAGTACCACTTTCAATTTACCTCCTGTAAATTGCCTGTGTTTTCTACAATTCTCCTCTTGCTGTGATGATGATCTGTAATGTGATAGCCACACTGTGCTATTTCAGAAAAAGCACTTGTTAATACCTTGGCCAGCAAGTTAGCTGTAATAATATTTTCTAGATACACCATACAGTCACCTTAATATCAGCGTGCAAGATATTTGCATACTGTCAGTCACCGGTAACACCTGATTTCTAACATTTGCTGAGTAGCCAGTGCAATTAATATGTATTATAAATAGCATTCAATATCATCAGAATTCATATAAGAAAAAGAGGGTACCTATAACAGAGTTGTACAAAGAGAAAGTAATTAAAACCAGTAACATACTACCTACCTAAAGGTGTAGAGTTAAGGTTTCCATGGCAACCTTAACTCTGCATTTCCTGCCTTTTGTATTTCCAAAGCTCAGCTTCAGTGTTGCTTTAATATGGTATTTCGCACTGAATGTTTTTACCATTAGAAGGATTATTTTGAAACCTGAAGTTTCTAAGGTTCCTAATACTAACCCAGATTGCACAGCAACATTATAAATTATTCAGAAGAAACTGCACTAATACAGAGCTCACAACAAAGGTTGAACTTGCCTTAAGCTGGTGTAATGTATTATGGATATGTGGTAGCCTCTTCAGAGATAAGGTGCTGGCAGCTTCCCTTTGGAGCCCTGTTTCATTTCCTCTATGACACTGGCTGAAAAACTATCTGGCTTGAAAAATGCCAGATTAAAACTGAAAGCAGGAACAAACATGTCTGCAAATGTAAAATGGGAAAAAAATAGTTTATTTGAATTACAACTCATTAAGGAAGTACATCTGGAAAAATGATGACTATGAATAAAAGCAACACTGAATACCTGTTGCATTAGACAGAAGTATTCCAAGTTTGAACCTGTAACTTTTGATTAGACTTCTGTAACTCACTTAGGAAGAAGTGCATATGGGCATTCCATGCATATAAACACCTGTGCAACTCTTGGCTGCCTGTATTATAGAAAGAAAGTCACTTGTATAGGTTACTAGTAACATAAATGTTAGTACCCTGACAGAGGGAGACACTTGGGTATCCAGAGTCCAAGTACATAGGTTGAAATCCTTAAAGACTGCTCCACTTAAATGCTAAATAAAAAACATATTTTCAGTTATTCCTATTTTAAGGCTTCATAGAAAAACACTGAAGAAAGCACATATACACATATTGTAAAGTTTAAGGTACTCCTGACACTCGACAACAAAAATACTCTGATTTCTAGAGTGAAAACTCTGAAATACTAGAACATTTTATTTCAAAGTTTTTATAGTACATATAAATGTACATTCTGCCAAGTGGCAAAACTTGGCAAACTTTACAACAGCTTTTGTGTACTACCTGTACTACCCAGAATAGTAGTGCTGTGGTTTACTTGTTCCCTTTGCAGTGGGACTGGGGACAGAATCAAAGATGGTAAAAGTGTGAAAACTCATGGGTTGGGATAAGGAGAATTTAATAAGAAAAAGGGGAAAACAAACAAAAGAAGAAGAAGAAATCACAAGAAAGCAAAAATTACAAATCAAATGATGCACAACACAATCACTTACCAGTAGCCAACTGATGCCCAGTCATTCCCCAAGCAGTGGCAGCCCCCACAGCCAACTCCCTCATTTTTATTGTCCAGCATGATGCCATCTGGTATGGAACATCTCTCTGACCAGTTTGGGCCAGCTGTCCTGGCTGAGTACCCTCCCAGCTCCTTGTGCACCCCCTGCCTCCTTGCTGGCAGGGCAGCACAAGAAGCATAAGAATCTTCGGCTCTCTGCAAGCACTGCTCACACTGTAACAACTAAAACATTGGCGTGTTAGCAGCGTTACTTTCATCCCACATCCAAAACACAGCACCATACCTGCTACTAGAAAGAAAACTTAATTCTATCCCAGCCAAAATCAGGACTGACCTATAATAATCTTCTAGTGGAGGGGAAAAGAATATGGAATTCATATACAGGTCTAGCCAAAAGATATATTTCTTTGTTAGCGAAGCCACTATTTTTTGCCCATAAAATACTGTCATCATATATATCTGAGTGACCAAAATTAGTTTTTAAACATGGCAAAACTGAGTGAAACTGGGTGTTTGAGTCAAATGAACTGCAAATAAACAGCTGCATTATCCACAAACTAGTAAGCAAGCAAAACCAGACATAAAACCAGGAAGGAGACAGTAAAGAAGTGTATTACAACAGTGTCTGAGTTGACCACCACAGCTAGCTCTCACAACCTACTCAACCTTCTGCAGTGCTAGGGACTCAAGGCACCAGGTAGCAAGCAAGCTGTAGTTTATTTATTAGCCCACAGTAGGTCCTTCCTAACTTGTTCAAATTTCAGCACCCTAGCTGAAGCCTACTAAGTCTATGCTTAATTTAGCAAAGTATAAAAGAGGTAATACTTAATGTCTCAACAAAATGCTTGGTGCTTGAAGAAAGAAAAAAAGATTGCATCTGTCCTCTAGTCTGACTATATTAATATATGCATACAGTTAATTTAATTATTAAGTATTGTCTCCAGATCCATTAACCATAAATGGTTATTTCTCAGCCACTGATAAAAAAAATGACCAACTGGGCCACAGTGAAATGTCTACTACACCTTTATAACAATAATCAAAGTCTTTGATAAAAATCTAACCCTCAGTAAATGGTTTATAAGGCAAACCCCACAAAAACTTTACTCACCAGTTTAGGACTTGATGAACATTAATATCCACATGGGATTACAATGGAATAAAAAAATAATTAAAAATTGAAACAAAACTGTTTTGTAGAGCTGTGCAGAACAATTGGCATCCTCCACTGTTCTCAATCAAAGTTCATGACTCCATTTATTTATTTTAAAACTTGCCTTCATTCACACAGAAAAGAGTAAAATTTAGGAAAAATCAGAACTTTGACTTCCCTTAAAAAAAAGTTGTAACTAAACGAGTCTAATTACAAATTTTACAAAACTGGGGCACTGAAGTCATGAAATTACTAGCAAGAACATTACACTAATTAGCACACAACATTAACATTTATCACCACAGCCATGGTTCTCATCAAAAGCAAATGCTGTATTCTCAGCAGTAACCTGAAATGGCACAGTACAAATAATGCATCTGAAAAAGATAGAGATCACTCATATGTATGCACATTTTTACATCATCTCTCTCAAATAAAAACAACTGTGCAAACATATTTTGCTATAAATTAGCACAACAGATATATAAAATCTATATTTTAGAATTTTAAGCTAGCATTCATAAATATATATTTATACTGGTTGTATAGTTCCTATACATTTTCACATCAATGGTTATGGTGTACTTGTTACTTAAGTAGTACACTGTATACTGTGTGATTGGTATATACACTTAATAAAAATACAACAAAAACTTATTGTAATCAATAAATGTATCAGCCTATTTCTCAATTAAAAAGCACCAGAGAAAACACATATAGGTGTAACACAAATATCACTGAACCTGGTTCAACGCTGAACATCAGAACTAGGCTGTAACAAGGTGAGAAAAAAAAATGCAGTTGTTTAATTTAAACAAACAAACAAAAGCACTACTACTTTCACCTTCACTATTTGCTTGCTAAACTGCTGAGTCTTGTTTTCAATGCACTAGATATTTACATTGACACCAATGTTTAGCAATAGATTTTTTTTTTAAGTACAGTTTCTTAATGTACACTTGATTTAACTTATTTGTATTATTATTAAAATTGTGTATTGCTTTCCTGAGGAAAGCTGCTTTTTGTCTTATACATAACATTTATTTTAGACCTACGTCTCTGGTTTAGCTGCAATGCCCGAATATCCTGATTTCTAAACAAAATGCTAAGTATATCATATATATCATCATGTTTAAAAAGCTGCAGTCGTCACTTTGGATCCTGCATGTTATTAATCTCATAGCTCAATTTATTTAATTAGAGTTACATTTCTTTTTTTTTTTTTTTTTAATGTATTTGCCATGTTTGGTCTCAGTGCAAAATACAAACATGGCATACTTGTAATGAAGGACTGTGTTGATACAAGTTTCATTCTTTCAGACCCTGTCCTGGAGACTAGTAACATAAAAAGCAACAATGTATTATGGCTGGTTTTAATACTCAAAAATGTTTCAAGAAAGTTGAGTAGCTTCTCTGTAGTGAAAGAATGAGCACATATCTGCCTGCTAAAGCATATTCAAAACATACTGCTTCCTCAGTTCCCACAGGTATTATCTAGTGTTATGAGAGCAAGAAAAGAGCCTACAGACCTTTTATCATTTTAAGGTTTCCATAAAAGAATAGCTGCTGCTTCTACTTGTTCTGCTTGTGCTATTGAATATTGAACTGCTCTGACCAAGCTTTCTAGCACTATTTACCTTCAAACAGCACCTAAACCTGGAGCACTTCAGCTCTAAAGAAGTTTCAGAAAACTGTGACCAACAACAAACAGGAACTTAGATGTTGTATAACTATTTATTTTCTATGACAGAGATTGCAGCTGCTGGATCTGAGTAGTAACCAGAATTGCTGTATCCAGAATTGACTTCTGGAAAGCATCTTCTCTATCCACCAGAAATAAATATTATTTATATTTTTTAGAGGTTGAATTCAGCACTCTGCTTCTATTACAGACCATACTTCTTTCATTGTTCGTTCAGTTTCTCTGTTGTTATTCCAATAAATTTGCTTTACAAACTGTTCTAATGATTATACCATTTTTATTCTAGAACAATATTCTTTGGAGGCAGAAACACTAAACCAGTCCTAATCCTATTCTATTTTGGTATTCAAGTGAAATCTCTAGTGCTAGTTCTCAAATTCCCTCTCTTACAGTTGTTATCTCTTGACCAGCAGTCTCATTCTTTGCATGAATGACTAAAACCAGAAGTAAGGCTTTGAAGCTCTTCTCTGATAGAAGAGGATCTGAGCTATCCGTTAACTTTCTGAGATCACAGTTGGGGTCAGGATGTAAGAATGCACATATTGAAAAGAATAGAACAATACCTCTCAGCACGTCAAAGCACAGAGATTTGTCTCATAAGGCTGTTGCTGATCTGTAAAACATCAGGTTATTTGAGGTGCTACACTGAAACGTGTAGCTATTTTGAAAAACAGATGCAGGTATGACATGGGGTAAAATCCTTAAGACAGAACACTCTGTGAAAAAAAAAAAAAAAAAAAAAAAAAAAAAAAAGGTTAGATTTAGTACCTAGATTAAGGCATACAGAAAATATCAAGTTGTGCTGATCAGCAGAGCAAAAGCACACAATGAAAAACATAGCAACACAGGTTACTTGGGCACATGCTCTTCCAAATTATTGTTGTTCTCTTTATCTGTACAAAAAATGCTGATGCTCAGGGCACAGGCCAGAACCTTTAGCAATGACAGCTCCAGCTGTGGCCAAGGTAAGTTTGCCAGTGAACCAGTCCCCAGCCTGCCCCTTCTTTCTGAAAGATGGCAGCTTCTACGACATTTCCACACAAATGCCTGAGCTCTTTATCATCAGTCAAGAGTTCACTGGTGTTAACTGTCCTTCTCCCAGGGAAGGAATCAAACTTTGATGTGGCTCCTGTCTCATGAATTCTTTTATTCTTCAGTGTATGCGTGTTTTGACTCATCTTGGCCTCATATTTACCCCTGCACATCCACAATCTCTTGGGGCCAGTTCCTCGATAATTTACCCAAACATTATCTCCCTGACCCACATCTGGGCTGTAGATAACGTACGCAACCAACAGCTTTAGAAACCACAGTACCTGTACCATCAGCCCTACGTTTTGGCCTGGCCCAGCGCTGCCCGCCAGTGCAACACCGAGCTGCGACCTCCTCCTGTCAGCCCCCCGCCACCGGGGACGCGCCGCCAGGCGCTGCCCAGACGAGCCACCCGCCTACAGCGACGGCTGGGGACAGGGAGCACACGCCGTGCGCCCGGCCCTTGGCTCGCTTCCTTGCGGGCAGGCGCCTGCCCCAGCCCGAGGACCGCACCGCGGCCCAAAGCAGCGTCCCACAGCCCCCTCGGCCCCCTCGGCAGCCTTGTTCGGGCGCTCCCTGCCGGCGGCCGCCATATCCGCATGCGCCCGGCGGGGAGTGGCGGAGGCCGGCCCCGGCGGGGCGGGCGCTTCCTGGGGGCGGCTGCGGATCCGGGTGAAGGGGCAGCGCCCGGCTGGAGCCCGCTTGCAGGTCGCGCAGCCGGCCGACAGCCGCATCCGGACGCGGAGCACGGGCGAGGCGGCTGCCTGGAGCACGGAGGCCCCCGAACCGGCCCGGCCTGAGCGTGCAGAGGGGGTTAGTGTCGCCGGGGAGACCGGGTGGCTTCGGCCGGGCCGCGGTGAGGCGGGAGGGCCGCGGGGGGCTCGCTCCGCGGGGGGCTCGCTCCGCGGGGAGGTGTCAGCGCCTGCTCGTTTGTTTCCCTCAGGAGAACGCGCTCGCCTGGAAGTGCCCGCCTGAGGAAGGGTGTCGGACCTGTAATGCTCGTGAGCCTGTTTTTGGAGAGCCCTGCGACTTCCTTCGAGGTAGTCAGCCCGGAACGTCGCCGTAGATGCTGTCATAGCTGCCGTGAGACGGCAGCGCGGCGTTGTTTTGGGTTCCGAGTGGGGGAAGTTGTGTTTAATGTTCCCGTGGTTGCTTTTGATTTGTTTCCTTTTCTTGGTGTTTACGATCTTAAAGGTTGAAAACCTATTACTCTGAGAGCTAAACTAAATCCTGATTTCTGAGGCACAGTTCTGCTACTGGTGTTGACCAACTCCTTATGTATACCAAAGAGAATTCCTTAGAAGTGCCCAGGGTGCTTAGAGACGAGAGGAGGGGCGTTAACAGCCCTTGTGCTGCCTGTCTGTGCTAGAAATGGGAAGCCTGTGAAAGGTCACTTCAGCAAATTACAAATTTCTCGCTGGAATCCTTACACTGTCTACTAACTTCCTTAATACAACTTCCGTGTGTGTTTTGGTTTATACTGTTTTATGGGCTTTGGGCTGCACATAAACATCATTCAGACAGCATGATGTCCCCCTGTCAGGGACAGGGAGACAAAGAGATTTTCACTGGTGTGAACTCTCATCACGGGAATCACAGAATCGTAGAATATCCTGAGCTGGAAGGGACCCACAAGAATCACTGAGTCCGACTTGCAAGAGTCACTGAGTCAAGACTTGCTTGGTGGAGCAAATAAACTCTTTGTATCTTATTTGCGTAGGTTCTGTGCTGATGCTGCCTGCAGCAATAGTAAGAGCTGCCCGAGGAGGTCAGAACACAACAGCAATTCGCAGTGGTAGGTGAAAGAAGACATCGAGACGGGGTAGCAGTGAGCTCTTACTATAACAAAATTAGGAATAGCTGGTTTTATTTCAGAGTATGACAGAATGGCTATTAATGTAACTATTAATACATTTTATTACATATTTGCACATAGTTCAAATTTAATATTTAAATATATGTAGTGTATTTATATACATATACATTGATAATTGAGAGAACCTAAAAGTGTTACATTATTCTAAACTTTGACTACTCTGTAGCACTTTTTCTACTTGTATTACTATAGTATTGGTTTGATAAAAGTTTTTGGTATAATAATTACAAAATCACTGCCATTATTCTTATGACTTCAAAATGTTCCATTTAAAAGATTTTGAACAAACTTCTTCCTCTTGTGTTTGAGTTTGCACTAATTGGGTAAATTGCTTTATGCAAGGTGTTAAGGGTAATCACGAGCAACAGTGTTTGCCAGTGACACACCTTTTTTATATGTAGGGTTCTTATATAACAGAAACCTAAAACAGAAAACAATTGAAGAAACTTCAACTGTCAATTGAAGTGTGAAACTTGGAGAATATAGTATTTTTATTTTGCATCTTGTCCTGAAAGGAGATACAACTAGCCCAGAATTACAATTCTTTTAAGCAATACATAAAGATATATTCTAAACAGTTCCAAATTTTAAATCCAAGAGGTTAAAAGGTAACTAGTAGTTATTTGTTGCCTAATTTTGTTTGTTTGTTTTGAATGTAGGTAAGACAATACATGTTCACTTGAAGTGAAAAGAAGCATGTTCGCGAATTCCTCCATCTTGGGTTGTCCACCCTTCCATCCAAAACATCACCAACAGAACACATTTTTCAGCAAGCTTCCTATAAATATACCACCTACTTTCATCTCTAACCAGCAAATTATTGATGCTCAGATCAACTTTCAAAATGCTGCGTAAGTACAGTAAGATTTGATATAAGGGAGTGAGTTGAAAAATACAGCTACTGTGTTCTAGAACAATTTCTGCTAATGGAGGGTGTTATTCAATGTTTTTAACATTAAACTGTATTAGGAACAAAATAGAAGGGTGTTGTGTAAAACAGAGCTGTGTCATTTATGTTACTGGCTTGCAAGTTCTAATGCACTCCTGTGTTGTGCATACTGCACCACAAACGTCATTGCAATAGTTAGAGTTGATAATGCACAGAAATATGACCAATTTGTGAAAAGCCTTTTAGGAGTTGCTACATGAATTAACAGTTATGGACTGTAGTCTTTCCAGGGCTCTGTTGAGTTGGAACCTTGCAACTGCTGTTACACCACAGACATTCGCTTATGGAAATGGCAGTCCAGTACATACATCTCCTGCTCCTATGTCATTCCGAGGAAGAAAGTAAGATGGTGGGGGGGGGGGGGTGTCTGATTAATTATGGTTGTATTGTACCCATGAGGATGTTTGTCTATCACCAATTTTTTGTGCAAGTTGAATTTTGTTAGAAGTTTCAAGAATAGTGAATAAAACTTTTTGATGAAACAGGCCATGTCATGGCTCTTAAATCATTCTTGTATCTGCTTTTGAGAAATTTTAGTCTTCATAGGGACTTAGTATGTATAGTTTTTATTCTCAACAGTTGTGACCTTACAGAACTGTGACTTCAGTGCCTTTAGTGCTAAAACAGATCATAATCTGTGTATGCTTGACTAGAGGAGGGTTTGTGTCATGAATGTTCCCTTCCTGTTAATTTGTCAAGTTAAAACTCTTCAATGTTCTAGGGAATTGTGATGTCTTACTGATGACATAGTAGATGTTTCTTCTGTTTTTGTTTAATTACGTAATGTTTTATTTTTCAAATAGAAAGTGCTAAATTCAGGTGTGTATGTATATATTTTAAGAGTAATTTTACGGAAACGATATGGCTACTTTTCAAACAAGTAAGAGAGAGACTTAGTTTATTTATATATATGTGTATATATAGGTAGATAAATACTGGTCTGGGCAGAGAATGTATTGAGAGCAGTCCTGAGGAGAAGGACGTGGGGGTGGTGACTGAAGAGAAGCTCAACGTGAGCCAGCAATGTGAGCTTGCAGCCCAGAAAGCCAACCAACTCCTGGGCTGCATCAAAACCAGTGTGGCCAGCAGGGTGACAGAGGTCATTCTGCCCCTCAACTCTGCTCTTGAGACCCCACCTGGAGTGCTGTGTTCAGCTCTGGGGTCCCCAGCACAAGAAGGACATGGAGAGAGTCCCAGGGAGGGGCACAGGGTTTGTCAAGGGGTTGGAGCACCTCTCCTATGAAGACAGGCCAAGAGTTGGAATTGTTCAGCGTGGAGAAGAGAAGGCTCTGGGGAGACCTTACAGTAGCCTTTCAGTACTTAAAGGGGGCCTTGCAGGAAGTCTGGAGAGGGATTCTTTGTTAGGGAGTGGAGTGATAGGACAAGGAGTAAGGGCTTTAGGCTGGATGGGGCTCTGAGCAACCTGTTCTAGTGGGAGGTGTCCTTGCCCATGGCAGGGGGGGGTTGGAATTATGTGGTCTTTAAAATTCCTTTCAACCCAAGCTGTTCTGTGATTTTTGTGATATGAATTTACATAACTTAATTACTTCAGCTGCAACAGGAAGAGGGATTTCAAATAAGAGTGTGGTTTTTATTTTCACATAATGTTTTAGAAAAAAAATGATTTATGACTTTAGAAACAGTAGTTCATACGTATTTGCACAACTTTTAATTCTGTGAACAAGCTGTTTCAGATGAAACTTTATCTATCTTCATAACTATTTATTCTATGCTATTTCTCTACCAGATTTAAGATTTAAGAACAATTAAGTACAATTGAAAACATGGAGTTAAATTGCAGTTGAGTATATAGGCATCTCACAAACTAAAGAATTTCCTGGATTCATGCTGCCTGCATGTGTTTTTTTTCTTTTTTTCTTGATCAGCCTGGCTTATGGAAAGCTATGCTATATTAAGAGTTTTGCAATCCACTAGTTAATCTGTAGATCATGAGTTAACTCTTCTTAAGGTATTTTTGCTGAAAGTCTGTCATGTAAGTTCTTTTCAGTTAAAATAAACTGAGTGTAGGTAATGTTAGCAGAACTTCTCTCAGGCTTGGTAACTGAAATGGTGACTTGAGGTCTCTTCAGTGAATTTTTTTATTTAATTATTAATACTGTCTGTGCAGATCTCGAAGCAACGTTGATGCTATCTTTTCTGACTGCAAGAATAATTGTAGTTTTATAAATAGCTAAGTCATTGATACATATGAACATTGGATTTCACTTTTTAAATTTGTGAACAACCTCGCACTAGTAAGCTTATATACAATACGTGATATATAAGCAAAACATGAATATCCTTTCATATTTGCTGTACTATGGATAGACCACAGTATTCAACCGTTGGTCAGCTCTCATAATTTTTTCTTAATGAAGCATTTGGTTACCAAGGGGCTGTCTGTAATAAGATTGCTGTGTGCCTTACAAGGTATATAAATTCCTTTGACAAATGAGTTAATGAAGAAACACAAACTTGTGTTTCAAAATGAAACATTGTGACATGTGTGACTTAGTAGACTTGTTAGGTTCATTTGTCAAAAGAATATTGGTCTTATTTTGCATGGATTACATGTTTTCCTGCCTGTATACTAAGCCTACATAGACAAATACTACATTTTGAGTGACTATACTGATAACTCTCTCTCCCCTAGTGAACTTACAGGGCGTATTCAGAATTCACAAAGCATCTCACTGCACTTCTGTTGATTTCAATTTAAAGAAAAGTACATTTAAGTCTGTATAGTTTATAGTTTATAATAAAAAAGTAGTTGGTCACAAAAATAGTATGACTGGCATTTATCTTTCTTGGCTGCCCTGATTAACTGAATTTGCCATTTAATTTCAAAGTTAATATAAATACTCTTGTTTTGTAGTTGTGGTTGTGTCAGTTCACTTCAATTGTAGCTGCACATTTGCAATTGTGTTCTCTCTTCCTGTTCCAGGTTTATTTCACTTAATGTCTAGGATGAACATGCCTTTTGTTCAGTAGAATAACACTTGATTTTAGTGAAATAGTCACATAATTTAATCATTAGTATTTGTACTTTGCACTAGCTACTCTTTAGCCATAGGTTGGAGCTGGCAAGATAGAGGAGTCTTTTTTTTTTTTCTTTTTTTTTCTTCAGGAGACTAAGTGAACAAGGAGTTCGATATAATGTCAAACGACAGCGATTTGATTCACCTCATCGTGAAACAACTGTAGTTAACCAAGCAGTGCCTTCACCAGAAGAACGTGCATACTCCTTTCCAAGCTCAATTCCATCTCCACGGTTCAACAAACGTCGTGTATCAGATTTAAATGTATGTGTCCCTCCGTTGCAAGATTCTTCGTTTCCATATGATACAGAAACCACACTTCTTGTAGCCAAAGATAAGGTAATCTCCTTCTATGCCTGTGTTTGACATCTATCTTCTCTGTAGGTGGGGTCTGATATTGCTGAGGGAGGCCCTTCACATTTCATCAGGGTTCTTTAATGGTGTCATGTGGTCTTTACTGCTGAGCTGCCATTAGAAGGAGTATCAAAAATGTAGCTGCCACTAGGCAGCCAGGTCCTAGGCATTTGAAGCATTTTTGGGGGTATGCATGTTGTTTGCTTGTGCTGTTTGATTTTCACATTGATTTCAGGAAATCTACATCTGTTCCAGAAACAGTAGAAATTGGAGGGATGGAGCATTTATCAAGGATTTGGGGGCAAGGAGAATCCTGATAAAATAATCAAGCAGTGGGAGATAAGCTCTTTTTTTTATGAAGAAAAAAAAAAAGATTGTAGCTAATCAGTCTTAATATTTTATCTGCCCAACATGACAAAAGATTTTAGTATGTATGTCTGATCATAGCATATGCCAGTGGTGGTGTTAAAGAGAAACAGTAAATATCTGCTTTCACTAAAGATTTAACCACTTCTTTAATGGTTTGTGTTGGGTTAAAGAAGAAATGAAGAAAATACAAGTCAGTTTTACTGTTTACTTTTGCCCCAGTTACTGGTAGGAAAACAGTTGACGTTATAGTCAGCAGAACATATTTCTGGTCTTTTACTATATATTTGCTGAAAGGTTACAGTTACTGATGGGACAACAATTATTTCTTGTGGATAGACATTTTAAAACAGATTAAGCAAATTTAAATGCAAAAAAAAATCACAGAAACTACTTCTGGGGATGTGTTAAGAATGAATTCAAGAAAACTAAAGCTCTGCACTATGGAACAGATAATGCGAAATAATGCTGGGCTTTTTTTTCAAATGCAGTTCTCTGTTTCTTATAATGGCAACAGGAAAGAATGTTCACTTCCTTTATCTTTCCTTTTTGAATGTGTGTCAAGTTAAGTCAGCAGGTATTGGAGTTGTTTCAAGTATGTCAGCAACAGACCTGTGATTTGAACAAAAAAGAGCTCTGCAGAATAGAACTCCAGAGGGAAATTCAGCGACTTTTTCCACGTATGTTTTGATTACTTACTACTTGTCTCAGCACTGTTGATATTTACAGTTGTTTCCTCTAAACCTGGACATGTCACATCAGGTTTTAATCTGTGGTTCACTTGTTACAGAGAGCAGACTCTTTTTGGTTGGGTCATCACTGAATGGATTTGGCACGCGTAGCAGCGATGGTGACTTATGCTTAGTGGTTAAAGATGAACCAGTAAGTAATTCTTCTCTGCTCTTGTGAGGCCCCACCTGGAGTGCTGCATTCAGCTTTGGGGCTCCCAGCACAACAGGGACATGGACTTAGTAGAAAGAGTCCAGAGGAGGGCCACAAAGATGGTATAGGGACCGGAGCTCCTCTCCTATAAAGACAGGCTGATGGAGTTGGGGCTGTTCAGCCTGGAGAAGAGAAGGCTCCAGGGAGACCTCATTGTGGCCTTCCAGTACCTAAAAGGGGGCCTGCAGGAAAGCTGGGGAGGAACTCTTTGTCAGGAGTGCAGTGATAGGGCAAGGGGGAATGGCTTTAAACTAAAACAGGATAGATATAGTGTAGACATAAGAAAAAATTCTTCACTCATAGGGTGGTCAGGCACTTGCACATGTTGCCTGGAGAAGCTGGGATGCCCCATCCCTGAAAGTGCTCAAGGCCAGGTTGAATGGGGCTTTGGGCAACCTGGTCTGGTGGGAGGTGTCCCCGCCCATGGCGGGGGGTTGGAACTGGGTGATCTGTAAGGTCTCTTCAAATCCAAACCATTCTATGATTCTAATTAAAATATATATGCAATTAGAACAACAACTTTTTGTTAGGCGCACTCTCTAATAACTTAAGCACTTCAATAACTTTTTAAAATGTGTGTGCTTTTATGAAGGAAGCTTCTCAAATGAGGATAAACAATCAAGTTCTTCTGATTTAATAACATATTTCTGCAATGGTGATAGCTATGGGTTATGGCTCCCATAACATTGCAGTTAGCAAGTTAACCCTATAAACCTTTTTACCCAACAGAACATTCCAAAAATAAGCATTGTCTCCATTTCACAAATGGACAAAGCATAACAAAACACAAGTAGGTTGCCAAGATCATGAAGAAAGTAGTTTAAAGAACTCTAACTCATTTTAGATGCAGGAACAACTTTCTTGTTTTATTATTTAGACTCTTAGACACTGATTTTAGTGAGCAGGTGTAAGAAGGAATTTGATATGCAAAATATTTTAAGTATCTTTGTAAGAATTTTTGAGAGAATTGATGGAATTGAGAGTATTGATGAAACAAAAAGACTTAGAGCATAATTTTGAAATAATTGGAACATCAGTTAGGAGGCAGGAAAGGAATTTCTACATTTTCTTATAAGTAGGGCTAGTTCTCCTTCAAGTTCTATAGTTTGTGAATGTCTGATAGTTTCTTTGCATGTTAGATATGAATTGTTCTGTCTGGCTTTTGGCACACTAAATGTGTATGTAGACTGAAGAATATGTTGGTATGCGTGTTCATGTCTTACTTTGAGAACTGATAGTTTTAATTTGAAAAGTAAAGTCATGCTTATTGTATAAGAATAAAGAACATTTAAATGAGAGATAGCAATTTTTTTCTTTAACTTTAGTATTATTTTCCAGGTAAATCAGAAGACAGAAGCAAGGCATGTGCTCAGCTTAGTCCTAAAACTCTTCAGTACTAAACTTTGTAAGTTCCAGGCTACAATGAGGTCGTAAGACTATTGGCAGTTTTGGAAGAAGTTTTGATGCACAGTTAGAATTATTTGTGTACTTGCCTATTGTCTTCTGTTGTATCACAATATTATTTGGAGCGAAGTTAAAATATTTAGTAAATCATTACTTATCTTGTATGATGGTACTGATAAAAAAAAAAAAAACAACCCTAAGCATTGCCCTCCAAACTAGTAGACTTCAAGTATGGGTATGATTTCAAATAATTTGAGTCATGGACTACAATTGAAGGAGTTGGAGGCAGGAACAGTGGATTTCTTTTTGGTGTTAGTGAATTAATACTACTCTTTTAGAATGAGTGCCTTCCTGTGGACAATACTCTTAAGAATTTGTAAAGTAAGATATCACTTGCAGTAGGCTGTGTAGAACTTTCTATTTTGAGCCTTGATACCAGTGAAAGAGTTAACTTTTGTGCCTAATTAAGAAGATTTAAATGTTGGCAGTACCAGCATATACAGGAGGAACAGGTCAATTCATTGTCCTTATAAGTTGTTGTTTAGACTGCCTTCAGATGAAGAATTCTCAGGGGGTAGTTTTTGACTTGAAAGTGAAAGCCTACTACTTCAAAGAGGATTTTGTCCAGTTCTTTGAATTATTATTTCAAAATTCCCCATTCTGTGGCTGTTATGTATACCAGAGAAGAAGCAATCTACTGTTCATGTACAGTAGAGATTCTGTTACCAGTGTCATCAGTGTGAGCCACTGAGAGTAAAACATCAGGTACCTTTTGTCATTATCTGCTCTATTTCACCCTTGGGAAACAGATTGGTCTGGCTTTTTATTTTTCTTAACCAACTAATTTGACATGAGTACCTGTCAAGTGTTGGGAGGCACTTGCAGACAAGGATGTGTTTTGAAGTGGATTGCCACTAGAATGAATGCAGTTAATGTCTGAAGGGTTGTTGAGAAAGATTATAGTAAGTTAAGTTAAATAGCTGTGGTATGCATATAGATGCTCACAGTTGTCTCCCATAGGCTATGTTTTGGGCATCTTTATCTTAAATTTGGTAATGAAAGGAAAGAAGACAGCTCTATAGCTTTACATTAAAAGTGTTCTGGGATGTTATAGGAGAGATGTTTGGATGTGTCTTCAAGTACAGCTGGAAATAGGGGACTTTTGTTTAAGTTGTACTACATGGTATATTCAGTGAATATGGATCAGAGTTCCTCTCAAATACCAGCTGTAAGTCCTCCTATAAAAATACTGAGTTAGTAAAATGCAGTCTTTTTTGTTTGTTTTGGTGTCTCCTTGTGTGTTGCTTCGGATCATACAAGGCATTTGAATCCCAAGTAAAGGATTACTTCAGGTCAATCTGTCCAAATGTGTATATACATAAAACACTTTCTGAAAGTCTAAAAAAAAAAAAAAACTTGTTATAATTGAACATTACACAGTAGTGTTTCAACTAACCTGAACATATCATCTAAAGTTAGCTGTGGTCAAATTCAAATGGACCTAGAAGTTGCAGTATAAGAAATGACTCAAACTGTGCTTTTTGCCCAAGCTGTGCCAAGATGTGCTTTTTATTTGTCTTTTCCATTGTCATCTTTGGCCATTTCTTACTTGCGATTATGGGTAACTGCTAAGTATAGTCTGAGATACTGTGGAGAACTGGTAAATCGCAGATAATATGACTGATGCAGCAGTTTCAAGTAGCAAAGATGCATTTGGTGGCACTTGGTGGATCTGGCAGAGTTTAGTAGGTTTGGGTAGTCTGGCACTGAGCATGCGTTCTGATATTCTGAGGATAATCATCTGAGATGCAGTCCTGGGACCGTGCATTTATTGCATGTCCTATTTCCATTAATGTGAATGGTAAATAAAGCTTATCACATCTTTGATGGAAACCAATGTCTTGGCTGCAAATCCAATTCCTTGTGTTCAAGATTAATTTGATAGGAAAAGTTTTTCTTGTTATATACCTTGTTAGCCAAAGAAACAGTTTAAGTGAAGTTTTAAGCATAAATAGTGCATCGTGAAGATACAATTATGTTACATAACATTGTGTTACATACAGTTAGTATTTTGATTAGTAAAATGCATAATTTCAACAGTATGCAAATTATATTCAATTAAAAACGTGCAGCTAATAATGTGTTCCTTGCCATATATGACATAATGCAGGCATCTGACCAGCTTGGGTAGGTGTGCTCTTGCTACCTTCTTTTTGATGTCTTAATTATTCTGTTGTAAAAATTACAATAGAAAACTGTAATTTCTATTACAACTAAAGTACTTCTCATGAAAGGCATTGTAGATCTGCATTCCACATATTCAAATTTCTTGAATATACTTCCTGCAGAAAAAAATTCCACAGATGTTTTTCTCTGTTTAGTGCATTTTTACACTCTTTCCTAGGTAGCACTTTCAGTACAGTTGCTAAAGGTTACCTATTTTAGTGCAGGCCTTCAGACAATATTTTTGTTAAATTTAATAAGCTACTGTTTGCCATAGATAATCAGTCTCATTTCACTCAGGATCTCTTTTAAGGTAAGTATCTTGCATGAAACTTATTTTTGGATATTTTCTCCCTTTCAGCATGCTACATTGAACGACCTCAGCTGATTCGAGCAAAAGTGCCAATAGTGAAGTTCAGGGATAAAGTCAGGCAAGTACTCTGCTCAACATAATTTCTTGGACACTGACACATGAAAATACTCTGTGTGTGCTCTCAATATGAGTAATTCTACTGAAGTCTTTTTTTTTGTATTTAAGTGGAATTGCAAAATTGTACAGCTAGTGTAAAGCTAGTGCAGCGACAGTCAGAGTACTTACTTGATGGCCTGAAGCACCTAATGTAGTTTCTGTGATGTGAATTAATAGTAGGATATCATTTATTTCTATTTTATTGATAGAGCCCTGGAAGGAGGAGGGGCCCAACAAAATCAGTTAATATTCACGGATCATCTTTTCCAAGCTCAAGAGCAGCACATTTCAACAAAGAGGAAGTCATGTAAAAATGTCAGAGGCCTTGTAGATGAACAAGGAACTCCTAGCAAAACTCAGACACAAAAAAAAGAAGTCTACAGAAGGTGGAAGCAAGGCTAGATGACCTAGGAGGGATACAGAGACTTTATCTGAGTATCCAGGGATTAAGCTATTAAAGCTAAAACCCAAATGGAATTGAATCATACAAGGGATGTAAAAGGCAACAACAACTTCTTTAAGTACATCAGTGTCAAAACAAAGACTAGGGAAAATGTGAGCTCAGTGCTGACTGAGATGGGGGACCTGGTTACACAGGACAGTGAAAGGGCTGAGGTATTGAATGCCTTCTTTGCTAGCAAAGACAGAGGCAAATAGTAGCTTTCAGGTTTCTTAGGTCCCAGAGACCAGGGTGAAAGGCTGGAGCAATTAAGATATGTATTGTTTGGTGAAAGGTCATGGAATATTTTGATTACGTTAGGGAATATTTGAGCAAAATAAATATCTGCAAGTCCATATGCCCTGGTAGGATGCTCTTATAGTGGTAGTTTAAGAAAATCCAAAGGAATGCTCACACAAACAAAGGCTATGTGAATGAGGCCTGGATATATAAATGGAAACATAGATACCTGCTGCTTTGTCAATAATAGGCATTCTGTTTGAGAGAGAAATTTGTTAAAATTCCAACTATTAGCTAATATATTAAGTTTTGCAATGGTCTACATTTGTGTCTCTATTTATTCATCATAAAAAATACTGCTGCATTTTGATAATAATGGAATTCAAGTCTACAAATAACTACTGCAGACAAAGCAGATGATTTTAACTACTTGCAGACAAGTACTAATTTTGGAAGCTTTTAAAATGTTATCATATTTAAGTTGTTTCTCCACTTGTCACTTGGTAGGTAAAGGGCAATGGTAACAGGTAATAGAAGGTAATAAATACTTTGGAACTGAATACCATCACACTCAATTCTTTTTCTTTTCTCATTCCCGATAGCTGTGTGGAGTTTGACTTGAATGTAAACAATTTTGTAGGAATAAGAAACACATTCCTTCTGAGAACCTATGCATACGGTAAGTTTCTAATTTATTTTCTTATTTCTGTAAACTTTTCATGCTTTTTTAAATTTGTGCTTTGGTATTGATAAGCTACTAAAATTCAGTCAAATATATTAAGGTACTATATAAAATTACCAAATTAGCTATATTAGTTAGCTTTCATCAAACTTCTTGTTGCTCACTCTAAATATATGGATTAAACTGACATATCAGCTATGTATGTTTTTAATTGAATAGTATAATATTCAGAAGATGAGAAAGTTTCTTCATATTAAGGTCCACATATCCATTATGAGGGCTGCTTCAGTTTTCTATAGATGAGGGAGAGGAAGAGGAAAAGAATCAAATACATCATTGTAGTCTTTCCTTTTGTTTCCTTGACAGCCACTGATAGGTGTGTGTGGTTGTATGCTCTTACAGAGTCTTTATTTGGAAAAACCAAAAATACAGCTTCAGTTTTTATACTTACCCTAAAACAATACTGGGTTGTGTCTCCTCAGGAGGTTGTTTTTCAGGGAAAGATAATGACATAGGTTTCTAAAGGAGATGTATTACAAACTTATCTAAGCTATGTTTTTCTTACTTGGGATCACAGTCTTGTTTGGCAGATAAATGCGTAAGGAGCAGACTTCAGGCTAATTCTTCTAGTCATCCACATTTCTTCCTTTACCAGCACATTCAGTTTTCACATACAGGAAATCTTTCCTCATTAGAGAAGGAGGCTGTCAGCTATCAGTACATTTACTAGTTAATTTTGACTAATATTTCAGAGACATTTCAGTATCCCATATTCACTTTACTATGAGGGTCTACAACTTGTCCAGGATAAGTTACTTGACAATAATTTCCTCATATATCCAGGCAGGCATATGCCTAGGATTTCGTTCTAAGCATTCTACCCATTCTATGGGTAGGAAAATAACATTTGCCGTTCATGATTATAGGTGAGGGGTTATGTCAACAACTCAAAGTCATTTCAACAACTCATAGGTGTTTCTAGCTTCTGCCATAGATTTTCCTTTTTCCTCTCAGCAAATCACTGGAGGGCACAAGAAAATCCCCGTGTTTCTTTCCCTACCTAAGCTCTAGAAGAAGATCCCTGCTCAGCCAAGCTGGCCTTCTGCCCCACCTGCTTGACTTACAGCATTTTTAAATTGCCTGCTCCACTAATCTTAAGCAATGATTCTTGAAAAGCAACCAGAACTGATGGACCCCAACACCTTGAAAAGCAGTTTCCCAGGGGACCTTACTAACTTATTTCCCTGAGCAGCCTGAAGTCTGCTCTCCCCATATCCAGGGTTGAGGTTTTGCTGATGGTTTTACTGCTATCACTAAGTATTTTAAACTCAGCTGCTTCATGGTCACTGTGGCCAAGATGACTGCCATTTGCCACTTCACCCATGATACCCTCTTATGTTTACAAGCTACAAATCTAGGAGGGCACCTTTCCTATTCCTTACCTGTACCAACAAGTTATCATCAAGGTGTTTAGGAATCTCCTGGACCTATTGCTATCCACTATGTGATATTCCAAGTTAACATCTGGCAAGTTGAAGTCACCCATAAGGACAAGTGCATCTGATCTAGAGATATCCCTTAATTCCTTATAGAAAAATTAATTGGTGTCATTATCCTGACTGGGTGGTCTATAGTAGACTCCCACAATGATACCTGCTTTATTTGCTTCACTACCCATAGGCTCTCAAACATGTCATCACCAACTCCAGGCTCTGTTCAGCTCAGGCTCTCCATTACAGACAGTGCTTCCACTGCCTGTCCCTCCTGAAGAGCCTAGGACTGTCTGTGACAGCACAGCAGTCACAGGACCCTTCCCACCAAGTCTCACATATGGTAATGGTGTTGTAGCTCTGGAAGGGAGCCAAGGCTTATAGCTTTTCTTGCTTGTTCCTCATGCTGCATGCATCGGTGGGGGGGGAAGCTACTTAAGCAATTTAAAAATGTTTGGATGCAGTGATTAAGTGATTGCCACTTTCATGGGCCCCAAGGAAAACTTTAAAAATGAGCTCTGTCTCCTCCAGTCAAAATTCATTTCCCTGCCTTCATAGTTCGTATAATCTAAATTAAAAACAAAGAATAGTTTTGGTCTTTCCTGTCACCAAATTAATTCACAGGATTTGTGCAATGAACTGGGGACAACTTAGAAGTAGAATGTGACATTGCTACATTGAGAGGTGTATCTAGTTTTGTCAATTACAGGGTTTTTGCTGGGTGTCTATGGACCTGAATACTTGAATGGCTATTTTTGAAATACAAATGTTTTGTGTGACTTTTATGAGATAGATAGTACTTGTAGAATAATTAAGTAAATTCTGTAAAAGTTTGCAAAAAGTAACCTTAGAATACAAGAAGCATATCATGTTGATGAAAGAACAAAAACTGACCGATCTCTGTCTAAACATGCCTTTTTTGATAAGTATTTTTTTTATTTACAGTTGAGAAAAGAGTTCGTCCATTAGTTCTGGTTATTAAGAAGTGGGCACGTTTTCATGGCATAAATGATGCCAGTCGTGGTACTTTAAACAGCTACAGTCTTGTGTTGATGGTTTTGCACTATTTACAGAGTAAGTATGTTTTTGCATGTTAACTCTGTCCTTTTTTAAGTTTACATTTGAGTAGTTTTCTTTGATAAAATTAAACACTGCTAGAAATGATCTTCCACACACAAAAAATCTGAAAGCTATGTGTTTTTACTAATTTCTTTAGTGATGCTTTTTCATTTAAAAAGTGGACCTCTTCCTTGGAGGTAATTACCAGCTTTCAAAGGGAAAAAAAAGTCGATGTACTTGCAGGACATTGTGTAACTATAAAATAAACTCAAGCTCCAGTTAACAAAAAATGTGCCTGTGTTAAAAAGGCTTAAGTGTGAAAATAACAATTTAATTTGGGTACTTGGGAATTTGAAAAGAGAATTTAAAGGAAAGAATACTGTGGGATCATTTTTCCCTGTTCTGATGAGTGAAGAACTGAATGTGAGGAGGATGTGTATATGCAAGAATGCACTACCATATCGTTAGGTTTTCTTCTGATTACTGCCTTATATAAGGTGACTGATGCTGAAGACCATTAGAAGTTGAGAGATTTGATTGCTAGGGGCAACATCTTTTCTTGTGGCTTCAATATATAGAAACATTGAACACCTGTATAGAGCAGGAAGGCCAAGGATCCCTGCTGAGAATTCAAGGAAGTCATTCAGCCCAGAAATATTCCTGAGGAACAGATAGAAATGAGCTTATCCCTCATCACTTTCTTTCATTAGAGGAAATCCACTTTTGTAATTTTGCAGTTTGCAATTCTCGTTTGAGACTTAAGGAGTCATGCAAGAAATCACTTAGCTCAGTATAAGTCTCTTGATTGCTTACTGGGAGATGGGTGATTTCAGAAAGGAAGGCAAGAAATGCCTGAAGAGCATATCTGGTGTAGTAGTATGCCCCAGAGCTATTTTATTTTTTAATTCCTGTTAGTTCACAAGTAGCCTCTGTGTCTTGTTGCTCCTGTTAATTCTACATCTTTTTTAAAAAAATTATTTTTGTAATGTCTTGATTGTTCATTCCATATTATTTTAGTAACAACTGATTTTTTAACATTTTATGATAATATCTGTGGATGAATTGCATATGCTCTCATTTTGTTTAGACTTTTCTCTTTGTCAGTTTGTGTAGGTTTTTTTGGTGGTGGTTTGGTGGTTGTTGTTTTTTTTTTTTTTTTTTTTTTTTTTTTTTTTTTTT